>CM032456.1:118218601-118498601 GCA_019049505.1 Pachyrhynchus sulphureomaculatus
TTACGATGCAGGATAAAACAAAATTTAGTTGTACCAAAACACACATTATCTATTCGAAAGGAGTCTTATTACAGCGGCATAAAGCTTTTTAATAGTCTGCCGACTAGTATTAAATCCTTAAATTTAAGTATGTATAAGAAACTAATATCAAGATTGCTAATTGAAAATGTCCTTATAGCACTCAGGATTTTTTTCAGATTGAGGACTTTACATTATAAATGTTTGTATGCAAGCTAGAGTACGTGTAATTGTAACTTTTTGGATCTTATATTTAAATATTTGTATGTAAACTACGTACGTGCTACTGTAAAGCTTTTAGATCCTTATTTTCACAGGATGTATACATTCTGTGACTTTTTCCATACCTTGTATCAGGTCTCATAATAAAAGTTTATTTATTTATTATTTATACATATATAAGACCACGTGGTCCTTTTTGTGTCATTCGTCGTTCTGTAGGACTTTAGGGATTTCCTGGAGTCACGTGAGCTCTGTCCATACTATATATATATTATATATTATATTAAATATAGATATATATATATATATTATACAAATAGGGATTTCAAAAGTTTTAGAGTCGCGCTGTTGTTCGGATGCGATAGGTGAGTTTTTGCGTACAATTTTTTGTGTGGCTTGTTTATCAATGTTTCTTGTGTTCCAATACGTTCCCATATTTTTTGTGCAATTACACAAGGTTTACATTTTTTTTTTTGTAAGATCAACATTTTTAGGTGTCGGATCATTCTTACATTCCAAAACATGTTGAATTTTACGATTTAAGACGGCAAACGTGAATTCGTCAAGTCTAGAAGTGGAGAATAAACCGTGCAAGATTAGTGGCTTCAATTGAAGAAGTTCCTTCTCAAAGGTTCGTGGCTAACAGAGTTGCGTTTGCATAGAATGAGTGTGTCGGGTATGGAACCGGTATCCTCCAGACCAATTCTCTTCGTGATTGACTTAGGAGCGGTAGAAGGCGTGTTACTAAGCAGCGGCCAGAACCGCTATATACACGTAACTAATACCGAATGAAGGACCCGACCATGGCAATACCAAGGTACGCCAAAGAACCACTATGATGTCAAGCGGTTGAGAGTTCATGTATGTGCGTATCTTCGACATTTGTCGAAAAGGACGAATAACTTGCGGACAGGTTTGAGGTGTCGCGTATGCCAAGTCGGAGTGCCCAACCAATACCCGAGCACTGTGTTCGCCTCGTACAGTGGGCTCAAGACACCCGGCCTTGCGTGCTGAATTGTGGAATTCTGTGTTTCTTTCACGAGTGAGCCAAGTGATTTGTTTGGACACTAAGAAGAGCCATCGAAACGTGTGTGGGCGGGATCCAACGAGATGTGGCGCAGCATGCGCATGCTCGCCCCCTGCCGCCGCTTCAGGAGAAGGATGTGCTATTGTTTTGTGGCTGGTATCATGTCAAGGATCGCACCGAGATTAATTCATGGTGAAGGAACACATGACTGGTGATAGATGATCTCAGATAGTTTCTAAATCGTCTCATGTGAGACTACGGCGAGCAGCTGTTGGCGATTCCTTCGTTTTTAGGGACGATAACGCCCGACTCTCATCGACCATGTTGTCATGACCTGTATGAATGTCTGAAGTAATCCTGACACTGTAAGGTGTGTGTATTCTATCGTATTCGCTATGAACTGGGTCCTGCCCATAATTCATCCGCGACATGAATCCCATAGAATCATTCCTGGGACAACAGCTTGCGAGGGCGAGTTGGCTGAGTCACGCAGAAATCCACCCAGGAGTGTAAAAGAGCTTGCTATCATATTGCGGCGCCCATGAAGAACTGAGCGAAAAAAGTCCCCTCAATATATAATATATCTAGTATAACATATGTATATATACGTATATATTATATATACATATATCATATATATATATATATGTATATATATTATATATATATATATATATATATATATTAATATATAACTATATATCTGTATATATTATATATATATAATATATATTTAATATATATATATAGTTATTATATATAGATATATATATCATTTTAGCTCGTCAAACCACGTCCGTAGGGAAATGCATAAATAGCTATGACTAAGTGGTCCCAGCATGCTCGCGAAATGGGCTCTCCATACAAAGAGTATTCGAAGATGGTAAGAGTAGGAATTAACAACCTGAACCTCATACGGATGGTAATGTTTTAGAGCAAAATATATTCCTAGCGTGAATAGGTTCTGGAAGAATTAAGCATATATTAATCCATCAAGCATTCTCATCTATGTATTTATAGAACCGACTCGAGTCAAGAAAATTTTGTTCAAGGTGGGTTCCAAAGAATCAAGATTCCCAATCAGAAGGTCCCCCCTTCTGAATAAATCCGATAAAGGCAGAGTACGTTTAAGTAGAACTCTAAAAAAGGGAGCAGTAGGTTATGAAGCCTAGTACAAGATTAAAAGTTGCTGTGTGGTACAAACCTCTACTATAAAAAATATTCCCCCCCCCCAGCTTTTGAAACGTTCTCGAAAACGACATTTTTTTTGCTTTTAAGCTAATGTCTAGAAAGTTGAGTGCTAGTGGAGTGTTCCGATTTAACTATATGGTCGGATTTATAACATTAGCATGAAATTATAATGTATTTTTATTGATCTAATCAAGAAAAAAAAGAATCTTTTCTTGTCTTTAATAGGTTTTATAGCGTCCTGCTGCCTAAGGATATTCAACACTTAACGCCAATAAAGAAACAAACGTAATGTCAGTGACAAAATTATAAACTGATTTTTTTTTCCAACAAATCATTAATGTAAAAGAACGAAATTTGGAGATAGTATTGGAGCTTGATGGTACACCGACATTGATATGAAGATATCAGAAAGAAATCTATTAACTGCTATTCACAACTTACAAGCCATAAACGAAACTTTTTATACATACTATAAAAGTCATTAATCCGTTATGGCAAATAAGATGGCATGCCTTAGGTGTATCAAGGGCAACCTCATAAAATTCTCCAAATTGTCAATTGCATTTCTTCAAAGAAGTGTGACATGAGTTAAAAAATCTTTTGTTTGTCTTTGCTAAAGAGCATATTGGTGGTTCATAATAATATTAATTTTTTATAGCTATTTTAAAAGATCAGTAGCCTTTTCAGTATAACTTTCAATATAACTGAAATTACTACCACTGGAAACAATATCGAGCATCTTCTAGGGCATACTGGGAATAATGAGGGGTGTTTCACCTTGGAAATTCACAGTACAGAGTGAAATAAGGAGTTCACCTAAGAGGTTGACCTTTTCAATAGATGTTATTAAAATAGATATTGTCTGGCTGTATAACTGGCTGTATAGTTGATTGCTTAATTGCGCAAAAAATTTTAACTAACGGTCTTCGCAACTAATAAAAATGTATCTTGAATATAATGGAACACCGATTTTGTTAATTTTCACTTTAAATTTTTTGTTCTACGAAAACTGTATGACGCGTTCGCTATCACCGTAGCTTCGTCTGATACAAAATTATATCATTTTGTATCAGACGAAGCTACAGTCCTAGCGAAACGCGTCATATAGTTTTTGTCAAACAAACATAAAGTGGAAATTGATATCAGTCTTTCGTTACATTCGTTATGAATTTACATCAAGTAACAGCCACAACAATTCAAAGTTTAAAATGATTTTGAATTACTGGGCAAACACGATGCTTATTTTTCATTCAGTATATGCCTCCTTCGTTTCGTCGATTATTCGTTTGCTTTTAAAAAACCGGTCAAGTGCAAGTTGAACTTGCGCAATTAGTGTTCCGTACGTTGATTGCTTTTAAAATATAAAAAATGTTTGTAACGGAAGTAAAAAAATGATCAGTGACTTCACAAAATACACCCCAAATGAGTTTTCAATAAAGTTTATTTCCAATCTTTACTGAAAATTGATGACATTGAAATTTCCTGTTTTTTTTTATATACCAGATAAATTATTACAGGTAATGCACTAGTAATAATTTTCGTTGAATCTACACCCCGTGGAGAATATTACAGAATTTTTTCAAAAATTTTTTGATAAGTAACTTTTCGAGATAAGGCGATTTTCGCGATTTTTAAAAATAATTACAAAGAAAAGTGCGCGCAAGTATTACATTATATATATATATATATATATATATTATATATATATATATATATATATATATATATATATATATATATATTTTACTCGTGTTTTCACAAGCTTTCATTTGACACCATATTCTCGATTACCTAATAAAAAAATTTTTTTTTTCACTTCCGATTTCACCCCCCATTAAGTCAAAATTTAACTTTCAAAACTACATGGCTCTGATGAGGCCATTAATTCCTATATTACTACCAAAATTCAACTTTCTATGACAAATAGTTTCGGAGAAAATCGGGTGTGACAGACGGACAGACGAACAGACACCGAAGTGATCTTACGGAACACTAAAAATGTTACGATTTATAACGTTAAAATTGTCGTTGTAAGCGAGAAAACCAAATAGAAGCAACGGCTTCTTATCATCTTCTATCGAAGTAAGGTGTGCTATCGGAAGGAAGTTCCTTTCAGGGTTACGTACACCTCGAATTTTAAAAACCTTTCTTTTATACGAATTTTTATTCTCTATACTTCTAAGAATTATTAAAAAAAAATTAAGAAAATTGCATTCTATTACAAAGTTATACCATTAAATGTGACCTGGCGTCGGATTGGGACCTCTACCTGTCTCAATGTCTGCAATATTACTCAGTCAACTCTTTAACTTTTTTTTTAAATCTTAATAATTATTTTTTCTACAAAATATCGAGGGTTTTTTTAAATTTTTCTAATAAATAATTTATAAATAATTAAACATAATTTTTTGGTAGAAAATTGCGTACTAAAGTTTGAAACAGTACATTTTCAAAAAAATCCCTTTCGACAATTTTTAACTACTATATCATTTTACAAAATTAATTTTTATTTCTGCAATTGGATTATTTTTTGTGAAGTTATCCTGCAGACAAAGGGGCGCCATAGTTTTCATCAGTGGTCAGTGGTCCATTTAACCCGATAAAAATTAAGAAAAAAATTTCTTATAATTTAAAGTACAATAGAATTTATAATCGCCATTCTTTTGTATTATTCACTAAATAATCTGTTTAAAAATAAGTGTATGTACATAACCCCTTAAAAGAGGGTAAATTATGGACTAGTACACATTCCCTCTACATACACCTTTATATCAAGTAATTCAATTACTTAATGTTTCTAATTCACTTTTAAAATTGAGGACGGTTAGTATTTCATTTCTAACGACACGACGACATAGAATATGTTTATCATTTTAAGCGTTTAAGAAGGGAAAATAATAAAACGAATAATTTTCCGTTAATTAAAAGTATTTTAGTCCAAAGCAAATCACTTCGGGCATTTGTATATTTTTCTTATCTATTGAAATTCCTTTAACCAAATTAGAGTTCATTATTTTATTAAATTATAGATACGCGTACATTATAATAACTGGTTCCATCTGAACAAAGCTTTAGGGAAAAATGCTCTCTTTGATATAAGATAAGTATTCGAATTCTGAGCCGCTTTTATTGAGTCATTTAAGAAGGGTTTTATAAAATAATATGATAATTTTATTACTTTTAATAGTCATGTCCACTTTAGGTTATCTGATTATAAACAATTTATTTGGGGAAGGTTTTTTTCTTAAAATAGAACTTAATAAATACAGTAAATATTTATCAACCGTAAAAAAATATTATAGAGGGGTTTTGAGCTCTCATTAAATGTTAACAGACTGCATTTTGGCACACAGGTAATTTTTTGAACGTAGAATAACGATAATAGAAGTTTGCTAAAGTTTGATGTATGCTAAGCCCACAAATCCAAAATAAAATAAAAAATCCGTTTTTTCGGTAATATCTCGAAAAATAAAAAAGATATCTAAAAACCAATAGCACCACGTGGAAGAGCGAGAAATTTTCCAAAAAATAGTATATAGATTTTTTTTATTAGCTTGAGAATTTATTATTCGGATAGGTGATTCAAAAAGTATAACGCGCCGAACAGGTTTTTTAATTTGAAGCCTACGATTACCGCCTGAAGGCTAATGGATATTACTTGTTTCAGAGTGTAAAAAAAAAGTTAAAAGAATTGATAGCTTTTTAAGAAGAGAATTTCAGCTTTCCGATGATACTATTAGTTTTCATTTTTGTTGCTTTTAATTGTAATACCTGCTAAAACGAAATTTTTGTTTGCATTATTTTAACGGCATACATTAAATTTACAAATATATACCTAAGTTTCAGTATTTTATCTTGAGTTTTAAAATATGAAAATTTGCCTGCTGCTGTGCGCCTGCCGACAATTTTACGTTCAAAGTAATACGAAATGGTCAAAAAAAGTCGGACATTTTTTTTAGTTACATTAAGTTGGGAATGTGGAATCTTTGGCACAATGATAGTACTCAGTATATATCACCACTACACAGCAAACAATTATTTTTTGCACTCGACGCGCCGGTTTCGCTAACCATGTTAGCTTTCATCAGGAGTCGATGATTGACTAAAGCTAAACTACAAATCTACCCTATTTATACTACTTAGCCTAAACCTTGAATTACTCAAGCGGAACTAATGACATAGGCAAGGCCCTCAGTTCCGGTCAAGTAACCAGTAGAGGGGACTATAAGGAATAGGCCCTCTGTCTTTATTTAAACTACTTTTACATTTTATAATTTCCATACTTTCGTAATGCGTTCAACAATCTCCTATCAGATACATTTTTTATTAACCTTAGATTATCTAATGTTACAGTATGATCAGCTTCAAGGGCATGTTCGGCAAATGCTAGACTTTTCTGTTCTATTGTATCTTAAGTGTGCTAAAATGTTCTTTAAATCGTGTTTTAATTGACCTTTTAGTTTGCCCAACATACTTTTTGTCACAGTCATTACAACTAATTTCATAAATTCCACTTTTCTCACAATTAGGAATCTTATCTTTGGGATTTCCTAAGATATTCCTCAGATTGTCTGATGACTTATAGACTAAGGTGAGGCCTACCTTATTAAATACCTTATTGAGTCCCTTGCTATATTTCGGATTATATGGTATGGAGACATATTTGGTGTTATTTTTCTTCGCGTGTAAAAAGGTGGAATTCTGAATATTAAACCTAAATTTATGTCTATTTATTAGCTTATTTACTAAGTCTGTTACTGTGTCCTTCCTATAGATATCAAATTCTAAATCTATTATTATTTTTAATAATTAAAATATCTAGAAAAGGCAATTGTCCTTTGTTCTCAACTTCGTAAGTGAATTTAATGGAATCATACCGGCTATTTAATTTAGAAACAAAATCATTAATATTTGCTCTCTTTTGTATCAAAAATCGCGAAAATATCATCCACATACTTATACCATACCCTTGGGAAATATTCGAATTCTTGACCGGCTTCGATTTCAAAAGTGGGGGGGGGGGCTTACTCATGAATAAATTGGCTATGAAGGGTGACAAGCAATTACCCATAGCTGTTCCTTCTTTCTGAACATAAAATTGATTGTTATATTGGAAATAATTTTGTTCCATACAAAGTTTAGATAATGTTAAGTATTCACGAATAATTTCGTCTTCAAAAAGTCATTCATTCTAAGTAATTCTTCGAGATATTGTAAAAGTTTGTGGATTTGGCACACTTGGGAACAAAGAAACAACATCAAAAGAAATTAAGACTTCACCTTCATTAAGAACTAGATTTTTTGTTTTATTAATGAATTCTAACGAATTCTTCACTGCGAAAGTATTTAATGGTAACTTCTCAAGTTCTTTTGATAACCATTTGGATATTGAATATGTGGGTGATCCGACCGATGAAACAATGGGTCGCATTGCTTTTCCAGGTTTGTGAATTTTGGGTAAGCAATACAATTTTGGTATGGTCGGAATTACTCACATTTAATTTAAATTTTAGCGAATCGGAGATAAGATTCTTACATTTTTTTAAAGAATTTTTAACCTCTGATATCATTCTCGGTAATGGATTTCTTATTACCTTTTCATAAGGGCCAGATTCGATAAGATTATCTACGCGTTCAAAGTAATCTTTCTTATCCAATATAACGACCTTATTTCCTTTATCCGCTTTTAAGTAGAAGACATCTTTCTTTTTCAATCCTTTAACTACTTTTTGTTTTTTCGTGAATTAGAATTTGTGTTGTTAACTATGTTTTTCGATATTTGATTGCGACATGCTTCCCTAACAAAGGATTTACTATTTTCTGGAAGTGTACTAATGGAACTTTCAATGTGAGCAACTATTTCTGATAAATTATCTCTAGGAAGGGGTAATGCAAAGTTAAGACCTTTGTTTAAGATGCGAATTTTCATTTCGTGTAAAGGATGGAGATGAATGATTTTCTACAATATATTTTTTTTTTTTTTTTTTTTATTGGTCTAGCACACGTGCTGCAGGGAAGTCCCTAAAGCGCTCCAGGAGCGGCACGAGTGCGGAAAAAGCGATTCACGTTGTTCTTGAATCGCTGTAAATTGTACTCGGTGGGGAAACACAGCGCTGGGCAAATTATTCCAAAGGGATGACGTTCTCCATATAAAAGATTGCTTGAAAAGCGTTGTACGCGGAGTAACAAGCTGAACCTCATACGGATGCGAAGCACCAGCGCGACGTGTATTTCTAACATGCACCGCTTTGAAGGAATTAAGCGGGCTACATCCTTCGAACACTGTCCATGAAAATACTTGTAGAACAGACTCAAGTCGCCAACCGTTCTTCGATGTTCCAGCGAATCAAGGCCGCCGGTCAATTCCGGGTCCCCAATCAGACGGACCGCTCTTCTCTGAACAGAATCCAACAAATGCAGTGTATGTTTGGGAGCGGAGCCCCAAACGTGGGAGCAGTATTCCATAGTTGGTCGAATTTGGGCTTTGTAAAGAATTAACAGTTGTTGTGGGGTGTAAAGCTTTCTGGTTCTAAATAATATTCCCAACTTTTGAGAAGCTCTCCTTGCTATGCCTGCAACATGTTCATGCCAAGACGTATTTGCTCCCAAACTAACGCCCAACAAATTGAGCGACGATGCTAGGGGAATGGAGTGCCCCGACATAACTATGTCGGGTTTCAGCAACGTTAACTTTTTTAGAAAAAACTGCCGCTTGGGTTTTTGTAGCGTTAAATTCCACTTGGTTACTGTCACCCCAAGATAGAATTTCTTCCAGGTTTTGTTAAGTTTGAACGACCTCCTGCTGTCTGCTGATATTCGCCTGAGCAGCCGATGTACGAGCGTTCAAGGGTGAATGAAGAGAGACAAGCGTAGTGTCATCTGCAAAGCTATAGATTGGATTCCCGGTCTTTTCGAGGGCAGATCGCTAATGTAAATGATAGAGAGAGTAGGAGACAGTATGGAGCCCTGGGGCACACCGGCGTTGATAGTGAGGGTGTTAGAAAGAAATCCGTCGACCGCCACTCGTAAAGAACGCTCTCTAAGGGAAACATGAGAGCCACAAACAGAACCCTTTCAAACATACCATAAGAGCGCAACTTAGCCAACAGTCCATCGTGCCAAACACGGTCGAATGCCTTGGATATGTCAAGAGCAACCGCTCGAGATTCTCCAAAGTGTTCAATTGCGTTGTTCCAAACATGTGTTACATAAGTCAGAAGATCTCCTGTTGATCTATGTTTACGAAAACCATATTGGTGATCGCTAATAATATTGAATCGTTCAAGATATTTTAGAAGATGCTCATTGATAACCTTTTCCATGACTTTCGATATTATTGAAAGCAGTGCAACTGGTCGGTAGTTATTTGGCAAGGTCTTCTTACCTTTTTTAGGTATCGGCTGAACCGTGGCACATTTCCAGCAGGACGGAAATATTCCCTTTCTGTAGGATAGGTTAAAAAGTCTACAGAAAACTGGTGTTAGTTCCCTTGCACAGTTTTTGAGAACTATGGCAGGTATTCCGTCAGCGCCAGAAGCCTTCTTGGTGTCTAGCTTCATTAAAATACGCTTTATGAATGCGCTGTCCTGAGACAACATCGGGCATCCTTGACTGCAATATGGGAATAGTAGGTGGTGTTTTTCCTTGGAAATCGACAGTAGAATGTGAAGCAAAGAGTTCAGCCAACAAGTTCGCTCTCTCAACAGGTGTGTGTTGCAATGGAATTATCTGGCCGTGTGAGTGGTGGTATGGTGGATTTGGTAAAATTTTGACTAACTGCCTTAGCGACTGCCCAAAAGGACCTGGAACTGTTGGGACAAGCGAGAAGTTTGTTTCTAATTCGTTGATTGTGTGCCTCCTTGGTTTCGTCGATGATTCCCTTGCATCTGTTCCGGGCATGAACAAAGATGTTTTCGATTTACGGTGTTAGGATTTTCACGCCATTGTCGGTAGGTAATATGTTTAGAAGCAACCGCTTCTTTGCATTTTCGGTCGAACCAAGGCTTGCCGTTGGAGGAGCATTTCTTCGAAAAAGGGATGTAAGCTTCCATACCAGCCAAAATAACATCGGAGACCTCCCTGGCGCAGTCAGATGGGTTATCGGATTGAAAACAAACGTCCATCCAAGGGAAAGTTCGAAAGTATTCCATGAGATCTTCCCATTTAGCAGATTTGTAGTGCCAAATCTTGCGCGGCCTAGGCGCCTCACTGCCACTGATTGGCAGGATACTCGATGTCGAAAGCAGTTTATGGTCGGAAGAACCTAACGGCGGATTTACGGTGACCGTGTAAATCTCCTGATTGGTGGTTAAAAACAGATCAAGAAGACTGGCGAACTCCCCGTCTCGATCAGGAATCCGTGTTGGTTCGTCAATAAGCTGAGTTAAGCCATAACTGATTGAGAATGATTCAGCTTTACGACCTTGTTCGTCGGTAGTATTTGAATATTTGAGCCAGTTGATACTGTCGACATTAAAGTCGCCCAGGATGGCAATTTCGGCACTTGGATAGTTACTTTGTAAATGATCGATGGTGTCTGCAAGAGAAGCAAAAAGTGTTCGAAAATTGGTGGTCGATACAGGATACAGATGAACCTTGTGGTTTGTCGAGTCGTTATTTTTAACCACATAACATCAAAGTTTGGGGGCTCCAGAGCTTCTTCTCGTTGACAAGAGAGGTCGCTTCTGACAAAAAGACAGATTCCAAAGTTACGCCTAAATCGGGAATAGAGAGTCGTACCCAGATAAAGATAGTTGACCGTGCTGGTCGATGGACTGACCTTGGTTTCACATAGAGCGAGTACATGAGGTTTATCTGATTGCAGGTGTTGATGCACTGAATTTATGTTGGCGTCTATACCTCGTATGTTGCAAAAATCTATCTTAAAATTATGATGTCTGCAAGTCGACGCCTCCGAACCAGCCCCCCACCCGGAGATCCGAACGGGGGGCCATTCTACCTCCGGAACTTCTTGCATCCAGGCGCCTCATCATGCTCTTTTGGTCCCCACAGTAGTTAATGTGGAATTTTCCTGTTCTGTCACATGTTTATCTTTTGCCTTCTTTGGCTTTGATCCAGGAGGTGTTATTATTGGGTAGTTTGGGTTCTGACCAGATACTTTTCCAATGATCTGTGAGTTCTTGTTTGTTTGGTGGTTCGGTCACTGCTGTCTGTTTTCTGTGCATAGTTTTCCGGTAGAAACTGTGTTTGGCTTCTTCGGAAGAGGTTGTTGGTATCTTTCCTCTCGTTTGGTTCTTCGTATCTACGAAGTCTTGCGGCATATACGGATAATTTTTGTTTCAGAGTATCCAGGATTTCTGGCAGTGTTCTGTTGGGAGACCCGGACTTGATCTTGTTTATACTCTGTGTGACTCGTTTGGACACGTTCCCGTTGATATACTGGGTAAGGTGTCCTAGATATCTCCTGATGTTGTTGATTTGGTTTTCTATTCTTATTTTCCGTTTGAATTTTGGTTTTGTGCTGTTGGGATTTCTTTGTCGTTGCGGGAATTTTTGATTAAATACTTCGTCGGTTGCGTTGCGATTTACGAGTTCTTGAGGACTATTTTTCTTCGGTAAGAGCTTTTTTAATCTTTTACTTAGAATAGAGAATTTCTTTTTATATTGAATATCAATAACTAAAAACATTTTCCTCTGGAACTCGCTCCATACTTCATATTCAATATTGTTTAATCCTGAAGTAAGTTTTTTGAATATGCTGTATGATTCTACTTCTAACATACTACGTTTTGTGTACAAATTCTTGATTTCTAAGTCAAGCCATTTTTGTTTAGCAAAGAGATGAAACTTTTTTTGAAATGTTTGATTTTGGTAAATTAACCTTAATAAAATTAGGAAAAACTTTAAATTTCTTGCATTACTTTAAAAACCAAATATCTGCACCTACTAATCTAATCTTACTACTGTACTTACGATAAAGTTTTTAATTCCGTTGACCGTGAAGCCATCTCAACTAAGTTGGAAATGTGGAATCTTTGGCACAATGATACTACTCAGTATATATCACCACTACACCAAACACTTTATTTTTGCACTCGCACGCGCGTTTCGCTAACCATGTTAGCTTCATCAGGAGCGATGATTGACTAAAGCTAAACTACAAATCTACCCTATTTATACTTAGCCTAAACCTTGAATTATTCAAGCGGAACTAATGACATAGGCAAGGCCCTCAGTTCCGGTCAAGTAACCAGTAAGGGGACTATAAGGAATAGGCCCTCTGTCTTTATTCATTACATTTTCTAGTTTGTAGGCTTAGTGTAGGAGTTTAGAGCAGCAAACTTTTTTTGTCGTATTCTACGTCCAAAAAAACTACCTGTATGCCAAAATGCAGCCTGTTAATATTTTAATGAGAGCTTTTCGTCAAAATTTGCCTCTGACGACTGGGCTAATAAAAAAAAAGAAAAGGTTCGGGTTTAGCAGACGAAAACCATGATTCTTGTTCTTGCTGCAAAGTATTGGCGTCCAAAGCTATGGACTACCTAAGCGTGCAATCCATGTATCACCAAATCAGGACAAACATGTTTCGCTCCATACAAAAAACTCGTCAGTCATCTAGGTAAGGAGGCAAATTGCAAGCACCCAGTATCAGCAGGAGAGATTTAAACAACAAACGCCAAAAGTGCCAGGAGCCCACAAACCTTGGCATATCCGGTGTGAACCGCCGCTTAATAAATATATTCTGAATAGAAGGAATAAGATTTTTGTCAATACACGGCTAGTGTATTTTTTGACGCTGAATTTGCGAACCAGTAGTTAAAAACCTTCCTTGAAATGGGCTAAAATTATAGTAATAATGTCTTAATGATTTCTATTAATTAAACCAAAATCCACCCTTATAAATTATAATAATATTGCCGTCGTTTTTATTTAACAAGATATTCTCAATGTACTTAAAACATGTCTGAAACAAAATTATTTTATATTTAATAATTCATTTTATATTTAATAATTCAATCTACAAAAGCCGAAAAGAACTTATAACGGGAAGCCCCTTAAGCCAACTTTTAGCAAAATTTTTTATGAATAACATCGAGAATATAGACAGTTGAATACATTTTTTAATCCCATCAATTCCATTCACAAAAATATAACATTTACAATGGAAATAGATGAAAAATAATACACTTAATTTCCTAGATCTTACTATATGTAAGAGATACCAACAAACACAAATTTTCAACATTTCACAATACCATCACACACACAGACACAACAATACACAACACTTCAAACAACACAAATTTGCAGTATATCACAGTATGTTACATAGACTAGTGAGTGTTCCTTTATCTGAAAATGATTTCAATAACGAACCAAACTTAATAAAACTAATTGCCGTAAATAATGGTTACCCCCCAAATATGATCAACTCTCAACTCAATAAAAAAACTTAAAACAAAGCGATTTCTGAAGTCCACCCTAAAACTAAAGCTAGCAGTACCAATTGTAAATCATTAACCTATTTTGGCATAAAAAATTAAACACTATTTAAACCAAAATAATATAAATATAGTTTAAAAACTAAAAACTCACTACGAAAACTCATAAAAATACGCGAAAGTTAAACAAAACAAAGGTGAAAAATCATTGTATATAAATTGAATTACGGTTCGTGTACTAAGGCATACATACGGCAGACAGGGCACTCAAATGAAACTAGAATTTCAGAAAACAAACGAAGTTTTTTTTAACAACATACAGATTCTTCATACAGCAATCATTTTTAATAGAACGGAACCATCAATTTAATGACCAGTTTGAAATATCACATGTAAAAAACAAAGGAAAAAAGATAAACCTTTTGGAATGCTACAGATAAACCGTTTCAAAAACACAGGTTCCATTCTAAATGAACAAACATAAATAAATATGACCGATGGGAAATCCCTATTGTTAAATTTATATACCTTATAAAATTCAGTATGAATTCCAAGAATACCATAATTAAGTATTTTCAGATTAATTGTAAAAGTAGATAATAAGGTGGAATAAAACCTAAATGTTTGTTAGTTGCAAAAAGCATCAGAAGAAGTCACCATGTAACGAAACGCGTCACGCAATTTTGTAATAAAAAGTGGAAATTTTAACTAATTGTCTTTCATTACGTTAGTTATGAATTTCCATCAATAAAAGTCAAAACAATTCTGAGTTTAAATAACATGTACAAAGGACAAATTCTTGTAGCTCAAAATATCGGGATCTGGTGTGATAACCCGACATTACTCTTAAAGGGCTGAGACTCACACCTATAGAATGTAAAAACCATCCCCACCTACATATTTCATAAGTTTCAAGAACGACGAAAAAAATTCAGGCTTTTATAGTTTTAGGCAGGCTAAACAAATATGGAGTAAAGTCGCTTGAACCACCGACATACGACTATAGACTACCCTTACAGTGTGGTAGAAACTACCCCTACGCTCTAATGATGCACATGGATGTTATTAAAATTCGGAAAGGATCAAATACTTTCATCTCATTATGCCAAACATTCAAGACAACTAACTTCCTAATGAGGTCGAAAATCATCCCTAAGAGAGAGAAACTACTAAATATTGGATCTATTCGATAACAATGATAATTAAACGTAGAATCAAGAAAAGGGATGGATATTGTTCACTGTAATATAATAAAAATAATTAATATAGTTTAATTTTTCAAGACTGGTAACATTCTTCGCTATCCATATGTTTAGCACCCTCCTCACCCGTCATCCCGCCACGTACCGCCCAAACCTCCTTAATTGGGAAGTTTTGTATTTTTTTTCTTTTTTGATACTAAATCATATTAACCAATAACACAAACTCACAAAAAAAAATGAAAGTTCATTACCACGAAGCAAAATACATGGATATAGTATATTTTTTGACGCTGAATTCAAATCCGTAGTTAAAGAAAGATTTATCGTGTAATTTTTTTTTTTGGCTAAAAACATTTCTTAAAATGGGCTAAAACTATAATAATAATAATGTAATGACTCTTAACGAAGTGTGAAAAATGGTAGATATTTTATAGTCTAGAGAAGAGAATATGTATTCGAACCACAGCAAGCTATTTCTATTAATTAAACCAAAATCCACTCTTATAGGGAGTGAAAAGTACCTCTAAAACTCAAATAACGCATGTGAGTTTAAACAACATGTACAAAGGACAAATTCTTGTAGCTTTTAGGGCAGAATATCTGAATCTGGTGTGACAACCAGACATTACTCTTAAAGGGTTGAGACTCACTCCTGTAGGATGTAAAGACCACCCCCACCTACGGAGGTATATCATAAGTTTCAATAACGACGAAAAAAGTTCAGTTTCTTGTAGTTTTAGGCAGGGAGAACAAATTATAGAGTAGATTTGCTTGAAACACCTATACCCGACTATAAACTGCCCTTAGAGGGTGATAGAAACTACCCCTACGCTCTAATGATGTACAAAGATGTTACTCAAATTCGGAAAGGATCGAGTACTTTTTATCTCATTGTGCCAAACATTCAAGACAACTAGATCATTTTCCTAATAAGGTCGAAAATCATCCCTAGGAGAGGGGGGACTACCCCCTGGGATTGAGGGATCTTAGAAGTTCTAACACCTGAGAAAAAAAAATGCAGGCTTTCCTAGTCTCAGGCAGGATGGACAAATACAGCCTGTAGTTTTTTTCTCAGATGCTAGAACTTGTAAGATACACCAATCGCAGACGGTAGTTCCCCTCCTAGGGAAGATTTTCGACCTTATTAGGAAGATGATCTATCTGTCATGAATGTTTGGCACAGTGAGATAAGAGTACTTTATCCTTTCCGAATTTCAATAACATCCATGTGCATCATTAGAGCGTAGGGGTAGTTTCTACTACCCTCTGAGGGCAGTTTATAGTCGTGTGTGGGTGTTTCAAGCGTATCTACTCCATATTTGTTCATCCTGCCGAAAACTGCAAAAGCCTGAAATTTTTTCGTCGTTACTGAAACTTATGAGATACCTCCGTAGGTGGAGGTAGTTTTTACACCCCATAGGGATGAGTCTCAACTTCTTAAGGGTAATGTCTGGTTGTCACACCAGATTCAGATATTTTGTCCTAAGAGCTACAACTCAACGGGGTTATTTGAGTTTTAGAGATAATTTTCACCCCCTACAAGGGTGAATTTTGGTTTAATTAATAGAAATAGCTTGCTGTGGTTTGAACGCATATTCTCTTCTCTAGATTATAAAATATCTACCATTTTTCACACTTCATTAAGAGTTGTTACATTATTACTATAGTTTTAACCCATTTCAAGGGATGTTTTGGCCAAAAAAAAATGACACGATAAATATTTTTTTAACTACAGATTCGAACTCAGCATCGAAAAGTACACTAGACCTATATATTTTGATTAGTGGTAATGAACTTTCATTTTTTTTTGTGGAGCTATGCAATAAAATATAAACGGTGATATATTTCATTTGTCGCTGTCATTTGTTAATTAGTAGCAAACATGTTTTCCAAAAAATGTCTTTATTGTCTAAATAAAAGTATTTTAAGTATATAATCTTCAAGTAAAAACTAATAGAATAATTAAAAGTATTCTTATACTCAGTTATGATTCGGTAATTTTTTAAGTAAAGTGCCAATCGGGTTAACTTATGAACTGAACTATAATAGTTCAATAATTTTATTTTTAATATTTTATTTTTTAAATTTAAATCGTTAGTTTTGGCAATATTCTTATTTATTTTTTTTTTAATTCTATATTTAAATTATAAAATTATGAGTTTCAAATGTAATTTTGTAATATAATAATGTAAATAAATATTGTAAATATGTAGTAATGCATGAGTTTTAAAAATATTTTCAACATTTTTTTATTTATTTTCCAAAAATTGGGCCCTTAGTCACCATTGTCGAGTATAACAATATGACCTTTTTAAGTTATGCAAAAAATTTTAGACACGATTTTGCAGTTCAAAGTAAGAAACAAGTTCCTATTAGTCTCTTTTATCTACATTGAATGGTTAAAAAACCTTGGTTCCTGGGATTAAACCATATCAATTTGGTATAACTTCTTATTAGTTTGGCACTCTAAAATTATTGGTAAAAAAGTAACTAAAATAAGTTAATAAGAAAAATAAAACTTTTTAAATACGTCCTTCTTAAACACTGAGTTTTATAATAAATTCTCAATTTGACTTTTTTATTTTAAAAAATAATTTAATTCAATTATAACTAAATATTTAAAAAAAGGAGCAGTGAGATATTAGTCACAAAAAGAATTGAGTATGAGAACACCACCACTGAAATCTAAAATTTTCTTCTACATATTTTTAGTGTTCCGTACGGAACAATTATAAGATCACTTCGGTGACCGTCCGTTCGTCTGTCTGTCACACCCGATTTTCTCCTAAACTATTTGACATAGAAAGTTAAAATTTAGTACTAATATAGGAATTGATGGCCTCATCAGAGCCGTGTAATTTTGAAAGTTAAATTTTGACTTAAAAGGTTAGTTCTGGGGGTGAAATCGGAAGTGAAAAAAAAATTTTTTACTAGGTCATCGAGTGGGGTATCAAATGACAGCTTCTAAAAACATATATATTATATATATATATATATATATATATATATATATATAATATATATATATATATATATATATATATATATATATATATATATATATATATATATATATATATATATATATATATATATATATATATATATATATATTATATATATATATATATATATATATATATATATATATATATATTTATATATATATATATATATATATATATATATATATATATATATATATATATATATATATATATATATATATATATATATATATATATATATATATATATATAGATGTATATATATATATATATATATATATATATATATATATATATATATATATATATATATATGTATATATATATATATATATATATATATATATATATATATATATATATATATATATATATATATATATTTATATATATATATATATATATATATATATATATATATATATATATATAAATATATATATATACATATATATATATATATATATATATATATATATATATATATATATATATATATATATATATATATATAGATGTATATATATATATATATATATATATATATATATATATATATATATATATATATATATATATATATATATATATATATATGTATATATATATATATATATATATAGATATATATTATATATATATATATATATATATATATATATATATATATATATATATATATATATATATATATATATATATATATATATATATATATATATATATATATATATATATGTATGTATGTATGTACGTATAAAATATAATATTTGCGCACACTTTTCTTTGTATTATTTTTAAAAAATCGCGGAAAATAGCTGCCCCCTTCCCATATCTCAAAGAGTACTGATCAAGAAATTTTTAAAAAATCCTAGAATATTCTTCACAGGGTGTAGATTGAACGAAAATTATCACGAGAGCTTTACCTTTAATAATTTATATGGTACATAAAAAAATAACAAAAATTTGAAGATAATCAGTTTTCAGTAAAGATAGGAAACAAACTTTGTTGAAAACTCATTTGGGTTATGTTTTGCGATGTTACTGATCATTTAATACCTCCGTAACAAAATTTTTTATCTTAAAAGCAGTTAAGGTACGGAACACTAATTGCTCAAGTTCAACTTGCACTTGACCGTCTGTTAAAATTAGCAATTCTGAACTCATAAACTAAATCTGGGATTTCTCGACCCAATGTAACATGATATATTTTAAGTAATTCTTCTTCAACTACTTCTTTAAACCCTTATATGTTTGCTTAAAATTATCAATACCTACAATGCCTTAGCTACTGCAATCAAGATCAGGGTTTTTTATATAATACTATTGAAACTGTACAAAATATATCGACTCCCACCCCTCTTCCCCTGAATCGACACCTCCAAAAACTATAAGTTCTCTATTACTTCAGTTTATATATGTGTACCAAATTAAAATCGCTATTTTATTTAATTCGGAGGTTATCATGCCAAGGAACAAACCGACACACAGATATGTTAAAAAAATTTCGAAATGTAATTTTTTGATTTTGATACAATATTTCCTTTAGCGATGGAAATAAAAATAGAAACCCAATATTATCGATATTTACACAAAAAAAAATTCTTTAATGATACTTATAAAATTAGTTAAATATGCAAGATACCAGGTACATTTATTTTAGCAAAATTATTCTAAATTAGTGTCCACTACGTTTTATACAAATAAGAAAATTTTGTTCTAATTGAATTATCGCTTTCATAAACAGCTTTTTATAAACCTCATAAAACTGGTTATTCAGTTTAATTACAAACAATGAATATAATATAATTTATTACATATTTTATAAATTATGAGCAAAGACCAATATTTTTTACATTTTAATATAAGTTCAGCGAATAAATTAGAAATTTATTTTAAATTAATGGTTTACAGCTTGAAACGTGCTAGTTCTAAAACAAATAGTTATTATAGTAGTATTTTGTTGGTGTTCCGTAGGGTACACTTATGGGATCACTTCGGTGTCTGTTTGTTACACCAGATTTTCTCCGAAACTATTTGACATAGAAGGTGGAAATGTGGCGCAAATATAGGAATTGATGGCTCAATCAAAGTAAGGTAGTTTTGAAAGTTAAATTTTGACTCAAGGGGTTAAGTTTTGGAGAGTAAAATCGAAAGTGAAAAAATTTGTTTGCAAAGTCATCGAGTGGCGTGTCAAATAAAATTATTTGAAAACACGAGGTCAAAAATATATATGATGCAATACTCGCGCAAACTTTTCTTAATATTATTTTTAAAAAATGGCCAAAGATCGCTGTCCCTACATCCTATCTCTAAGAGTAATGATCAAAAAATTTCGAAAAATTCTGAAATATTCTCTATAAAGTGTAGTTTAAACAAAAATTATCACGAGTGCATTACGTCTGATAATTTATGGTATAAAAATATTTGACTTGACATTATGGATTTTTTCGTGGAAAGTTGTGAATTTAGCCGAGACTTATCATTATCATCATCAGCTTATACTGCCCACTGCTAGACGAAACCCTCCCGCAAGTCTTGCCTCTTTTTTCTATTCTGGACCGTTTGTACCTAATTTCCAGCCACTCTTTTCAAGTCATCAGTCCATTGACTTGGTAGTCTACCTCTACTTCGGTAGGCTTCGGATCTTGGTCACCACTATATGATTCTCTTTGTCCATCGCCCATCCTTAAACCTAGCATCATGCCCAATTCATTTCCATTTAAAATGTAGAATGAATTTGACTGTGTCTTGTACCCCCGTTCTCTTCCTGATAATGTGATTTGGAATGTGATCTCTAAGAGTCACGCCTAACATGGATCTCTCCATCTTTCGTTGAATGACACATATTTTATTGATTTTTTCTTCGCCATTGTGAAAGTATCGGCTCCGTACGTAAGAAGGGGGAGTATGCATCTGTCAAATACTTTTCTCTTAAATACATAGAAAGGTTTGATTTCAATACATTGGCCAGTTTGCTATATGCAGTTCAGGAGAGACTTATTCGCTGCTGAATTTCATGTGTTGTCCTATGCTGATTTCGTGTCCGAGGCATTTATATTGGTGTACTTGCTCTATCTCTACGTTATTCAGTTTTATAGTGTGGCTTAATACCAGATTTGTCTTAAACTGGGTCTTGGAGACATTGATTTTTAGACCAACCTTTCCTGAAACTTCCTAAAGCATGTGTCATAGTTTGTGCTTCCTGTATTTTGTCTGTTATTAAGACAATGTCGTCAGCGGAACAGAAGTGAACTTTTTACCGTCAATGTTAATTACCATTCCTTCCCAGTTTATTGATGTTAGAATACTTTTTAGAAGTGATACGAAAAGCTTGGGTGAGAGCATATCACCCTGCTCCTCTTTCGATTCGAAATTTGCTGGTGGATTAGGTTGTGTTTTAACATGAGCAGTGGCATTTTCATATATATATTTAATTACATTGGAATATCGATGACCAATACGACACTCAGCAAGTGCTTCCAAAAGTCTCTGCTAATTTACAGAATCAAAAGCCTTCTCGAAGTCCACAAATATGAGTACAAGAGGCCTATTATATTCTATACATTTTTTAATGAGGATTTTAACTGTAAGCAGATGGTCGTTTGTTCCATACGAAAACCTGACTGTTCTTTTGCAAGGAACAACTTGAATTTCTTTGCTAGACGTTTGGTAAGTATTTTCGTGAATAACTTATATACATGGCTTAGGAGGCTAATGGGTCGATAGTTTGTAAGGTCTGAAGTATCTCCTTTTTTATGCATAATGACAATAGTTCCATTATTCCATTGCGGTGGAGTTATTTCTTCCAGGAGGCACTTATTGAATAACATTTTAAGTGATTTGATAATTTGTTGTCCTCCTTGTTGAATTGCCTCTACCACAAAATTGTCTTCACCCAGAGCTTTGTTATTTTTCATGTCCTTCTGTAATGTCTGGGATATCCTCCAACCCCTGATTTAGGACTTTTGGTATGTTGATTTCTGTTCTTTCATCTTGTAAGGTATATAATTGTTGATATCTGTAAAATATCTCTTTTTTTGTTATTACATTACCATGCAATCTTGCATGTCTTTCCTTCCCAATGTGTTCCTCCTCCTCAAAATTTTTAAGCTTTCATTCTGTTCTACAACGTTTTTAATTTCCTCTGCATTTTTTGTCTTTTATCTTTTCTAATTTCCCTCGATATTCTTTATTCTTTATTCTTTAATCGAACGGGCAAAGCCCAATCTGTTAAGTAGTACCTATAATTGAATACAGTATACAGCTATAACCTTAAAATTAAAACTAGACAGAGACCTTTCCCGAAGTATATATATATATATATATATATATATATATATATATATATATATATATATATATATATATATATATAAAAACAAACAACGCTAAAAAGACACGTTAAAAAAAAAGAAAATATTAAAATTTTAAAAAACTAGGCACTCACATTTAAAAACTTATAGTTAAACACACATATTGTAGCTGGCAGCACTTCCACACCCCCTAAATATTGACCATGTTTAAGAATTTTTTTAAACTATATAGTGATACATGAAATAAATCTATACTTGCCAAATTGCAGTTCATCATTATTCTATTAATACCACCATAATGTCTAAGCACGGTTCTATGCTGACGAAGCTCAAAACATCTTTAATCTCGAAGTACAGAAAGTAATTCCGGGCAGTCGCGCAGTCCATGCAACAATTTATAGGCCAGTATGACATCTGCTGAGTCCCTTCGTGTTTTCAACGATTGAATAAGAAGGCGATTTTCAAGTTGATTATAATCAACTGAATCCGCTACTATATGACTCTTAAAGGCTATGTATTTGAGAAGTTTGTTCAAGCATTTTCTGATGTGATAAAAAAAATCTCTCTATTTATACTTCATCTGTAGTCTTATCTACGTTATATGTATTCATCTGTAGTCTTATCTACCATTTCTCCTCTTTGCTTCATTAGCTGTTTTACTCTTTGATTTAATTTCTGTTCTTTTTGTTGTTTTGGGCAAGTTTTATCAATGGCATTTTCTATATTATTTTTGATGTTTTCAAATTTGTCATCATCTACTGTATCTTCATTGTGTACCAAGGAGTTTGCGATCTCTCTTCTATAGGAGTCCCCATCCTCCGGGGTTGTCTATTTCTTATGGTTTCTTTTAAGAGTCATGTTGTTTCTTTCCCGTTTAGTATTAATAAACACTTTTACCCTCACAATGCGATGGTCACTCCCAATTGAACATCTATTTGGGACACTTACGTCTTGGATAATGTCTTTCCTATTACTGATTATAAAATTTACTGCATTTTTTGTTATACCATCTGTGCTAGACCATGTCCATGCTCTGTTTTTGTTCTTTTTAAAAAACGTGTTCATTACATATAAATTAATTTGATGTAGAAATTCTATTAGTGTCCTCCCTCTTCCGTTTCGATCTCTTAGCCCATTATGACCTATTGCAGTTTCTCCTTCGTCCTCTCTGCTTCCAATTTTGGCGTTGAAGTCACCGATCAACATCATAATTTTTTTTTCCGTCTTGTAGAGCAGTGGAAATTTCTTCGTAGTATGTTTCTATTTCATTTTCATTTTATTAGCCGAGACTAAGAGCTACAAAATAACAATATGTATTCAGTTCAATCAGTAATATACTCATACACTTTTCAGTCTATCGCTGCTTTAAGCATTTGGCCAATAAGAGATAGAATAAATTTTCATGACGACTGGTGATCAAGGGATAGGTACCGAAACAAAATAATTTTATTTTATTTATTATAATCAGACCAATATTTAGGTAGTAAATATTTGTTTTAAAGTTTTACCACAAAGGTATCTCGCTTTTTATATATTCTTGGTAATTATATTGAAGATGAACGTGTAACTAAATTTCATAGAATTCTTCAGCAATCACGGTACGGAACACTAATAATTGTGCAAGTCCGACTTGTACTTGACCGTTTTTTTTCTTATTTAGCATAACCATGTTTCGAGTATTTACATATTAAATTATGTTTAGTGGCTTATTTGTCATAGACAATAATCTAATAAAGAAACCGGTTTTTAATTATTAGCCTAAAAAACAATGTAGGTCAAATAGATAAAGTCCATTTGCCCAGTTCGTGTCTCTACACCATAAAATTTATTATTACCTGCCGACATTATCACCATAAACCGAGTAAGCGATTCCACATTTAGACAAACTTCACATTAGTTCGTCAATAATCTTTAACGATTAATGTAATATTCTTGAGCGAATACTTTGAAGGTCTTTCATCTACAACAACGTTACATAATTTACTAACATATACTAACTTTTACGATGACATTATAATTCGAGTTCATATTTAAATTTACAAAAACAAAACTTTAAGTTTAAAAGTTCTATATTATTAAAAAAAAAAAAATTAACCGGCCAATTGCAAGTCGGACTTGCGCAATTAGTGTTCCGTGCAGTGAGTGCTTTTAAAGTGAAATAAAATCCTTACCTAGGCTAAGTTAATCAGGTCCCTGGCATGTATATATCTTAAGATCCAATATGTATTTTCACGTTTTAGATAGTCAATAATATATAATATTTATAGCATCTTAGCTACCTAATGTCCAATAAATTAATCTAGTTCAATCTACGCTCTATTAGCAAATGTGTAAAACAAATATTTACTACCTAAATACTTATTTAATTATAAACAAATAAAATAAAACTATTTTCTCTCGGTACCCATACGTGTGTGCACTGAAAAGTATATTAAAAAAACCTCCACCATACTGCCAAGCCACATAGTTTTCATAGTTTTTTTTATTCCAGATAAATTGTCGTAAGCAATCTTAATCTCTACTTTATGGAGAATATTCCAAAATTTTTTCAAAATTTTGTGATCATTACTTTTCGAAAAGGGGAAGGACAGCGATTTTTGGCTATTTTTTGAAATGATACAAAGAAAAGTGTATGCAAGTGTTACATCTATAATTTATATAAAATGCAACGTCTCTCTGTCTGTCTGTCTGTCTGTCTGTCCGTTAGTGCGCTTATCACTGGAGAACCACTTATCCGATTTAGGTACTTTTTTTTTTAAAACATACATATGTTCTCTGGTCAGGTTATAGGCTATATTTTATTACGATAGGTAGCATAAGGAATGAGTAGTGACGTAAAATAGTGAATGATGTCGGAAAAAAGTTTGCCGCTAGCGCGTTGCCTTGCAATACACCGCCTAAACCATTAAATATGGAATAATATTATGTAGCAGAGAATATCTATAATCTATAATATATATAAAATGCAATGTCTCTCTGTCTGTCTGTCTGTCCGTTAGTGCCCCTTATCCGATTTACGTGTTTTTTTTTTAATTCATACATTTGTTCTCTGGCCAGGTTATCTATAGTCTTCTATCTAGAATATATATAAAATGCAACGTCTTTCTGTCTGTCTGTCTGTCTGTCCGTTAGTGCGCTTATCATTTGACGTGTTTTTATAAATTTAAACATATGTTCTATATAATTCGATATAAGCCTAGATAATAGGAGATAAGGAGAAATAATGGGAGATAAGTCGAGATAAGGCTCGATAGTGGGAGATAAGGTGAGATAATGGGAGATAAATATAAATAATGGGAGATAAAGAGAAATAATTGGAGATAAGCAAAGATAAGTCTAGATAATGGGAGTTATGGTGAGATAATAAGGAGAAATAATGGGAGATAAGGAGAAATATTGAGAGATAAGTCGATATAAGCCTAGATAATGGGAGATAAGGTGAGATAATGGGACATAAGGAGAAATAATGAGGATAAAGAAAAATAATGGGAGATAAGGAGAAATAATGGGAGATGAGCAGAGTTAAGCCTAGATAATCGAAATTATGTAGAGATAATGGAAGATAAAGAGAAATATTGAGAGATAAGGGGAAATAATGGGAGATATTTTATTACGCTAGGTAAATTAAGGAATAAGCAGTGACAATAGTGGTGAATCAAATCCACGCGAGCGGAGTCGCGGGCCCGGCTAATCATATATATTTTTGAAATCGCGTTTTCACAAGCTTTCATTTGACACCCCAATCGATAACGTGGTAATTTTTTTTTCACTTTCGATTAACTTTCAAAACTCATAACTCTGATTGCGCCATCAATTCCTATATTTGTGTCAAATTTCAACGTTCTATGTCAAATAACTCCGGAGAAAATCGGGTGACAAACGTACAGATGGAGAGACATCGAAATGATCCCATAAGTGTTCCGTACGGAACACCAAAAATTTCGGTTTTTTTCCAGGTAACTATGTAGACAAAGAGAAAGTTGTTTATATTTATGGGTTTACTAATTCACTAGTTGCAAGTTTTTACAAGTCAAGCGTTTATTATTACTGTTTGCTCTTTTCTTTTGTTGATTTTGTAGGAAAGAATTAAAGGTGCCCTTTATTTTGATCCTAGTTTTGTTTCTACAAAATAGCGTCACCTAGAAAGATATTGTCTTCATCCAGCCAAATGCCAAACAAAAATAAATTAATATTACTTTACCCTTCTGGCGTATAACTTAATGTGCAATACTGTAATAAATTTTATAGTTAGCTCTACTTCTAGTTAAGGTACTAAACTACCTGAATTAATGTTCTGTGATTATTATAAAGGATAGTCTAAAAAGTATTGAGCCTTTTTCTCGTCTCAAATATTTCAGGTAATCTAAGTCGCAGCAGGCAAACCTAACGTTAGTTGAAATAGTAGTCGACGTGCAAAAAGTGTTGGAACTTATTTTTTCATACTAAATTAGAGAATCTTGAAGGTTAATGAAATACCTGCAGAAGTTCGCTACATCTGCGTGGACCTATGCAGAAATTTGTGCTGTCTATTGTCAAGATGCGTTATCAACAGCCAAAAGATGGTTCAGTCGCTTATATTCTGGAAATTTCGATGTCAAAGATGCTCTTAGGACTGGTCGATCTGATAGAATTTTAGCAGAAGTTGAGAACACCGGCGTATAAGTAGCCATGACATCGTCAAGGAACTAAACGTCGAGAACAAGTTGAGCAACACCAGCTCATAGACAGTGATGACATCGATATGGAACTAAACATCAATCACCAAATAGTTTTAAACCATTTGGAAAGAGCTAACTACAAAAAGAAGCTCGATGTTTAGGTGCCAGATGATGTGACGCTAAAAAATTTACTCGGTTGAATTTCCATCTGCGAATCTCTACAGAAACGTAACGAAATCGAGCAATTTGTGAAGTGGTTGATCATAAGCAATGAAAAATGGATCAAGTATGACAATAATTTGCTAAAACGATAATAGGTCGAAAAAGATGAAGTTCCACAAACGATGATATAACACCTATTGACGCCAAAAAAGGTGATACTGTGTATTTGGTAGAATTGGAAGGTGCTGCAGCTTAGCCAAGCGATTGGTTGTATACTCTACTATCAATAATTGACAAGATTCAAGCAAGTGATTGAAAAAAATCGGTTGGAACTACTCAACAGAGTGGGTGTCGTCTTCCACTATTGCAATACCAGACGACACACATTTTTCATGACACAGAATTGAGAGAGCTTGGCTAGGAAATTTTAATGCATCCTCCGTTTAGCCCCGACGTTGCACCGTTAGACTATCATTTGTTTCGACCTCTGCAGAACTTCCTAAGTGGTGTTATGTGAGTTTGAAAAGAAGCCTGTGAAAACCACTTGCCACAATTTTTTGCCCAGCATCAACAGAAGTTTCACAGTGAGGTGATTATGGTGTTCTCAGAAAAATGATCGAAGGTCATCAAACAAAGTGGTATATATTTCGTTTAATAAAGTTCTTTCAAAATATAAAAAAAACACAATTGTTTCAATTTTGACCTTAAAATACCCAATACTTTCTCGACAATCTAATATTTAGCAACCAAAATGAATTTATAGTGACTATGAAACCATTAAATGTGATTTTCAAAATTGAAAATATTAAAAATTTTGATAATATATACTCTTTAAAAAATTTAGTCTTTTATTCAGTACCTTCTATTATATGAGTTGTAAAATAAATATTATTTGACCTTCCCACAATAAAGAATAACGAAGTATTACAACTCAATATGTTAAGTGATTAGTATATCATGGTGAGATATTTCGAACTAAAAACAAGAAAAATTCAAAAAATCTAAGTAATTTATTTCCCCTTTAGTTAGAATTTATATTAAAATTGTTAATATTGAAAAAAATATCTTAAGATTCCTAGAATTCGGAAAAAATGGAAATGACTACTAATTCTAGTAACTAAGAAAATATACCTGTATTATTATTGACACTGTACTATATTTATAGATTTATAATTGGAACTTTTTTATAGGAATTTGTCGCTAGCGCATTCTCTTGCAATCCACGGCCTAAACCATTAAATATGGAATAATATCATGTAGCAAAATATATAATATATATAAAATGCAACGTCTCTCTGTTTGCCTGTCTGTCCATTAGTGCGCTTATGACCTGAGAACCACTTATCCGATTTACATGTTTTTTTTTAATTCATACATTTGTTCCCTGGCCAGGTTATCTATAATCTTCTATAATATATATAAAATGCAACGTCTCTCTGTCTGTCCGTTAGTGTGCTTATCACTCGAAATCCACTTATCCAATTTACGTGTATTTTTTTTATTCATACATATGTTCTCTTTCCAGGTTATATAAAAATAATAATAATCTATATAAAATGCAACGTTTCTTTAACTGTCTGTCTGTCTGTCTGTCCATTAGTGGGCTTATCACCCGAGAACCACTTATCCGATTTACGTGTTTGTTTTTAGATTTATACTTATGTTCTCTGGCCAGGTTATAGGATATATTTTATACGTTATATAAGAAACAAGCAGTGATAGTAATAGTGAATCAAGTCGGAAAAAAAAGTCTGCCGTTAACCCACTCTCTTGCAATACGCTGCCTAAACAGTTAAATATGGAACAATATCATGTAACAAAGAATACAATATATATAAAATGCCTGTCCGTGCGCTTATCATTCGAAAACCACTTATCCGATTTACGTGTTTTTTTTTAAATCTTACCTTAATATTTATTAAAAAAATCTATAATATATATAAAACGCAACGTCTCTCTGCCTGTATGTCCATTAGTGCGCTTAGCACTCAAGAACCACTTATACGTTTACGTGCTTTTTTATAAAATACATGTGTTCTATGTTACGTTAGGTAACATAAGGAATAAGCAGTGACGATAATAGTGAATCAAGTCCACGTGAGCGGAGCCACGGGCACGGCTAGTCATTTTATAAATACCATATACTTAACAAAAAAATGGTTGAAGACTAAATATTAATATTATGTAAGTAAGTAAATTACTTAAATCTTCTTTGAACATACAACTACGAATAATAAATTAACTAAATATTCACGGCCCACTTCCCATTACTAACTATTGTAGTTCGGATTTTATAAATGAAACATTGAATTTGATCTTACCTTCTTTGACCTTAAAGACTATGAAAATTTGAGTAACATAGAATAGAAAATTCTCCTTTTAACCTTTATATGTAAGAAGTTAAATAATGTTTTAAATTCGTACATTTTAAAAGGGACTATCCTGAAAAAATCCTTCATCAATTTTACATTTGTAGTTTTAGTGATTTAAAGCTACTACTACGTCTACTACTACTACTAGTGATTTTAATACCGGGCGTATTTAGAGCTGAAGTTGGTAGCAAGCTATGTAAATCGTGCATAGCAAAGTTCGCATCACTATACAAATTTATGAATTAATACAGTCTAGAATGTAAAGAATTCCTATAGTTTTACTAAACATTTCAAACCCCTTAGAACACTTATGAACTCGAAAATGTAAAATTAGAGGATGCGTCATTTTATGAAGAATTAGAAACTGCTCGTTTCAACTTAATATTTTAACAACCCTGTAATATTCAAAATATGTAACTCAATCTCGTTTTAAAAACTCATTCGTAAACAAATTAGTTTCATTGTTTTCAAAAAAAATTTGGGCTTTATTTTTAGTTATTATCAACCTAAACTGAGTACAATTTTTTCTTTCAATTTTAATTGTACTATAAATGTTTAGAATAAATATTTTTTACCTAATTTTATTAGTTAAACGTTTAACGTGTTTACATAACTAAAAGCGCCTGTCAAAATGTAGGAATTGTAAAGATAAAATTTACTTATAATTTAATAAATTATGTAATATTAGTAGTACAGTACTGCATGCCTTTAATTATTATCATTATTAAATGCGTATATATCTTCTTCTTCTTATAGGACAAGAGTTTGTTTCGTCTGTTTTTAAGCCTCTTATGACATAGATGTCCAGCTATCGTGCCCTTTTTTTGGTGGTCGACCGGGAGGTCTTCATGATTCTGGTTTTTCATCTTTTGCCTATCTTGGCCAGCTTTTGGCCTCTCCTATTTACCTGATCCCTCTAATATCACAAATTGATCTTGCGAAACGTAGGATGTCTCGAATCTTGAGTTCTTCTTATATAGTTGTGCTTCATACCTGGTCTCTCAGAGTTCTGCATGAGGATTTTTGTTTTAGATGTTTCCGCCCTTGTTTCTGCTGCATACGTTAGTACTGGTCCTACCACTAATATACGAACTTTGCTTTCTGTGAACATATAGACATTTTTCCATATTAAGTACGAGTACCTCTTAATATAGATTTTTTGAGCTCGATCGCTGTGCTCTCAGATGTGTGCAGTTCTGTAATATTGTTCTGTTAAGACGGCTAATTTAGATCTAATGGGGTCTTTAGCTATAACCATGGATTTTGTTTTTTTCCACTAATATTCTCAGTTTCTGCTTTCGCTCGGAAGCTATCCTTATTTTCTGTTGTTAATATTGCATCATAAGCAAAGCATAATATTTTTCGTCGTGTTTCGTCGCATTTGGTTTCTGCTATTGACCTCATTAACACCATTAATTATTTTGTCCATTATTAAATTAATTTAATAAATTAAATAAATAAAAAAAGTGTTGTATTTATGCTATCGCCTTGTCGAATTCCAGATGATGTTGATACTTCTTTAGTTAGTCCTGGCTGTGTCTTTATACAGGTCCTGTAGTTTTTATTGGGCTATTCGCACGTTTTAATGTAGTTATTGTTGAAATCATGATCTCGTAAAATTTGTAACACGTCCCTTAATTGTACCCTATCGAACGGTTTTTTTTTTTAGATCAACTTACCACAGAAATAGACGTTTGTTGAATTCTAATGATTTTTCAGTCAATTGTCAGATTGTAAATATAGCATTAACTGTCGATCTATGTTCTCTAAATCATTGCTGTCCTCCGCTTATTTTAATCCTTTTTGTTATTATTGCAGTCATAGTCTTGGTTAGTAATATTTACTAATGCTATTTAGCAGGGTTGTAATAAAAACTACCCCGACAATATAATTGCCAAGGTAGTTTTTATTTCCTTTTTTAAATATTGGGGTTGTAATACTGTTCCTCCACTTTTTAGGAATTTTCTGGATTAAGATTATCTTTTGAATTAAGGTTGCGAAGACTTTTTCTGTTCCAATACCATCATTTCAATATCTTTTCTCTTTCTTTAGTTTTTTCAATGCTTTATGTAGTTTCTCTTGAGATATATTCTCTTCTTCATCTAACAGGTCTTCCTCGGCATCTGGTTCCAATTGGTAGTCATCAGTATCTTCTTGCTGGCTACTGGGTAAATTGTTCACGTGAGTTTTCTAGTTATTAGGTGATATAGGATTTACTTGCACTTCTTCATTAACAGTTTTTTTCTATATCTCAGATTTTCTTTTGTCCTCCGTAAAGGTCGTGATCCATATCTGTGGAAAATTTCTCCCTATATGTCATATTTTTATATATCGATGTATTATCGTATCATATATATATATATATATATATATATATATATATATATATATATATATATATATATATATCGATATATAAAAACAACATATTATTAGAGTAATATATGCTATTGTTTTATTTCAAATTAAAAATTCAAATTCATTTGTACATAAGAAATATCTTCAATACATAGGAATCCCGGGCAATCCTGCGACCTTACAGTCACTTTATCATATTTAACCTTTATATTCAACCTGATTTGCCCCTTGTAAACTTTAGATTGATGGCTCTTGAAAAAACACATCAACCGCAATATTTCTTTAGCTATTGACATTTTTATTTTAGTAGAGGTGAATCAGAATTTACTGTCAACTTTTTATTTGATGTAAAATATTTTTATTTTCTTTCTATTTTAAAATCGATAAATCACATAGCTGTGAAATAGAAAGATTAAAATAAACCTGTCAGATTTATAATTGGTATATCGCCCCAGAATTAGAAAATATTTTAAACTATTAGGTCGGCTCCAATTAATCTTACTGTTGTTATTTTAAACATATTTTAATCATTCTTTGCATTTCGAAATTATTAGTTCGTTATATTTAAAAAAAAAATGATGATTGGAGGTATTGTCTTTATCTATAAGAGATGGTTAAACCAAAATGATTGAAATTACTACCGATAAAATTGTTCAAATTATTTATGATTATTCTTTTTACTTTCTTGGCTAAAGAAAAATATTGTCTTCATGAAAAAATCCCAATCCGAGATTTTTGCTTTATATAGTCACTAATTTCCGTCGGTTTGTTTATCGGACTGTCGATCTTTTAGGATGATACTCTCAAACCAAATGAGATATCAATTTCAAACTAATGAAGGGATAAAGTCTATAGTTTTTAAGCGATATCGCTTAAGGCGAAAGGGGTAGGTGTCAATAAATTTCGTATGGTTTTAATAGTAATATGGCAATTTTCACTAGTTTGGGTGAGGAAATTAGAGAGGTTGTTTCGTACATATAGCTTTATACGTCCTTTTCAAGGTTTTTGGAGTCTTAGACTTCAAAAGGTTATTTTTTTAACTTTTTTAAATTAAAGGTAAAGGGGGTAAGGGCCGTTAAATATTATATAGTTTTAATAATATTTTCAGATTTTTTTGGATGATGTAATTATAATATACATAAATTATTATTTAAAGTAAAATATATAAGGAGTTAATGGAGTAAGGTGCTGTGATTAGAAATGTTGCTGCATATATATCCTGCTCTATGTCCTTTTCAAGGTTTTGTACTCTAGGAATATAAAAATTAAGTTATTTTTTATTACTATGAATTTTAATAGAGTAAGCGGTGAAAGAGGTGATAGAATCTGGTATAGTTTCAATAGCATAATAAGAATTGTTCCAGGTTTTTTTTTTGATGGGAGAATGAACTAGAAGAGTGACTTTACATTTTTCTTATTATAGGTTTTTTCGAGAGTCGTTTTAGTCAAGAGAGCGAAACTGGACTTTTTTTATTATTTTCACTGTTTATATGGGAAGTGGGTTCAGGGGGTAGGGGCCATTGTATCCTTTCAATTGTGATAGCTTTTCCTGAGGTTTGAGTAGGATACAAAATAATTATTATAAAACAATTTTTCTATAGTAACTTATTTATGGGGTGAAAGAGTTGAGTTAAGGGGCTAAAAGGGTGATTACGTGAATGCCTAATATACTTATATCTCACAGTTCCTGTTTTTATACTATTTCCCATTTAAATAGAAGTAATAAATAGAAAGGATTGAGATCTGATTAGAGAGTAATCTAAACAAATGTTTAGATGAATATAGAATAAAGTTTTGAAATTTAAACCGATAAGTTGGAAGAAAAGTACTTATGGAACAGCAGGTGAATTGTTTATTGTATTTATTTTCCTTGCTAACGGGAAATACGATATTCGTGAAAAAACTACCTTCTCAATTTGTTCTTTTCTACAAGTCTTTTAGATCACGAAAAACATAGTTTTTTAACTACCAACTTTCTAATAAATAATATTGAAAATCAACAAAATAATGTTACAGCCACACATCGCAAAAAGGGTTTCTTTTTATTTACACATTAAGCATATCTGAAATTTTTTTTTATTTATATTGCCCATATTTGAATTTTATCCTTTCGCGTACACATATATTTCGTTGACGAAACGTATGTATTTTGTTCGTTGGGATTTTAATGAAATTGAACACTTTTTGGATTATTTAAACAACGGAAGCTTCTAATTTCTCAGTTTATTTGCTATCTCCTTCTTATATGTGCCATATCAGGTCTCCCTGACGTTGGCTGTCATTCTGGCCTATTCATCCCTATTCTCTGCGACTTAGAATAACTCTTTGATGCTATTTGATATACATTGCATTACAATAGCCAGTTTTTCAGTTGAGATAATAATAAAAAAAAAATTTGCATAAATATTCACATTAAAACATAAAAGGGGGCTAAAGACTGGGAGAGGAGATTAGAGGGATTGTCTCGTATATAGCGTAATATATCCTTTTCGAGCTTTTGGCGAGCCTTAAAAGAATTAAAAAATTAGATTATATTTTTCATTATTTTAAATTTTACCCCAAGAAGGGGTGTAAGAGGTGGGGGTTGTTGCAGATTGCTAAGTTTCAATAGTACTTTGAGAGTATTTCCAAGTTTCTTGATTGATGCATTTGACAAATTTTAAGCATATTATTAATAATGAAATGTGTAAAAAATTAATGGGGTGGGGTAGAAGTTAGACGTATATATCCTATTTAGAATTTTTGATTTGTAAGAATAAGAAAATCCGGTTATTTTTTCATTACTTTCAATTTCAATATGGAAAGAGGGTGGAAGAGAGAAAGAGGATTTTGTATAGTTTTTCAATAGTAATACGAGAATTATTCCAGATTTTTAGTGAGAATGGGAAAATTTTAACCACAATCATTTATAACAAAAAAATATATAAATAATCGGTCAAGTGCAAGTTGAACTTGCGCAATTAGTATCAAATTGCTTTTAAAATAAAAATTTTTGTTACGGAGGTATAAAATAAATAATCAATGACTTCACAAAACACTCCATATATGAGTTTTCAACAAAACTTTTTTTCGATCTTTAGTGAAAACTGATGACCTTGAAATTTTTGTTTTTTTTTTATATATCAGATAAATTATTAAAGATAATGCACTCGTGATAATTTTTGTTCAATCTACACTCTGTGGAGAATATTCTAGACTTTTTTCAAAATTTTTTGATAATTACTTTTTGAAATAAGGGAGGGAAGCGATTTTTCGCAATTTTTTAAAAATAATACACAGAAAAGTGTGCGCAAGTATTACAATATGGATATTGTATGTAACTTATAAGCTTTCATTTAATACCCCACTCGATGACCTGGTAAAAAAAATCATTCACTTCCGATTTCACCCTCCAAAACTAACCTCTTAAGTCAAAATTTAACTTTCAAAACAACAAGGCTCTGATGAGGCCATTAATTCCTATATTAGTACCAAATTTCAACTTTCTATGTCAAATAGCTTAGGAGAAAATCGGGTGTGACAGACAAACAGACGGACGGACAGACAGACCGGCGGACGGACACACACGGAAGCAATCTTATAAATGTACCGTACAGAACACTAAAAATAGCATGATTTGCAGATTCCGCTAGTGTAAAAAGCCCAAAATAGATGGATAACATGATTTATTTGAACAATTTCTCCATCCGATATCTTTAAATCTTTTTATATTTATGTACAGGTATATTTATTTGAAATTTGTATATTATGCATTATGCAAGCAAAAACTCGAAGAAACTCTCATAGTACTTTTAAATGTACACAAGATTTATCAACTCTCACCCCTGTTACCCTTTCTCTTGAAGCAATATCTCTTAAGAACTACAGCTTACGTGTACATATCATACGTATTATATATATGATACAAATTAGATATCGATAGCTCATTTCGTTTGAGATTGATCGCGTCAACAGACCGATTGATAATCAGATGTATAGATATACGGACTAAGATAATAAACTATGTTTTTTGTGATCTAAAGACTCTCAAACGTAAAAAAAAGCAAAATTCAGGAGAATATAAATCTTTCGTTTAGCAGAAGTAAAAAAATTGTAATACCAACACTACTTTATAGATTTTTATAATACTTGGCAAGTATGCTCAAAATAAAATCACCTTAAATAAATGTAAATTAACGGGAAATCATTTATCCCTTAAACATAAAATTAAGAGTCAGATTTATAAGCTTCAATATAAACAAAAATCCAAATCTCGTACTTTCTAGAGATTTATGTAACATTTTGTATATGACTTTGAAATAACATCCTCATACCTCCCTAAACGTAAAATGATTTGTCACCGAAAAATAATTCCAGCGGTCAGGCTTAGTACCCTTAAAAATATAAAAATTCACAAATCGGATATTTTCCACAGACTTTTATAATCTTTGGTAAATACCCTTAAAATACCATATCCTAAAAGCACATACACATGAATTAATTTTTCAATCATAAATAATCCCAGCAGACAGGGTTGTACAAAAAAAAATCCTAAATCGACACAGATTTTTCTAACCTTTCGTAAATTCTAAAACGTAATAAATTTATAACCCAAAAATAATCCCAGCGGTATTCCAGAACCGATATATTTATGAACATTTTCAAGAGTTATAATTTATTATCGCTCTTCTGTTGAATTTGCCGAATTTTGTTTTAAGAAAAATATATGTTAGAAAAAAAATGGGATTTTTAAATATTATATATTTGACTATTGTATGGTATTAATTCTATTAAATGTTCAGACAAATAGTTGCCAAACAAAAACTTCCTACTTTTTGAATAATAAACTTTATTAACTCCCAAATATTTTATTTAGTTATTATTTAACACCCATAAAAAGATCAACGATGTCAATTATATTACAAAAAAATAAGGAGTTTGTTTTTATTATTACTGCCGATTTTACATAATGACAGAAAGTTCGCATTGTTCAATTATAATTAATATATTCAACACTCGAGAACTTACATTATTTTCTTTTAAATCGCCTTAAAATAATCTTGTAGATATTATTTAGCATCAAATAGTATTTTTGTATTCCCTCATATTCCATATTTCAATTTTTATAACAACTATAGAAATCACACGTTTTTGTGAGCGATAAAATTCTCGAAAATTTCATTATATCCGCCCGAATCCTGTTGGGCAATAAAACTGTTTTCTATTAAATAAAAAGGAAATTCAATATAAACGTTCAGTTGAAGAAAGTCTATTTCATTCTATATTTAGATAAATTAACCAAGTCAATAACGAAGTTCTCTAGCTCTAAGTATACATTTTACTATTCATTAGAAAGTGCGGTAATTAATTATCCTCGCGCTTGAAGCAAAAATTTAAAAACAGGAAAATGTTAAAAAATCACATTACAAGACTTTTGCTTTTCTTTATATTTTAATGTTCTTAGAACATGAAAAACATAGCCACGTATTTCCATCGGTCTATCTGTCTGTCCGTCCGTCTATCGGTCTGTTGGCTTGATAACTCTCGGACGAATTGAGATACCAATTTCAAACTTGCTACATATATAATACCTAATAAAGGGATGAAGTTTGATGGATGAAGTTTTTAAGCGCTGTCGCTTAAGGTCAAGGGGATGAAAATGGTGGGTTTTAATAGTGTTTTGAAAGTTTTCTCAGGTTTGTTGGTTAAACGATCTTAATTTATCATCTATTCTTCTAGGCCTGATCATCAGAGCCACGTCAGGAGTGAAATTCAGATAGCAGATAGGAAATTCATGATGAATTTTTCTCCCTTTTCGTGGTGTGGCGCGTGTTGGTGTTGTCATAGCCTGTACCCTACCTAGAGTCACTAGTTCCCAGTTCCCCCTTTAGTTTTCACAATGTGCATGTATTAGCAACCCGTAAAGCATACAATAATTACAAGGAATAATATTGGTTAGAATAGAGGCCATAAACGCCTACGAAAATCTAAATGTAATGTAACCTCAGGAAGTACACATACCGAAATATTGGCCTCAAGACCTCTGGCATCAAATTACTTTTTCATCCTATTTGTCATTGTATTTTACATTAATAATTTTTTTATCAGCGAATTGATCCCATCTACTATCTACCTCTCTACTCCTTTCATTTATATTAAGCTCTTGTTTAATTTGTTTTAGTGCAGCGTTTCTCAACATTTCAGTATTTGCGACCCAATTTTCAAACATAATTTTATTCGCGCCTCCCCCCTCTCATACAATAACAATGCATGCAATAATAATGTATTTTCAGTATTTTGATGCTAAAGCTACACTATGACCTTAATTACAAACCTTACAAACTACCAAGAATAAGTAAATTTATTCATATTTGGCAACACATATCTGCTGCGTTCACAAAACTAGAATCGTTGCTATTGCTCTCTGTCACGTCCACCATATCGGTAGCGGCTTCGCAAGAATTTCCGAGTTGTCTCGAACATTCGGAAAGTCTGCCCAAAAGTGTTCAATTACAGTCCGTCTCAGTCGAGTTGATCCTTCTACTGCTATTGGATTTATCGTGAATGTGTAATTTACGTATTAATTGAAATTCAAGGTATTAAGTATTCACGGCAGTAAATTTATACAGAATCATGGATAAATTTTTAAGTGGGCGTAAGCGAACATTAGACGATAGTGAAGCATCAACAAGTGCATAGACGAGTGTGGTTACGAAAATAAAATTAAGAAAATATTCTCAAGAATACTTAAACTTAGGGTTTACCAGTACTGAAGTAAATGAAGAAGAAAGGCCCCTGTGTGTTATTTGCTCAAAAATCTTGGCAGCAGACAGCATGAAACCAAATAAACTTAAACTACATTTGGAAACGTTTCATAGTGAGTACCTTAACAAACCCCAAGAATTCCTCGAATTAAAATTAAAATCATATGTAAAGCAGAAATTATTTTTTAAAAAAATTTTTCCTCGAATGAAAAAGCTTTACTTGCCTCTTACAAAGTTTCATATAAAATAGCCAGATGTAAAAAGCCTCACACCATTGGTGAAGAGCTTGTTTTGCCAACAGAAATTGAAATTGTAGAGACTATGTTTGGAGATAATTTTGCCAAACAATTGCGATCCATACCTATATTAAATGATACTGTTGCCCGTCGAATTGGTGATATAGCTGAAGATGTACTGCATCAGCTTTTCGGGAAGTTGCATGACAAATTGTTTTCAATTCAGCTTGAGATGCTCATTTCATTGCCTATGTTCGATTTTGTGATGGTATGTCAACAACAGCAAAGCAACATCACTCGCATTATTTGCTATCTTAAATGATTTTATAAACGAGGCAAATGTGCAGTGGAAAAATTGCGTCGGAATATGTACCGATGGTGCTCATTCAATGTCTGGAAGATTTCAAAGTGTACAAGCACTTGTAAAACAAATATCTACACTGTGTGTGTGAACACATTGTATTATCCACAGAGAAGCTCTGGCTTCCAAAGAAATGAGTCCTGCCCTGAATATGGTGCTCACTACAGTTGTAACCGTAGTAAATTATATTAAAATGATACTTACTATATTAAATAAAATAGTAACTAGCGTTACTATTTTATTTCGAGGTAACATGGTAACATGGGAAATGTTTGCAACGTGTTTGTGAATTAAGAAATTAAATCGCAATTTTTCTAGAAGAGGAAAGAAAACTGACCGGAAACCGAGAAGTTTCGAGATAGTTTATTTATCATGAAATTGAGCTACTTGGTCGATATATTCGAGAAACTAAATACCTCAAATCTTCAATTCCAAGGAACAAATACATATATATTCGATACAAGTGATAAAATTATTGCTTTTTGTAGGAAACTGGAATTGTGGAGCAGAAATGTAAAGCAAAAAAACCTAGAAATGTTTACAAATGTGGATGAGTATGTTAAAACATACAAGGCTGAAGAACAACATGTGAAAGTTGTTTTAGTAATCATTGAAAATTATCTAGCCATGTTGACAAAGAATTTTAAAAAGTATTTTCTTACTGACGACAACTTGGTAGCAAGTTATGAGTGGGTTAGGGATCTATTTCAAAATACTCCCGAAGGGCTCTCAACTTCTGAAGAAGAAATCTTCATAGACTTCACGCAAGTGGCGAAATCAAAAGACAATTTAATAATAAATCGCTCTTTGAATTTTGGGCAGGGGTGAATGATGAGTTTTCTGCACTGAAAACAAGAGTATACTATTACCATTTTCAACATTCTACCTTTGCGAAACCGGATTTTTTGCGGTGGCTGCTTTGAAAACAAAATATAGATCTCAACTAAATATAGAAAAAGAACTCAGAATGTCTATTTCTAATATTAAACCATCCTTCGTAATTATTATTTTACTAATTAATATGGTAAAATCTAATATAAAGTTAAGTATAAAGTTTATAAAGTAAATCAAGCAGAATTTGGAGCAGCCTAGTTTCAGAATATCGATAAATATTGGTCAGATAGGTGTCTAAAGAGCGGAGAAATAAACTTTTTAGTAGGTGTTATTGGATGAAATTCAATTTCAACAGCAATCTGGGAAACGGACTTTAATTGAATTTATCCAGTCAGTCAAATATTTGGTAGTGTGTTTCAAGTGTATTAATATCATTCTATTTGACCAATTATTGAATTGAATGGTGGTGAAGTGAATATTTAGGGTAAAGTAGCTTCTTCTGTGAAGTATTTTTACTGATTAAAGATATAGATAGATACGTACATCTTTATGTGTTCTATTAAATTACAGTGGATATTATTGAACAAGATTAAGCGACAACAGTTTTTATATCTAACTTCAATCCCAGCCCTTTACGAAACAAGAAAAAGTATTTTGAAAATTCTATTTATAAATTAAAATTTTAATTTTAAATATAAAATTAGCTCTAAATTAATTTCATTATATTGACATTTTTAAAAAAATTTTCTGATTGAGTGTAATCATTCCTCCTAATTTTGGTTGTTAAAATAGGAATAACATTGATCGAGGTCAGTTCTAGAAAATCATCTCTAACATTCAGCTCCATACACAATTAAATGTACAATTACTAAGCCACTTATTATTGGGTATTTAATAATTGAATGACCTATATAAATTTGGAATTATTTTAGAAACTAGTACGTAAGTCAATTAAAGACATATATCTGTTACTAGTACTTTCAGCCAAAAGAAAATACCGGAATATGGAAGCCGAAGAACAAGCACGTGTTAATGCAGGGTGGTTCACTACAGATCATTTGCGTGTCTCACGTTATCGAGAAAAGGCTGGATTCAACCAGTAGGTATACATCAGTTGATATAAAGAAAGCTTACGACAGAGTTCTTCAAAAGTACATATGGCAAGATATAGAAAAGATAAATATTAAGACTACCCTCATCAAACTATATATGAGAAAAATAAGGTACAAATTAAAATGAAAAATCAAATTTTAAATAGATTTAACGCCGAAAAAGACTTAAAAAGAAATGCTGTCTTTTGCTCACACTGCTCAAAATTTAGGTAGAATAGATACTTTAACCTTGGGAAAAGAAATATAGTGCCATAGTGAATTTTCCATGGTCGTGGAGTACTGCATTTTCCATAGGAATATAGTCAGTTCTCTATTTATGCTGCATTGAATATTTTTCCTCTTTAGTTTATTTTTTCTACTAACATTTATTTATTGCTTGTTTCCCTTCGCATTTTTTTCTTTCCTGTCATCTGTAAATAACTTTTTTCTTAAAAATTTGAATCCGTTTAATTTCGAACGTTCTTCTAAAATTTCCTGCTTATGAAAACTTGGTATAAGCTGTAACAATATAGGTCGGGATTTTTCCGATGTTTTTCCAGATAAATTTCTATATATATAGAATATGAAGGATATCCTTGACTAGCTGATTTGTTGTCTCATTTTCTTCCTCCACATTACTGTTTATAATTACGTTATTCTTTTTTATTATCTCTTCAGCGTTTTGTAACTTTGCTTAATGCTAAAATTTTGGTCAAAACATTCACTTCTTCCCAGTGACTCACTAATTTCTGATCAACTGCATTAGCTAATTCTCTTTAGGTATGTTATTAATTTTCTGAGAATTGTTATTGTTAGCCAATTTTATGTGAACATATGAATGAAACAATGAATATTATGAAAATATCTCTTTTTATACTTAGTCTAAATTTTTTAAGGTAATTGAGCAAATGCGCTAAGGTTTAAATATGAAGTAACTGAACTTTGTACCGTTCGATCTCCGTTGATTATATTTTCTAAATAATAATTGCTACCTATTATTGTCCAGTTTTACTTACTCCCCCCTTCCCCCCCGCTTCAAAAAAATCACATATCGTGTGCAATTTTTTTGGTTTTTATGTTAATAGCTTAAAATTTTTGTGTTTAAAAAAACATGCAACAAACAATGTTGCTATTTAGAATGCAACGTCTTCTCAATCACAACTGTACAGATTGGTATGTTTGTTGGAAACAGTACAAAATAATTCAGCTTATAAAGTAAGACTTGCGCAGAGGAGAGCCAAAGCTGTTCCGCGTAGGCTGTCCGATCTAGAATTCTTATATCATATAAAAAGTTTTTAATACAAAGAAATATACTTAATAAAATAACCGTAGGTATTTTAATTTTTTTTGTGAAACAATAATTTTACCTATTTGTACAAGAATTTATAAAAATAAACAAACATTAATTTATCTATGATTGCGGAAGTGATATTTTACTTATTAAAATAATTAATACTCATATTAAAAAATCTTAGCAGCCTTTGATTTGTTTTTTTTTAGCTTCATCCAATTCGAATCATATACCGACGTCTTCATTATTATTTACTAACTTTGTTTAACTTCAGTTCTCCGAATACAAGAAATGCTATTAATAACACAGACTGGATAGAACTTTTCTTTGATTACTTTAGCTCTGAAAATGATTGATGTTATGTTAGTTGGTAACTTGAACTTTCGGATTTCGTTGAAGAACGTTTTTTTTTTTTCACCTTTGTAATACAAACTTTTTAGATAAGTTATCCGGTATGCAAATAGTATAATTAAGGAGAGTTGCTACTGATTAAGTTCAAAATCATGGTTTGTGTCTGTGAATATTAACCTAGAAATTTGTTTTTTTAAGATTTTAGAGTTTTGTGATTAATCTCGAGAAATTGCTACAGCAGGCAATAGCAAAATTTGCTTTTGGAAAACTAATTTTCCAAAAAAGAACCACAGTAAATATATAATCTATCCTTACTGAAATTATTGGTTACCAATATCAAAGTAGGCTGAACAACAAATAAACAACAATTATTCTCACTGGTAAAAATGTTTAATTTAAAGGTTTTTCTTAGTGGCAACTTTTAACTTAACAATGAGAATAACTCTTGTTAATTCATTTTAGCAATTTTTCTCCGTTTATATTGATATTGATTGATATTGGTTTGGAGTGTGTGAAATTTACTCTGTACAGAGGTCACATCTAACCGTAATTGTATAAAAACACACTCTAAAAACCTCTATTTACTTAACACCACTGTATCAGTCGCCGCATTTTATTGGTAAAAGTATTTTATTTAGGGGCTACATACACCTGGGCGCTGCAAAAAGTATCTATGTGAGGTGTATGTAACTGGAAATAAAAAAAGTTTAAGGTGAATTCGAAAACTATCTTATTTTGTTTCAGTGTATTTTGCGAAATAACTTATCTTGGAGAATATTTAGATCTGTTTAAATAAATTCTCCAACTTAGAAACACCCCATAAATAGAGCAGCGTTTCATTATTTTAAATGCTAAATTATTTTATGCGGTTTTTATGAACCTCTCAAAACCGGTAATAAATAAACCACCGCTATGCCCGCAATCTTTTAATTAGTAAGTTGCAAAATTCTTTTATTTTTTAGTGTTCCGTACGGAACACTTATAAGATCACTTCAGTGTCTGACTGTCTGTCTGTCTGTCTGTCTGTCACACCCGATTTTCTCCGAAACTATTTGACATAGAAAGTTAAAATTTGGTAATAATATAGGAATTGATGGCCTCATCAGAGCCATGTAGCTTTGATAGTTAAATTTTGACTTAAGGGGTTAGTTTTGGAGGGTGAAATCGGAAGTGAAAAAAAAAATTTTTTTACTAGGTCATCGAGTGTGATGTTAAATTAAAGCTTGTGAAAACACGAGTAAAAAATGTATATATAATGTAATACTTGAGCGCACTTTCTTTGTATTATTTTTAAAAAATTGCGAAAAATCGCTGCCTTATCTCGAAAAGTACTTATCAAAAAATTTTGAAAAAAATCCGGAATTTTCTCCAGGAGGTGTAGTTTGAACGAAAATTATCACGAGTGCATTACCTTTAATAATTTTTCTGGTATTTAAAAAAAACCAAAATTTCAAGGTCATAAGATTTCAGTAAAGATTGGAAACAAACTTTGTTGAAAACTTATTTGGGGTGTGTTTTGTGAAGTCACGGATCATTTTATACATCTGTAACAAATTTTTTTATGTTAAAAGCAATTAACGTACGAAACACTAATTGCGCAAGTTCAACTTGCACTTGACCGGTTATTATTCTTAGTATTCACGCTTTTCTTTCTTATTAACTATTCTGACAAAGGCAACCTCTCTATTCTTGCTATTTTTCACCGTTGAAAAAACCAACTTCCTGGGCTTAGCTTGAGGCAAACGAAATTTACTTTTTTCCATCTTAACAGAAGCAAGGAAAACATAAATGCTGAAACCGCCCTTACTCATTAATCGAACCTTTAAGTTGAAATTCTCTCTTCAATAGAAGAAAGTAGTTTTGCCTTTATATATATACATATATATACATATATATATATATATATATATATATATATATATATATATATATATATATATATATATATATATACATATATATATATATATATATATATATATATATATATATATATATATGTATGTATATGTATATGTATATGTATATGTATATATATATATATATATATATATATATATATATATATATATATATATATATATATATATATGTTATATATATATATATATATATATATATATATATATATATATATATATATATATATATATATATATATATATATATATATATATATATATATATATATATATATATATATATATATATATATATGTATATATGTATATATATATATATATATATATATATATATATATATATATATATATATATATATATATATATAGTTATATATATATATATATTTCAACGATTTAGATTTTGGTAAAGAAAAACGACTGGCTAATCTTCACTTACGATTTACTTTTAAGCTTAAAATAAGATCTTGTTGAATGCGTAAAGTCAGAAATATTGCTTAGCTTGAGGCAAACGAAATTTACTTTTTTCCATCTTAACAGAAGCAAGGAAAACATAAATGCTGAAACCGCCCTTACTCATTAATCGAACCTTTAAGTTGAAATTCTCTCTTCAATAGAAGAAAGTAGTTTTGCCTTTATATATACATATATATATATATATATATATATATATATATATATATATATATATATATATATACATATATATATATATATATATATATATATATATATATATATATATATATATATATATATGTATGTATATGTATATATATATATATATATATATATATATATATATATATATATATATATATATATATATATATATATATATATGTATATATGTATATATATATATATATATATATATATAGTTATATATATATATATATATATATATATATATATATATATATATATATATATATATTTCAACGATTTAGATTTTGGTAAAGAAAAACGACTGGCTAATCTTCACTTACGATTTACTTTTAAGCTTAAAATAAGATCTTGTTGAATGCATAAAGTCAGAAATATTGCACCCTATAGTTTGCTCACGATATCGAAAACAAATATTTGTCTTTCCAACTCTGTTTCTAAAATTGCATTTTATTTCAGAATGGATAAACACAGTTAACAAATAGTTGCTGCTTTAACCTGGAAAGGAAACAAAAGATTGAAAAAGTACTGCGTTAGGACTCTGTAATTAGAAACTGTACACTGCAGTTTTTCGAGAGACCATCTAGTTTATTATTTATGGTCCAGCAATGCATGTGTTATTATTACTAAAATAAATGGGCAGAAATAATTCCGATAGTTTAAAATACATATTTAAATTGAAACTTTTTGTTTATTTGCTTTAGCAGCCATATTTCTTTATTTACTTTAATATTCATTTAACATATTTGATTAATAATTTGCTTACACTAAAGTAAATGTCGATTTTCAATAATATTTGTTAATTATAATGAAGCACCCTCTATATTTTTAGAAAATTGTCAATTAAAAATGCCTATCCCTCCTAAAAATCTATAAGAACATATTTGAAAAGTTGTAAGTACGTCAATGGATGCTGTATGAAATCATTACCTTCCTACTCCTTCAATTTTCTCAAGTATTAATAGATGTAGTAAATAGTACTTGTAGCCTCTTACAACGTGCCCAAAGTACTGCAGTTTTTGTTTCTTCACTATAATTATAATTTATCTTACTTTCTTAATTTCTCTTAAGACTACTGTGTTGTTTTGTCTACTTCCATACTAATAAATTTTTGCATACCTGTGTTATTATAATTTCGATTGCCTCAAAGAAGTAATCGTATTGTTGATAATTGTGCCTAGATGTCTGAATCTGTCACCTTTTTCTATAAGCTGCTTGTTCACATATATGTGAAACCTCTATAGTCCCATATCCTACTTTATTAACGTGCATTTTGCTATAAATAATTACAAAATAATGAAAAATAACACAACTTTCAGATTCCTTGACCAAAATCTCCTTGAAATTTATTCAGTATATAATACAAAAACGAGGAATATTTGACAAAATTTTAAGTTCTATTTATACTGTAGATGTTATGTGTGTAGAAAATTTTACATCGATATCCCATTTCGTTAGACAGTTATCTTGCAATAGACAGAGAAAGCAGCAGCAGACAGACTATGTATGACAATATACGAAAGTTTAGTTTTACTGATGCAATTATGTTGTATTTGACAAGACCCTTTCAAAAATTTTGTGCAAAAAGTAGCTCTAAACCAGCTTCATCAATTATTTTACTGTGAAACAAATAACTTCGAAGAAATGTCGACATCGTAAAAACATAAGTTTCTTTTAATAGTTATCATTTATTTTCTTTACCTGCTTTAAGTATTTTAGACGATGCCAATTTATTCTATTTATTGTGGTAGCCAAAAACATTATTTTTTATTAGCTTGAATTTATTCAGCAATATTACCGCTGGACGCTTAGTTAAAAGAGAAATAAGTGGGGAGATGATTGACAACTATCTATCTTTTATCTGAATGCAATTTTATCCCTTCGTATTTGTATTGAAAAAAATTGTTTTATCCATTTTTATTTACTATCTATTCATTTAAATTTTAAAACTTCCATCCTACTTTGTTATTGTATGTTTATAATTTTGGAGAACTTTTTTTGAAATGGGTATTCTATACGCGTTAAGCTACTAATTTGTTCTCGTAATGAAATTATGAACGGTTGTCGAAAACGTGTTAAGAATTTTAAAGTCAAAATTGAGACAATTATTTTTAGTGTTCGGTACGGAGCACTTATAAGATCACTTCGGTGTCTGTCCGACTGTCCCCCACTTATCTCGAAAAGTACTGATTAAAAATTCTGGGATAATCTCCACAGGGTGTAGATTGGACGAAAATGATAAAGAGTGCATTATCTTTAATAATATACCTGGTATATAAAAAAAATTCGAGGCCATCAGTTTTGAGTAAAGTTTGGAAAAAAACTTTGTTGAAAACTCATAGGGTTTTTTTTTATGAGTCTAGCACACGTGCTGCAGGGAAGTCCCCAAAGCGGTACAGGAGCGACATGTGTACGGAAAAAAGCGATTCACGTCGTTCTTGAATCGCTGTAAATTGTACTCGATGGGAAAGACAGTCCTGGCAAATTATTCCAAAGGGATGGTGTTCTCCATATAAAAGACTGCTTGAAAAGCGTTGAACGAGGAGTAATAAGCTGAACCTCATACGGATGTGAAGTATTAGCACGACGTGTATTTCTAACATATACTGCTCTGGGAGGAATTAAGCGGGCCAAATCCTTCGAACACTTTCCATGAAAATACTTGTAGAATAGCGCCAACCGTTCTTCGATGTTCCAGCGAATAAAGGCCGCTGGTCAGTTCCGGGTCTCCAATCAGACGAACAGCTCTTCTCTGAATAGAATCCAACAAATGCAATGCATGTTTGGGACCGGAGCCCCAAACATGGGAGCAGTATTCCATAGTTGGTCGAATTTAAGCTTTGTAAAGAATTAACAGTTGTTGTGGTGTGTAAAGCTTTTTGGTTCGAATTAATATTCCCAACTTTTGAGAAGCTCCCCTTGCTATGCCTACGACATGTTCATTCCAGAACATATTTGCTCCCAAATTAACGCCCAACAAATTGAGTGACGATGTTAGAGGAATGGAGTGCCCCGCCATAACTATGTCGGGTTCAGCAACGTTAACTTTTTTAGAAAAAGCTGCCGCCTGGGTTTTTGTAGCGTTAAATTCCACTGGGTTACTGTCACCCCAAGATAGAGTTTCTTCCAGGTCTTTGTTAAGTTGAACGACTTCCCGCTGTCTGCGAATATTCATGTGAGTAGCCGATGTCCGAGCGTTGAAAGTTAATGAAGAGATAAGCTTACTGTTATCTGCAAAGTTGTAGGTTGGATTACCGGTCTTTTCCAGCAGATCGTTAATGTAAATTAGAAAGAGAGTAGGAGATAGTATAGAGCCTTGGGGCACACCCGGCGTTGATAGTGAAGGTGTTAGAAAGTTATTTGGCAAGATCTTGCCTTTTTTAGGTATCGGCTGAACATTTTCAGCAGGAAGGAAATATTCTCTTTCTGTAGGATAGGCTGAAAAGTCTACAGAGAACTGGTTTTAGTTCCCTCGGACAGTTTTTGAGAACTATCGCAGGTATTCCTTCAGCACCAGAAGCTTTTTTGGTGTTTAGCTTCATTAAAATACGTTTAATGATACGCTGTCTGAAGACAATATCGGGCATCCTTGACTGCACTATGGGAATAGTAGGTGGTGTTTTTCCTTAGAAATAGACAGTAGAATGTGAAGCAAAGACTTCAGCCAACAAGTTCGCTTTTTCAACAGGTGTCGTTGCAATAGAATTATCTAGCCGTGTGAGTGGTGATATGGTGGATTTGGTGAAATTTTGACTAACCGGCTTAACGGCTGACCAAAAGGATCTGGAATTGTCGGGACAAGCGAGAAGTTTGTTTCTAATTCGTTGATTGTGTGCCTCCTTGGTTTCGTCGAAAATTTCTTTGCATCTGTTCCGGGCACGAACAAAGGTGTTACGATTTAAGGTGTCAGAATTTTTACGCCATTGTCGGTAGGCAAGATGTTTAGAAGCAACAGCTTCTTTGCATTTTCGGTCAAACCAAGGCTTGCCGTTGGAAGGGCATTTCTTCGAAAAAGGGATGTACGCTTCCATACCAGCAAAAATAACATCGGAAACCTCCCTGGCGCAGTCAGATAGGTTGTCAGATCGAAAACAAACGTTTAACCAAGGGAAAGTTCAAAAATATTCCATTAGATTTTTCCATTTAGCAGATCTGTAATGCCAAATCTTGCGCGGTTTAGGCGCCTCTCTATCACTGATTGGTAGGATACTCGATGTCGAAAGCAGTTTATGGTCGGAAGAACCTAAAGGCGGATTTACGGTGTTCGTGTAAATCTCCAGATTGGTGGTAAGAAACAGATCAAGAAGACTGGCGAACTCCCCATCTCGATCAGGGATCCGTGTTTGTAAATTCGTTGATCATTTTATACCTCTGTAACAAATATTTTTATTTTAAAAGCAATCAACGTACGGAACACTAATTGTGCAAGTTCCACGTGCACTTGACGGGTTATTTATATTTTGGAAGAACTTTGTTAAACCAAACATACCAATTTGTTCGATAATCTTCTACTATTTTTATGGACATCATAACCCCGTTACTGTAGAACTTCCATGGTTTCTGGGCAAAAAATTGTGACATTTGCCTCTTTTTTAAGTTAACATTATCCAGGCAGTTCTGCAGAGACGAAAACAAATGGTAGTCTAACGGTGCACAGTCCGAGCAATACAGTGGGTGCATTAAAACTTCCCAGGCAGGCTCTCTCAGTTTTTACGGAGTAATTAAAAATAGAAGTGGTCTGCCATTGTCATGGTGGAAAAACATACATCCTTTCTGCTAACTGACCCTGACCGATTTCTTTTAATAGCTTGATTTAATCTTATCAACTACTGACAGTAAAGTACATAATCTATCATTTGGCTAGGCTGCAGCAGTTCATGATTAACGATTCCCTTTCAATCTCATCAAACACATAACACCACCTTTTTTTATCGTTAATCAGGATTTAGCCATCGTTTGTAGAGCTTCATTCTTTTTCGATCACGATCTTTTTTGCACATTATTATCATACTTGATCCACTTTTTATTGCCCGTTACTAACCGCTGGCTCAATTTCGTTACGTTTCGGTAGAGATTCGCAGATGTATATTCAATCGAATAAAGTTTTAACGTCAAATCGTGTGTCGCCCAAACATCGAGCTTATTTTTTTAGCCAGTTTTTTCCAAATGGTTTAAAACTGTTTGGTGATTGATCTTTAGTTCCTTGACGAGGTCATGGCTACTTACATGCCGGTTCTACTTTAGCCAAAATTCTATCAACGTTTTCTGTCATTGGTCGACCAGTGCGAGGATCATATTTGATGTCGAAATTTTGAGAACGAAAGCTACGGAACCACCTTTTGGCTATCACTTTTGGCAACATATCTTGCCCATAAACAGCACAAAGTTCTTTATGGGCGCTCTAATAAACGAGTTCCAATAGTTTTTGCACGTTAAATGTCATTTTTCGACTGACAGAAGTATGGCCTGATGTGACTTGAGATATGTGTCGCTAAAGCTATCTAACGAAAGGCTCAATACTTCTCTCTTTCTACAACTCAATATTACTTTACTCAGTATTTATCACCACTACACCAAACACTTTATTTTTGCACTCGACGGGCGTTTCGCTAACTATGTCAGCTTCATCATCGCTCCTGATGAAGCTAACATAGTTAGCGAAATGCGCGTCGAGCGCAAAAATAAAATCTTTGGTGTAGTGGTGATAGGTATTGAGTAGTATCATTGTGCCAAAGATTCCACTCTCCAACATAGCAATATTACTTGTGAAATAACGAATAGAGTTATTTTTGTCACAGACTTTACCTGTCTGTTTAAATTTCGCAATACTGGTAATTTATGTCCTTTATAGGCCACTTTTGGTGACTAAGCCACTCAACTACACAGAAGCCTATCCAATAATTTTTTACCCGCTTACTGTATAATCAATCATTCTTATTATTTTTCTTCTTTTCTACGATCTCAAGTAAAAAAATGACGAATTTACTATTGATAATGAAATTGTAGAGATCCCTAATTTAGTTTTAACGATTTTGCTTTTTCGGTATTTTCGATTAGTTCAAGAACTAAGTAGGGATACAAACCCAATTTAATATCAGTTTATTAGGTTGAATTTTAATCTTGAACCTTGATATATCTTAAACTAAATTGTAGAGGCGTAAAATGAGTTTGGTAGTATACGAGTATAATAGAATATATATATATATATATATATATATATATATATATATATATATATATATATATATATATATATATATATCTTATGTTGTTATGAAAAAAAAAACGTTAGTTAAGGTTACGGAAACCAATAACAATCAGGAAAATACCTAAAGGTAAAGACACAACCACAAGCGAATTAAAGAAACGTTCATAGTACCAGTGGGCTTCGAACCTACAATCTCAGAGAATATGCCATTGCACCAGCGCACCTTGGCCCGACGTAGAGTCGCTTCGTCGATGTATGTTTAACCACAGATACATGAGATACTGTAGAATCCTGGATTTTTAAGAAGAATTGTATTTTTGACATATTTGAGATGATAGTTTGAGGCACGTAGAGAATCGCGTTATTATTTTATGTTTCCGTAAAGCTTTCGTCATATGACGATGACTGAAAAAATTTTAAACATATGACAAGATTATTGACTGTGTGGCCAGAGTACGAAAGTATGATCAACGTAACGTTTCGAGAATTTCTGGTTTCTACAATATTCAATGTAACTGTGGTAAACCCTATTATTTTCATTGTTAAGGAATCTGAAAATTATATTACTATTTGTTATATTTAATTATTTATTATTATAATTATATATAATCTTTGTTAAAACAGTATGTTAAGAGATGTATTTATAGAGTAGCCAAAAAATAATGACAGTATTTCCAAAAAAAATACTGGGTAAAGGACTTTCTCATTCTTTTTGAATTGCATTTTGCTAAATTTTCTATTCTAAATTTGTAACAGGCTAAAGCATTTAAAACTGATATTTCATTTTTTGCACCTATTTGGCGGTATGTCAAGTTATCAGTTAATATTGTCAAGGTGACCAAACATACCTTTATATTTTACGGCAATTTTTTGACAACATGGTAGTGTTACCACTAACATTATTAGTGTATCAGTATCTGTCCATCTGTCTGTCTGGCCGTCTGTCACCCCTGATTTTCTCCGAAACTATTTGACATAGAGAGCTGAAATTCAGAAACTTGAAATTCAGCACTAATATAGGAATTGTTAGTCTCATCGGAGCCTTGTAGTTTTGAAAGTAAAATTTTGACGTAAAGGGTTAAGTTTGGGGGAGAAATTAGAAATGAAAAAAAAATACCAGCTCATCGAATGGGGTGTCAAATGAAAGCTGACGAGTTCAAATATATATATATATATATATATATATATATATATATATATATATATATATATATATATATTTAAAAAATGGCCAAAAATCGCTTCCCCCTTATCTCGAAAAGTACTAATCAAAAATTTTGAAAAAATTTTAGAATATTCTCCACAAAGTGTAGATTGAACAAAAATTATCACGAGTGCATTACCTTTAATAATTTATCTGGTATATAAAAAAAAAAACAAAAATTTCAAAGTCATCAGTTTTCAACAAAGATCGGAAATAAACTTTGTTGAAAATTCATTTGGGGTGTGTTTTGTGAAGTCACTGATCATTTTATACCTCCGTAACAAAAATTTTTATTGTCAAAGCAATCAACGTACGGAACATTAATTGTGCAAGTCTGATCGGTTATTACATTTTACAAGGACTACTACCTGTGTATGTAACCAAGCCCAATATACTTAAATAAATGAGTATAGTGTTCTGTCGGAAATATAACTCTGATCAGAGCATACTGGAACTATTTTATGAACCCAACGCCATTATACTATGTTTTCAAATCGAAATTTCTAATTATAATTAGCGACCTCTATTAGAATCAAGTCATACGAATAATTTTTATGAGAATATTCTTGCGATATTTGTGTAAAGAACGTAGGCCTTCTTATACGACTTTTATTAATCGACCTCCGAAAATACTACCCCAGCTTAATTGATTCTTGCCCGCGTAAACAAATTATAGCACAGAGTCTAACGAAATTTTCATAATTATAAACCTCTTCTTGCCCGTAACTGATCCGAGACTCCTATAATTGAGCTTAATGACCTAAACCGATCCTTAATAAAGTAAAGTGGTTACTGCTGGTTGCTGTTAAAAATTTAATAAAATAAAATTTATTTTAGCTTACAATTGGTGCCTTCCATGATTTTTGATCATTACGGAATCGATTTTTCGGAGTATGAACACGTTAAAATGTCTTCCAACAATCTTTATTCAGTTTAAAAATAGATAAAATAAACTTGTATTAGGGTTAATTTTTTTTTATGGGTCTAGCACACGTGCTACATGAAAGTCCCTAAAGCGCTACAGGAGCGACATGTGTGCGGAAAAAGCGATACACATTGTTTTTGAATCACTTTAAATTGTACTCGGTGGGAAACACAGTCCTGGGCAAATTATTCCAAAGGGATGATGTTCTCCATATAAAAGATTCCTTGAAAAGCGTTGTACCAGGGGTAACAAGCTGAGCCTCATACGGATGTGAAGTATTAACGCGACGTGTATTCCTAACATGCACCGCTCAGGGAGGAATAAAGAGGGCTACATCCTTCGAACACTTTCCATGAAAATACTTGTAGCTGGCTCAAGTCGCCAACCGTTCATCGATGTTCCGGGTCTCCAATCAGACGAACAGCTCTTCTCTGAATAGAATCCAATAATTGCAGTGTATGTTTGGGAGAGGAGCCTTAAACATGGGAACAGTATTCCATAGTTGGTCGAAATTGAGCTCTGTAAAGAATTAACAGTTGTTGTGGAGTGTAAAGCTTTCTAGTTCAAAATAATATTCCCAACTTTTGAGAAGCTCTCGTTGCTATGCCTGCAAGAGGAATGGAGTGCCCCGACATAACTATGTCGGGTTCAGCAACGTTAACTTTTTTAGAAAAAAGTGCCGCCTGGATTTTTGTAGCGTTAAATTCCACTTGATTACTGTCACCCCAAGATAGAACATCTTCCAGGTCTTTGTTAAGTTAAATGACTTCCTGCTGTCTGCGGATATTCGTCTGAGTAGCCGATGTCCGAGCATTCAAAGTGAATGTAGAGATAAGCGTACTGTCATCTGCAAAGCTGTATATTGGTTTCCTGGTCTTTTCCAGCAGATCGTTAATGTAAATGAGAAGGAGAGTAGTAGAGAGTAGTGAAGGTGTTAGAAAGAAATCCATTGACTGCCACTCATAAAGAACGCTCTCTGAGTAAACATGAGAGCCACAAACAGAACTTTTCAGACATACCACAAGAGCGCAGCTTAGCCAACAGTCCATCGTGCCAAACATGGACTTGGATATGTCCAATTGCGTTGTTCCAAACATGTGTTATATAAATCAGAAGATCTATGTTTACGAACGCCATATTGGTGATCGCTAATAATGTTGAATCCTTCAAGATATTTTCGAAGATGCTGATTAATAGCCTTTTCCATGACTTTCTATATTATTGAAAGCAGTACCACTGGTCGGTAGGTATTTGGCAAGGTCTTCTTGCCTTTTTTAGGTATCAGTTGAACTGTGGCACATTCCCAGCAGGAAGGAGATATTCCCTTTCTGTACACATTAATATTACGATTACATATACAATACATCTAGTTTTAGTTTATTGATTTAACTGATATCTCTGTTAAGTTGTTTTGCAAATAATTAGTTACTTTATTACTTTTAGGCAAGTATATTTGTTATATAGGGTTCTAAAAAAATATTTCAGTAATATAATGTAGTGATAAACTCAATATTTATTTTTCATAAATGTGAGGATACTGAAAATTTTACAAAATCACTGTACTACGTGACTAAAAAAATAAATAACGGGCCAAGTGGAAGTCGGACTTGCGCAATTAGTGCTCCGTACCGTACTTTTGTTGCGGAAATATAAAATAATCAATGACTTCACAAAACTGATAAACTTGAAATTTTTGTTTTTTTTTATATACCAGATTAATTATTAAAGGTAATTCACCCGTGATAATTTTCGTTTAATCTACACCCTGTAGACAATTTTCCAGAATTTTTAAAAATTTTTTGATTGGTACTTTTCGAGATAAGGGGAGGACAGTGATTTTTCACGATTTTTTAAAAATAATACAAAAAAAAGTGTTCGCAAGTATTACAATATACAGGTATATATTTTTGAACTCGTGTTTTTACAAGCTTTCATTTAACACCCTACTCGATGACCTGGTAAATTTTTTTTTCAATTCTGATTTTACTTCCCAAAACTAACACCTTATATCAGAATTTAAGACTTTAGACGACTCTAAAGAGACCATCAATTCCTATATTAGTGGCAAATCTCAATTTTCTATGTCAAATAGTTTCGGGGAAAATCAGATGTGACAGAACAACAGACAGACACCGAAATGATCTTATAAGTGTTCCGTACGGAGCACTAAAAAGTATTTTGCTGCAATTAATATCAGGTGAAAACAACATAGCAATGTATTCATGAAAGGGAAAGCATTTTTAAGGTGAGATGAAGAGAAATAGCATACCAATCTAGTGAACTGAGAATGATGAAGTAATGGGTTTATATTCTGAAACTTGCAGAATTATTTTTGATAAAATATAAACAAAGTATATATATAAACAAAGTATTTTAGATGTTGTATTGATGTTGCCGTAAGTTTACTGACTATTAGTTTTTATTATAGTTTGCTTAATTCAACAGAAGAAGTGATTTTGAGTTATGTTTAATTGTTAAGCTGGACCGTTTCCTACTATGAAATCTTTATTTGCTGAGGAGAAACATTTTATACGTTACTTATCTTGATGCATACAAAAAATGTAATAACAGTTAGATATTTGGATTGCTCAAATAGATATTAGTCATGATTTTGAATTAACAAATTGGGACTATGTTGAGTTAGTTAAAGTTCTATCAATATTTTCCTACGATTCCTTTGGTGCAGAGATATACTAGTTTTAATAAAGTAAGCACTTTAAATTGGTCCTCGATATCCAACCTGAGAGATTATAAATATTTTTTGTTGTAAGCAAGTGTCACCAGTGACATGATGAATTCTTCAAGCAGTGTCTCAATAGAAATAGAAATATAATATTATTTTATCTTTATATTACTTTTTTGGACACTTTCTATAGTCTCTTCTTATTTTTTTTTAACACTCTGTATATTTGAAATTCTCGTAAAAAGCCCTTGTAATATACAAAAGGTCAGATTTAATCTTTTTTTTAATTTTTAATATTGAGCTAAAGTGTGTCTATGATCCACCGCAACAAATCTGTTATTTATTTTTTTTTATGGGTCTAGCACACGTGCTGCAGGGAATTCCCTAAAGCACTACAGGAGCGACACGTGTGCGGAAAAAGCGATTTACGTTGTTCTTGAATCGCTGTAAATTGTACTCGGTGGGAAACACAGTCCCGGGCAAATTATTCCAAAGGGATGATGTTCTTCACATAAAATACTATTTGAAAAGCGTTGTATGAGGAGTAACAAGTTGAACCTCATACGGATGTGAAGAATCAGCGCGACGAGCTACATCCTCCGAACACTTTCCATGAAAATACTTGTGTGTTTTAAACCTAATTAATGTTATATATCTGAGTGATTGAATGTCAGAAACAATCATATTTTTCTGGAAAGTACAAAGTCCTAAAAGAAAATATATGGTATTACATTTAAGGATAAAGCAAGTGATTTTAAGCTTATCTAAATGCAAATATTTGCTTTTATATATACCATAGCCACAAAAATAATTTGTGGAATGAACTCTGTTATTTTGTCTCTAAGTATAGAAAATAAAATCACAAATTATTACTATTATTTTCCAATTTCCAAATTGCCAAAATTTTTTTTACGCTAATAGTCATTCAATATTATCATTCGTGACCTAGAATATTAAAATTAATGAATTGATATAGTTTTCGTTACGGTCAATTTAGTTTGCGTGTTTATTCAAAATAATTTCTTAAATGGTAAATCAATGTAAAAGTCGTTTGAGTTTCTGCTATATACCTAGACTAAAATTTTATACGCATAAAGTTTTATTGTAAATTTTTTTATTTATATCGTGAAGTTATTAAAATATTAATTTTACTTCTGTGCATGTTAGTCCACCAGGTCGGTCAATTAGACTTGAAAGCGACACCTATAGAGCATCAATTAAACCAAATATTGAACACCATTTTGAAGCTTCATCTGTCGTATGAACACATCCTAAATTTCAAGTCGATCTGTGAAGCCATTCATTGTTTTTCAGCTGGTTAAAGTAGACGTGTTTGAGTATTTTTTAAAAAAGGAAAAAATCGAATATCGTGCAGTGATAAAATTGTTTTGGAACGTTTTTCGGCAACTGAAATCCACGCAAAGTTAGTGAGAGTATTAAAGGAGTAGGTTTCTTTATGTCCAACTGTTCATAGATGTACTTTAGAGTTTAAACGTGGTCGTACAAGAGTCAATGTTGATCCACGTTCAAGACGTCCAAAAACTGAAGAAACTGTTGTGCAAGTACAAGATATGATAACGTCCATTAACCGTGGATGATTTAGCTGAGGCTATAGGCATCTGGCGAGGATCAGTACATGAGATCTTGACTAATGTTTTAGGTATGAGAAAGCTATTCACAAGATGGGTGCCGGATTTGCTAACATCGAAGCAAAAACGTACTAGAGAGAAACTTTCTAAACAACATTTGGCTAGTTTCACAAAAAATAAAACTGATTTTGAGCATCGATTTGTAACTGTGGATAACACTTGAGTTTACCAGTACCTGAACTATGACAACAAACCGCACCGTGGACTGAACCTAGTTGTTGAGCTTCAAAGCAGCCAAAGTAGTCAAAGTCGTAAAAAAATTATAGCATTAGTTTCTTGAGATGCAAAAGGAATTTTTTTAATTGATTACCTTCAAACCGGTAAAATAATCAGAGAAGGGTATTATTGCAACCTTTTAGACAGGCCGGATAAGAAAATTCATGAGAAAAAGCCCGGTTTGCAGAAAAAAAAACCATCTTTAATCAAGACAATGCATCTATTGATAGAGGGGCTTTAGTAACGACAAAACCTGTCGGATTAAAGTACGAATTGTTGAAACATCCACCCTATTTGCCAAATCTGGCTCCGACTAACTTCCATCTGTGTCCAAACCACAAAAGATTTCTATGTGGGAAGCATTTTTCAGCAAATGTTGAGGTGATAGTATCCGTAGATTTGTAGTTTGAAGGTCTTCCTGAAAACCACTTCAGAGATGAGGTAAATAAATTGGAAACTCCCTGTGAAAACGTATTGATCTTAAGGAAGATTGTACTGAAGAATAAATGTACCTCGACTCATTAATTCATCTTGTTTCATTTATATATATATATATATATATATATATATATATATATATATATATATATATATATATATATATATATATATATACATACACTGCAATTATTGGATTCTATTCAGAGAAGAGCTGTTCGTCTGATTGGAGACCCGGAACATCGAAGAACGGTTGGTGACTTGAGCCTATTCTACAAGTATTTTCATGGAAAGTGTTCGAAGGATGTAGCCCGCTTTATTCCTCCCTGAGCGGTGCATGTTAGAAATACACGTCGCGCTAATACTTCACATCCGTATGAGGCTCAGCTTGTTACCCCTGGTACAACGCTTTTCAAGCAATCTTTTATATGGAGAAACATCATCCCTTTGGAATAATTTGCCCAGGGCTGTGTTTCCCACCGAGTACAATTTAAAGTGATTCAAAAACAAACGTGAATCGCTTTTTCCGCACACATGTCGCTCCTGTAGTGCTTTAGGGACTTTCATGTAGCACGTGTGCTAGACCCATAAAAAAAATTAACCCTAATACAAGTTTATTTTATCTATTTTTAAACTGAACAAAGATTGTTGGAAGACATTTTAATGTGTTCATACTCCGAAAAATCGATTCCGTAATAAATGTACCTCGACTCATTAATTCATCTTGTTTCATTTGTATATTTGTATATATATATATATATATATATATATATATATATATATATATATATATATACATATATATATATATATATATATATATATATATATATATATATATATACATATATATATATATATATATATATATATATATATATATATATATATATATATATATATATATATATATATATATAAATTACACTGAAGGACGGAAGGATGTTTTTTACCGATGTTCTTGGAGAGCAATCACTGATACATTTTGGAAGTAAAAAAAGACTTTCATAACAATAACGAAGTTCATTAACTGATATAATCCACATAATGCAATCCTCATTATCGGTGGTTTCTCTCTTACAGAGTTTGTAGACACAAACGAAACCTCGTGAATTTATAAATAAAATTCAGTCGAAAAAATAATGCAACACCAACTTTTATTTGCACTCTCAATCTAAAAAAGAGCAATCCCAGTGTTATTGTTAAGTTTGTTATATATATATATATATATATATATATATATATATATATATATATACATATATATATATATATATATATATATATATATATATATATATATATATATATATATATATATATATATATATATATATGATATATTAGCGAGACAAGCCAAAATTTTTTTTTTATTCTCTTTGGTCCTACCCCCGCAAGATGTTCATTCCTATCGAAAATTTGAATCAAAGGATTACGAAGGTGTTTCTTCCTACACTTCTTGATGCTGAATCTGTTCCCAAGGGCCGTTTCTCCGTAAAAATCCTTCAATTTCGCAATGCTCATGTCAAGTGCGCATTAAAGGTGAAAAAATGCGTTTTCCTTTCAAAAAAGTTCTGCAAAATTGACGGGAAGCATTGTAGTTCAAGTTTTATGATGCAAAGTCATAGATATGACTCAGATCATTGAGAAATTTTTCATGGCGCACGAGTAATATTGGACAAAGCCAGCGAGAACGAAGCGCTTTGGAAGAAAGATTGACACACCTAAAAAAACTTGAAAAGAACTTCAGAAAAAATGTTTCAGATAAAAGTTTTAGCATTTTTTCCTGGGAATTGAATGGGTCTATTAGATTTTGGGCCCAACGCATATTCGAATTCAACGAGAATTTTACGTAAATATTGAATTTTGATTGGGCCTGATTGGGCCTCATTGGAACTGCAATAAAATGTGGCACTTGAAACGATTTATATCCGTGTTAAAAGCTAAAATCTAAGGTAAAAAATCGTGTGACAAGCCAATATTTTGTTGTTTTTCTTCCGCATAGCATGTATTTACAGAAGTCCTTGTCCCCCCCTGATGCAGCGTCAAACTTTCCTAGTAACATGCTTCAACGGATTCAGCAACAAAAAAAGGTTCAAGGAAACACCTTTATAGTCCTTAAATTTATATAAGAAGTTTAACGGGGAGCTGTTGAAGGGCAAAAAAAAAAAAAACGATTGAGAAGAAAAAAATTATTTTCAATCTATGGCTGCGACCTCTAAATATTAATAAATTTTTCTAAAAATTTAGGAGCTTAATTTTTCATAGGATTAAACACTTTACGGGGGTAGGACCAAAGAAAATCAAAAAAAAAAATTTGCCTCGTCACCCTAATATATATATATATATATATATATATATATATATATATATATATATATATATATATATATATATATATATATATGTATATATGTTTTGACGAATGTTCTCACGGGTGTGAAATGTAGTAATGGTTTTTTCGGGTATCCCGTGTTAGCTTGAAGTCCCTTGATGGACGGTTTCGCTGACGTTTCGATGGAATCTCATCCATCTTTTTCAAAGCGTTGATCACTGGTCGGTGTCTTGGCGTTGAATGTCGAGACTGGCCCTGAGTGCGCCGGTTTTATGTACTCGGGGGTGTTTCTATTGGTCGGACGGACCTGGCCAATAGAGGCTCGGCTTTGGCTGCGCGTTGTCGGTCCTGTGGTTCTTTGTAATGTTTGTGTTGGTGAAGTAACATATGGTTGAATTATTGTTTCTCTTGGTTGGACTTGGTACTGGGATAGAATATGTTTCCAAGAGTTCGGTAAACGTTGGCTATCATCCCGATTATTTAAGTTGTTGGGCCTCTTTTCTATTTCTTTTTCTTTCTTTCTATTTCTATGGCTACTAGGGTAATCAAAGAAGCCATAGAAATAGAAAAGAGGGCCCAACAACTTAAATAATCGGGATGATAGCCAACGTTTACCGAACTCTTGGAAACATATTCTATCCCAGTACCAAGTCCAACCAAGAGAAACAATAATTCAACCATATGTTACTTCACCAACACAAACATTACAAAGAACCACAGGACCGACAACGCGCAGCCAAAGCCGAGCCTCTATTGGCCAGGTCCGTCCGACCAATAGAAACACCCCCGAGTACATAAAACCGGCACACTCAGGGCCAGTCTCGACATTCAACGCCAAGACACCGACCAGTGATCAACGCTTTGAAAAAGATGGATGAGATTTCATCGAAACGTCAGCGAAGCCGTCCATCAAGGGACTTCAAGCTAACACGGGATACCCGAAAAACCATTACTACATATGTATATATATATATATATATATATATATATATATATATATATATATATATATATATATATATATATATATATATATATATATATATAGTAATAAAATAAAAAAGAACATAATAATAGATTACTTTGCACAGGGTGACTCTTTTAATTAACTACTTTTTCTTGAAAACTATATGAGGTAGCCAACAGATTTTTTTTTTAAAAAGATTAGTTTTTAAATAAACTAATTTTATATTTTTTTATTCGTGAACGGACGATTTCCTCTTCTTTCTTAAGCTAATAGTAAATTTTTGGAAACTCTATTACTTTTGAGTTTCTTGCAAAATTTTATACGATTTCTAACCTGAATTAACTTGTACTATAATAAATTACTTTACCTTGTAAAAAAGCTAAATAATATAGAGCAAACAGCTGTTTAAAGTTTTTTAAGTTGCTAGTTTCGGACCTGTACAATTTCTATATTATATCCATTTTAGTTCGTTAAGGTTAATTTGAGTCTTTAGTTGCTCATTTTGAAAATTCTTGGTCTAGGAAATTTCTATTTAATTTTTTTGATAAGAATTCTTTTAATAAACAGCTGTAGTCGCGCTTAGAGATTAATCATGTTTAATAAAGTTGTCTCCTACAATGTTAAAACAACATATTTAAATATATGGTCTTGAATTTTGTTGCTCTAAATGATGTGTACTTAACTCAATCCAATAGCACTGCAGTCACATCGCTTCTGTCGTTCCAGGCAGTATTTTAATATATTTCACAAATAGTTTCTATAGGAAGTCATTTCAGGAACGTGTCAGAGTTATTTAATGTATTAAAATTACCTGTCATAAATTTGTCTATTGTAAAATCAGATGTCAATGAAATAAAACAGGAATAATCAAAGGAACTAAGGAAACTAACCAAAGAATTAAAAGAAATTCCTTGCCTGTCCAACAGTTATCAGTTAAAGTCAACTATACTCTCACTGTGACGATCAGAAGATACTCCGTCAGCAACACTTGTTGAAAAAATTAACTTGTTAGTTGAAATTTCTACTCTAAACTACACTCTACTAATCTTCCGGGAAAAAAAAAAACTTAACTATCTCTAATATGTAGTAAAAAATGCCCGATATTATTATATACTATTGTACTAATAAAACTAGACATCTAAAAAGCTTATGGCACTGTCGGGCTACCTATTTTAATACTCAAAAAATGTGCTACTGAACTAACGCCAGTTACTTGAAAACTATTTAACTTATCTAAATATGTTTTTTTTTTTTTCAAAAAAATATAGTGGCACAAGACCTGACACAACTTTTTTCGGACATTCTATTCCACTACTATCTCCACTCAACTTGCCATCCATTCAATTAGGAGCAAATAAGTCTAGGCATAATCATGTAGCATTTATAGCAACGAAAGTTTTTCAAAAACTGGGAATATTATTTACTACCAAAAGGTTTTTAGTCCTGAACAATGCTGGTCCAAATTTGATGTAGCTCGCTTGATAATATGCAGAATTTTAAAGAAAATTCATATTGGTTACCCAGTCATCAATGAAAGACCGATTTACGAGGGCTGTATGTTAAAGACCTGACTTTGACAAGAAAAAAAACATTTATGTGTAAATTTTATTTTATTTTTCATCATAGTCTCCGTTTAGCTCGATACACTTAGTCCAACGTTTTTCTACCTTTCGTATACGATTTCACCAACCCTTCAAAAGAGGCGTTTGTTTCAGCAATCACCTCATCGTTTGTGCCAAAGTTTTTTCCTCCGAGCCATTTTTTCATATTTGGAAAAAGGAAATAATCGCTTGGGGCTAAATCTGGCGAGTATGGTGGATGCCGGAGTAATTCGTATCCTAACTCGTGGAATTTTGCCATGGTGATACACGCGTGCGTTGTCTTGATAAAAAAGATTTTTTTTTCTTCGTCAAATGCGGACGTATTTCTTTAACGGCATGGTTGAAACGATCCAATAAATTGACATAATCATCATCATTATCATTATATTGAGCCCTTAACATCCACTACTGGACATAAGCCTCCCTTAATCTTTTCTAATTAAACCGAGCTTGGGATTTTTGGATTCAGTTTCCCGCTACTCTTCTCATATCATCTGTCCCTCTGGTGGGAGGTCTTCCTCTATTCCTACACATTTCTTGTTTAGGTCGCCATTTCAACACCTTCCGAGTCTATCTGTTATCTTATGTTCTTGCTAGATGACTGGCCCAATTCCATTTCAAAGATAGAACTTTCTCAACTGCATCTACCACTGTCGTTTGGTCCCTAATTTGGGACTTTAACCCAACATTGACCGCTCCATTGCCGCTTGAGTTACCCTTATCTTATTTGTTGTCTTCTTTGTCAAAGTTAGAGTTTCTGCTCCATAAGTAAGCACAGGTAACATGCATTGGTTAAAGATTTTTCGTTTAAGGCAAATAGGTATGCCTGATTTCAGCATTTCTCGTAGTTTACAAATGCGACCCAGGTTAGAGTGACCCTCCGTTGTAGTTCATTAGTCTTATTATCTCTACCCAACTAATTTCATGTCCCAAATATTTATATGTCATGATTTGCTCGATGTTTACCCCATTTACTCATAGTGGCTTGGTAAAAAGTAGATTTGTCATAAACTGGGTCTTCAAAAAATTTATCCTTAGGCCAATTTTATGGGAGTGTTCTTTTGGTTTTTAAGCATGACATTCGCATGATCTGCGCGATCTATTAAAAGGACTGTATCATCGGCGGATCTCAAAGTATTCAGCATTTCTCCATTTATATTTATGCCCATGTTGCTCCAACTCAGATTTTTAAACATGTGTTCCTGAAGGGTGATAAACAACTTTGGGAAATAGTGTCACCCTGACGCACACCTCTTTCGACTTGGAATTTGTTTGTTTCCTTATGTAGTTTAACTGTTGATGTTGCCTGACAGTAGATTTGTCTTAGGATTTCGATGTACCTTAAATCTATACAGCAATTAGCAAGAGCCTTATAAAGCATATCCTGGTTCACTGAATCGAGGCTTTTTCATAATCCACGAAGATTAATATTAAAGGCCTGTTATATTCGACACACTTTTCCACACCATAGCCTGCTCGGAATCCAGCTTGATCGGGTGCTTGGTAGAAGTCTAACTTTGAGATCAACCGTTTTGTCAATATTTTTGTGAACATCTTATAAACATGGGAGAAGATACTTATAGGACGGTGGTTTGCTAGATCTACTAAATTGCCTTTTTTATAGAGGACAATGACAATAACGTTGTTCCACTGCGTTGGAGTTATAGACTTAGTAAGACAAGGGTTAAACAGTATTGTGAGGATCCGGATGACAGTAGGTCCAGCCAGCTTTATGGCTTCAACCACAACACGATTCTCGCCTGGAGACTTACTATTTTTCATCTCACTTAAGACTTGTATGATCTCATGTTCTGTTATGTCGAATATCGGAATATCCTCTAAACCTTTATTTTGAATATGTAGAATCTCATACGATGTATCCTTATTAGTATTTTTATAAGGCTGTTTATAAAAACCTCCAACAATATTCATAGTCTCTTCCCTATCCGTTATCACTCTTCCATCTTCCTTCTTTAGTTTTTGTATAATTTTTGTTCCCGTAGATAATCTCAAAACTTTTAGACCTATATTCTCCTCGATTAGTTTTGTTACTTGTTCGGTGTTAAACTTTCTAATATCTCTTCTTATTGATGTTGATACTGCTTTGTTGAGAGCTCTATGATCTTGTGTATTGCCGCTTGCCATTTCTCTTCGCTTTAATAATTTCTTCGGTTCGGTTCACTTAGTTTTTCCAATTTTTTTAGTTGTTTTGGAGAATTCTATTACATCCTTTATTGCTTTAACAAGTGCATTACTCAGGTGTTCTACAGAATTTATGTAAAACTGCTGCAGATTTTGTTCTACTGTCATTGAGAATTCTAATGGATTTTCAGTCTGCTTCCACTTACTGTTTTTGATATTCTTCCTTGAAAGTTTTTCTCTTTCTTGTCTTATGTTCAGTCATATCTTTGACCTCACCAATCGATGATCGTTTCAAGTTGAAAACTTGTTCAAAGACTCCACATCCTGAATTATCCTTTTCTTATGAAATCAATCATATTTCTCGTAGTTCCATCTAGGCTTATCCATGTCCACTTTCGATTTGAGTGTTTTTGAAAAACGTGTTCGTGATGAATATGCTATTTTGGAGTGAAAAGTTCACTAATTTTTCTCTTCGAGGACCTCTTTCCCCGAAGCCATGACTTTCGAGACACCTTTCAGCTTCGTCGTCCTTTTTTCCTTATTTTTGCATTAAAGTCTCCAACTAAAACTGTGAAGTGGCATTTGGTGTATCCCATAACCTTAATAACGTCGTCATATAATAAATCTAATTCCTCTTCAGAACTATCTGCTGTTGGTGCCTAGCATTGGATAATCTTCAAGCTGCAGCGTTTATTTAGTTTAATGACAAGAATTGCAACCTTAGAACTCATGCTTGTGAGGTCTACAATCTTCATCGCTCATTTCATTTTTATTAGGAATCCAACACCTCCTAGAGATTTTGTTACATTTACTCTGAAGTATAGTACATTTCCCGATTTTAATTTTATTTGGTCTTCACCTCTTCGCCGAACTTCGCTAATTCCGATTATGTCAAATTTATTTTATTTATTTTAGTTTTACTTATTTACCACAATCCCAACAAAAGTAATTAATAAGGCCGATAACATAGTTATTACACAATATCAATATATAACAATACAATATAGACAGTACTCAAGACTAAAATTAACCTTATAGTTTAACAAATACAATGATTAATATAATGTCACACACCATTACAGTTATTAAAGTAGGTTCAAACAAGTATAGAAGAAGTCATTTTGAGTCATGGAAAAATCATATGCGTGCGACACTTCGTTGTAAACAGAACATATCCTGTAAACAGGAGATGAATACAATACATATTTGTGTGCCGTAGGAAGATAAAAGAAGTTACCAACCCGATTTGCAAATCTGAGGACAATAAATTTTCAATTCTTCCAGCAGTGATGGACACTGAATCCTACCATTAATTAGCCTATATAGGAACGCCACCCTCACTATATTTCTACGCTTCTTCAAGCTCAGAAAATTGAACCTTCACAACAAGATATCGTTGTCTATGCCAACCTGCGGGTATACCCCATCCACTCTTCTAGATATATACTTCAAAAACTTCCTCTGAACCCTCTCCAAAGCAACAATATATTTATTATAGAATGGTACCCAGACAACAGACCCATACTTAAGCCTGCTTCTAACCAATGCATTAAATACTGTAATAAGAGTCGCAAGATTCTGAAAAGACTTACAACTTCTGATTACAAACCCCATCATCCTCATCGCATCGGAAACCAATGTGTTAATCTGCTGACTGAAGTTCAGCCTAGAATCAAGAACAATGCCCAAGTCCCTGAAAGTTTCCACTCTTTGCAACACATTAATACCAATATTATATGTAGTTTAGTGGAGATACCTTCCTTATCGTCATTACCAAACATTTTTTGCACTGAGCAAGAGACCACTGGCGATACACCATCTCTACATCGGGTCAACCCCGCTCTGTAATCGCTCACAGTCGTCACCCCGGCTCAACTTAAACATACAATTTCAGATCATCCGCAAATATCTGGTATTCCACCGCCATGACATGCTGGTTATCAGTTATAAACATATTGAATAACAAAGGCCCCAAGTTCGACCCCTGCTGAACACCAGACGTTGCATGAAACGAATGCGACCTAAAACCATTATACTGCACATATTGTGACCTGCCTACCGGATACATCTTGAAAAATCTAACGAAATTAGATGTGAAAATTCACGATCTTATCCAGAAACATTTTTGATATATTTAAGCTCCTCCTCCAATTCCTCCAGTTTTTCGGGGGATCGTCATGTTCGATTATTATTGGTACAAATGAGGATTCTTAGCACCCTCTGTCCGTCGCCTTGCCCAACTACTACCGTAGCTGGGGGCTTTTGGACTGCCGAAGGGCCTTTTCTCTAAAGTCGTAGTCATGACTTTGTTGGCCGATAAAATCGCCTTGGGTTTCTTTGGCGCCGGTTCACAACGGAAAACCCACTGTTTAGACTGTGGTGTGCTGTGATGAACCTATGTTTCGTCAACAGTTATGAATCGATGCCAAAAATCATTCCGGTTGTACTTTAACATTGCCAAACATTCTTTTGAAGTAGACACATGTGAGTGTTTATTGTCAGTTTAAGCAACCGCGGCACCCATCTTTCGGAAAGCTTTTTCATTTTCAAATGAATTTTTCAAATGAATTTTTCAAATGTTCTGCACCCATTTAGTTGAGATGCCCACAGTCTCAGTAATCTAAGATACTTTCACTCTCTGATCATTTATCAGTATATCGGGGATGTGGTGACCTCATTTGGTCAACTTAGACGTTCTTCATTAGAAATGCTTGTACGGCCGCGTTTGAATTCAGCTATTCAATATTTTATAGTCGATAACGAAGGTACAGAGTCCCCATAAACTTCACCCAGTTCCGCTTTTATCTCATCATTTGTTTTCTTTTTCAAAAACAAATATTTTATCACTGCTCGATATTTAGTTTTTTTCATTGTTGTAACATCACAAAAGAGGTTCTGTTTAAATGAGTGCCACTCACAAACTAAATCACACAGCGACTTGAAAATTTGAGAGGATTCTTGTGAAAGTGTTTCGAAATATATATATATATATATATATATATATATATATATATATATATATATATATATATATATAAAATTCCATAATATTTAGATACGAGGGCTGCAGCTATTTAAAAAATTAAAAATTTTCGTAAATACTTTTACAAGAATCCTCTCAAATTTTCAAGTCGCTGCGTGGCTTAGTTTGTGAATGGCAGCCATTTAAATGGAACCTTAACTGTGATTTTACAGTATATATATATATATATATATATATATATATATATATATATATATATATATATATATATATATATATATATATAATTCCATAATGTTTAGATACGAGGGCTGCATGATAAGTACGTGCCTCAGCTATTTAAAAAAATATAATTTTCGTAAACACTTTTACAAGAATCCTCTCAAATTTTCAAGTCGCTGCGTGGCTTAGTTTGTGAATGGCAGCCGTTTAAATGGGACCTCCATTGTGATTTTACAATATATATATATATATATATATATATATATATATATATATATATATATATATATATATATATATATATATAATATATATATATATATATATATATATATATATATATATATATATATATATATATATATATATATATATATATGTACATATATATATATATATATATATATATATATATATATATATATATATATTTATAGTGAAATCTCCGTTGGGCATACACCAACGAGACCGACCAAAAGTGTCCGTTCAAAGGGGGGTGTCCGCTTAAAAGAAATACAAAAAAAAACGTTTTTTTAATGAAAACTGTAATTAAAGAATTTGGGACATTTAAAACTTATACTTATGTTTGTACATATTTTTAAAATAAACAAAAAACTTAAAACTTAAGGAAAAAACAAAGATGTGTTACCTTTAGATACATATAAAATATAATAGGATAGAGTTATACATATGAAATGAAAGGTTACTTTAATGACGCAAAAATTCATATATTGTTGTTTGTCTCCTCTTTTTCTTTAAAATGGCGACCACAAATCGTATTTCTAATTTGGAAAGAAGCTCTAAGGAATCTGCATCTCCGTGATCTTCGGCAAAACGTTTAAGCTGCTTGGTAATAGCATAATTTGGAATAGCATCTGTTGGTGCTGGAACCACATCGACATCAGGATCTTCGGAAGGTCCTTGTATTTCAACTGAATTGTCAATTTCTTGTTCTGAATCTGGATTTTCAACATCATTAAGGTTCATTATCAGTCAACAAATTCTTATTTTTGAGGATATCTGCAAATACGTTAAATGGTAAGTCATCTTCTGAATCAGATGTAACAACCGCAGTAAACTGGTCTTCACTTAGCACATTTTCATGCTTAAATCCCGCTTTACGAAAGAAATTTTTAACTGTTTCCTTGGCTACTTGTTCCCAAGCGGTTTTTGCAAAGTAAACTGCATCCAATGGCGTAATTCTCTTATTTAACTCAAAAGCTATAGCAGTAATTTCAATGGTTACTGCGAGTATCAGGGTTTTAATATTAGACTTTGCTAATAAATTTTAAATTTTTTTATAATTCCCTGGTCAAGTGTTTGACAAGCTGATGTACAGTTAGGGGGCAGAAACAAAATTTTTATATTTTTAAGCGGACATCTTTTGGATGAGATCATTATCTAAAAGTAACAAAATGTTTCTTTTTTCTTTTGTCATTTTCCAATCAAGATCTTGCAACCACTCTGTCATAATTCCCCCTGTAATCCAAGCTTTCTTATTATATTTCCAAGTTGCAGGCAGGTTGTTTAAGTTAATATTTTTAAATGCTCTGGGTTTAGCTACCTTACCAGTGACTAAGAGTTTTTCTTTTTCTCCCGCCATATTTGCACAATGCAAAATAGTAAACCTCTCTTTAGGATATTTACCACCAAAACATTTTTCTTTTTTAATGTTAGCGTTTTGTTGATGTCTCTCGGTGAATATCCCTTAAATAAAAAGGGCATTTTTTCCAGAATAATGAAACATCTTCAGTAATAGCCGAAGCTTCTTCTCCTGAAATCGCTTTAAAACTTATGTTGTGGCGGATTCTGAATTTATTAAGCCAACCAGAAGAAGCACTGAATGTAGAATGTCCTAGAGACTGACTAGCGGACCTGAAAAAAAACACTAACAAAAAGTTTTTTGCATTTTTGTCACTCTCACCCCTTTTATCCATTCGTTGAACTGATATGAAAAGAAAATCAACGCACTAATTCCAGAAAACCTTATCTAAAAAAAATAATTCATGTGCATACCTGTCAATCTTATAGCGATAGGCTATAAACCAGACACAACTTGTCAATTTTAGTACCATCATCAGTCAAAAAGCTTCTTTTTTCATTCGAATTGCTGTTCGACATCCACTTGTTTAGAAGATTTCTTTATGTTTAATTATATCAGCAGCCTGTTTTCCTATATTAAAACGCTTGGATAAGTCCTTTACACTTAACTTTCCCTTATTGTGAACTTCAATATTCTCAATTTTTTGTTTAAGCGTGAGAATTATTTTATTTGAAGCCATTTCTGCAATGAATCAGTCGCCTACTGTGTCTTTTTTTCGCATATTCGTCAGATTAATATTAAATCCCGCGCGTGTACCGAAAATTTAGATCGGTAAATCTCCGATTTACTCAGGATGTCCCTCAATAAAGGCAAGGTAGCGACGTTGGCGTGCGGCACGATTGGGAAATGCAACAGCGATACTCGCCACAGAAAAATGAGACAAGGCGTTTATTTTTTATTGTTTTTGTCCGGTTAAGAGCACATTTTTTTGTGTCCGCGTCCGTTCAAGAGAATGTCCATCCCAGAGGGAGTTAACACAAAACGCCAATTATATGAGGGTCGGTCTGTATCATAAGAAACTGTCCGTTCAAGGGAGGTGTCTGTGCAAAAGGGATGTCCGCGAAGGGGAATTTTACTGTATATATATATATATATATATATATATATATATATATATATATATATATATACATGTATGTATGTATGTATATATATATATATATATATATATATATATATATATATATATATATATATATATATATATATATATATATACGTATCCATACACGAGTACAAAGGTCCTGTTCTCGTTTAATTTGTGCAATGTTCGTGGTATTTGTCAACATATAGCGCTGCTGTTTTGGTATCACCTTCTACTTTTAATGAAACTTAAAGCAACTACCAATTTTTGACTCTTGTGTCAGTTTTTGAATAACAGGGCGAAATTTATGTTTTTGGTATTAAACGCCTCTTCTGTTCTAATTATTTTGGAACTTATTAAAAAAGTGATGGTTAAATTTTACAGAGTTTTTGTTGATAGAATTCAGTGGCTTATTCACAATTCTTTTAGCAGTATAAAATTTTAAATAATTTGGTATAGTTGTTTTTAATATAATATTCCGTATATTTTTACTTTTATGCACTTAACTTTCTTAGATCTAAGCGTATTTATAGTAAGCTAATTCAATGATCGATTTATTGTCCTGAAAAAACTCTTGTTAAGCAGTCTAGTAAGCATATTAGTAAGGATCGTTACGTGCTATTTTCCTGTCTGTTTTAAACGTGATGAAGATTTATACGCTCTTTTTTGGTTAATAGCTTCCAAATTCTAGTACCCTTATTTTCTTGAGACAACGTAAGGGTGGACAAAATAATTACTAATTATATATATATATATATATATCTGATAACAATTGCGTATTTTTAGTGTTCCGTATGGAATACTTATGGGATCATTTCGACGTCCGTCTGTCCGTCAGGCCATCTGTCACACTCGATTATCTCCGAAACTATTTGCCACAGAAAGTTGAAATTTGGCACAAATATAGGAATTGATGGCCAAGTCAGAGCCGTATAGCTTTTAAAGGTAAATTTTTACTTAAGGGGTTACTTTGGGGTGTGAAAAAAATATTTACCAAGTCATCGAGTAGAGTTTCAAATGAACAAGTTGAAAAATATATATGATGTCATACTTGCACACCATTTTCTGTATATTATTTTTAAAAAACTGCCAAAAATCTTTGCCCCCCCCACCCCATCTCAAAAAGTACTGATCAAAAAAAAATATTACTATTGGATTACATTTGATAATTTTTCTGATATAACAAAAATATGTGGCATGGCAAAATGGTGAAGGTTTGGGAAGTTGAGAATTCAACCGGGGCTAAGAGTTATGAAATATCAATACGTATCGACGCAAGCAGTAAATCATTATAACTGGTGACCAACAGATAGGTACCGAAGACAAAATAATTTTATTTTATTTGTTTTTAATTTAGCAAATATTTAGGTACTAAATATTTGTTTTAAACTTTTACTAGTAGATTCTAGATTGAGCTAGATTCATTTATTGACTATTAGGTAGCCAATTTTTATTTTAAAGATAATCAAGATTCGGAACAGCAAGTCCACTTGCACTTGACCGGTTTTTTTATTTAATATTTGTTTTTACATTTCCTGTAAAGTTTTATTTTTGTTCTTCTATGATATCGTGACAAAAATTTTCATTTCCTATGATAAGTTTTATTAATTTACATCAAAATAATTTACTCTTGTAAATCCGGTTTAAAGTTAGAAGTTAAGATTATACAATTGATATTTAATAACTTCCCGGAACTACATATACTTAAATCACTAAGGCCTTTCATACCCGAGAGCTCAACATTATTAATTATTCGACAATAACTAGCAGAAACCGGAACCAGATAACTAGCAGATCAACTTAATTAATTATGCCATGATTATAAAATATGAAGGACATATACGTAATGATGCTTTAAAATATCTTTTTGTATGTGATGTACAGAAAAAAATACTTTAGCTTAGACGCCAAAAAAGAATACCAATAAACGTAATAGTAATATTATTTTTAACAACACTAGTATTAAAAATAATAATAGCAACAATAATAATAGGGGCTAGGGAAATCCCAGGATTCTGCTAGTACGGGCATTGACGATCCCAAGGTACCTAAGTCATGTTGTGTTGTGTGTGCTGATATCTTCTCAAAACAAGGAAGAACAATAAATAATAAGCACAAAAAGCACACCAACTATTCACCTTCCACTAACAGACCACCCAATGTCGAGACACTTTGAGCTTCTTACACCACAGAACATTGAAAACACCAGTAAACCAATAAAAGAAGCATCGAGCGAGCGACGTAACGGTCGAGGACGTCGCGGGAAAAGGCAGCTCGTCTAGAACTATGAAGACCGGGCAAGAGAAAATGGACCTGCCAAAAGTGTTGTGCCTTTGAGTAAGCCGATATCCACCAAGGTGGGAAAATCAAAGCAACGCATGAGTTTGCACCACAGAAATTAACGAACACGTCACGCGTTGCTAGAACAAATTCACAAAATCTGGCAAAGAAATTATTAAGAAAAAAATTACTCGCCGCCTTGACCCACAGAAATCAATCCCAAATACAACCGAGACAGAAGCGGGGACAAGCACAACCACCAGAGCCAAATCGAACCACGTAAAAAAGACTATGGAAACAAGAAAAAGTCATCATTGTCCCCTAGTCATAGCAGCCACAGGCTCACACCAACAAAATTCACACCACACTTATAATTAGGACTCAACACAAACATACACAAAAAAATTCAGAAGTCAGTGATTTTGAAAACATGTAACATTGTCAGGTCATACCTTAATACACAATGGTAATAGTGTTTGAGCTGACTTGGCTTGGGCCCGTCAGCCAAACATGGAACCACATTGACGGAATGTGAGAAAGAAGAACTTTTTTGTATAAATAATAATAAATATGTATAATATATATGTAATAAATCTACTTCAAAATGTAAAGGTTCTCAGTTTTTACGCGAGTTGTAAATGCTCATTTTGTGAAATAGGCTTAGGACGGAGCAGCTATATGCTTTAATTTAATTTTTTACTCGTAATTGTCAAATTTTACTTCAGGATCAGTTATTGAATTGTCAAATAAGTCGCAAGGAAGTTTGAAAATTACGAAAAATGGGATATGATATTGTGTTTCATACGAACCGAAGAAAATTCGAAAGCGGCTAGTAATTTGTACCACGAACGGTATCCAGAGAAGCGTCAACCATTCAAGGATATATTCGCTCGATTGCAACATAACCTAGTTAACAGTGGCTAGTTTGAAACGAAACGACTCAAAAATTATGCATCAAACAGTGATAAGGACTTAGAAGAAATAGTAGTTTTAGAAACTATCGGAAATAATCCCAACACTTCAACCTGACAGTCAAAATAATCCACTGGACAACCAAGAACTAACGTAAGTCGTACTTTGAAGAAGCACAAATTCAGACCATATAGGACAAGAAAAGTTCATCACCTTAGAGACGGAGATTTTCAATGGCGTATGAATTTTTGCCAATGGTTTCTGGAGAATTGTAACCATGTTCCGAATTTTTCATTAAATTGCGTTTGGACAGACGAAGCTTATGTAAGCAATGCAGGTATTTTTAACCGTTACAATTCTTGTACCTGGGCACAAGAAAATCCTTGTTTAGTTGTGGAGCAGAGAAATCAAGGCAGATTTGGATTTAATGTGTGGGCAGGAATTTTTAGAGGCAGGGTTATAGGTCCATTTAATTACGAAGGAACACTCACCTATCAGAGATATTTAGAAATTTTAAGGCAGCAAATAGAACCTCTTGTTGATGAACTGCCGTTAATGGACCTTAGAAATATATTTTTTTCAACGCGAAGGGGCACCCTCATAACGCTGCAGGATTCAGTCAATTCCGACAATAACTGGATAGCCAACCAAGGTCCGAACCGTTCGCCGGCAAGGTAACCGGATTTAACACACCCATGGACTTCTTTCTATCTCTAGGGAAGATTAAAAGACCTAATTTTTAAATTGCCGACAAACACCAGGCAAGAATTAGAAGTCGCAGTGATACAAAGTTTTGTAGTACTCGCTCCTCTTGAATTAATCAACTCAGTAAGAAGGGTCCAGAAAAGGTACTGCCTATGTGTAAATGAAACTGGTCGATATTTCGAACATCTCTTATAGAAAATTATTTTGTTTTAGTTTGCTCTACTCGGAATAAATTGTTCTATTGTTGTTTTGTTTTATTTTCTACATAGTTTAAAGTACTTTAGCATTTAGTAAATTTCATTGTAGTTATGACTCTTAGAGTTACTTCTGGGATTTTTTTTTACGATTTGACTGTTATCGGTAAACAATTGATATTGCCGCTCCGTCCAAAGCCTACTTCACAAAATGTGCATTTAAAACTAGCGTAAAAACTGAAAACCTTTATATTTTGAAGTAGACTTAAAAGTGTGCTATATTTTTAGAATGGCAACTAAAGCTCTATTCGGATAAGGAAAAATATATAGGTATCTCATTTAAAAAATATACTGTTGGGTTAATAACTATTAAAATATTATTAGTTGTAAAAAAATGTAACCTACACAAGTGAAAAAGTGCTTTAAGAATGTTTTTACAGAAATCAAAAATTTTCAATAGGAAAAGAATTACAAACATTTTTCTAAAATGCAGATTTTTGAAAAACACCCTGTATATCTGAAACGGTACTAGATATCGATATGTGGTTTTCACCATTCAGTTTATCATAAAAATTGAACCTCAGACACCGACATCAGTTTTCGTCTATCTCCTTTAGATAAAGGGGTTTACCTTTAAAAGTGTCCAATTTGGACCACCCTGTACATAAAACTTCCTTCTCCATAGTTCGCGCAACTCTAAACCAAGGAGTAGGTAAATATCCAAAAATTTTTATTGTTAGCCGGTAGTATATAGTTCTGTTTTGGACAAATATAGGAATTTACCTAGTATTCTTTCAATTTTGCTTTAGAACTCTATTAATACTAAGATGGTTGCCTATTTATATTCATAAATATTTTATTACATCTGTCCTGCTTATTATATTAGTGGTATATTAAATTATATTGTACATACCGTTATACATAATTCGACAAGTTTGTAGAATTCTACTTATCACCATTAAACTGTTTTAAGAAAGCAGTCTTCTATATCTTAAATTTTGCAAAAAATAAAGGACCGCTTTCCTATCTGCAAAGCTTATGATTGCATACTTTACTTCAAGTTTGTAGAGAGAATTAATATAAGTATTAATTATATTAATTCTGTTAATCTGTCTTTTGTAAACCACGGACAATTATTGTTTTTTTCAAAAGTACATTAGTATATGCTTTTTCACGCTTGTTTAGGTAGTCTGTAATTCAACTGATTAAAACAGGTTCAAATAATAACACTATTTTAAAACGCATTTTATATTTTCAGTTATTGAATATTTAATTTATAATCTACGTAATTTGTTGTGTGCTGGTATTATAAAAAACCTTATTAAGCCAGTAATTTTTATGATTATTTATATGACTTAAAAAACTCAGTTGTGATCAGACAACAGGACATGTTGCTTTTTAAGTGTGCCATTTTAACGATCTTCAAGTATCTGGAATGTTATTTTAGTACTGTTTTAGTAAATAATTTACAAACTGTTTTTACATCATACTTTACATCAACCATTAGATCTCCGGTCACCATTTCTTCTTAGTTTCTGTCTCTAGTATCTGTTCATTCGTTAAAACTATTTCCAAAGTTGGTTAAATTATTATTATTATTCTTATTGGTTAAATCTTAATAACTTACCTTTTGTAGTTAATTAAAAATGATAAGTGGTTATAAAATTATTTATATTTTTTCTGTTGTTTGTGATTATTTTAATTCCAGTTCAGTTGTAGATTAAATTTGATTCCTAACATTAACATAAATTGCTATTATGATGTAATTGTAGATTATTTCTAGAAAAATCGTATTATCCGTATCGGGTTTTTATCAACGGAAATGGTTTTTTAGGACAAAAAAATCGTCCTAATATTTTTGACACCAAATCATTATACTTGGTTTGTTGAAAAGATAACTATCATGTTATAGACAGGCTATATGACAGGCTATATATGAGAAATTTTCTTTCTGTTATGTTAAGTTAAACCTATCGAGTCGCCCTGAAAGTTGTTTAGTCATCCAATGTCCGGATACATAACTATTTTATAACAATAATTTTCCTATTTCTTAGTTACTTACTTGGAGTTTCGGAAAATCATGTAAGCAAGCAGCAACATGTTTAAGATTATAGATAAAATGCAAAAAAAAATTTGCATATTTAAAGAATGCATTGAAAATAAGCTTTAAACGGCAGACTTATTTAAATAAAGAACAATATAGGATTTGAATTTATCTTGAATATTAGTAGTCCCTATATAATAGGAAAAACAAAAAGAAATAACTGTTTTTAACTCTACATATAGTAGTTAAATCAAATAATTTTAAAAGTAGGACAGGAAACACTGCGGCGTGTTTAAACTTTTCAAAATTGTTTCAGCAATTTTCAAAATTTGATCCAATCAATTTCAAATTTTAGTTTCACATTTAATTTTTCTCTGCTATTAATTAATAACTAAAGTTATTTTCATCCCCTCCAGATTCCAAACCTAAAAGAACTATTATCTATTTGACGTCATCATTTCATAACAAAATGGATCTAGCTATTCGGTGTCTGGATATTTCCCTCTGGCGACAAGCGAACATCAAAGGTTCTACCATAACTTTCGATTGTATAAGCATAGGATGTCACAACAGGCAGCTTTTTTATAGGTGGTAAGTTAACAGGCATGGCAACATGACCGCTTTGCCTGAAAAGTACCATGAAATACCAGTATGTTTCAACACTTGAACAACGTTAGCAAATATCGTGACATTATAGCTGATATCTTTATAATGCAGAAAGTGTTAATCTCTGTTGGGACGGGGATCTAGACGGTAAAAAAGATTACCGGCCAGTATTTTGAAGCGTTTTCCGTAATAATTTACGAAAGTTTCCAATTCTATTAAAGTAGATTTTTTTAATATAATTTAAATCTTATGTCAATTTAGTCGTTTGTTATGCTTACAATAATAAAATATTAATAAATTAAACAAATAAATAATTAAATATATATATATATATATATATATATATATATATAATATATATATATGTATATATATATATATATATATATATATATATATATATATATATATTATATATATATATATATGTATATATATATATATATATATATAATATATATATATATATATATATATATATATATATATATATGTATATATATATATATATATATATATATATATATATATATATACGAGGCTGGTTTGAAAAGTCCGTGCAAAGTCCGAGAGATGGCACCACCGGCGCGTATCGAGGTCATGTTTAGTTAGTAGCATCTCTTGAATGAACGCACACCAAGTTTCAGCCATATTGGTCTATTTCTTGTGTTTGGCATTCGTGTGAATCAAGGAAGTCGAGTGATTTTCAAGAAATGGACGAAAAAGAATTTCGTGTGGTGATTAAAACATTACTTTATGAAAGGCAAAACGCCTCAGGAGACTAAAGAGAAGCTTGATAAACATTCTGGTGACTCTGCATCTTCGATTAGAACAGTTTATAAGTGGTTTCAAAATTTTCGGACTGGCCATATGGGCACAAGTGACGCTGAACGTTCTGGACGGCCTGTGGAGGTTACGACTCCAGAAATCATTGATCAAATCCATGATATGGTGATGGATGACAGAAGAGTTAAGGTGCGTGAGATTGCTAGTGCTGTGAGCATCTCGACTGAACGGGTACATAATATTTTGCATAAACATTTGGACATGAGAAAGCTATCCGCAAGATGGGTGCCGCGATTGCTCACGCTTGACCAAAAACGGAATCGTGTGAAGTGTTGCAAGGATGGTTTGCAGCTGTTCCAGAAGAATCCGGAAGACCTTAAGCGTCGTTTCGTCACTGTGGATGAAACATGGATACATTACTATACTCCTGAGACCAAACAACAATCTAAACAATGGGTTACCAAGGGGGAATCTGCACCAAAAAAGGCGAAGACAGTTCCTTCGGCCGGAAAGGTTATGGCGACTGTCTTTTGGGATTCGCAAGGGATAATCCTCATCGACTATCTGGAAAAGGGTAAAAAACTATTACAGGTGAATATTATTCATCGTTATTGGACCATTTGAAAAACCGAGCTGCAAGAAAAACGCCCGCGATTGGCCCACAAGAAAGTCCTTTTCCATCACGACAACGCACCAGCACACACCTCAGCAGTTGTGGTCGCAAAATTAATGGAAATAGGATTCCAACTAGTTTCACATCCCCCCTATTCTCCAGACTTGGCTCCCTCGGACTACTATTTGTTCCCCAATTTGAAGAAATGGCTGGCGGGACAAAGATTTTATTCAAACGAGGAGGTGATTGCAGACACTAATGGATATTTTGCAGACTTGGACAAATCCTATTATTCGGAAGGGATCAACAAACTAGATCTGCTAAGAAAGCCTAGATCGGTCAGAATCAAACAAGTAGTTTTTATTTTTTGCACGGACTTTCTATATATATATATATATCTATATATATATATATATATATATATATATATATATATATGTATAAGTAATAGATACGTAAATATAGTTATTTTTTAAGTGTAGAAAAGGGTACAGTTTTGACCAATCAGATCAGAATTTAATATGAAAACCGCAAAAAATTTACTGTTTATTTTTAGTGTTCTATACGGAATACTTATAAGATCACCCCGGTGTCCGTCTGTCTGTCTGTCACACCGCATTTTCTCCGAAACTATTTGACATAGAAAGTTGAAATTTGGCAATAATACAGGAATGTTGGCCTCGTCATAGCCGTATAGTTTTAAAAGTGATTGGTTTGGGGGGTGAAATCGGAATTGAAATTTTTTTTTTACCGGGTCGTCGAATGTCAAATGAAAGCTTGTAAAAAGAGTTCAAGAATATATATAATGTAATACTTGCGCACAATTCTCTTTGTATTATATTTGAAAAAGTGCGGAAAAGCGCTGTTCCCCCACTTTATCTCGAAAAGTGCTGATCAAAAAATTTTGAAAAAATTCTTGAATATTCTTTACACGGTGTAGATTGAACGAAAATTATCACGAGTGCATTACCTTTAATAATTTATCCGGTATATATATAAAAAAAAAGAATTTCAAGGTTATCAGTTTTCACTAAAGATCGGAAAAAAAAAAAACTTTGTTGAAAACTCATTTGGGATATGTTTTGTGAAATCACTGATCATTTTGTACTTTCGTAATGAAAATTTTTATTTTAAAAGTAATCAACGTACGAAACACTAATTGCGCAAATCCAACTTGCACTTAGCCGTTTATTTTTATCATTTGCCTGACACACGTCAAAAAAATATTGTTGTGCCGCATACAGCAAGTGTTTTTGTACACAGCTGTCCTTACTGAAGGATGCAATGTACTTTTCAGAGAAATAAACATTACACAGCTAATACAAATAACTACTATTTTTATTAGTTTCTAATTAAAACTACTTACTTTGTAATAAAGAAAAAAAATTGAGTGTCGGTATATTTACCACATCTGTATAAACCACTTGATGCAATCGCGTTTTTCTTTACACAAAAACCCAATACTTCTCAAATAGTTTTGAATTTCCTTACCCACTTTCAGACTATAAGCGTTTAAGTTTGCCAAGAGGGCAAAGTTCTCACAAGTATTACGTTACGAAATATTGTACGGTTTTCATTCTAGTTCGTTTATTTAAATTGTTTCGGTATTTCCATTTTCTCAAACAATGGTTTTTATAGCTTGGAAAAACACTATAAAGCCAAAAAATTGTGTAAATATCTGGAGCAAACATTCATCTAGGGAAAACATAAAAGCACAAACTTCCTTGGTAAATAATATAAAAAATAAATAACCAGTGAAAATGTGGTACAGAAAGGAAAGATAACAACATGCCGTAATAGTATATTTCGAGACAAAAAATTGCACTTTTCACATAATTCATTTTCATGTTTTACTACCCTTTCATACTTGTTGCTAACTGTACTTACTTTTTGTCGGACTGCGTCAGAGATATTTATGTATAGATTTCTGATGTAATATAGCGTATCTTTAAATAACGTACCTTCAATTTGTAAGTAAATGAGCAGCGTATAGACTTGTTTGAAATAAATACACTTAATAATTAATAGACCTCGAATTTTCAAAAATTCGACTTCTTTTTTTTTACAGATTTTATTCTCTACACTTTACTCTATATTTATTTATTTTTAATTCAAAAAAAGGAATTTGAAGAAAATTCCATTCCATTACAAAGTTATTGCATTAAATGTGACCTAGCGACGGATTGAGACCGCTACCTGTCTCAATGCACTGCCTGCGATATTACTCAGCCAATTTTTAATATTTTTATCTTTTTTTCTTAACGTTTTTCTACAAAATGTCAAGAGGTTTTTTAAATTTTTTCTAATAGACATTTTTTATTATAAATAATTAAATATAAATATTTTGGTCGAAAATTGCATACTAAAGTTTGAAACAGCAATTTTTTTATTTTTGAAAAAATAACCTTTGGACAATTTTAAACTACTACATTATTTCATAAGAATAATTTTTATTTTTGCAGATTGGATTATTTTTTGTAAAGTTATCCTGCAGACAAGGAGGTGCTATAGTTTTCGTCAGTGGTCCATTTAAAACCCGATAAAAAATAACGTTAATATTTAAAACATATTTAAAAAAAATTCTGGTAACTTAAAGTACAATAAAAATATATAATCGTCATTTTTTTGTATCATTCACTTAATAACATTTTTTTTTTTTAAATATACATACTTTTTGCAGCACCCAGGTGTATATAACCCCGAACGCAAATAATAATTTAAATTTAATAATTTTCTAGTAAGATCTGAACTGTTAAAAATAATAAATAATTGAAGTATTTGTTGGAAGCCTTTGGTACTATTTTTATTTTTATAACAACGTAGTTGGGAAGGGATATATAACTTAGATAAAGGCCCGGATTATCAATATTGGGTTAATTCCACGATACGACTCATAGTAATGCCAATTATGGTGTGTTTGTTAATGCTGAGATGAGCTTTAACTCCAAGCATGGTACGATGTGCTTGTCGTAAGAGACAACTAAACAGCTAGTAGATTCTCAGATACCATCAAGTATTGCCAATGTCATACCATCGTCTTCTCAATTTAGCCTGCATGAAAGTGCGCTTACTAGCTTACGTGTCACAAAGTTGCCAAAGTCAAAAAATTCCGGAGGTAAAATAGCGCACCGTTGAGATCTCTAAGGAGTACAGTAGATTTTTGCAACGTATGTGATTTCAATTGAAATATTAGTTCAGAACTTCAACATCAGCAATGAAATAAATATCATTCTTTCGCGATCTGTAAACTAAGGGCAGTTCATCGACTATCACAATCTTTCGTTATCCTGAATCTCAGATATCAAGAAGCGATCTCTCTTGTCAACGAAAGGAGGCTATAGAGATTCTGGGCTTTGGTACTATGGGGGTAAAAATACCAACAACCAACTAAACTTAATCCTTCCGGTACTTCCTTGCATCACCAAGTGGGCACTGTTCTCTTTTCTTAGAAACGTCTTCGATTATTTAGAGATTAATCTTGTAAGTGCCAATATGACCAATGCCCACAACGTCAACTGGCTTAACTAATCAAATATGACTGATAAACAAGACAGTTAAGCTGAATTTTTCTCAATTGTGGTCATACTCAACTTGTTCCTACCGTGATGGAGTGTTCTAGAATGCTATCTTGCTATCAATTGACAAATCTTGTCACTTCAGAAGTTGCGATTGTCAATGTAAGAGGAAAAGTTTTCATGAGAACTGGAAATAAAAGGATTATACTTTGATGAACATAAGTATCCTACGCTGTTCATGGAGGAAAAATGGCGATTGATACCACCGCATACAACAAGAAATCAAGTACTCTTTAGATCGGAATGAGGCTGTAAATTTTATAGAAAATGTCAATTAGCATAATCCTCTTGAGAGTAACTGGACGTAATGTGTTTATTAATTGTGATATTAAAACCGCCATATTGCGTTTAAAAATAAATCGACAACCAAAAATCTTTTTAAATCTTCTTAAATTTTAATCAATTTCTCCCACGTTTATAAATTTTTTATGAAAATCAAAACCATAATTCAAAAAAGCTCTTCTCCGAACATTTATTTACAAACACAGTCATCAATGGAAAAAGATCGTAATTAAAATCTGTCATTTCAAGACTTCAGTTATTAACAGTGACCTTTTTGTCCATAATATTGCTGTAATATTAGATATGAGGTTTGATTTCCTATATAACTCAATATTTGAAATAATCATTTATGGCTACATGCCGTTCTTTGATTGACATTCAAAGTTAATAATTCTAGAGTAATAATTATATTTTAATAATACTATCTTTTTAAGCTTTATTTGAATTTTTGAACTATTAAATGCATGTGTGTATATTTTAGCCGTTTCCATTAAAAACTTAAACCGGCAGAATGTTTTAAACCATGACTCAATATACCAAAAATTAAATAACCGGCCAAGTGTAAGTCGGACTTGAGCAATTATTGTTCCTTACGTTGATTGCTTTTAAAATAAAAATTTTTTTTACGAATCAATGACTTCACAAAATAATCCCCAATCTTTCTGAAAATTGATGACCTCGAAATTTTTGTTTTTTTCTATACCAGATAAATTATTAAAAGTAATGCACTCGTGATAATTTTCGTTCAGTCTACATCCTGTGGAGAATATTCCAGAATTTTTTCAAACTTCTTTGATCAGTACTTTCCTAGATAAAGAGAGGAGAGCGATTTTTCTCAATTTAAAAGAAAAACGCAAAGAAAAGTGTGCGCAAGTATTGCATTATATTTATATATTTTTGAACTCGTGTTTTTACAAGCTCTCATATGACACCCCACTCAACGACCTGGTATTTTTTTTTCTCACTTCCGATTTCACCTCCCAAAACTAACCCCTTAAGTCAAAATTTAACTTTTAAAACTATACGGCTCTAATGAGGCTACCAATTCCTATATTATTGCAAAATTTCAACTTTCTATGTCAAATAGTTTCAGAGAAAATCGGGTGTGACAGACGAATAGACACCGAAGTATTCCGTACGGAACACTAACAATATTCGTTGTAGTACGGAACAGTTCTTATTTTCAAATGTTTATGTGCTTACTTTAAGTCTGGATCGTGACAAAAATTTTTAAAAATCTTGTGTGGAATTAAGAAATTTTATTTACCTACTGTAATTTTTCTTTAGTCTAATTTTTACTCTATTGAAGTTGAAATCAATGGAAAGAGTCAATTCCTACTGAATTTTATTGCTTATATTCTGAATATATGTCTCGTTGTTTTTTTTTATTACCATACATTTTGTGCCACATACATTTCCATCTACTTCTTTCCGATTTACCTCTAGATTTCTAGTCTTTGCATATGTAAATAAAGTCTGTGTTGCAACTTTAAAGTTACATAGCGCATAAGTAGGCCGATATTCAGATGAACTATTATGGTTTAGAATAGATTAAATTACGAGAAGTCAATTTTATAGCCTCTCGGTTTTGCAGCTGTATAACAAACATCTATCAGAGTATAGAAAAACAACTGAGATTTTCCGCAATTTTTAGGGAAAATACTATTACAATATGCAGAAGCCTAAATAAAAATGTAATGCATCTTCAAATTAGAATTTTTACTATTTTTAGGTGATAGTGTCCAAACAGTTATAACGTTTTGTTCATTTTTCCCTACCCAATTTTTGACAAAGTCGTTACATTTCCATATAAGATGGGAACGTATACCAAAAAAATATTAGAGGTTAAAGGAACTAAATGATCATTTAGTAATTTTTGAATTTAAATAACATATTTATGAAACATTGATATTTCCAGATAAGATAAATGGTACCTTAAATTAATATCTTTGGATATAGTTGTGTCAAGTTTAAACTTACCTTAAAAGTGAACTTTTAGGAAAGCAATCCTAAAAAAACGGTCACTAAGAAGAAGGAGATATTTTTATCGAACCCAACAAAAATATCTCCTATAGTTGAAATGTTTGTTACCAAAAAAATCCTCTGTTTGAAAGGACTAGATGATAATTTCACAAAAAATGACAGATACCCTTTTTTGCATTACAGAGAGAAACAAGATTTGATATTATTGAGAGAAACAAGTTTTGTTGGGAACAAGAAACGACTTAGAAACACCTGGAAGACAGTAATTTTTCTTATAGATAAAAAATTAGGTAATTTAGCCATTTGTGTTAAATACTTTTTTAAATATCGTCGAATATTTAGTCACATGATCATAGCCGTAGTTGAAATTACCCATAAAATAGCTAACACACAAAGGATTTTTAAAAATATATTAGTAATAATTAAGTAACTACATAATAATAATGCTACTTTAAACCGGTAAATGTCGTATTATCACTTCTATTTTGATTTAAAATTTGACGTAACATGCTTATATTTAAAATAGTGTTTAGAATTACATTTTAACTGAATATTTTTCTTTTCAGGGCAGAAATTCCAATTTATATCTCCAGCAGAACGTAAGTAAAAATTTATGAGTCAGTATTGTAAATAAATGTTTACCTGAATTTCGTGAGGCTTAGAATTGAGACGTCGATTTTAATAAGTAGGGTTTCTTTGAAAAGGGTTTGATATCGATATTTTAAAACTGTATTGGCAACAATTTGTAGTCTGATACTTGAATATGTTGGTCTACTCTATAAAACCCATTTACCTTATTTATTTTCAAAAGATAAATTAGATTATTTTTATATATATATATATATATATATATATATATATATATATATATATATATATATATATATATATAATGTAAATATATAAATATATACATATACACATATACATATACATATATATATATATATATATATATATATATATATATATATATATATATATATATATATATATATATATATATATATATATATAGATATATATATAAGATAAGTTAATTCATACCCATAACCATTACCGTCCTAATAAATATGATTACAAGAGGAAAGCTGAAGTTTTGTCTAGAACTCGTTCTTTAAAATACCATTCCGTTATTATTTGGTGAACCTGGTAATACCAAAGCCGTTTCAATTTTTTGTATGTTCGAGGTGATGGTTATGTTTGATAAGAAAAAAATTAAACTTTCTTTCTCCCATCATGCTATTTTAGTCATAATTAGTAGAGCATTACTATCATTATTATCAAATTATAAATTCTAATTATTGGAGGTATAAATGCGAATGGTTATTATTAATTAGAATTACTTCACAGATCACTTCCCGTCAAAATTAAGAAAAAAGGATTTTCCAAATTCTGAAAATTAACATTTTCTAGCTTATTAAATCCAATTTGATAAGTTGAATAATAAATGTATGACCATCTATTGAAAGGAGCTTCTGAACTGTGACGAAATAATGAATGTTTGTTGTTATTATATATTATATAATTAGTACATATTTTATTGATTGGCAGTATATAATAAATATAAACTGATTGCCAACTTAATGCTTTGACTGCAAAATTAGTTAATTTGTCGACAACGCGAGATGCTGCTAATATCTCCATTTTATAGTGAATTTTTTAATTATTTGTAGCATAAGTTATTTAAGTTGTAGGCTAATTTGTAAAAGGTTCTATTAGGAGTTAATTGTTTGACCTTCGATTGAATTTCGAAAAGTTAAAGATTAATATAAAATTATATTTCTTGATGGGCTTAGTTAAACGTTTATAAGCTATGTTTAAAGTAATGTGCTGAAGAAATAGTTTCACTATTATTGAAGATGTTTTAATGAAAAAAAATTGTCCTGAAAATTTTCCCATTGTAAATTTTCTAGGGCTTTGATTTATTTTACGTCACAAAAGTTGGCTAAAAAGAGATTTTCACAAAATGTTTTTCACCGACGCAAAACGTCGGGATATTAATTTAAACCAATCAATAACATGTACTCCTTAAATGTAGTAACGAACATCTTGGAGACATTAACATTTTTGGCAAACGAAAAACATATTTATGACATAATATCCAAAGTAAAAATATTTAAGATGTAATTATCGGAAATTACATTTTTTAAGGCTATGTAACCTTAAGAGAATCAGAAGTTCTCATTCTTTCTTTTTTTTATGCTCCTCCGACATTAATATGCGTTTAATTTCATCTATTATTTGTTTTTGGACTATCTTGTTGGTGTGCTCTCTTTTCATGTCCGATTTTCTACCTAGAAAGGTCAAAAGTACCATTCGTTGTTATGATAAAATCATACATAAGAAAATATTATTATTATTTTTCTAAGTAACTTGTAGGTATACACCGGCGATAAAGTTGCAGCAACTAATCACGTCAAGACGCATTTACTTCCGAATGACCCAAATTTAGCCCTTATGGAATTTTGCCATATTGTAAATTCAACAGGAGAGATGTTTTTTTATTCTTGTAAAACGTAAATAAATGATACAAAATATTTATAGAACTTTGCATATTTTCTTCTTCAACTTTAAATTTAATTTATCCACACTATTTCTTTCAGTGTGTGTTCTTATGGAGAATTTAGTTGCATCTCGCTTTGTCGACAAATTAACTAATTTTGCAGTCAAATCATTAAGTTGTCAATCAGTTTTTATTTATTATATACTGTCAATCAATAAAATATGTACTAATTCATGCTTTCATTCGTCTATGTTTACTTGCAACAAACATTCATTATTTCGTCACAGTTTAGAAGCTGCTTTCAATGGATGGTCATACATTTATTATTGAACTTATTAAATTGGATTTAATAAGCCACAAAATATTAATTTCCAGAAATTGAAAAATCCTTTTTTATTAATTTTGCCGGGAAGTGGTCTGTGAAGTAATTCTGATTAATAATTAACATTCGTATTTATGCTAGGATTATAATTAGGAATTATAATTTGGTCTAATGATAATGATAGTAATGCTCTACCAATTATGATTAAAATATCAAAATGGAAGAAAGAAAGTTTAATTTTTTTCTTGTCAAACATAACCATCACCTCGAACATACAAAAAATTGAAACGGCTTTGGTATTACAAGGTTCACCAAATAATTACTGAATGGTCAATCAAAAGACGTAAATGAGAGTAAGCAAAATGCTCAGTATTTTAAAGAACTGTTCTAGGCAAAATTTCAGCTTTCCAAAAGATTTTAGCCATTTTATATTATAATAATTACCCTCTTGATCGAATTACGCACAAGTTATTATCGATTACAGCGTTATTTGAGTATCCCGCTAGATTTATTATGTGTGTAATGTGTCATGAAATAATAACAGAAAAAAAAACTTTTTTCGTTATAAACTGGTCAAAAAGATTAATTTTCTTTTACTACCTTTACTACAAAAACAACAAACATTTTAAAGATAGAAGTATATATTCTGTGCTCTAATAGTTTGTAACCACAACCATCCTCCGTTGAATTTTTATAACAATTTTAATATCAATTTGATTACATGGGGTTATATCTCTAGTTTGTTGTCCTCTTATAATCAAATTTATTAGGACGGCAATGGTTATGGGTATCAGTTTACTTAATATTTCTGCGGAATTATTTCCTGTCTTTGGTTAATTTTAGTTTTTTTTTTTTTAAAAATTAAATCCTCAAATTCATTGGCCCTGTCAATTCCGCTCTATCAATTAAAATAGAGACCCCTAATGTAGCTTTAGAGTAGAGGTGGTAAAAGCAATCTTTAATATAATACCGATTTTGGGTTGTTTGAAGTTGTTGGTCTTGGCTTGGAAGCCTTGTATTTCACTAAAAGCAAGACTATACAAAGTATCAATCAATCATTTAAATGTTGTAATGACACTAATAAGCTGTCATCGTAACATAATATATGATGAAACTTAATAAGCCGGCACTCATGACTTAATATGTTTCGAATTTGCACATTTTCGAAACTATTTCAAAGAAGCCTTAAGGTTAAGATGAACTAGGTAGAGATATTGTTTGCGAGTTCCTCACAACTTTTTTTTTTAGTTTGTTGGTCACTCAGGTAACTATTAGTAGTAACTAAAGGAATGTTCTAAAATATTAAAGATCAGTGAACTGAAAATATTGTATAAGTTTTCTTTTTTGAAAGGATTTTATTTATAGTTTTAAAATATATTTGAAAAAATGAAACAGTCAAATCATCTTCTTTTGATTTGCCATAATGTTTTCCAGAGACTCTAAAATACGACATTATAAATCTGAGTATACGAAGTATATTTCTTTTGTTAAAATAAACCGTATTTATAATATCATGATTGTTTCATTTTATAATAAAGTGTAAAAGAAAACGAAATTTTCTACATTTTCATAGCATAATTGAACTTTAGAAACTCAAAAATACTTTGCACGAAGAAACTGGAAAGAGACAAAATGGAATAAAATAGAATAAAATAAAACAGATACATGCGGGTACATCAAAAAGATTTACAAAAGAATGTAGAAAACAAACAATATATTATATTGAGGGCAAAGACAGGACTATTGAAGTAAATAGACATAAGTATCATAATATTAAAATAAAGACAAAAGAATAATTCTGCAAAAAATAATAGAAAGCTATATAAAAATATGAAAATTAACGAACTAACAAAAGAAGAAAATAATAATAATAATTTTAAATTATTTGAAATAATATCCTACATAACTTCATTGACAATTATTTGGGTATATTAATTATGTCAAATGTACATATATAGTAAGCTTTTTAAACATAAAAATATTAAGCTGTGGATTTAAAACGATAACTTTTTCACGCTAATTTTAGTTTAGTCGACAGGAGTCATACATTTATAAGGAAGAACATTAAATATTAATCGAGATTTTTAACACAAATTTCAATCACAGAAAGGACCATTCCCTATAATATTCATAGACGCTTGCCTAAACTAATAATAAAGAAAATGTAGACCTTCGTTAAGAATATGTTTTAAAACGTAAAATACGATAACTAAAATCAAATGATGAGTTCATCATAACCCCTAAATATACACTTGTTAAAAAATAGAATATTTAATTTATTTTCAGTTACATCTGGAATAGGAAATAGGAATATTTAATTTTCCAGATTAAAATGAGGAACATAAAACAGAGGAAAATGTATGTTTCTCTCTATTTTATCATAATCCTTCTTACGCCTATCCTCGTATTTAAATATTTTAAAAATCACTACTAAAAGTTACGTGTTAATTTTACCTAAAGCCAAAAAGGACATTAAACTTAATTAAAATCGTTCTCCCAAATTCCTGCTTAACGGTTCTGTGGCAGATGAAATTAATTAGTAAATTCAGGCAAGCAATGTTCTTGCAATGTAAATGAGCAAATTTGTGGAATAAATTATTATTTATTCTCAATTTTTTAAACAAGCTGCGGTTAATAAGTCAAAGAACACAAGTTCTTGCGAGAAATTATTTCAGAAGGGCTTAGTAAGTAGAAAAGAGAAAGAATTTAACTTCTGTATGGCCACTTCAGAATCTAAATGCATATTAAATTCGCGATATACATAATTTTATGGTCATTACAAGATGTTATGATGAGAAAACCCACTAAACAGGATTTTGATATATTCTTATATTGTGCACCAATAATTAAGCATCAAATATATTTTAATTGCCTAAATAGCTCGTTCTAGCCAAATTAATTAGCATTTCTCCATTAAGTATGAAATACATTTTTTGATTAAACTTTAGTTAGTCATTATCAACGTTTAGATCTTCAGTTCACTGCAAATATCTAATAATAGGATAGGTGGATAACACTTTTTTCTGTTGTACATTTAGGATGCTTTAAGCTCAGCGGGCTAATTTAAATTAAAAATTTAAGTTTTATAGATTTGGGATATTGTGGAAGGTACTGCCATCTCAAATTACATATAATTAGAGGAAATTAATTTTTCGAGTCAATAGCAAGAAATTGCACAGCTTCACCGAAAAATACAAATTACTAATATTAAGACCTAAAAGATATAAATAACCAAGTTGCTTTTTCTAAATTATATTGCTTGTAAAAGATGGAATAAATACCATTTTTAAATGTTAATATCTCACAACATAATAAATTTTGGCTAGTATTAATGTGTATCAATGTCTTTAATTTATTATATGATACAATATACAACATATAAAAAGTGTATGTATAAATTACTAGTTTTGACACACTTTGTATTTTCTATTTTAATTATCAACTTTACTTGTAAAATATATTCACCTTTAACTGTGACCGTTGAGTTTTAAGAATGATGTAAAAAATGAGAAATTCGCAATAAACTCACGTTTTTGACGCTTGATCATTGTTTGGGCAGATGACCTATTTATTTTTAAATACTTTAAAAAATTAGGCTTCAATTTGCTCAAATAAAACAACTCGGAAGCATAGTTTATATTAGTAAATATTTATTATAACCACTCTCTATCCATTGTTTCGTTTGCAAGGATATGATTTTTTTATCAAGTTCACCGCACTATGTGTATTTCTGAACAATATATCCTATTTTTGTCTTTCACTATTTCATTTTCATCTATTTGTTTATGTAATATTAATAAAAAATAATAATAAAACCTAGCTTGTATCTAAAACCGCTTTAAATTAAACAATACGTATTTTATTTTATTTTTCTTATTCTGCCGTTTCTTCTCTTTGTGATTTTAAACTGTGTAGTAACGTCACTGAAAATAATATATTTATCAATATAATTTACAATTCTCTCAAATCGTCTAAAGTCATACAAAGTATGATAAGTACATATTGTGGTGTGTTGTATTTTGTTAACTTTTAAAGACGCGTTCAAATCGAAAGTAAATATAGTTGATATTTAATTTCAGTTTCTACACCTGCTGTGTGATAATAATTTGAACTAAAACTACTAAGATACTATTTTTTAATAATCAATGAACTGCTTAGTAAATATATATGAACAAGTTTCTCTAATTTGTTATAAAATTTAATTTATATAATAAAATACAGATTTTTAAAATAAACTATGTTTCTACATTTATTGTAATGACAATCAGGTTGAAAAATATTTTTCTTTATAAAAAAAGGTTAAAAGTTGCAACACATGTCTTAATGGCGTAAAGATTGACACAAAAAAAATTTTGCTGAAAGCTTTGAGAGCACAAAAAAAATCATTGAACCATAAATATATTCCGATATCTTTTGATTGAGTAAGAAAATGTGATAAGCAGTATTTTGGAATTGAAAAAAAATGTATAATAGTCAAGAGAAAAAAAAAAAATTTTACTGAGTTATTATCGAACAGCTAAGGTCAAAAAATAAAAAAAAAATAATTTTTAGTTTAAGTTATAAATAATTTTAAAATTCAGGAGATATTTCATCTCACAAAATTAAAGCTATTTGTGAGGTATTTGAAACCGTTAAATTATACTGTTGATAAAGATTAAAATAATGTATATTTAAAAAATATTTTAAGTTATGTAGGATGACACAAAAAAATAGGATGTGCATTTCGATGCTAATTTACCGATATAGGACAGATAAGTTTTTCTTAAACTGAACAACTGTGTTATAAGTGCAAAAAAAAAGAATTAATTTTATTGATTTCACATATGATCCCTATGTATCCTAAAGGGAACCGTTAAATATAGTCCGATCAAATATTAGAGTACCTAACTTATACTGGAAAGCTCTTGCATGCATATATAAAGTATTCTATTTTTAGTTACTGATAATAGCATAATAGAAAGAAAATTTACTATCAAGTATGGTGACTTACGAAATTAGGAATTATTATTAGATGAAAACACCAGATCGCCTTCAGTGAGTAAACTATTCCTTATTTACTAAGTAAAACTTAATAACTTATGTAAGTATGTAGGAATTAAACACGACATTTGATGATATCGGAAGTATCTCAAAATGTATCTTATGTATTCATTTTTAATTATAAATTTTCTAGTTGCAATAAGTGCAAACGTTCATCAGCTAACAACTCTAATTAACGTAATTTTTAACTAAAATAAAACTTCAGAGAGGAATGGAGTAGTGGCAGTACAGTTTTGGTATTTAGGAATAAAGATAAAAAGGTATTAGCAAACTACAAAGGAGTAAACAGCCTGACTATAATTCTAAAACTAACAACAAATATTATAATAAACAAAATCAGTACATTGTACTGGCAAAGGAACAACCGGGCTTCAGATCAGTTTGAATACTAGAACACGTAGCACATCATCATCACAAAAGACCTGCACCGCATAACATCAGAAAACCGTAGAAAAAATTTACCTGAAGAAACGGTGTCGTAGCTAAATGAAAGATGAATTCATGGAACCTATACCATTAGAAAAAGCAAAGGAGATTCGTTAAACTCACTAATTTTGTATCCAAATAATACGAAAATTTTGTAAACAGAGGAGTTATAGCATGAGAGTTAGAGAAATGCAAATATTAGATTATGATAACGACAAGGAGCCGATAACAGAGAAAGGACAATCTTCAAACATTACTTCACCAATTTAACAAAATGGTACGGAAATTGTAATCACAATAGGTTTAAGCATCTTGGTACACATAAATCTACATACCTTTTGAAAAATATGAGTACAATTTTAATGAAAAGGTGACGAAAATAGTGGCATACCTAAACCATATATATGGTGAAACAAGCATCTAAGAATTGGAATAACATCTCGACTTTATAACACTAAAATTAAATCTATACTAACATAGATAACGGAAATGTCCAAGGCAATAAGACCGCAGAATACCAGAAAATACCCCATTGCAGAGAGCGAAACTAGAACATTAAAGAAATATATCAATTATTTATTGGTGTTAATAAGGAAGATAGAGTGAAACCCATAAATAGAATGTGAGAAGAAAAAATGGTTATTATAACATTCATGCTTTCCAATATAGGATTTGTCTAAATTTTGAATTAAGTTATTGATTCTACCAATCTTGAAGAATATTGTTTACTTGTTCCTTGAACCTGTCCGGATTGGGATCGGAAATAGGAACAGCAGTAAACAATTGTTTTTTTAATAAATCTTCTAGGGAGTCACTGGTATACAAGGGACATTCAATGAAATAAAAACAATATCTTGAAATGTGCCCAATTCCACCAAGCTTTCCTTTAAAATTGACTTATCTATCTTAATAAAAAATGTTATTTTCGACAAGAAGACATCGTTAAATGGTTGCCTGGTAACTTGAATTAACATCTTGCAATAAAACAAAATCAACTCTGATCGTGTATAGCTCTCTAGAGAGGTCCAGGAAAACTCTTATTATCACTGCCGATCCCTTCCAAAACACAATAAATAATTAGTCAATGAATTGTAATTATATAAATATGGCAAATTTGTTTACCCATTGTTTTTCCAAAAGTTTTAAGAAGATGCCAAGTAGTGCAATTGGTTGACAGTTTTGGATATTTTTATAATTGTTATTCATTTTATTTAATTTATAAAATTAGTATATAGAAATAATCAGTAAATTTCAGACAATCCAGTTTACACAAGTAAAGTGCAGTTTATGAAATAAGTTTTTATTTATATTCACTTTCGAAACAGACAGTTTTAAACGAAAGAGTATATAAAGTGGGAAACTTTTCTGGAAGAAGTTCCTTCTTAAAAGTATAATAAATCAACTTTTGGGTATTCTTTAGAGAAGTTGAATCCTTGTTAAAATTTGTTTAAATATATAAAAGAAAACTCAATTAGGATACAAAATCTAACAAAAAAATAGAGTTATAAGACGACAAATTTGATATTTATGAAAAAATTTGTAATTTTAATGAAGCCTTTTTTAATATTTCTGTTTGTTTTCCCAAATATTTGCTTAGCTGGCTGTCCTGTGCAAATAAAATTAAGTATTAAATTCAGGTAGGATTCGCAGTGTCAATAAACACAATTAATGGAATAAATTACTATTTATAAGCATAATTTTATTTCTTAATATTGACGAAAAATTCCAATAAAAGTCTTTTGTGTCTAGTTAAATCAATACTTCACAAATTTTACATTTCGAGAGGCTTAAATTATGCTTTGGTGTGGAAAAATCGAAAGGTTAGGTTATTTACAAAATTTAAAATTGGCTGGTAACAAAATATAATTTTACAGATAATTTTTGAATAGCATATTCTAATCTAGTTTGATTTTTTAAACAATATTATTTGTATTTATTTTTAACGGCAGATAGTTTTAATTAAAACCATAGGGTAAAATTACGATGGAAATTGTTGCCGGAGGTTCTGTTTAATTTTTGAAAGAATTTTAACTCAACAGTTGGTTATTTAAGCAGTTAGAAATAGAGTAAAATGGCACAAGAAATAAAAAGAACCAAGTCTGACAGAAATACGACCAAAATAAAAATCAGAAAGAATAAAAGGATATGAAGCAGAGATAATAATAAACAAGAGATAAATTATATTCTGACAAATATATTTTTTTTGTAAATCTTACAATCTCTGAATCCTCATAATACTTAAAATCCGTCATAATAGTGGATAAGTTAATTACAGAAATTATTTTAGATTTTATATACAACTGCATACAACATATTAAAGGCTCGTTAATCTTCTAGATTAGAATTTAGCGTATGAAGATATCTCGCGCAATAGTAAGAAAGATGTCACAAGACTACGTCAATTTTAAATTGTCGAAAGTGAAGAATCAAGGCTTTTCGTATAACTTAAACCTTCAAACTTCCCTTTTATGTTGAAATAACCAAACTGAACTGGCCGAAATACCGACCATCATCATATAAGGCTACCTTGTCGGTATCGTTTTTATCACAGATTAATTTACATGACTAGAATACTTTAGTATCTATCAAAAAAAACGGTTTTCACTTCCTGAAAAAAGTTTTTTTTTATTTTACATTCTTTGTTCGGATCCCTAGATCCCAACTGTTTGAATGTCAAACTGTCTCTCTGACCCTCTGTCTGTCGCTTTGTCCGTTTGATAGCACGACAACCTATTTTTAAATTAAAAAAGATAACAATTTGAAATTTGGTACATCTAGAAAAGAGACCTATAGTTTTTGAGTAATATTGCTTCAGAAAGGGAGGGTGAAATGAGCGGGAATCGATTATTTATGGATAGTTTCAATAGTATTAAGACGGAGAGGGAGAGTTTATTCTTTTTTGTTTTTTTTAATTATAATGAACACATTTGTTGTTGGTATACATAGAGAGGATTAGGACGATGACAGAATATATATATATATATATATATATATATATATATATATATATATATATATATATATATATATATATATATACATATACGTATATATATATATATATATATATATATATATATATATATATATATATATATATACATATACGTATATATATATATATATATATATATATATATATACATATATATATATACTTTTTATGGTTCTTGGAATCGAGGCATTCCACAATTGGAGTTTTGCAAAAAAAATTTTTTGTCATAAATGGAATGATCATATATAAGTTTTATAACAAAACTGTTTTTTATTTTTTTTTTCGTTATAATTAAAAAGTTTGTACCGTTTTTTAATTTGTCCGCTTTTTTGCGGCGTCATTTTGTGCCCTGTGAAAATTGTTTTTCCCACGCTTGGGCGCAATTTTCTTGCAACCTCTTTTTAATTTCTGAGAATGAATTGAGTGAATAATGATTTTAAAAGAACTAAAGAAATTAAACAAACACTAGCTCAGTTTTCCTTGGTAGAGAAATATGGGTAAGAGATAATTGTTATACGTCTTTTTGGAATTATTTTCTATTTTTAAAAAGCTTCAGTTGCACAAATTTTGGGCACCATTCATTTTAAAATAGAAAGGATCTAACTTCAGTTAAAAAAATGAAAAAATACTGAAGTGTTTTACGGTTATTACTAAAAAGAATTATTCTAGTACAACTTTTCTTATCCTGAAAAGAAAAATAGGTATTCAGTGAGACACTAGCTTTAATCAACAAAAAAAGAAAGTTTATTCATGATTTAAAATAAAAGTTCCAACCCTTGCAGTTTTAAGGAATACAAAAAAAATTCTAGCCTAAAGGTAGTTTTTATAAATTAGAGTCCCTAAATCAGAGATTTTACTTCTAAATCTTGACTACACCCGAAATCGAAGAGTCGTGATTTTCACTTCGCGCGATTTTTCAGTTCAAATTGCTGTTAAAACACTTATTTGCGGGGAATATATTTATTGATGTATGTTCTGGTAACTTACGGTTTTCCTATGGGCTTCTAGGCCTTCAATGCAACACAAAACCGATTTCACACTTTTGAGAAGAGCCTACTTTAGCTACTCCATTTAGAAAACACACAAAGCCCACTACGGCTTTATGATAAAAAACTCGTGCTTAACTTGGCTCTCGTAGATATTGTCGTAAGCCTCTACTGCGGCTCGGTGGAAAATCGCCACTTGGCGGCTCGGTGGAAATTAGCCTGGCTGCGGCTTGATGGTACTAAGCCTCTCGGCGGCTTGATGGTACTAAGCCTGGCGGCGGCTTGATGTTACTGCCTGGCGGCGGCTCGGTGTTCTAAGCCAAGATTCGCGTCCTCCGGACCCTTAAATAAGCCGTGGGCACTCTGTCTGTAATATGGCGACGCCGGAACCAAAACTCCGGATACAAACATTTGACCAATCCCGGCGTATCGATAGATTCGGTCGCAAACCCGCACAGCACACTATATAACGAGCGGCTAGGAATTTCTGATTAATATACCGCTCGATACAAAAATGAAAAGAAGTACATTATTAAGAGAAAAATCAGTAACATTATATGGTCTTAAAATCTAGGAAAAAATGAATGTTACATTACCCCCTTCCAAAAAGAAATAGACTACACTAGTCTATTAAACTAAGGCTACTTATGAAAAGGTACAAAGTGGTACACTATCACTTAATACTAAGGTCAGAACTTAAAACAAAATTACAAACTTCGGACCTTACTACTAGACTTAATTCATTTAAGCACTAATATTAAGTACAATGAAAACCAAATGAAAATCTTTGCATGTACACAAGAATCTTATAACTAGACTTAACTTAATTAAGCACTAAGGTTAAGTACATCAAAAAGTAAATAAAAATCCTAGCATGAACATAAGAAATACCTGTTCAAAGTAACAATCGCGGTCTTCTTATATAAAAGAATCAGCTCTGTTATTGTTACCAAAACAAAAAAAAAAATATAACTTTGTCTAGACTCTTGTCTAAATCAAAAAAATGAACTAAAACAAAGTATGAACACCCCCCTTAAAATATTTTAAGGATTGTCTGAAAATTTTCTATTTCAGCAAAAGAAATTTATAAAAATTCTTAAATAAAGAAAAACAAAAAAATAAAATGATTCTAGTGCAAACACTAACACTAAAAGGAGAAAGTCTTGTAAGACCATTTAGCACAAGGCTAAGAAAAACATCTGGATGAAAATCCAGACAAACGCTCGGAAAAAATCGCCATCAATGCTCTAGCTCACCGCTAAGAGAACATTCTAAATCTAGTATCACTACTAGTCGCATCAGAAAATAATCGCACTCTATCGCGCAATGTCGACGTCCTAAGACATCTAGACATGCTAAAATCGCCAGGGAAAACGCTCTGGTTGATCGCCAGATAATCGCACTCTATAACGCAATGTCGACGTCCTAAGACATCCAGACATGCTAAAATCGCCAGGGAAAACGCTCTGGTTGATCGCCAGAAAACACGTCAGCTCATCGCCAACAAAACACTCTGGTATATCGCCAGAAAAAAAAACCTCGGCTCCTCGCCAAGAAAACACTCTGGTATATCGCCAGAAAAAACCTCGGCTCCTCGCCAAGAAAACACTCTGGTATATCGCCAGAAACAAAATCTCGGCTCCTCGCCAAGAAAACACTCTGTAAATAGTCCTCGACTACAGAAAGTCTGCGTTCTAAAAGAACAATCTCGCCATTAACATAGTGAGCAGCTATAAAAGCTAACAATATCACTATAGGCACAGTGAATAGCTAAAAAAGCTAAAATTCACTCTAAACACAGTGAATAGCTATAAAAGCTAAAATTCACCAAACTGAATGATCCTGCTTCAAAAAGCAATGTTCACAAAGAACAGAATGATTAGTCCACGCGCAACTAACATTCAAGGAAACATTCCTAGCATAACTATGTGAGACAGCTAGTCTCCAAATAGGACCTCCCTAAAGTCATAATCCTATATATAGGAGTCCATAAACAAAACGACTCAAAATCACACATTTTGAGCACATGCCCTCAGGCAACCAACATACACTGAAATATATACAGAAATATATACAGAAATATATACAGAAATACATACAGGAGTTCAAATCCCAAACTCTTGGTTATGATAACTCCATACTGAGCTTGGTGAAAGCTCTTAGCAAAAGCTAATCAAATCTTCAGCACATCGCACCAAAGTGACAAATCTGCCTAGAAACATGAGCCAGAAAAAACGCCCTCCGTCATTTCTTCAGGGTGGCTACACAGAGATATAAAATTTAACCAGCATTGCGCTTCTTCAAATTGCATGAAGAAACCTCGTGTACTGGTCTCGCCCTAGAACAACAACGAAAAACATTCAATCCATCCCACATAACAGGAGACAAACACCTCACCACGATATACTGAAAGGTGGAGACAATAGAATACGGAAATGGTGACCCTGGAGTCCACCAACAAAAGGGAGTAGATTATAGCATCCACTAAACTAAAACGGTGTCTACCACACCACCATAAGTCAAAAAAAATTAATCAATAGGGTGTTCCGAAACACACTACTGCCAACAGCCTGTCACAACTAATAGGCTAATTGGAGCTGAGGTCGACTACAGTAGCTAGGCTCTCCTTTGGCTCAAATAGTAATAACCATTGAGTAACAAAACCTCTAAAGGTCCCAAAGGTCAAACGTTCGCCCCCCCATAGACTACCCTTCCAATCAGTCTGTTCCTCAGGAAGATTAACTCCTTGCCAAACGTCGTAACGGCATCTGTTAGCACCCGGTGCATCACAGCCTGTAAAAAATAACTTATGGGATACAACCTAAAAGGTTTACAAGGTTGACTTAACCAAGCTTCTAACGGAAGTTTCCAAACTACGAAAATGAGCTTAAAAAGCTACATGAAGCAAAAATTTCTCTATTTTTCGGTGGCCACGCAACAAAACTTTTGAAGACGACAAGAGCTTTTCCAGCTTAATCAGAGACAAGAAGAAAACATCGTTGACAGCTAAAATATTCGATCATGGTGTTAATCGTCTCCCTAGACAATAGCCTCTAGAAGAAACTGCTACAGGTATCAGGCATAACCGTTTTCTGTCAGCCCAAACTTCTAGATTACCTCTTGGAAATCTAAAAATTCGGTTAGGAATCTTCCTTCACTGCGCTTAGCCTCTCTTGACAAGGTTCTCATCTCGGTATCAGATTTTGATCATTTCTTTGTGAAACGACTGTCTTACTCTGCTCTCATCTCTTGTAAATGATCAGCCTTTAGTTCTCCTGCAGGACTTCAACTTCCTATCAATCTGATAGTAGACCGAAAAAACTCTCATCAGACGCCTATGAGTCTATGCAAAAAAAATTTTAAAAAATTTGTGACTCAAAGGTAACGTTTAAACGGCCCTGAAAAGAATAGAGTATACCCTCAGTTTGTCAATTCAGAAGAAGATCTAAATCAAAATAATCCAAGTCTTAGACTCACTGGATAAACCAAAATCAATTTACTCTTAATTGCACCGAAAATATACCACTAAGGTAATAGAAATACACCCACTCGGGTAACAAACTTTGAAATTGCTCATAAAAATTTTGACTCTACATCACACTACACGAGCTACATCTTGCGCTTGTCCTAACTCAAGATCCCCTTGGATTGCCTCTAATCAAAATTTCGCTTCCAAGTGTCAAGAACTGGATATTATATGGGGTCTTAAGCAAATCAGATCCCGCGACCACCGACATACCAGTCTTATGATAAATCCTGAGTGTGACTCCTTCGCAAGCTCGCTAAAACTGAGTCGATGCTAAACATCAACCACAATCAACCTAAGTTTGGGATATGGCCAATACCCAAAACCTTAGCATTAAACAATAAAAGTAAGCTATTCTCTGCTCAACTTTTATAACAGTCAAAAAAACGAGGTCGTCACCTCTACAGAGCAACATCAAAAAAATAAAGTAAAGCAATTAAGATAATGTAAATATAAATTATTCTTCTTCTGACAAACTTTCATTAGGGTTAGGTTCATTGAATGGTTTTAAGTCCTTAATATGCCATCGTCCTATTTTAGTCCCATCTAAATTAACCAAACCATAAACTAAATCTGAAATCTTTTCTCTTATCACGCAATGCACATACTTAGGTACCAACTTAGATGTGAATTTATCGGCTGCACTGGAAAGAATTTTATTTTTTCGCCAAACGTGATCACCTATATTAAAGGCAAAATCCCTTTTTTTATATTTCTAAGGTTATAAGACTTACTGTTCCGTTCATAAGCCTTATGTATCCTACTACGCACGTCGGTGAAATTAAAATTTACTAAAATTCCGAATTTTGTGCAAAATCACATCCTAAAACCAAAGTATGTGATAGAGAAGGTACTACTAGAGCAGAGATTACTAAACAATGACTATTGCAGACTAGCGGCAACTCAACCGTACCTAAAATTTTTAGACGGCTGCCATCTGCAGTGGTAACACTTCTATTTTCGATATGGCATATTTTTATTCTTAAACGACTTAAAATTTTAATACCATTCTGACCTACTGAGGTATTTGCACGAGAGTCAAATAAAGCCGAGAAATGGACACTTAATGGATTTATCTTTATATGCGGTCTATTATCTAAATATTTATGCACGAATAAAGGAGATATGTGACCATTTGGAGAAGCAGGAGTTTTAACTTGAGAAGGAGGATTTTTATTAGACTAAAAAAAAATCAGAAACTTTTGTAACTATTTAGTCCAATCTGATCTATTGGATTATTTCTTTACTTAAGATCCTCGTTGGAATCTTTCTTTTATCCGCGACCGGACGTTCTGAGAAAATACGACGGATTTTCATTTCATAGTCTAACTCATATTCCAGTAGGTGATTGACTTTAAAATTGAAAGCTTCCATGATAAATGAATACAATTTAAAAGAATTGTTTAAAAAGGTCGTGAAAATATTTCTCCTGTGCTCCCAATAGTCAAAATAAAAAATATGTAAAGGCACTTAAAATATGTAAACTTCTTTACCAAACATTTAAAAAATCTTCAACAATTTCAAAAAAATTTCTAAGTATTGCCTTGTATTAAAATTCTTTTACCAAATATGTTAAGAATTTTCAACAAAAAAATCTCCAAATATCGTTTCATATTAGCAAAGTATTTTTAATATTCATGCAAAACATCGGTGAGAAAAAAGTACAGTTTTTTCTTCGGTTAACCGCAAAATAAATCTAACACTGCAAAAATTAAAGTAAACCAGCACATCTGCTAATCTGAACTATAAAAGTAGCTTTTAAGAAAAAAGTAGGAATCTCTTATCTTAGAGTCGATTAACAAAATTCAAATATCTAAACCACCATCAGATAAATTGAAATAAATAATTCTACAAATTTCCTGCTTTTGTCTTATTGCTATAGTGTAGTTTCGTTTAATTAAATATTATGAAATAAAAATATCTGAAAAGTTAGAGCTTTTACTTTGTTCGAAAGCTAGTACACTGAACCCTTTAAAAAATAAAATTCCAAAAGCCCCGCGTTGACAGCGCTATTTTGTACCGTGTTAACTTGGTCGTTTTTTGCGGCGTCATTTTGTGCCCTGTGAAAATTGTTTTTCCCACGCTTGGGCGCAATTTTCTTGCAACCTCTTTTTAATTTCTGAGAATGAATTGAGTGAATAATGATTTTAAAAGAACTAAAGAAATTAAACAAACACTAGCTCAGTTTTCCTTGGTAGAGAAATATGGGTAAGAGATAATTGTTATACGTCTTTTTGGAATTATTTTCTATTTTTAAAAAGCTTCAGTTGCACAAATTTTGGGCACCATTCATTTTAAAATAGAAAGGATCTAACTTCAGTTAAAAAAATGAAAAAATACTGAAGTGTTTTACGGTTATTACTAAAAAGAATTATTCTAGTACAACTTTTCTTATCCTGAAAAGAAAAATAGGTATTCAGTGAGACACTAGCTTTAATCAACAAAAAAAGAAAGTTTATTCATGATTTAAAATAAAAGTTCCAACCCTTGCAGTTTTAAGGAATACAAAAAAATTCTAGCCTAAAGGTAGTTTTTATAAATTAGAGTCCCTAAATCAGAGATTTTACTTCTAAATCTTGACTACACCCGAAATCGCAGAGTCGTGATTTTCACTTCGCGATTTTTCAGTTCAAATTGCTGTTAAAACACTTATTTGCGGGGAATATATTATTGATGTATGTTCTGGTAACTTACGGTTTTCCTATGGGCTTCTAGGCCTTCAATGCAACACAAAACCGATTTCACACTTTTGAGAAGAGCCTACTTTAGCTACTCCATTTAGAAAACACACAAAGCCCACTACGGCTTTATGATAAAAAACTCGTGCTTAACTTGGCTCTCGTAGATATTGTCGTAAGCCTCTACTGCGGCTCGGTGGAAAATCGCCACTTGGCGGCTCGGTGGAAATTAGCCTGGCTGCGGCTTGATGGTACTAAGCCTCTCGGCGGCTTGATGGTACTAAGCCTGGCGGCGGCTTGATGTTACTGCCTGGCGGCGGCTCGGTGTTCTAAGCCAAGATTCGCGTCCTCCGGACCCTTAAATAAGCCGTGGGCACTCTGTCTGTAATATGGCGACGCCGGAACCAAAACTCCGGATACAAACATTTGACCAATCCCGGCGTATCGATAGATTCGGTCGCAAACCCGCACAGCACACTATATAACGAGCGGCTAGGAATTTCTGATTAATATACCGCTCGATACAAAAATGAAAAGAAGTACATTATTAAGAGAAAAATCAGTAACATTATATGGTCTTAAAATCTAGGAAAAAAATGAATGTTACAAGTTATATCAAATCGAAAATAAATTTTTAAACTTATTACCGATAACACGCCGAAAAAAAACCCGAGCGCGTGTGACGTCACAATGTTTATTTTTCTCCAACATCAACGACAGCTGATACTATGAGTGTTTTAGTCTGCAATCCATAAACATAAAGAATGGACTGAGCGTTCCGTATCCCTTGGGAAGTAAATACGGACGCAAAAGTGTGAGAGTAACAAAGCGAATGTGCGGCCAGTAGCTGTCTCTTTCTAGAAATCTGATTGGCCCACGTTACAGGCTTGACGGAGTGTAAAAAATAATAATTGTTTTCATTATTATTAATTCTAATCGCACAGATTTTACTTAAAAATATAAAAAAATTAATATTAAAAAAAAACCTATGAGACTCGAACCCAAATTAGCAAGATTCGGATTCGAGCACTTTGCCGCTGAGCTACGGAACTCTTGAAACTAATATTTCTAAAAGTTCTATTTGAACTAAAATCGGGTGGGGCTTTTCTTGCCTGCAATTCCGCCTCGGAGTACTGTGCCTTGGTTATTACAGGCCTACAAAAAAGAGACAGGTGTTGGCCACACAGTCGCTTTGTCTCTTTCTGGAGAGTGGTCAATTTTTGGAGGTTAGTGCTCCGTCCATTTCCTATGTCTCTGACTTTAACGATAGACACAGAGAATGGACTGAGCGTTCCATACCCCCTGTGAAGTAAGTACGGACGCAAAAGTGTAAGAGAGACAAAGCGAATGTGGAGCCAGTAGCTGTTTCTTTCTAGAATTCTGATTGACTCACGTCACTGGCTTGCCGGAGCGCAAAAATAATAATTGTTTCCATTATTGTTAATTATAATCACCTAGATTTTACTTATAAATAAAAAAAAATAATATTAAAAAAAACCTACGAAACTCGAACCCAACTCAGCAAGATCCGGATTAGAGTTCGTTGCCGCAGAGCTACGGCGCTCTTGAACATAAGAAAGAGTTTTATTTGAACTAAAATTGGGGGGGGGGGGGCTTTTCTTGCCTTGAACTCCGTCTCGGGGTGCTGCCCCTTGGTTATTGCAGGTCTACAGAAAAGAGACAGGTATTGGCCGCACAGTCGCCTTATCTCCTTCTAGAGAGTGGTCAATTTTGTGAGGTTAATGCTCAGTCCATTCTCTATGTATATAACTTTAACATAATGACGTCACAAACATGGCAGCCGATCGTGGAGCTTTCGTACTCACGTGATTTTTTTAAAATTTTATAAATGTTAATTTATTTATAATTAATTGTAAAAAAATTTTAAAAGTTTTTCGCTTCGATTATCAATATTATTTATGATAAAGTTTTAACATAAAGTAAAAGAATCGATAATTATTTTTTATTCAAAAACTCAAATATGTTATTCCTCCATTATTTCTAATTATTACAAAAATAGAGGCTTTATCCTACTAGCCAGGTAACAATTCTTTGGCACTGATTTTGGACATTTTACCGTCTGGTGGCCACTTTGACTTTAATTATTTTGTATTTATTTTTACATTACTTGATCATGATGAAATAGTATCTCTTTTCTGTAGAAAAAGTAAACTAGGTGATATAAAATTATCTATAATTAAAATAAATTTTCGGTTTCCAATATTGGATATATCTAAATATCTAAAATTATTAATTAGTAAACATTGTAAATCAGTTAGCAAAGTATTTTTTACAATCAAATGTCTTTTAACCTGTAGATACATTTGAAATATTCTAATAAAATATATTTGCCACAATAAAATCATAAAGCAATCAATTTAACTCACATCTGACGTTAACAGAACGAAACTTACAACAAAATTTATTTTGATCCCTTTCGCTAGTAATTGAGAAACAAAACTGTTTGACGTCACCAATTCAATAATAAAATGGATCTAATGCTAGCTTTTCAAAACGCTTTCAGTGACGACCGAAGAGAAAATAACTTTATTGTAATTTGTGTTCTTTAATTAAATTTTTTTAATTAAATTTATTCGCTCCATATCAAATTAGTAAAAATTATCAAAGTTCATATTTCAGCAGTAATCACTATTCTGTCATTTGTCACAGCAGATCAGCCGAGCTAGGATCGAGAAATGAAAGAGCAAAACTTAAAGTACTTATTGCAGTACTGTCAAAATTGCAGTAAGATATAACAAATTGTACCTAGGATTTGTAAAAGAATAGAGTTTAAAAGCATACCTGGCCTCCGCCTTAAACCGCCCACGGCGGTAATTGTTAGTAACAATACCTCTATCGATTTGTGGCCTCAAATAGCTCCCGACAAAAGGCAGGTATGTTTTTATATTTTAGGCTTTCACAAGCCAGACATACCATTTTTTGTATCTTACCACGATAATTTATTCAACATTAAAACATAACGATCTCAGGTATTAGGCGATTCCAAAATTAATAATACGAAAACTGAAATCATTAAGGTTGCACATATGTTAAGGTTGCATTAAATACATCAAAGTAAATTGCAGACCAACTGAGAAAATTGCATATGATGATCTTCTGTAGCTGCAAGTCAAGAATCTTTTTAGTAATATTGGCATGTTAACTTACTTCATGTATGCAATTATGCATACATGAAGTGCTTTTAAATCAAATTTTTGAAGTAATTAAAGACCCATTCACTATATTTAGAGTAAATCTATAGGCTTCTAATACATTTTTAGTGCTCAGTTTTAAATTTCTTAGATTCTTTCGAAAGTTTCGCGTATAATGTATCATGTAGGAGAGCCAAAAAAGTTAAAACCAATTTTGATTTGAGCTCTTTTCTTGTTAAAGTAACTATTTTAGAAATTTTGTTATAATGTTCTTTTTGTTACCTTTTCAATTCAGTCTTTTGTCAAAATAGAGTACCGAATATTTTATATTAGATTATTATTTGATTTTTGGACTATTTACTTTAATTATTCTATCTGGAGGCTACTGATCACACTTGTTGACGTAAATGACTCGACTTTTGTTAAGGTTAAGTTAGTATTTCAGTTAGACAGCTATTTTTCCAAAAGGTTGGTATTATTTTTTAGCCTGTAGTTTACTCTACTTGGTTTTTTTAGAAATAAAATTGATTTGTGTATAATTATAAGTTATATTTGTGAATATGATGTGAGTGGCTCCTCATAGATAGGTTCTCCAACACTTTATTTAACTATATGATATATTTGCCCTAATTCTTATAATATTTAACATTGTTTGAATGTTACATCAAACATTCCGCCTGATCCAAAATAACATTATTCAACTGATTAAGTGATTTAATATTTCATATCCAGTTTTCCAATTAATTCGTTATACTACAATTTATTACTAAACCCTATGTACTATAGAAAACTATACTCTATGTTTTATGGAAATGGAGAACACTGGTATGATGTCTTACATTAAAGCTTCAACTATGTTACAAGCTGACCTAACAGTATAATATTTGAATTCAAATCAAAATTGTTATGCAAGGAAAATATTACTATCAAAAATCATTAATCTTCTTTGAAATTATTTTTTCCACTACCTTATCCAGACTAGATAGAAGACTGACGGAAATGTAATATTTTCAAATGTAACGAAATTATAAACCGAATAATAAATCTATGGACATCCAAAGTAATACATCTACATTAAACAAAATTAATTAACAAAGTTTGACAAGTGAGTTTCCTCAATATAAATTAGCGCAATTTTGAAAAGAAGCTTTAAATAACACGTAGGACATAATTTTGAAGGATAAATTATCTTGTTTGGACGATGTTTAAGAAAAGTTTATTTTCTTTCTAAAGTAATAATTAACTTTTGGATATCTTATGAAAAGTTTAATGCAAGTTTTTTTAATGTGAAAGATTCCGATAAATGTAGCACAAAATCAAATTAAAAGAGTTATTTAAGAAAAGATACTCGTGATTCGGAGTTAATACTAATTAATAATTTAATTTTCGAAGTGGACTTTTTAATATTGTTATCATGATGGACCATGTTTTAAATTTATTAATGAATATTCTAAATATTTAGGGGAATTTTTTGGAATTTAATATTATTTATATTCAAATTTTGAACAGAAGACAAATAAGAATTTCGTCGAAATATTTTTCTTAAGGCAAGAAAAGCTTTCCCTCAGTTTAATAATAAATTAGTAGATTCCGGTAGTACTTTGACAAGTTAAATCTATGTAAAACTTCCTTTTAATATAACGAGGGAACATAAAAACATGATGATATTAGTGAAATAATTCACCGAACAAAACATAAATAATTCAGTTAAGGTTTGATAAGCTTGCGATACAGTGACAGATTAAAACTTGGACGATATATGTTAAGTTTTTTGTATTCAAATTTCAGTTTTAAATATTGTTCTAAAACTAATGATTCTACTAAAACAATATAATGTATCTATACCTGACCAACAAAATAGGCTGAAAATTGATAATCATAGAAACAATAATTTCGCTAGTGTCATGAAACTTGAAACCGTTATATGTACGAGAGCTAGCTTCTAGGTTTTTATAAAAATAATGAAACAAAAAAAAAAGTCGTTTTATAATTTCTTAAAACATTCGCCTTTAAGATTTATATAGTTTTGCATGCGTTCGAACCAATTTTCGAAACATTTTTTCCACTCTGAAGTTGGTACCTCAAAAACATGGTTTTCAAAGGATTCAACAGCTCCTTGAGATAATGAAATCACTGTCCACCCATTTTATTTTGACATTCGGGAAGAAAAAGAAGTCGTTAGGCGATAAATTAGCTGAATATGGGAAATACGACATTAATTCGATGTGTTTCTCCGTCAAATAATCAATTGTTTGACGTGCTGAGTGTGAGCTGGCATTGTCATAATGAAGTATGAGGCGATGTGTTCGGTTGTTTTTCCTAGTTTCATTGATGACGTCAGGCAAACAAATTGTTGTTATCATTCAGCATTAATTGTTCTTCGAAGATCTAAAGCAATAGTTGCACATGTCCAGTATAAGCAAAAAAACCAGCGATCATTTTCTTGGAAGTGCTACGCGAACGAACCACTTTTGTTGGATTCGGTTCATCTTGGAACAGTAGTTTTTGGCTCGTACGAATATATCCAAGTTTCATTTCCTATTACGATATTGCATATGGATTTTGCATGTCCTAGGTCGAATTTTTTGAGCATTTTCTTACACCAATTGACACGAGCCTGTTTTTGAGTTTCGATCAAATTGTGCGGAATCCATAAGAAACAAATCTTTTTTACAGCTAAATGTTCATGTAAAATCGAATGTACAGCAGTCTTCGATATACCTAAGGATGCTTCTATCTCTCACGAAGTCACATGCCGATCCTCTCCAATTATGCTGCGCACAAAAACGATGTTTTTGTATCAACAACCGATTTTGGTCGACCTTCACGAAATTCATCGCTGACGAAAGCACGATCATGACGAAATTCTACAAACTTATTGGAAACAATCTCTTCTGATGGTGATTTATTATCAAAAGTTGAATGAAACGATTCGAGGCATTGTTTTTGAGTTAGGCCTTTACTAAAATCGTAAAAAAATCATCCAATAGAAACCTTCAAGTGAAACCTCCATTTTTTCACAAAACTGTGCCAATTTCTGAGCTGCTAATGTTTTAATAATACCAAATGTAAAATTTACAATAATGGTAACGTCACATCTTAATAGCGCCATTTAGTGGTCGTTTGTAAAAACTTAAAAGGCGGCCCTTGTAAGATGCCTTTAAAAATAAAATCTAACATGTAAGATATTTAATATATTTATAGATACAATTCTTATGGATTTTTTGTGTCAATTAAAAAAAAAATGATGCTGATGTGTCGCCGATCATCCTGCCGGCTTTTTCGGCGCTTGTTCCAAGAACTGACTTTTGCAAAATCTAGCACAAAACTGTCCCTTCAGCATCATTTTTTCAATTTACACAGAAGAAATCCAGATGAATTGTACCTCTAAGCCCTATAATTTGTAGGAGCTTCGTGTCAAATTTAATATAGTTGTTATAAATTTGATCTCTGGGTAGTATCCGGTATCGAAGCGAATTAAGTTTCAAATAATTTCAATATTATATTTTTTAACTTATTCTTGATTTTAGGTGCATTAAGAGCATGTGATTATAACTGTTAGAATATTTTTGAAGTATTTTAATAATATATTTTCATCGTGGTTCTTGCCAACAAATAAATATTAAATAGTACTAGTATATAATTTTATGAAATAAAGGACTTCATTTTTGCAAAGATTTAAAATCATACAATTTTAACATACGTTTAGTTAAATTTAGATATGGTGATTTTTTCCACGAAAGTGTATTATTGAAGTATTCATACTTTGCTGGAATTTTGAACGTTTTTAGTTGTCCTAGCTAAAGTGGGTATTTTAGAGTAACTTTTATATCAAATCAAATCATAATTCTGAACATTTTAAGGTTACTTTTGATTAAATTGAAATCTTTTTGTGATCATTTACAGTAAAAAAGCCTTGTAATCAATTACCATTCATTAAATGCCAATCAGGCACTAGAAATAGAATGTGGCAACTGAAATAATACTGAATTAGTTGGGAATCAATGTAATACTGTTTTGGCCAGAGACGTTGATGATAATAATATTAAAACGTGTGATGTCGGTCATACTGATATACCTCCGGATTCTTGAAATAGTTTATTTTTAAAAAGTCGTCGACAGACAATTAACGGCTACTGCATTATTAACCGTGGCTCTAATAATACAAAAAATATAAACTATATTAGAGCTTAAATCAGCCTCTATTAATTTTATTACTTTATGAAAATTGCAGAGTACCGAAAATCAATTCAATTTCAAAATATTTGTTGGTTAAAATGTTTGCAATGTTGCCTTACATACTAACTTACTTGCTAACTTAGCTTAGTTGAACAAAACAATGGATTTGAACAATGGACCTGTAGAATTTCCGAAGATGAGGCAATGAAGCCATAGCGAAATTAAAGACAGGTAAAGCAGCTGGAATCGATGAAATTACACCGGAAATGCTGAAAAGCCTGGAGAAAGAGGGAAGAGCAGATTTCACCAAGTTGTTAAATAAGACCGTAAAAGAAAAGAGAGTACCCGAGGAATGGAACACTGATAGTATCCTGTCAATTCATGAAAAAGGAGACGTAAGAGAGTGCCAAAACTATAAAGGCATAACATTAATGAGTCTACCAGCTAAAGTACTCGCTAGAATAATAGAAACAAGAATAAAAGAGCAGTTAGAAAAACGCTCTAGAAGAGACCCAATATGGCTTCAGAAAAGACAGAAGTACACAGGATCACATATTTATATTAAAGCAGAGTATAGAGAAGTGCATAAATAAACATGAGAAAAAAAAGTGCATAAATAAGAAGAAAGAAGAAGAAAATCTCTCATCGACTTAGAAAAGACAGAAGATGTATGGGGAAACCTACAAAGGTGTGGAGTAGACAGAGAAATAACAGAAGTGATAAAAAGTATGTACGATACAACAAGAAATAGGGTAAGAACAAATAATGAAGAGTGAAGAGATTTCAAAATAAAAAGCGGCCTACAACAAGGATGTGTGCTGAGTCCTTTATTGTTTGTAATAGTGCTGAACGAGGCAGTGAAAAGAGCCAAGCAGAAAATGAGACGGATGATGCTGCGATACTGAAGAATGCAAAAAATCGAAATATCAGAACTACTTTTTGCGGACGATATGGCGATAATAACAGACACAAAAGAAAACTTGCAGCACAACCTAAACAGTCTAAACGCGGAACTGAATAATATAAATATGAAAAAAAAAGTAAAGAAGACGAAATCGATGATAATAGGACAAGAGATTAAAAAACACGACATCAGAATAAATGGACGCAGTATAGAACAAGTTGAAGAGTTCAAATACCTAGGATCAATAATAGAGGGAAACGGAAAACTGGAAAAAGAAATAAACGATAAAATACCAAAAGTAGGAAGAATATACAATGGTTTAAGAAAAACATTCCTTGAGAAAAGAGAAGTAACAGCAGATATAAAGATTGAGATAGTTAAAAAAATAGTAAACTCCACATAGTACGGTAGTGAAACATGGACCCTCAGAAGCAAGGACAAGAGTAGAATAAACGCAACGGAAATGAGATTTCTGAGGAAAACAGATGAAAAATCAAGGAGGGACAAAATCAGGAACGAAGTATTCAGAAGCAAATTCAAAATAAAAACAATAGTGACAAAAATTCAGGACAGACAACTGGGATGGCTGTGACATATACACAGGATGACGGAAGAAAGACTAACAAAAAGAACATATGAGGCATCAGTCCAGGGAGCAAATAGAAGAGGAAGACCTAGGAGGACATGGCAAGAGGAGGCAACGAAGACCACAGAGGAGATAAATATTCAGTGGAGTGAAATTAAGGATCTGACACAGAATAGAAAGGAGTGGAAGAGGCTGGTCAACTCAACTCCACAGTCTTACACCTCACAGTATAAAGACTTAGGAATAAGTAAGATAAAAACTATATTAGAGCTTAAATCAACCTCTATGAATTTCATTATTTTATGAAAATCGCACAGTACTGCAAATCAATTCAATTTCAAAGTATTTGTTGGTTAAAACTTTTGCAATGTTGCATTACATACTAACTTATTGGCTAACTTAGCTTAGTTGAACAAAACAATGAATTTGAACAATATATTCCTTGTTATAGTACAAGGAGCCGCTGCGATGTTGGCAGTTATGCCCGAGGTTGTACTTGGGGATTACAGTTCACATTTTATTGCCGATCTTGGTAACCTTAGTCAGTAATAAATATTCAATTTTCATTGGAAACTCTTAGGACTGCTTGAGGATTTTTTGTGTTTAGATAAATTAGCACTGAAAACTAAACCGATAAAACCATTTCGAAGTCTCAGGTACCAGTAGTATGAAGAAGAATTGCTCTTTGATGTCAAAGAAAAAATACAACGACTTAGGTTAATATTCGTAACCTGCTGTAGCAGGTGCTGAGAAAGGCGGTCTTTGTGTAGAGTTTGGAAATAAACATTAATTTTAATTTCGGTTTCATATTAACTTCCTGAAAATAAATTGGCAGTGTGTTTCACATGTTTTGTGTTCTATGTTTGGAGAATTTGGCAGAAGTCTCGTAGATGTAATCTCATATTACCTGAATATTGAATGAGTTGTGCAAGTTTGTTATTCATATGCATCGATTTGCTCAAATAGCGCATCTTAGTATTTTGTTTTGTAGTTTTTGTACTCTGTTGTATATCTCCGATGCCACGCCATATCGGTACAGTATGTACATCTAGGAAAGCTGTAGTCGTTGTCAAGGAAAACCTATTACTTTTGTTACAACTACTCATTAAAAAATGGACGCTCTGCTAATCTGAACTAACCTGACTAATGAAAGAGGCTTGGAATTGATAACCATAGAGGCAATAATTCGGCTAATACAATCGAAGGGTCATACCGACTAATTTTGGAAACGGTTCCTTAGTCTCTTGTTACTATATTGGCATGCATATTTTCACTAATTTGCTGCTACAGAAATTTTTTGTTTGTTTAAATTGATTCTAAAGTCTGTAGTGGTACCTTATTAATATCTATTTTGCAAGTAAATTGTAGTAAACATGACTTTATAGTTAAAATTTCTTCTTCTTCTTGAAGTGCCATATCCGATACGAACGTAGGCGACCCTCCCGGTTTTGCTTGTGTTTGGTGCCTTTTTATGTGTTTCCCCAGACAAGGGGATGCAGGTTCCAAACAGCCAAAGTGAGATGACTTTACTAGACATAATACTACGGGTGGTTTGTCCTTGCCTTCGCGAGAGTTCCCGTCATGTTGTAAATTGTATTTAATTTTTTTTATTATTTCCCAAGCCGAAATACCAACTCAGGTCACTAGGGTAGAAAGCAGACCCCTTAACCACTACGCTATGACCGCCCCTTAAAAAGTTAGGTTTGATTAATTAACAACCACAGTAAATCAATATCATAGGAAAATATGTTAATTATGTAGCCCCAATAAGACAGCAGCTAAAACTAGTATTACTGGGAACCACATGTTGATATGCTCCAGTAATTGTCTGAAAACACCGTTTAGTTTATAAAATTCTTTAAATATTTCCCTATTTCCTTTAAATTATATTGCGCAAGACTGATAATCTATTAGCAGACATTTTACTATTTACTCATTTTCATTCTTCATTATCTTCATACGAATAGAGAGAGGAGAGATCTTTTATCTAAATATTATCCAAGTGTTTTAGACCTTCAAAAATGAGCATCTTCTGGGTAGACTCTACAAACGGTAGTAAATAAGAAAAATACTACTCGAAAGCACATTAATTCTATGAAAGAGTCTGCATTTACTCAGCCAGAAAAAATACTTCATTGTCCAGTATATAAATCATGCATAAAAGAATAACATCTCTAATTCTTCAGAAGATAATTTTACCTTACACTGACTAATACAGTTTCAATAGATTTTTAAACACATCTTTAATAAAAAAATTTCAGTGTACAGTATACTCGAACCTACATGAATTAAAACTGAAAAAATTTAAAAAATATGAAAAGATAATAATGAACCAACATTATGTTAACTCGTTATGGAAATGGTGGGTATTTCTTTTTATTTCAATTAGTGCTTTAAACTGCTATCACCCATTTGTTAAACATGTATTTAATGAAATTACCTTAATCAGTCAGACCCTTACAAGGAGTAACTGTTTCATCTTTCTTATTTACTAAGTTATTTTCTCTTTTGTATTATTTGATCTGAAATCTATTGGCTGATATATAGATGAATTATACCACAACATATGGTTTCGTTCAATCTCTTTCTATTACTCCTCCGTTTAAAACCTGAAATTGATATATTCAATATTTTCATAATGAACGATGTTTGTAGTCAAAAGACCAGATTGGGTTAACCTAATGATGGTAGCATGTAATAAATAACCTGACTGAAGTGAGGAAAAACTAAAAGTAACTTTTTGATGCCTTTTTTGGCTAAACTAAATGTCAACGTTCCCTTATAATTAATTTAGTTTACTCTATTTTTCTCAAATTCTCTTTTTCTTTATTTTGTTATAAAACGATCTCCGAGACTACTTTTAAAAGTCCCACTTCATAAACTAAAATTCTTTGTGAAAATGTGCTTTGTTTGGATAAAATTTTCCTAGTGAAATTAACTAAAAATGATTTGATAGCTTGGTCAACAAATCTTATTATGTTGTAGTTTTCATTAATGTGAAGTTAAATTATAAAGGAGTTTATTTCCAAAAGTTTACACCACTTTTGCATAAAACAAGGAAAATCACCAGTTTTGATCTGATGAATATAGTAACTAAATTTTAAAGAACAAAAAAGTAGGTTTGTTCGCTACCTAAATCAAATAAATCAATAAATTTAACTTAAACTTCATATGAGCTAACATTTGTGCTAAAATTTATTCGAAAAAATTTTATATTTCTAAAAGGATTACTATTTATTACAAAAAAGCTCATTAGAATTCAGTGCCATAATAAATTTTGGTACAGTTTTCAAAAATTAATTTACTTAACCTAATTAACGTTTTGCTGAGAGTGAAAAAATATTTCACCAAATGTTTTTAAAACTTTTTGATTTAAATAAATATAAATTAAATACCAATAATACTCTTATTATAAATGGCAGTTATTATTGGTCGATGATTTTTAAATCCTTAGTTTACAAGGTGTAACACTATAGATATGATCAAATTAAATTTGTAGAATAAAATACTAAGAAGCATCTATAATAACCATTATCCTTGAAAAAGTAAAAGAATTCGAAAAGGCCAGTAGAATTTTTTTATATATTTTTATTTTATAATAATTAACCTACTTTTCTTGTAGCAAATTACAAAATACAAAAATTTGTTAAACTAATTTACCAAAAATTTCCCTCACAAGTATGCCATTCTAAAATAAAACTGAATTTGACTTTCTCACACTAAAGAGTAATTTAATCTAAGAATCAGTATCATTAATATTGGAAATAATATATCATGGTGAGATATTAGCCACAAAAAAGTTAAGCAGAGATATTCCAATTAGAAATTTTTCTTTTCATACTTTTTCAACTAAAACTAAAAATAGCATAATTTTCAGATTGTTCTTTTCCAAAAACCCCCAAAATGATGTATATATAATATATTCGAAGAAACCCCTTCAACCATCTCTTCCGTCTAACCCAAAAACCAGAAGAAGTTTTCATGATACTACAGATTTTATCGAACACTAGCACTTTTACCCCCTTTCACTGGGGTGATATCGCTCTTTTCATTAGGCTCTAAAACTATCGTGTATCATGGGAATAAAAAGACAGACCGATAGAAACTGCAGATGTTATTTGTAATCTAGAGACACTGAAATGTGAAGAAATACAAAAATCTCGGAGTGTGATTCTTTAAAGAACACAAAATTTCTATTACCAAAGGAAATAAAAGTCAACATGTGAATGTTTTGAAATGAGATCCAAACAGCAAAAATTCTACTTCTGTAGCATCAGTGTCAGTACTCCCCAGCTCTAACCATTAGCAGGCCATTTCCCAGGAAAAAAGAAAGGGTGAGTTTTTCCTTAAATAGCTGAAGCCAGCAAAAAGTCACAACGGTTTTCGTAAAAAGAGCAATAAATCTGATAAGGTAGAACCTGTATACAAACTTAGCATTTAAATTATTTTTTTATTTGCATTCAAACCAGAAATATTTTACAGAAATAAATTAGCTCGATTCAAGAAACAAATTATTATTTATATTTAAATTTTTTAAAAAGGCGTTTTTAGATAAAACAAAAGGTAATTTTCCGCAAAAAGTATTTCTCCGGAAATACAATTTTTTTTTATTCTTTTTAGCAAAACAATAAATTAGCTTTTATATCGTCCTTTATGAAGTTAAATTCGTAATAAATTCACTGGAATTGCTTTAATGGATTTTGAAGTATTAGGAAATTTTGCGGGTAATAAATAAAAATTATAGTTAGGTCTATTGGTACTTAATATAAATTTGTTTAAACTTAGTTGTTAAATAAACCTTTAAACTCAGCATCATAACAGCCCTAGGTCTTAAAATACCTCAAAATGTAATGAGTCATCTGTTATAAATTCTTGGTCTTGCATCCTATGATTCTTTTTTTTAGTTTCATTTTAGAATTTAGGTCACAATTGTATCCTTGTTGACATAATATACTTCATAGGTACAGAATGTTTCATATTACAAGGGTCAAATTTACTACATTTACTATTGAAGATCTTTGCAGCAAGTTTTTTTCACCTCCGTACATTCACAAAACTACCCTAAAACAATTGCGTATCAGTTAAATAAAACCGGCCAAATGCAAGTCAGACTTGCACAAATAGTGTTCCGTACCGTGATTGCTAATGAATTCAGTCACTCATTCATCTTCAATATAAGAATTACCAGAAATTTATAAAAAGCGAGACATCTTTGTAGTAACAGTTTAAAACAAATATCTTCTACCTAAAGATTTGTTTAATTATAAAAACAAATAAAATAAAGTTATTTTGTTTCGATACCTATCTGTTGATCACCAATCATCATGGAAGTTTATTTTATCTGTGATTGGCCAAATGCTTAAAGCAGTAATGCACTGAAAAGTATATGAGTATATTACTGATTGTACCGAATACATATTGATATTTGGTAGCTATTAGTTCCGGTTGATTTCATAACTTTCCACGAAAAAAATCTCCACCATATTGTCAAAAAGTTTTTTTTATACCAGATAAATCATCAAACGTAATGCACTCGTGATAATTTTCGTTCAATATACACTTTATGGAGAATATTCCAGATATTTTCGAAATTTTTTGATCAATGCTCTTAGAAATAATGTGGGGGCAGCAATTTTTGGCCGTTTCTTTAAAATAATATAAAGAAAATTTTGCGCAAGTATTACTTCATATATATTTTTGAACTCTTTGAGCTTTACAAGCTTCCATTTGACATTCCTCTCGATGATCTTGCCATTTTGTTTACTTCTGATTTCACTCCCCAAATATTAAGTCAAAATTAAACTTCAAAAACTACACAGCTCTGATTGGGCCATCAATTCCTATATTAATGCCAATTATCACCTTTCTATGTCAAATAGTTCCGGAGAAATTCGGGTGTGATAGACAGACAAACAGACACCAAAATGATCCCATGAGTTCCGCACGGAACATTGAAAACAAAGATAAAAAGGTTCTAGATATTACTAAATAAGTGCGGCTTATGTCATGAAGAATTTGCGATAATGCCTGCGATATCCGCAGCCTCCTCTCGCCCACTTCACTAATACCTTAGATGTTTAAAGGTAAATAATTGAAAATAATGAAAATATAACACAATTTTCAGAATTCTCAACTCAAAGAAGACAAAATGCACGAAGCTACTAGTTTCAGCCTCTCTCATTCTATTAACCTCTTAAAAGTTTAATCATCAATAATTAAAAATATTGTCAAATTATAATTTTCAGAAATTCTCGACTCTAAGAAGCCTGAAAATGGCATGTAACACGATATATTCGAAACAACTCTTCTGATATCTCCGCCTACCCCTTTAACCCCTCATCTACTTAACTATAAATATTATTGCCTAGAATTTGTCCACTAACGCAAACTAAATTTATAGACCTTCATCCCTTTTACCAATCTTTCACTAAAACGACGTCGCTTTAAAAGTTTAGTTTCCATTCCTGCTTTAATTATATGTGTACCAAATTTTAAAACGACATTTCACATTATTCGAAAATCGTACTACCAGATAGAGAGATCAACAAACTGATGACTGTCAAAAGAAAGAAATTATGTGCGTCGTGATCTAGTGACCGTAAATCGTACAGAAATACAAAAATCACTGAGGGTAATTTTTTTTACGAATATATTGCTATCCTTTTGCAAGAAGAGTAATATGTCTGCAACGATATCCTGAATTATTTACTTATCCTACGTTTATATAAATCAAGATTCAATTTTAGAATATAGGGAAGAAAAAGAACATGATAAACATTTATATTCCTTATTTTTAGTTATGTTTCTCACTAAATCCTTACATCTCTACCGTAAGGCGCGTTGCGGCATGTTCTTTTGCAAAATAAATGACTCGTATAATCGTTGCGTGCCAAACTTGCTTCGCTCCCATTTATCAGTCGAACATAACGTTTGTTTTACAAACGTTTTGTGTTCTATCTGAACTTCCGCATATAATAAAGAATTTTTTTCTAGTACTACATAAATGAATTTGAATAATTTTGTTTTGAATAAACTTACAATTTTTCGGATAGTGAAACGATTGATTTAAAATTTAATACAGGTAGTACTCAACGAAAGTTAAAGAACTCTAATGAAGAATCTCATATTTTTGAAATGAAGAATATATACCACAAACTATCTACTGTTTAAAATATAAAAATATTGTTAATAATTGGGAAGTATGTATATATGTATATATATATATATATATATATATATATATATATATATATATATATATATATATATATATACAGTGTGACAATTTAAGTCCGCATCATATGGGATTTTTTTTAAATAATCACTTTAGCCCAGATCTTGTTATTGCATCCATTTGTGCTTCAAATAATATCAGAAATAAAGTATAGTAAGTCATTTTTACGCATGACGTCACCAGTCAAAAATGACATTTTCATTAAAATTTTTGAAAAAAACGCGTAATTTAGCCAAATTTTAAAAAAAGTTATTAGACAAAATGGTGTATTTTGTGATTCCAAATATGGTTGTCAAATTTCAACGGCCTACTACGATTTTGATTTTTTGGCAGTTTTTGGACATTTCGGCAATTGTTTTTCATCTTGATTTATTGTAACCTTATTTAAATCATTTAATTTGTCAAAAACTAGGCACCTATAATCTATTTAAGAACAAAATGAACTCGTGACCATATTTTTTTTATAGAATATTAAAATTCACACATTATCATGAATCACATTTAATGCAAAGTTCGATTAGCTTTGGTTTTTAAATAGAAAAATGTTTCTCGCTTACGTATTTTGATAGTGAGCACACTTAAACGTTTGTAAATTAACACAAATCTTACATTTTGATCTTTTTAGTAATGCATTTAAATTTTTAACAATGTAATGTTTCTTACTATAAACACCAAATTAACAACTTGGTGCTTTATCCTATTTGTTTTTTTTATACTTCAGCTAAAACCACTTTTTAGATCAATAATACATTTTAGATTCTAATTAGCAACCGTAATAAAAATATTACACACATTCTAGTTATTAATTTGGCAGTTACGCGTTAATAATACCACCGAAAAATTACATTAAAGTGCTTTCGGTGTCACTGTTGACGTAACTGCTAATTTAAAATAAATCCAGCCATATTTTAGTCGTGGCTATCAAAATTAACGTTAGCAAAATTAGAAGGACCCTTTATGGTTGTGCCGATTTCCTCCTAAAAACTTACCTTCTACAGGAAAAAGAGCTAAACAGAGAAACTAACACGCTAAGCAAAACCCGATATTTCTATGCGTTTATTAATAGTGGGCCCTGGAAATAATTGAGAACTAGAGATCGCAATATGGTGTCATAAGCTGTCAAATATTTAGTTAGCAATTCAAACTAGAATGGAAAGAAACAGATGGTGTCAAAGCATGCTTTCTCTTCAAGAAAAAATTGAAATTGTTTTATTGTGTGGGGAAAATACACCTCATCGCACTGTTGCAAATGTTTTTAACGAGCGTCATACTGAAAAAAACTTGCAGCAATCTACTGTGAGCCGAATTATAAAAAAGTTTAAATCGACTGGATCTGTGGGAAATGTTTTCCGAAAAAATCGTGTTGCACGTAAACATACCGAAGATACTGAGTTAGATGTGTGCTTAAGTGTAGTGAAAGAAGGCAAAACCAGTGTTAGAACTGTTAGAAAGTGAACGTAAAATTTTACAGAAAAATAAATTTAAACCATACAAACCGAAATTGATAAACACTCTACAGGATAGAGATTTTAATATTCGGTTGTTATTTTCATTCTGGTACCAAGGAAAAATAGAACAGGACAATGTTTTATGGTCTGATGAAGCCACGTTTACTCTAACGGAGTAGTAAGTTCAGAGAATAGTCGATGGTGGGCCCACAAAAAAATCCAAACTTCATAATTGAGTGTCGTGACCAATACTCGTTTAAAACTAACGTTTGGTGTGGCATTGTAAATGACCAAATAATAGGGCCATATTTTTTTTAGACATAATTTAAGCTCACAACGATATTTAGATTTTTTAAATAACGGAATTTTAGAAGTTCTGAATAACATGGCTGTGGATCTAAGATATGCTCTATGATATCAACTAGATGGTGCACCAATACACAATACATTGCAAGTACGAAACACTTTAAATGAAATACTTCATGGCAGGGTAATTGGGAGAGATCAGGATAATTGTTGGCCACCTCGATCGCCCGACATCACCCCACTGGATTTCTATTTATGGGGTTATCTCAAACAAAAATTATATAAGTTTAGACCATTCAGAGATATCGATCATCTAGAAACTATAATTAGGCAGTGTGTTCAGGAGATACCTCCCGAGTTTGTGAAAAATTCCGTTGAAGAAATTTCGAGAAGAACCATTCGTTGCATTGAACGAAACGGTGGACACACCGAAATGTAGAATTTTGTTATATGCATGTATTTGATACAAAGTAATTATTAAATAGGTTAAAATAGCCAATTGTTAATTTAGCGTTTATAGAAAGAAACATTACATTGTTGAAACTTTAGATACATTACTAAAAAGATCAAAATGTAAGATTTGTGTTAATTTACAAACGCTCAAGTGTGTTTACTACGTAAGCGAGAAATATTTTTCTATTTAGAAACAAAAGTTAATCGAACTTTGCATCAAATATGATTCATCATAATGTGTGAATTTTAATATTCTATAAAAAAATTATGGACACGACTTCATTTTGTTCTTAAATAGATTATAGGTGCCTAGTTTTTGACAAATTAAATGATTTAAATAAGGTTGCAATAAATCAAGATGAAAAACAATTGCCGAAATGTCAAAAAACTGCCAAAAATTCAAAATCGTAGTAGGCCGTTGAAATTTGACAAACAGATCTAGAATCATAAAATAAACCATTTTGTCTAATAACTTTTTTTTTAATATTTGGCCAAATTATAAGTTTTTTTCAAAAATTTTTACGAAAATGTTATCCCATATGATGCGGACTTAAATTGTCACACTGTATATGTATATATATATATATATATATATATATATATATATATATATATATATACATATGTATATATATTTATATATGTATATATAAATATATATATATATATATATATATATATATATATATATATATATATTTACATGTATATATATATATATATATATATGTATATATATATATATATATATATATATATATATATATATATATATATATATATATATATATATATATATATATATATATATATATATGTATATATATACATATATACATATATATATATATATATATATATATATATATATATATATATATATATATATATAATTATATGTATATATATATATATATATATATATATATATATATATATATATATATATATATATATATATATGATATATAGATGAACTCAAAATGATTATGAAAAACTATAAAGTATCTGGGGAGAATGACATAACAGTGAAAATGCCAAAAGAAGGAGGTGACGAACTCTTATCTAAATCAATTATTCAACGAATGCTTAAGAACAGGAAAAATACCCGATGCGTGGAATAATGGAATCGTTGTTCACCTGTACAAAAAGGGGACAAAACTAATTTAAAGAACTATAAACTTATTAACTTTTCTCAAAAATAATAACAAACAGAATATCAAAAAAGTCACCAATACCAACCTGTGGAGCAGGCTGCGTTTTGGGAAAATTTTAACACTTGTGATCATATCTTGGCAATGCGAATACTACTAGAAAAATCAATTGAATATAATTTGAATATTTGCTTTACTTTCTCTGATTTCTATAAAACGTGTGATGCCAATTTTAAATAGTTTGATAAACGCACGAATCGGCCATAGGTATATGGAAATAATAATCAACTGTTAAATTACATAAAGCTGCGAATAAGATTAGCATTCGCAAAGGAATTGGACAAGTGGACGACATTAGTTCACCAAAAATTATTCAACTCAGCACAGGAACAGGTAGTTAAATATCTGAAATAGCAAGATAATGTCATCATCATAGCAAAAAATTCAGAATTGGAAGAGAAATCTAGCAAAGTAGGCTTGAAAATTAATCACCGAGACTAAGATCATGTGCAACGAAAACGATCACCTAACAATTGACAACCGTCACATCGAAAACGTCAAAAAATACAGTTACGTGGGCCACCAAATACAACTAGGAAGAGAAAACCAAGTGAGTAAAATATATAGCAGGAGAAGGCTTTCATGATCTGCAATCGGAAAACTAAGTATAACATATACCTAAAAATAAGAATGTTGCCTTAAAATGAGAGAGTTGAAGCAATGTATTCTTCTAATGCTTACGTACGGATACCAAACTTGGACTTGCACAAAACAAACACTCAAAAATATAGCTATCACATAAGGAGCCATCAAAAGGCAAATGATTAGCATATCGCTGAAGGACAGGAAGACCAATAAGTGGAGTACACGAACAACAGGGATGAAAGGCGCAGTCATCACTCTAAAGTAAAATTATGGAGGCCATAGATGTGATGATTCTGGATGGAGCAACATCATCCTTCATTGGAAATCTTATAGTGGGAAAAGAAAGCTATATATACATCTACATAATATATATATATATATATATATATATATATATATATATATATATATATATATATATATATATACACATAGATAGTATTTTTTTTTTGCCTACATTTAAATTTATTTTCTTACATATGGCAAAGAAACGTCGCGCAAATTAGATTGAATTGGTAGAGCTTCAAGATATAAATTTTCTGATTTAAAAAATCACATAAATTCGATAACGAACTCATTCCAATCCAAATTTTTTATAATACTTATATATATGTTATCTTTTATTTGATTGTTCAAACTGGAAATAGGATTTAAAAATCCGAGCCTTAGTAAATACTATGCCACAGGTGTAAGGTTTATTAATTTTATTATTTATTGTTATGTATAAATTCTATTAATTATATGAATTGTCTGCCTCTTATACGTAGCAACGTTAAACCACTTGACTCCTCTCTACGTCACTCTAAATATTTGGCGTGACCTAGCGTTTTCCATAAAATCAATCATTCTCGAGATACTTTTATTATTCCAGGTTATATCAACAATTCATATTTTAATTAAAATAAATGATACTTGTATAAACTTGATGAAAAAATAATTCTATATGTACTCTTACTTTATTTAAAACCACTTAAAGTCGTCTAGACGTCTAATGTAATAATGTCTGTAATAAGACCTGTATATATCAAATGGAAAACACTTGCTCTCGAAAAAAATTTTAGTACACTGAAAAATAGCCAAAACGTAACTAAAAAAATAATAATTTTTACAAATGTTGGTAAGTTGAATATGAATTTAAATTTGTTATAAAAACATTTCTTACATTTATAACGACTTTATGTTTTTCAGTTAAGCATTAATACAATTTGACACAAATATAAGGTACTTTCATGTGGAAATTACTGGAAATTACACTTCTCGTATAGAGAGTTTTTATAATATTATTTTTAAGTACACTATTAGAAGGCATTTTATAATCCAAACTATATGGTACTCGTAGATATAAAATAACGATTTTTTTTTTTGTGACATTACAAGTATATTTTGACCTACCAGGCAGTGATACAACAGTGAATTTTACGGAGTTTCCACAGGTCTAAACTATCATCACAATCTAGAGTTATGTAAACTCGAGTCAGAACTGGTTCTATGTCATGTTTGCACACAAGCACTCTAACTCACTCCACTAAACATGCAACATCTTACATTTTGTCTATAAATAATTATGTTTGAAACTTAAAACCAAGGAACATCCTCGCAATGCTATTGAAGCTATACCATATCTAACGTCTCCCATCTCTTTACCCTCCCTAAAAACTATTGTTTTATGGACATAGCATACGTGCTACAAAGAAATTTCTAAACCGCTACAGGAGCTGTAAGTGTGCGAAAAAAGCGATTCACGTTACTCTTGAATCGCTGTAAATTGTACTTGGTGGGAAACACAATCCTGGGGAAATCATTCCAAAGGACTGCTTGAAAAGGGTTGCACGAGGAATGACAAACTGAACTTAATGCGAATGTGAAATGTTAGCATGTACAGCCTTAGGAGAAATTAAGCGGGCTACATCCATCTAACACTTTTCATGAAAATACTTAGACACAAGTCGCCCACCGTTCTTCGATGCTCCAAGGAAGCAAGGTTGCTGGTAAGTTTTGGGTCTCCATTCAGGGGACCAGCTCTCTTCTGAATAGAATTCCAACAAATGCAGTATATGTTTGGGAGCAGAGCCCCAAACATGGGAGCAGTATTCCATCGTTGGACGAATTTGAGCATTGTACAGAATTAACAGTTTTGAAGTGTAAACCTTTCTAGTTTGAAATAATATTCCCAACAATATGTTCGTGCCAAGACATATTTGCTCGCAAATTAACGCCCAGCAGTGACGATACTAGAGAAATGTAGTGCCCCGCCATAACTATGTTAATTTTTTTAGAAAAAAACTGCCGCCTATGTTTTTGTATCGTAAAATTCTACTTAGTACTGTTAGCCCAAGATAGAATTTGTTGCAGGACTTTGATAAGTTGAACAACTTCTTGATATTTGCGGATATTGACATAAGTAGCCGGTATTGGAGCATTCAAAGAAAGAAAAGATGAGCAAATGGGCATACAGTCATTTGCAAAGCTGTAGGTTAGATTCCTTTGATGTAGATGCGAAAGAGGATAGGATATAGTATAGAACGTTGGAGCACTTCGGCGTTGATAGTGAAGGTGTTAGAAAGAAATCCGTCGACCGCCACTCATAAAAAAAGCTATCTGAGGAAACGCGAGAGACATAAAAATAAAAAGCGTTATAGATTTCTCTTCTACTTCAAATGATATATGTTCCCTAAATTCTAAATCGAAATCTTATTTTGTTAGAGGATAACTGTCTCTGCCAATTCACCTGTAGACAAACAAATCGTTAGATTAAACCACTTCTCATCATCAAGAAGAAATGCAGTAGCCATGGATAGTAGTTTGACATTTGATAAATATATATAGAAAGTTTCTCTCTCTCCCTCTTTCTCAATTCTTTCACCCCAAGAGGAGAATCGGTGATATTATACAGTTGCTGCCTCAACAGTCATCCTCCAAGCATCTCGATCCTGTACAACCTGTCTTGACTCGTGCATACCCATACCAAGGAGAGATCTTACTCGGTCGAACCATCTTGTTAGAGACCGTTCCCTTGATCTTCTACCTTCCGCATTACTACAAGCTTTTCCATGGCATGCATTTTCCTCGTAATGTGACCAAAATATTTCAGGTACTGTCTGTTAAATCTATTTGTAAGTCGGTCATTTATGCTAAGACCTTTAAGAATAGATACATTGATCGGGTGTTCGGTATATGTTACTCTGAGAATTCTTTGATATGCCCACATCTCAAACGCATCAATTCGTCTTTTCTCAGCTTATTTAATGGCTCATATTTACGATGTGTGAGTTGCTATGGGAAATATAAGGCTGGATAGCAATCTTAACTTTATGTTTTTTGTGACAGCTGGATCTTCTCAGACCTTAATAAGTTTGACTGTCGGGTTTCTAGCCATAGCCCAACATCTTCTTACTTCCGCTTCACAGCCACCATTGTTAGTTTGGCGGTCTAGATTTTGTTATGCTATTTTTGAAGAAGCTGTAACCGACAAAATTATGAATTTAGTAAAATTGAATATTGATCAGTAATAAAGTATCCCTTTTTGAGTCAGCTAAAGAAATTTGTGGACATGCTTAATATGTTGAAGGAATAATATCCTTCCTACACCACTATCAAAAATTGGGATGCGATTTTTAAAAATGGAAGAACCGAAATCATTGATTAGCACCGTGCTGGATGACCCGCTTCTTTGACAACTCGATAGAATGAGGCTGTGCATGAAATGATGAAATTAGGCTGAAATATATGCAGAGACTCTAACCATTTCATACGAACGTGTTTTTTTATGTTGTCATTCTGATTTGGCTCTGGGAAAAGTCTTGGCTAAATGGGTCCGTAAATGTTTGAACATTGACCAAAAATGCATGAGTGTTCAAACATCTAAGTGGATTTGTAATTATTTTGAAAAGGATTCATCTAACTTTTGGAAATGAATGGATAAAATATGGCTACATTACTATACTTTGATCCAGAGAAAAAAAAAATAGTAGAAGGAGTAAAAACATTCTGCTTTACCTAGCTTCAAGAAGTTTCGCTTAGAGAAATCAGCGTTTTCTGTGTCAAAGATGGAATAATTATTATAGGTCACTTGGGACTGGGAAATATTACTTCTTAGTATTACCTATCTATCTAATAAGTCTTCTTTCATCCAGTGTCCGACATAGGCCTCCCCTTCCTTCTTCCATCCCTCCCGATTCTGCGTCTTTCTAATCCATCCTAAACCAGCCGTTCTTTTCAGATCATCTTTCCATCTTGTTTGGGGCCTTGCTTTGGATATTTGTCCCAGCCATGGCCTCCATTCTTGTATTCTTTTATGGTGCTATAAATAGTTTTGGGCTCATGTAATCTCCCTGTCTTACTCCGCGTTTGATAGGTATAGGATTTGTTTTTCTATCTGTTTTCACTATCATTTTACCCTTATTGTAAATTGTTCTCATGAACTGAGTATACTTATAGTCTATGCTGCTGTTATACAAGGCTCTTATTTTGTTGCTTTCTCTATTAAGGTTCTGATAGTTAAGAGATTATCACAAGTACTAAAACTTTTCCTGAAGCCGGCCTACCGATTTGTTTAATTCCAGCTTGTTTTCCAATCTATTAATTAATATTTTGGAAAACAATTTGTATATTTGTAAAAATAATGATATTGGTCGGTATTGTCTAACTTAGTCTTATCACCTTTTTTAAAACGTAAAATTGTTGAAGCTGTGTTCAATTTTCTCTTCTCTAGACATTTATTGAATAAGAGCTTCAGCACCTGTACCACCAAGTCTCCCCCTTCTTTCATTAATTCAGTTAATACTACGTCAGGCCCTGGTGTTTTATTATTTTTCATCGTTTTTAGTGTGGTTAGTATTTCATTTGGTGGGCAGTTTTTTTGTTCATACAAGTTTTGATAGTACGTTTGAATCATGTGTGTTATTTTTTCTCGATCTTTCACCTCTTCTCCATTTTCATCTTTTAAGTTGTGTATTGTAGTTTTTCCTAGGCTTTGTCGGAGTGTTTTCACGTTTTTGTTTTGTTCTACAATTTTTTCTATTTTTGTCTCTAACTATTGTCTTTTATCTTCTTTAATGGAATTTTTAAGGGTTTTGTTAGTTTCTACAAACTGAATAGTATTTCTCTTTCCCTGGACTAGCAGTCTACGTCTTTCTTCAAACAGTTCTTCCATTTTTATGCTCCACATTTTTGTTTCGTTGCTCTTCTTCCTAGCTTCTGTTTTCACCAAGATATTTGCCAGTGTTTCATTAATTTCGTTTTTATTTTTGTTATCAAGGTAATCGATTTTAGTTAATTCTTTTCTTATTTCATTTTGGTATTTTGCTTTCTTTACTCTTAAGATGTGTGCATCAAATTTCGGTTTCTTTCTTGTTATGATTTTTTTTCGTTCTATGCGTTGGTTTATTTCTGTTCTCCCTCGAACTATTCTGTGGTCACTTCCGTGTTTATTCTACTTATAAATGTTACATCCTTTACTATATTTTTTTCTGATGGTAATATGTAGTCTATCTCATTTTTTACCACTCTGTTTGGGCTTACCCATGTCCATTTTTTATATGAATTTTTGTAGTAAAAGATGTTCATAGAGAATAATTCTTGTTGTTCTAAGAAGTTTATTAACATTTGACCACGTTCGTTCCTTGTACCTAAACCGAATTTACCTATTTTGTTTTCACTTGCGTCAATCTAACCGCCTATCTTGGCGTTAAAATCGCACACACTAGTGTGTAATTACAACAATCCCGTTCGGCAGCACTTCTTATTTTACCGTAGAAATATTCTACTGAATTATCATCGTGTGATGTTGTTGGAGCGTACACCTGAATTATTTTTATTTTACAGTGCTTTGCTATCTTTAGTACAACATAGGCTACCCTACTTGATATTGCGTTATATGTTATTATGTTTGGAGCTATTTTTCTATTTATTATAAAACCTACTCCTCCAATATTCTCTTCCTCACTTTCTACCTCTATTCTCTTGTAATACAATATTTTCTGAATGTAGTGTTATGCATTGTTCTCCCGTTCTTTTAATCTCGCTCAAATCCATTATGTCCCATTACATGTTTCATTTCCTCTTCCAATTCTTCCACCTTATCATCAGTACTCATCGTTCTTATATTATATGTCATTATTGCCAGTTTCGTCTTCCTTTGGCAGCCTTTCCTCTCGCAGGTATTTTTAGTACCTTTTATCCCTTCTCCACATTGATTGTTGCCGTAATAGCGGGTTTCAGGACTGCTGCGGACTAAGTGCCGTTTATTCCTATATCTATCCATATTTCATGAAGGGGGGCCAATCTGGGAACAGACGCTGTTTGCAGCCGCCCAATCTGGGTCAGACGTTGCAGTTGCGGACTTTCTTACCTTCACCTCCTCCATGAAGACCTTACCGGCAAGGATGGCCCTACCGCCGGCATCGTTCCTTGGAGGTTACTAAGTCCTCTCACTGACAACAAGGTGAAAGTCTCCGAGAGGGAGTATTACCTAGATGTCATCAAAAGCCTGTGAAAAAACATCGAAAAACAGGTCCAATGGGGTGCTGTCCTTGCATGGAATAGCGCCTGCTCACAAATCGTTGATAGTTTTGTAAAAAATAAACGAATTACTCTTTGAACTGATTAACCATCTCCAATATTCCCCTGATTTTGCTTCCTAAGACTATTACCCATTCTAAAAACTGAAAAAACCTTTCATTTAAATGAAGAAGTAATAAAAGTTGTCGAAGACTGCTTCGTAAACCTAGACAAAGACTTTTCTTAAAAGGTTTCTAATCACTTTTAACAAATTATATTTTTAGGATTTCCTTGATCTCTTTATGATAGGCTGGAAACTTAGCAATGCAGCTTCGCAATTACGATTATATAATAATGGCTCGAAAATACTCGGACAACATATCACAATAGTGCGTGACGTTTTCAAATAGTTTTTGAATCATTTTTAGTAAAGTAAATTTCGTTGTAATAATAATTTATAATAAAAGATACCGACCAAGTGCAAGTTTGGCTGGCACAATTAATGTTTCGTACCATGATTGCTGAAGAATGCTATGAAATTTATTCTGAGTTTACACTATGTTGGGAATGTGGAATTTTTGGCACAATTACACTACTCAGTGTATATCACCACTACACCAAACACTTGCACTCAACGCGCCTTTTGCTAACCGTGTTAACTTCATCAGGAGCGATGATTGTCGTCGTCAATCATCGCTCCTGATGAAGCTGACATGGTTAACGAAACGCGCGTCGAGTGAACCCAAGTGATCATCAGAAGTGAAAGTAAATAGTGAAAGATTTTTTGTTTATACATACGATGAACGCCAGTGAATAGAAAATGGCAGAAAATAGATATTTGAAGAGTTTGATTTTGGAATGTAGATATTTCATAAAAAATCCTCAGCTTCCTAGTTCATAAACGTCATTTGCGCCTGCTTCGCTTCTTTTCTGAGCTTTTTATCTTGGTAACTGCTAATTTGTATCATGCCTAGCAAAGCCCTCTCACTTTGGCAACCCGGAACTGGCATTAAACTATAGGTCCATTTTGTCTATGGAATACTTAAAAAGGCATCAACTCCAGGCAAAAGCGAGAGGATCGTCTACGTCCGTATCGGATATGTCACTTCAAAAAGAACTTCTAATACTTACCGCGTTCGAACACTTTTGATCTTTGCTTTTATGTCAGCCACAGTAAATAAGGTAACATTAAGGAGTATCCTTTATCCCGAAAATTTATTTTGCTGTGTTCGCTCATTTTCTAATTCTTGTCTTTGATAAACTTCCAGAAAAAGGTAGCATATAATTATCGTTCCACTTAAAAAGCATTTTATTAATAAATTATACAATTTTTTTAACGGACTGTTTTTTAATCTATAAAAATAAAATCTTTTTTTTAACATTAAATGCCACAGCACCGGAGGAGAAATGCTGATTTGATGAATTGAAGTTGACTGGGACGTATTTACACTTGCGACTACACGTTAACTCCAGATGAATCGTCCGCTTGATGAACGTAGATTTCAATGAAAATAGGAAAGGGGTCTATTTCTTTCATCATTTATTTTTGATGCACCCTTTGGGTGAATTGCAAGTGAAACTTAATTTTCATTTGTCACTTTGGATGATTCGTCAAGATGAACATCCAAATTGAAATAGTGTAAATGAGCCTTTAGTCATATATATAAAAATAGAGACATCTTTGTAATAAAAGTTTAAAATAAATATTTACTACGTAAATATTTGTTTAATTTTAAACGAATAAAATAAAATTATTTTGTCTCGGTACCTATTCGTTTGTCACCAGGCATCATGATATTACGGATTGAACCGAATACGTATTGACATTTCGTAGCTCTTAATCCCTTCAATTCATAACTTTCCACGAAAAAAAACTTCGCCATATTGTCACGATAAATAGTTTTTTATACCAGATAAATTATCATATGTAATGCCCTAGTGATAATTTTTGTTCAATATACACTTTACGGAAAATATGTCGGAATTTTTTCAAAACATTTTGATTAGTACTTTTCGAGATAGGAGGAGGACACAGCGATTCTTAGCCATTTTCAAAAAATATTATGAAGAAAAGTTTGCACGAGTATTACATCATATATATTTTTGAGCTCGTATTTCCACAAGCTTTCATTTGACACCCCACTCAATGACCTTAAAAGATTTTTTTCACTTCCTCCTAAAAGCTCAGATTGGGCCATCGATTCCTACAGTTGTGCCAAATTACAACTTTCTATGTCAAATTGTTTCGGAAAAAATTGAGTGTGACAGACAGACACCGAAGTGATCCTATAAGTATTCCTTACGGAACACTAAAGAGATTGAGAAATGTATACCTGTAAATGTAGTATGATATGTTATATATTAAACGGTTAATTTAACTTGGATACAAATATGAATACCCATAATTATTTTCAAACCATAAGCAATATTAAGAACTTTCAAAATGACTTTATTGTTAAGTTTTTGCAAGGTACAGGAATTAAGTTACTTAGAGTTAATGTAAAAAAAATATTGAATCGTATTGCTTCAACAAAGAAATTAAAGTAATATATTTTCAACCACTTCATACAACTAAATATATATTCTGTTTTTAAATAATAAATTATTTTCTCATAATTTGTAATATTTTATTGCATTAATTACTCTAATAAATTAAATTGGCTTTTCTGGAAATAATTTTATTTGCAAAGTAAGACTAAACTTTGAGTTATTTTTGGAGGATCGGTTCATAGCACACAAAATTTGAACAAAAGGCCACACTAGTTATCTCTACTTAATTAAAATGTATTATTTTTTTGAATCTCACGGAAAAAAAAAAAAATAATTGAGGTTTGCAGGAAATAAAACGTACCCCTTTTACATCTTTGAAACGAGATTATGTTCAAAATTGATAATAATTTAAATAAACACAAAATAAATTATTCCCCAGGTAACCAATAGCAGTCAACCAATTAAAAACAGCGGCTATAGTGTAGAGGTAAACGTGTCTGTCTCGGGAAATAAAAAATTATAAAATAAAATCACAACGTGCTTCATAGTCGGAAATAAGTGGAAAAACCCCAAATTTCAGAACACTTTTAAAAATTATTATTATTACTTTTTATTGTAGTTTGAATCCCAAATTTTTCTACCTCGACAAGCTTTTTTTCAGTAGCCTTCACAGAAGAATAAAAATGTCCCCCAAAGTAGCCCTAATTAGAGATCACTGCTTACACACGATTTTTATATGAAAATGTTCCTTAGAGATAGTGAATTCTAAATTTCTTATAACGTTTTTCAATGGTTTTTATTCTTCAAGGAACTCGTCAAAATTTAGCAATCATGCAACGAACATGAGTACATTACTGTATTTATTATATTACCGATATTTACATGAAAATACAAATATGGTAATAGTTTTTGTTTTCCTTGAGTTTTGAAGACCAGCTCTACTCGCCTCTTTTTTGCTTAGATAGTAGGTAGTATGAGGCTTCATTTTCAGTAACCAACGTCACCGAATATCACCGAATGCGATTTCAGTTAACAGTTCAGTAAACAGGGGACAAAAGTGGCCATTTCAAGAAAAAAATATTGAAGTTTTTCTCAATTGTTCCTTAGGTCTTTTATTTATTTATTTATTTATTTATTTATTCACCACATTCTACAGTATTCCAATTACAGAATGGGAAAATAACATAATGAAATGTACTAAACCTAATTAAAATTATATTTTATAATATATTAAAATTATATTATATCTTATTAACAACATATTTTAAAACTACATTTTTTTTATTTTTGTCACGCTGCAGTTGAAAATATCAAGCTGGTTCTGCATTTGATTATATTTCGCGCAAATTTGAAAAAGGGGAGAAAATTTTAGGACATTTGTTCTTGGGATTGGTAAATTAAAAGTTTGCACACTACGTGCCGCGGTTCTAGGTACATGAAAAGGCAGACACTGCAAGATTTTGTTTGCATCAATTTTGTTTGATATTATCTTATGTAAAAATATAATTTGGGCTTTGTTTCGGCGTGCCTCTAAACTTTCCATCAAAAATCTATCCAAGAGACTTTCATAGGGATAACCTATTACGGGATATACTCCATCGAGTTTAAAACTAGCGTACTTTAAAAAACGCTTTTGAATTTTTCCAGTATTTTGAATGTGCGCTTGATAAAAGGGGCACCAAACAACAACTGAGTATTCAAGCCGTGATCTCACGAAACTATTAAAAAGCAATTTTAGAGTATCATATTCAACAAAGTCGGCACTATTACGTATGATGAAACCCAATAGTTTAAAACTGTCCGCCGTAATCTTTACAATATGGCCACGAAAAGACAAGGCAGTATCCAGCAAAACACCTAAATCAGACACCGACTGACATCGCTCTAGGACCTGACCGTTCATATTGTAATTGAATTGTATGGGAGTCAATTTTTTTGTAAAGGTAATTACATTGCACTTGGATACATTCAAAAGGAATCTGTTGTCACTACACCAATTGTTTACAAGATTAAAGCCATCTTGTAGTCTTATGCAGTCATTCAGGTCTCTGATTCTGCAATATAGCTTTACGTCATCAGCATAAAGTAGGTATTCAACACCCGCTCTCTGAGTAAGATCATTTATAAATATATTAAAAAGGAGTGGCCCCAAATGTGATCCCTGCGGCACTCCCGATGTGGCAACAAAGCTAAAAGAATTCTGACCAAGACACTGTACAAACTGCTAGCGGTTTATCAAGTATGATTTAAAAAAAGATAATAACTTACTCGAAAAGCCAATTGCGAACAATTTGTCCAACAGAATCCCATGATCCAGCCGATCAAAGGCCTTAGAGCACATCGGTCTGCTCACCCCCATCAAGTGATTCGGCAAGGTCTTGCGTAAAACAAAATAAATTTGAAACCGTCGAACGGCCCTTCACGAAACAGTGCTGTTGCAGTGATATCTGCGTGCCAATTGAATTATATAAATAATCATGTAATATGATTTCGAAGACTTTTGAAAAGTTATTAATAATGCTTATCGGTCTATAGTTTGTTACACAACTCTTGTCACCTTTTTTGAAAACAGGCGTAATGCGTGATGTTTTCCATGTGTCTGGAAACATAGATGTGTCAAGTGATAAATTGAATAATATTGTAAGAGGATGAGCAAAAGCAGAGGCACAGTCTTTTAACAAGAAGGCAGGAATTTTATCTGGACCAACAGTAGCTGTAGGTTTTAACTTTTTAATACTTTAAAAACAAGTTGTTCCATTATTTTCTCCATGTTAATAGGATTCTGTGATGGGAATAAATTGTTCTCCACGTTTCTATGTTTCTGAGAAGATATTAGATAAGAGACTTGAAAAAAGAATGCAAAACGTTCTGCTATATGTCTAGGATTATTAAGGATGTTGTTATTATAACACATAGTGGTTGGTGTAACATAAGAGTTCTTCTTGTCATTAATATAGTGCCAGAATTTTTTAGGATCATTTTTTATGTTGTTTTCAATATTTAAAGAGTATGTTTTGTAGGAAGCTTATGTGTCATTTTTAATGGTTCGCCGCAGATTTTTAAACTTTTCTAGTTCGAATAAATTTCTCGTTCTTTTAAATTTTTTCCAAGAGCTGTATTTAGTTCTGATATTTTGTATAATTTCACTAGTAAACCAAGGCTTTTGGGGTGCTGAATCCGAATTTCAACTTTGCTACCTCATAAATGTTGTAAGCTTTGAGTAAAATGCAAAAAACTGCGAAAAATGCTCTTTTTTCAATTTTTCGCTTATAACTTGAAAACTTTTGGATAAAAGCATTCTCATACAGAAATGAACTACACATACAAAACAACATATACGTACATAAATTTCCAACAAATTATGTTCTATAGGTTTTTTATCAGGTGAACGGTTCAGCCGCAAGAGCACTTTGAAATTTAGTTAAATTCAGACATTGCGCTAAATCAAGAGCACTTCTTTATTTCTCGCTCGGGGCTCTATTTAAAACAATTTAATTAGTTGATATTTAGGAAAATTATTAAACTACATTTGTGACTAGAAAAGAGAACTCCGAGCGAGAAACCAGGGAGTTGCTCTTGGCTTAGCGCTATGTCCGAAATTTCACTAAATTTCAAAGCGCTTTAGCGGCTAAATCATTTATCTAACAGAAAAATGTGTAGAATATAATTTCTAGAAAATTTAGTGTAGTTTATTTTTATATAGAAATATTTTTCTCGAAAAGTGCGCAGTTTTCAAGTTATAAGCGACTCCAAAAAGAGTTTATTTTTGCCGTATTTTGTATTTTACTCGAAACAAACAACTTTACGAGATGACAAAGTTAAAATTCGGATTCAGCACCCCAAACAAAATAAAGAACAGTTGAGAAAAAAAATATTTTTTTTTCTGAAATGACCACTTTCTGTCCTCTGTTTACTGAACTATTACCTGAAATCGTATTCGGTGATATTCGGTGGCGTTCTTTACTGGAAATCGAATCTTATAGTACCTATTATCTAAGCAAACAAGAAGTTCTTTGGAAGCTAGTGGAGCTAGTCTTCGAAACTCAAGGAAAACAAATACTATCACCATACTTCCATTTTCATGGAAGCAAAAATCGATAATATAATATATACGGTACTGTACTCATGTCCGTCGCATAATAGCTTAATTTTGACAGGTTCGATTAAGTATGAAAATACATTAAAAATTGCACTAATTTTGAAATGATTCAGAAAAACCACGTTTTACGGGTAATAATTTTGAATAAATCGGCATAGCAAGCAGCCAGTTGGTTCTATCGACTTGAAAATTATTTTATTCAACACAAAAAAAAAATATATTGGAAATGGCGCCACAAATAAGTAACTAATATTACTAAAGCACTTTTCATTTTTCGGGTGTTTTGCCTTACTGTGTGCTAGTCGCCTCTCTCGGGAAGGCAATGGCAAACCACCCATAGTATCATGCCTATTAAAACACTCTCACGTTGGCCGTTCGGAACTGGCATTACTCTGTAGGTCCCCTTTGTAGGTCTATGGAACACTTAAAGAAGGCACGAACTACAGGCAAAGGCGAGAGGGTCGCCTACGTTCGTATCGGATAAAATTTAATTAATTAAAAAAAAAATAAAATAAAAAATAAACTGTAGGCGGTTCACTCCACCGAGTAAATTCTACCCAGTGACACGACAAATTTAATAATAAAAGCTGAAGGAACTTAACAATTAGTTACTTGTTGGAACAAATTAGCTTTTAACTACTAAAAATATTGTCTAAGTCTAGACTAAGATTAATTCGGATTATCAGTGTCATTACAACATAAAAGGCTTAATCGATTTTAGATTACAATTTAACACCGCGAAATATTCTTTCATTTTTACTTTTATACTATTCATGTAAACTTTACCTTAGTATTTCGGCAATAAAATGTTCAGTTTGATGAGCTCGGTATAATTTCTGGATCTCAAAAATTAATCGAGCATACGTGTATTTTTTTCATCAAAAATATTGCAAACTTAAGTGATAAAAGATATTCCCATTAATATAGAAGAGAAGAAATAGCACTAAAGTCAACGTTTAAATATGTTACATTTCAAGAAATTTTATATTCTAAGTTATCAAGTATACTATACTTTTTTAGTATACCAAAGAGACATAACATTTTTAACAGTTATCACTGGGCAACACACAATTCTGAAATTCTGAATGATGTATGTTGCTATTTTATCTTTTGGTAATAATCTGGTTGACCAAGTTAGTCAAAATTCCATCTAATTCGCGTTCTCAATTTGCTGATTTACTTTTTAATCGATCAAATTTGTTGAAAAAACCCACATATGTTTAAAAGTTCGCCTTGTTTCATTTCTTAGCAATATTGTTGAGCCAATTGTGGTTTCGTATTCTACCTTACCAAGCATATGTACACCAAAGCTACGACATCCAAAAAAATCCTAGAATTGAAATTTCTATTCTATCTCGAAAAGTACTGATCAAAAAATTTTCCGAAATTCTAGAATATTCTCCACAAAGATGTAGATTGAACGAAAATTATCACGAGTGCATTACCTTTGATAATTTATCTGGAATATAAAAACAACAAAAGTTTCAAGGTCATAAGTTTTCAACAAAGATCGAAAACAAACTTTGTTGAAAACTCATTTAGGGTACTATAATTTTTTATTTTAAAAGCAACCACCGTACGGAACACTAATTGCACAAGCCCGACTTGCACTTGGCTGGTTTTTTTATGTATTCAACCTGTTTTCCGCTAAGCTACTGTAACAATGTTCAGTACCTGAATGTTTCAGCTTAGCGTTATTTCATCTTCAAAATTAACCCACACTAACGCCGATTAGTACTAACCACTTGGGAAAACTGAGTGCTGCTATCAAAGCAGGCAGTTTACAAATAAATGGTGGTTACTGCAAAATTACAAAAACGTCCTTGATAGCAATACCGTGTTGTCTAACAATACTGTGAAATACAGAAACGTGTGTATAGACACTTGACGGATATCATGACATCCTCGTCATGCTATAGAAAGAGTGAATTCCCATTACGGAGAGGTGGTGAATAAAAAAAATGTTATATTTGGAATGCTCTTCAAACCGACTTTAACAATTCACGTAATTTATATTATCGTTTAATAAAGTAAAAATAGTAATGGAAAATAATCACACGGTTTTGCGGTATACTTTATTTTTAATGAGCTTAAATCCAAAACATTTTTTTTTTTCGTAACTAAGGCTTGTTAAAAGTTTTAATAAAGTAATGCTATAATTATTTCTTATTAAAAAAGTCCAGTCTCAGGAAAATAAAGTAATTTATAATCGGGTTATTTTAGATTTGCTTTAATTATGAACAATAACATCTTAGAATTTTTTTTTAAAATAAACTGTCGCTTGTCTTAAACTAATTATAACTTTTAAGTTAATTGTATGTTCAATCAGGAATACCTGATTCGTGTAACTAAAGATTTCAGGACAATCAGATAATTGATTATTGCCACAATTTTCACCATTTGATAATGTCTATGCTACCAATTTCGTATAATGTCTTTCCATTCTGCTTAAAATTAGGACTTGCGAAGTGGTATAACTGTCTAGTAAGTAATTTCTTATTATTTCCAATCTGACAGTTTGCAAAGCCTAACTTTTTTTAAATTGCTACACATAAGCACGCTATTAAATTACATTTTTCAGTCCAGTACAAAAATATATAAAAACTGGTATTTATTTTCAGTCGTTACCAAGTTATTAAACTCAAGTTTAACTTTTAGTTGGCTCGCTTGATTTACTAGTTTGATATTTCGAGTATCAAAAAACCCTTTTGTGAGTAAACTTAGTTTTTTGTGAAAAAGCCAAATATAACAATTTAACTGTTTACAAGGGCAACTAAAATATTTTTTAAACGATACCCTCTACATATAAGCCTACCACCATCACTGAATAGAATTTTTAAGTCCGTTTACAAAAATATATAATACTGGATATTTTTTTCAGACGTTACTGATATACAGAGCATTGAAATTATTGAACGTTGAAGCTTACTTGATTATTAACTTCTTATTAAGTACAACAAGAAATTATTTTACTAGAAATTTTTTTTTGTGAGGAAGCCGAATATGATAGAAAAAAAAATTTGTTGTTGCAAGATGTCATTTTAAAACATATAGTTGACTCTGTAATCTGTCAAATTTGAAAAGTGAAAATTTTTTTTATCATATGTCCTCAGACCAACTAGGTTCAGTAATGAACGGAATTTTTTGATATGCTTAATAGGAAAATAGTAAATCAGGTAAGCCTCTTAAAAGTTAAAATTCGGTTCAATACAGACTCAAAAATACTATTTAATGGTGTACATATATGTAGACGATGCCGTTTAAAAAACGTTCTATTTAGCTTTGTAAACTATCAGATTTGACAAGTGAAAAATTTTACATTACCATATTTGGCTTTTTCTTAAAAAACTAAGATTAGTAGTCATAGAAATGTTTCGATACATCAAATAGTAAATCAGCTGACCCACTTCAAAGTGTACGCAAACACCACGTATTTCTTTTTGTAAACAGACTAGAAAATGTTATTTAATGGTGTGCTCATATGTAAAGGGTGTCATTTAAAAATTTGTTTGTTGGTTTGTAATCTGGCAAATGTGAAAAATGACAGTGTGAATTAATTTTGAGAGATTTTTAAGAGGAGGGTAACTTGTTTTATATCGCATCGAGCATACTATATTCATAAATTTTTTTTTGAGAATTGAATATGTCCAATTACATGCTAACAAAACACCATTTGTGGAAAGCTTTACTTTTCTTGTTTAATTTGAAGAAAAGCGCGGCTGAAAATCATTGATTGCGGTCGGAAACCTTTGGTGATTATATTCCATCGATAAAAATATGTAACTACTGGTTTCGACGCTTTAAAACAGGTGATTTCGACATGGAAGAGAACGAACGTCCACGCCTGCCGAAAAAGTTTAAATATAAAGAATTGGGGGTATTACTCGACCCGTGCCAAATAGAAAAATAACTAGCAGAATCATCAAAAACCTTGTTTCTACACTACTACAATAATTCATAGCGCAAAAAAAAAACCATGGGTGAAGCCTCTTGTACCCTCACCATCCTCGCTAAAGCCGAATATTCATGGCTCCAAGATTATGCATGTATCTGGTGGGATCAGCTAGGTGTAGTGTATTATGAGCTGTTCTAACCCAACGTAACTATTACTATGGAAGGTTACTGACAACAGTTGATGCAACCGAGTCCAGCGTTGAAGGAAAAGACCGCATTATGCCAAAAGAAACGACAAAGTGATTTTTCAGCATGACAATGCTCGGCCACATATTGCAAAATTCGGCAAGGAAACGCTAGAAACGCTTGGATGGCATCCTATCTCACCCGCCGTATTCATCAGATATTGCTTCTTCTGATTATCACTTATTCCAATCGATGACGCACAGCTTGCCTGAACAGCGCTTCCGTTCTTATGAGGATACCCAAAAATGGGCCTACTTGTAGCTAGCCTCAACGTGGTATTCATATGCAGCCACAAAGATAGGAAAAAGTAGTGGCTAGTGATGGACAATACTTTGAATAATCAATTTATAACCATTTTTTTACAATAAGGCGGTATTTTTACCGAAAAATCTCTCAATATTAAATCACATACTCAATATCATTTTTGGTTTTTTCATAAAAAAACTAAGTATACTACTGGAAGAATTTTCTTCGTATGTAGAATAGGAAAATAATGAATTCGGCGAAACACTTAAAAAAATGCCCCTGTACATAAAACATCTCAGTAATGGAAGTACTAATTAAACCTCCAAATTAAAAAAGTCAGATTTTTAATTATTTTCGTTTTATTCTGGACTTTCCCGAAGAATCGAAATATATTAGAAAAAGATCATCCTTCTGTAAAATCTTGAAACGGAAATGAAATCTCTTTTTTGTAAAATATTCAAATTTTGACAAGAAATATAGCTCTCTTTAATATAAACCTCCTGTGCGTTTAAGATAAATGGCTATAAAGTAAATTTTGTTTGTAATGATTTAATGAAAAACGCTACGTGACGATGAAATAAAAGCGAAATTATAGGTTTTCTAATTATTTTAAATAAATTTGTAAGTGATGATCTACTGCCGCGCAAGATTTCTTTCCTGTTACGCAATCAATTTTATGTTGAATTAATCTTTGTTTAAGCCACTGTGACGTTTATCCAATATAACTGCCCTCGCACTCCACGCAAGATATTTTATATATTACATTGTTGTTATATATAAGTGGCGTCTTTTGTTTTACACTACTAAATAAAGTGGATCATCACTTGAGAATAGGACACAAATTTGACTTTGATGATGTTATGATCCTAGAATACGAAAATAACTATAAAAAACGCTTGTTCCTTGCAATGTGTCATATTATAAAAGAGAAAAGCTCCATCAGTTACACAATGGAAACTAATAATTTAAGCAACAACGATAATAATAATAAAAAAAATAAAAATAAAAGAAATAAAATAATATGTACTCGTAATATCAATTCGAAAGAAACACCTTAGATCGAAGTGTATATAGTTGGTCTAGTTGTGTGATGTTTTGTTTTCTTTTTGTGTCTATTATATATATATATATATATATATATATATATATATATATATATATATATATATATATATATATATATATATATATATAAATATAGTGTGTTTTGTATCTCTTAGATAGGTTGTAGTTAATTTATATTTGAAAATTGGATGACGTTGACATTTTGTTTGATTGTTTTAAAATTGGAAAGCTAAAATCAGTCGGATTATTATTAAAGAGATATGTCAGATATGTTGTAAGAATTTTCATTTTGACTGCCTATTTCTAGTAGATTAGAGAAAATTAAACTCAGATTTTCAATGTCAGTTTTTTTATTGATCGAGTTAGGTTCAAGGTGAATTTCCACCATCTCCCTAAAGATTCTCCTGCCGAGATTTCTCTCTTGATATAGGATTTTGGTTCCGGCAAAATAAAATTCATGTGAAAATTGGCTACTATGCTGGACAAGCGCACAAAAGTTTTTCTTTAATCTGCAATCACTTTTATGGGAAGTGATTCTGTCTTTTAAGACCCTAAATGTTTGTCCTATATAGATTTATTCACATCGAGAGCAACGGATGTTGCAAACTACTTCTGAAACTTTTGTGATTTCATCTTTGTCTTTTAGACAAGTGAAAATATTGTTGATAGTTTTTTTGTGTTTAAAAGCAATTTTTAAATTAGGTAATTTGTTGAAAAGTTTGGTGGTTTTGGTGAAAATTTCTTTTATGTAAGGAAATGAAATAACATTTGATTCGGTTTTCAGAGAGAAAAGCACTAATATCCGATTGTTGTTTTGTTGTACGGGGGATGTGGTTGAGTTAAATAATAATTTATTTATTAATTGGATTGGATAGGAGTGGGTGCGTAGAGTGTCTCGTAATTTATTTAAATTTTTTATTCTGAGGGTTGGATGAGAAATCCTCTCTATTCTTAACTTCATGCCCAATGTCATGTTTATTTTGATTTTAATTTTATGAGAGGAATGGAAGTTAATATATCTTCCTGAGTAGGTTGGTTTGGTATACCAATCTACTATGACGGAGTTATCTTCTTTTCTGACTACTTCAACTTACCATTCATAAAAAAATTTGCTGATGATATCATACCTCGATATCTTACAATAAAATGGATGAGATTCTCAGAATCTTTAATGACTTTCATCTCAAATTACAGTTCACCATTGAAGATGAAGCAAATAATAGTGTCCCTTTTTTAAACACTCTTCTAGTCTGACTGTTCAACGACTGACAGCCCGACCACGAATTTCTCAGAACTCTTCATGGACCTCAACGCCTCTGATGTGACGTAAAAATTGTATACGTTGGCTCTAGAAAATCATCAAACAACATCCCTGGACAAGAAAGGGTATAAATATAGGAGAAGAGCAACTCAATCACTTGCGATTCGAGGATGATATTATGCTTATATCTAACAACAAAGAAGAATTGGAAGATATGCTGAACAAACTTAACAACAAGTCCAGAGAGATTGGTCTGAAGATAAACATCGCCAAAACCATGTTCATGACAAATGACGACTATGATAAAAAGCAGTACTAAACATTGAAAACGTGAAAATCACAAAAACAGATCTTGGACAAAAAATAGTGATATCCAAAGAAAAACATGAAATCGGATTTATCAAGGAGAATATTGTTGGCTGGGTCGGCGTTTCGTAGACTGCGGAACATCTTCCTTTCCAATGTCTCAAATACAATAACAGTGAACACATTTGTCAATGCATGTTGACAGTATTGACATACAGAAGGAAAACGTGAGCTTTGAATCAAGGAATTATAAATCGCTTATAAGTAGCTCAACGACCGATGGAAAGGATGGTCTGGGTATATCGTTGAGGGACAGGCTGACTAATGAAGACGTTCAAGGAAGGTCCGGTATAACTGATGTAGCTGAGGGGGTAAACAGGCTGAAGTGGAACTGGGCGGGTCATATCGTAAGACTCTCTGATAATCGATGGACCCATAAAGTAATCAACTGGAGGCCCTGGAATAAGAAAAGAAGTAGTGGGATACAATTGGATAAACAGGGCCTAAAATCGAAGAAGATTGACGTACTTATGGGAGGCTTATGTCCGACTGATGATAATGATATTTGCAATTTTCCTGATAAATTTGCCAACCCCCAATGTTTAAAAACAAAATAAGGTTACGTTTTGCAGTGTTCTTTTTAATATGTTCTGATAAAATATGGCAGATAATTGAAAATATAATTAAGGCGCAATTATTTTCTGTTAATTTAAAATTATTTTATGATTATTTTACTACTGAGTATAATTTCATGATTATAAAGTAGTTGAATTACAACTGAAGCTATTGCACTATTCAGTGTAAATTCGATCGACTCTATTTCAATTATTGTTAAAGTAATGAAATTTCCGTTTTAGTAATTCGAAGTAAAAGATTTATCGCTCTATTAAATTAATTGCTCCAAAAGTAAATCAAGTCAAATTATGTGATGTGGAAACTTTTCGATCAATATGAAATAAAAATGGACAACTAAAATATTATTTGAATGAAAATGTTAAGCTATGCTGAAAAACCTGTTGAACAGTCGCTTTTGTAGTAGTTTTAAAATAAATAAGAAAGATTTATTGTATGCCGACGTTTACGTGAAACAAATACCTTTGTTTGGAGAAAATATAAAGGTCCTTTAGTTTCCATGCATTTTTCATTGTTCTTTACTTTTTATTCAACACTTACATTTCTCAGCACTTATAAAAATAATTCGTCTCTTTTTATACCTATTTCACTTAAAAGCCTAACCAGAAATACTTTTTAAATGATCATGTGCATGAAATTGGATCTGGAAAACCTGTCAATATATATAGTTTGAAGTTAAGAGTCTAAGTCTACCAATATGTTAAGGTCAAAGCAAAAAGACTTTTTTAGCAATTTTATTAGATTAAAACGAGTTTTTAAAATTGTATAAAATCATAAAACATACACAAACATAACATAACATATCATTTTTATATCGACTATAGCCCAAGAATACACTGACTCATTCTACGACTAATTATTTTATCGTAGATTTATTTTCATATACCCTTTGATATCAATACATTCAATTTACTTGACTTAACATTTAAAATTTATAATAACATATTCCTTTTTCTTTGATTGCCGACCAACAATATACTGGCTGATGCTATGACGAATAGACCTTTTGGGATAATTACCCCTCTCACCCCTTTAATAATTGTTTTTTCTAATTTCTTTGTGATGACTGAAGTTCAGGTAAAGACGTTGCCGGTATGTATTATTTATTTTTTCTCAAACTAACCAAATAGTCACCAGTCATACGTCAGCGCGTTGAATCTTAAAGCATACGTATAAGGAGCTAGTACATACCAAAGATATTTTACACCCGAGGGGCGAGGGAAATTATGCCATTGATGAAATTTCTTCCTGTGAAATCCATCATCCATTCGGGTTTTAAAAAGCGTGGTAAGGACAATGAGTAATTTTTCATAATTAAAATTAATTACTACGATTATTAGACTTAAATCTGACCAAAATTAATATCGTAGAATTCGACTTATGCGAGGTATATGGAACTGTTGACGACTTGAATCATATATATTTTTTTAAAGTTGTAAATATAGTAATGATTTATACCAAAAATTAATAAAGAACTAATATACACGAAGATCGTTAAACTTTCTACATGTGCTCACATTTTTAGACAATTTTTAAAGATAACGGATGGTTATGTCTTATTTACTGGAAAACAACATTAAACTATAAATTCTGGATATAGTCATTATCTTGTTTGTTCAATATCTTCATGTAATCCCGAATTTATATGTTACCCCTGGCTTACCTGTTTGCTTTAAACTGCTTTGATTGGCCCAGATCGAGAAGAGTGTAAATCTGTCTACATTCCTGTTGACGAAGGTTGTTTAAATTTTTTTTTATCATTTTGTAAAAAGTAGTAACAGCTCAATCTCTGTGAATAATTTTTAATACACTGAAAATTCAGTATAAAGTATTCCAATTAACGAGTGGCTATATGGTAGAACTGCCGTATCCAAAATAAAATAATAAAAATATTAAACTAAATTGTCACCCTGTCTTATCCAAAAAGTTACCTAATTCTACTTCCATGGAACAACGTTGAGAAAAAATAATTTTCGGTAATTAATTGCAGTGAAATCCGCCTTAGATACGTACATGCGCTACCATTCATATTTATTAATTTTAATATCTGGTCAATACGGCACTGACTTAGCCGTTACCCAATAGAGATCCATAATAATTAGGAACGAAATTTCAGCAACTATTTAAGAAGTCCAGCTTTTGCTTTATCTAATAAATCGATTGGGTTTTGACAAAATATTGTAAATTCACACCTAAATATAGTATAAAAATAGTAATGAATTAATATCAAAAATTCATCTGTTAAATCTACCAATTAACTCCAAATTTATATCGTTCGACTTACAGAACCTTTTTCCATGTATACCACCGTCAGACGCTATAGTTTTGGATCAAAGATTACTTATTAAAACTAATGTTAACCCAATAGTTAAGCAAAGAAATATAAGACACCTTAACATTGTGTTTAGACCAGAATTATTTCGAATTCAACAATAAGATTTATGTAAGTCGGAAAGGTTTAATAATCGGAAACTCTCTTAGTCCAATTCTATCTGAAATTTTCATGGACACTTCATAAAAATAAATCAGTAATTCTCAGCAATTTAAAAATTTCTTTTATTGGTACCGTCATGTAGATGACATACTGACATGCTTTACCAATATAGATCGACAATTAAAACTATTTCTAGATTATATTATTATTAACCAACTACATAATAACATTACTTTTACAACAGAAATAGAAACCAATAAATCGATTAATTTCCTAGATTTAAAAATGTCCAACAACAAGAATCAACATAATTTTGAAATCTTTCATAAACCAACATACTCAGATATAACTATACACACTAATTCTAACTAAATATTATAAAACAAATTAGTATAAACTCTGGATACAGGAGTGACTTTGTAGATAATATTTTAATGAAAAAACAATTTAAAAAAGCAATAGGACTTGTGTACCCGCATAAACAACTAAAGAAAAATAAGTTTCATACACCCCCTTATACCGGTAAATTGACCAATGAAATTCAATATTTCTTCCATAAAAATCACGTAAACATTGCCTTCCGTACCAATAACACGTTAGCTCGACATATTAAAAACAATAAAAAAAGAAATAGGTGTTTACGAATTATGCTGTGGCACTTGTAATAGAACCTTTATTGGGCAAACAGGCAGATCTTTTTATAAAAGAATAAAGGAGCATAAACAAATTTATGGAATGAAAAATAACATATTTCACTAGGTTAAATATTTAACAGATGATAGATATGATAATCATACTTTCAATGAAGATTTCAGAATATTGTTCAATGAAAAGAAAGAGAAATTATTTAATTGTTTAGAGCAGGTAGAGATTAACCAGAAAAAATGCTCAAGTTTATTACTCAACGCTCAATTGGATGGGGTTGGGTCTCCTTTTTTTTAGGTATTATTGTGAATATTGTTAATTAATTTAGCCGTTATAACCAGGTAACTTCTATATTTTGTAACTGTAACTTGTAGTTAATTTACATCTTGCTCCAGAAGAAGATACAGTGTGTAGAAAGAAATTATCAGCTCTAATACAATAAACATAAATGATGACCTTAAATATGTTATTTAAATTTTATTCCTAGTTAATATCTGGTCATTTATGGTATGTGTAACTTAATAAAACACAAATTTAGAAAATATTCAGCTGTTAATTATAAACATAATGTTTCGTCTCTATTAACGAAACTTTCTCTCCTATTTTTTTTACTAACAAAAAATGAAGTTAAAACTAAATGGTTTGTTCTTTTTTTTCTAATAGCAGAGAACGCTCCACTTATTTTTGTCAAAACACTTAAATAAAGATCCTAAAACCTACTGCGTCATTGATGAATGAAATTCACATTTTTGTTCTCCCTACTATCTGGCCAAAGGTTACCCGTAGCAGAAAAAATATTATTATATTCATTGCTAAAAATACCAAACTAGTGATTAATTGCTATCGAATAATATAGATGATGTACTTGTCAAAATAATACCGTCAGATGAAATAATTGAAGTCTAAGATTATAATATTTCACATTTGACTAAGCAACAACTTTACAGCCCATACGTTGGCAAATATGTTCACTGTAATTAAATCTTTTTGGTAGTATTATCAGCTCTCCACTGACATAACTTTTTTTTTCGTTCATATGTTCTTTAAATATCAATGAATACAAAGAATATAAGTTAAATGCCTTCTTTTATTTATTTTCCTTAATAAAGAAACATTTAATAACCATAACAAATACCACTAAAACTTATACTTTCTCTAGAAGAAATTTGCTTAATAAAGTTCACTCGCCTGTAAAACTGAAACAAATAGCATCAGGTTGAACTGCCTTCACAAGAAATATCGTGTTTTTATCCCCATTATTCATCTCCAACAGCATTAAGAATACAAACTTTTGTTTTAAATAAATTTGAAGCAGTTATACAAAAACATAAATCAAATTTTCTTTATTAAAGACAGTACTGAATAAAAGTATAAGTATATTTATAAATTATTTTCTTGTTTCTTATATAACTAAATAAAATGTATGTTTAAGTTCTTATTGGTGTTAGGATATTACAAGTACGTCTAAAAACACGACGTTATGAAAATCATTTAATTTATTAAAACAATTGAAGAAAAATATAATAACACGTTAAATTAACCTAAAGAAGTTTCAGGCATTTAAACGCCGCCTTTACCTATATGGTGGTGAATTTAAAATAAATTATCCATACCTATTTTACTATGGCAATCAGTTGACTATTTCATTATTTGCCTGCTTCAAAATAATTATCAAACAATTTGTTTCTTCTTTATAATTATAACTTTCCCTCTACAAAGTTCATTCAACATATCACATTTATATTACAAGGTAGATATTTCACATGCAAAGTAAAAATATCAGTAAGGTAACCTCAATCCGTCAAAGAATTATCGATTATTTTTATTGCCTATAAACTCGGCGGTACTGGCTTCTAAAACCTGAAGCTCTACCCAAATTCCAGGTTGTTCGCTGTCTTTCCTGCATATGTACAAATAACTTCAGATGACAGAAGGCCTACGCTTTTAAGTTTTTAAATGTTTACACTATATTCAGATATTTTTGACGTGCATGCAAAGAATCATTGATCGGTATATATATATATATATATATATATATATATATATATATATATATATATATATATATATATATATATATATATTCCGATCAATGATTCTTTGCATGCACGTCAAAAATATCTGAAGATATTGTAAACATTTAAAAACTTAAGAGCGTAGGCCTTCTGTCATCTGAAGTTATTTACGACATTCGCTCTATTATCTGTCTCGGTTATTTGTACATATGCAAGAAAGACAGCGAACAACCTAGAATTTGGGTATAGCGATAATTCTTTGACGGATTGTGGTTATGTTACTGATATTTTTATACTTTGCACGTGAAATATCTACCTTGTAATCTAAATGTGATATGCTGAATGAACTTTGTAAAGGGAAAGTTATAATTATAAAGAAGAAACAAATTGTTTGATACTTATTTTGAAGCAGGCAATTAATGAAATAGTCAACTGATTGCCATAGTAAAATAGGTATGGGTAATTTATTTTAAATTCACCGCCATACAGGTAAAGGCGGCGTTTAAATGCCTGAAATTTCTTTAGGATAATTTAACGTGTTATTATAATTTTCTTCAATTGCTTTTGCTACAACGATGTTCCGGTTTTAATACATTAAATGATTTTCCTAACGTCGTGTTTTTAGACGTACTTGTAATATCCTAACACCAATAAGAACCTAAACATACATTTTATTTAGTTATATAAGAAACAAGAAAATAATTTATAAATATACTTTAATCCAGTACTGTCCTTAATAAAGAAAATTTGATTTATGTTTTTGTATATCTGCTTCAAATTTATTTATAACAAAAGTTTGTATTCTTAATGCTGTTGGAGATGAATAATGGGGATAAAAACACGATATTTCTTGTGAAGGCAGTTTAACCTGATGCTACTTGTTTCAGTTTTACAGGCGAGTGAACTTTATTAAGCAAATTCCTTCTAGAGCAAGTATAAGTTTTAGTGGTATTTGTTATGGTTATTAAATGTTTCTTTATTAAGGAAAATAAATAAAAGAAGGCATTTAACTTATATTCTTTGTATTCATTGATATTTAAAGAACATATGAACGAAAAAAAAAGTTATGTCAGTGGAGAGCTGATAATATTACAAAAAAGATTTAATTACAGTGAACATATTTGCCAACGTATGGGCTGTAAAGTTGTTGCTTAGTCAGATGTGAAATATTATAATATTAGACCTCAATTATTTCATCTGACGGTATTATTTTGACAAGTATAAAATCTATATTATTCGATAGCAATTAATCACTAGTTTGATATTTTTAGCAATGAATGTAATAATATTTTTTTCCGCTACGAGTAACCTTTGGCCAGATAGTAGGGAAAGCAAACATGTGAATTTCATTCATCAATATAATGATGAAGTAGATTTTAGAATCTTTATTTAAGGTTTTTGACAAAAATAAGTGGAGCGTTCTCTGCTATTAGAAAAAAAAAGAACACGTTTAGTTTTAACTTCGTTTTTTGTTAGTAAAAAAAATAAAAGAGAAAGTTTCGTTAATAGAGATGAAAGTAAATAACATTATGTTCATAATTAACAGCTGAATTTTTTCTAAATTTCTGTTTTATTAAGTTACACATACCACAAATAACCAGATATTAACTAGGAATAAAATTTAATCAACTATTTAAGATTATCGCTTATGTTTATTGTATTAGAGCTGACAATTGTTTCGCCACATTGTGTCTTCTTCTGGAGCAAGATGTAAATTAACTACAAATTACAGTCACAAAATATAGAAGTTATCTGGTTATAACTTCTAAATTAATTAACAATATTCACAATAATACCTAAAACAAAGGCGACCCAACCCCATCCAATTGAACGTTGAGTAATAAACTTGAGCATTTTCTTCTGCTTAATCTCTACCTGCTCTAAACAACTCAATAATTTCTCTTTCTTTTCATTGTGCAATATTCCAAAATCTTCATTGAAAGTATGATTATCATATCTATCATCTATTAAATATTTAACCTAGTAAATACGTTATTTTCATTCTATATATTTGTTTATGTTCCTTTGTTCTTTTATAAAAAGATCTGCCTGTTTGTCCAATATAGGTTCTATGCCACAGCATAATTCGTAAACACCTATTTCTTTTTTATTATTTATAATATGTCGAGCTAACGTGTTACTGGTACGGAAGGCAATATTTACATGATTTTTATGGAAAAAATGTTGAATTTCATTGGTCAATTTATCGGTATAAGGGGAGTATGAAACTAACCTTCTTTTGGTTGTTTATGCGGGTACACAAGTCCTATTGCTTTTTTAAATTATCTTTTCAGTAAAATATTATCTACAAAGTCACCTCAGTGTTTATACTAATTTTTTTTATAATCTTTAGTTCTTTCCGAAAATTTTTTTCAAATAATGATGTATTTATTAGTCTATGAATGAAACTATTATAAGCCGAAGTTTTACGTGTGAACGAATGTTTAGAATTAGTGTGTATAGTTATATCTGAGTATGTTGGTTTATGGAAGATTTCAAAATCATATTGATTCTTTTTGTTGGACATTTTTAAATCTAGAAAATTAATTGATTTATTGGTTTCTATTTCTGTTGTAAAAGTAATGTTATTATGTAGTTGGTTAATAATATTATAATTTAGAAATAGTTTAAATTGTCGATCTGTACCATTAAAGCATGTCAGTATGTCATCTACATAACGGTACCAATAAAAGAAATTTTTAAATTGCTGAGAATTACTGATTTGTTCTTCTAAAGTGTCCAGATAAAATTGGACTAAGAGGGTTTCCGATTATTAAACCTTTCCGACTTATCGTTGAATTCGACATAATTCTGGTCTAAACCCAATGTTAAGGTGTCTAATATTTCTTTGCTTATGTGTTACAATAGAGGTTTTTACGGATGGCGGAATGTCATACATTAAAATTCCGGGTTTCAATCCGTTCGTCTAACAATGAATTTGCACGACGTTTCGCCAAAATCCGATTTGGCATTTTCAAGTGCTCCCGCGGCAGCAGCAGCAAGATCACAGTATCGAGTAGCGGCAACAGCGGGAGCACTTAAAAATGCCAAATGTATATATACCAATAATCAACTATGAATCGTATTGGAATATGCTTGATTTTTATGAATAATTTTAATCTAAATGGAGATTTGTGTGTAATAAAAACATATTTTTGATAGCAGAAAACTTATGTTTTGAAGTTAATTAAAATAAATAAAATATTGCTTGGTTTTTGATTTTAAATTATGCCTGGATTCATATATATCGTGTTACGTGTCCTTTAGGAATCGAGGAATCAAACAATAATTTTATTTTATAATTATTTTTAATCTGAACAGTGTTACATATCTCTGTATCTTCTGCTCAACTGCATGTTTGCAAGACAAGTACTGTGTAAACCACCTTGCTGTTTTTGTTTAACCGTGGAGTTATTTTTTTAAATATTAAACTCTAATTAGTGCTTCCTATAGATAATTTTTTTACGATTTTTAGGATAAAATTGATCCCTTTTCATTATAATTTTTCCTGTGTTAAATATCTCCATTTGGTGAAATTTTTTAGCTGTAAATCCTTTTGTGGTGCAATTTTAAAAGCTCATTCAACAATATATGATACATAATGTAAAGTAGGTTACCCTGAGTCCTACACATTATCTTTCCTAATTATTAGGTCTTATAGTATCTTGAACGCATACTACAATTTAGATTGGGATACATTATTATATTCATATATACTAGGTCTTTTAACACATGTACTTGTAATTTGTAAAACAAAAGGTCGTAATAAGAAAATACGAATGCTAAAAGTATCTGTACAGAGGACTAAATTTGGAATAAGTATTAAGAAAATATTTACCTTTAATTACTATTATGATTTAAAAATGAGCCTTCTCGCAAAAATATATGTTTTTGAAATTGGAATGTTTATTTCAATTGTGTGTGCAAACATTACGAAATTTGTGAAAATATTTCTTTATGTCATTTTAGACAAACAAAATACGTTAGCTAGAACTTTAAGGAAGCACAAAGTGTGAAAAATATTACTTTACTAGTGGACAAAACCGATCATGAGTAATTTGTATATTACTGTCGTTGAAACTTTCTCGTTTTCATATATTTGATCTTACATACCCTATTTTTCTATTGTACAGAGTAAGTCAACGATAGAGTAAAGTTCATTATCTCATTTGTTTCGGGAATGACGAAAAAATGTTAAATACAAAAGTTTTAGGGAATGTTAAGATGCACAGTTTAAAATTATTTTTGAGTATACAGGGTACTTCAAAAAATGGAACATCCTATTTTCTAATTTATTTTTAGATTCTGCGTAAATTTTTTTAACTTTTTTTTATTAATAATGTTATATACCTAAACCTAGTAATTTTTCTAATATTTCAATTTTTTTTTTTAAATGCTAGTTTTCAGTTTTGTAAAAAATTGCCAGTAGCGCCATTGTTTCTGAAGGTGGAATACTCATATTTGGCACGAGCATTCTATAGAGATGAAAAAAAGATATATGTAAAGAAATTTGAACTAGATGCTACAGGCTCTTCAAAATAAATTTATACATTTCGACTATTTTAAATAGAAAAATCTAAAATTTTTTAAATGTATATTATTATTTTTTTTTCTGATAGATTTTACAAAACCCTCCAACTTTTATTAAGTATGTCATATACCTACTTTTAATAGTTTTCGATTTATTTTGAATTTTTCAATTTTTACCCTTGTTTTTAATACACTTACGTTATAACATCATAGTTGCCAAGACAAAACAAAAATGTAAGCATTGTCAAATTTTGACATGTCTATTAAGCAAGTAAAAATAGTTTAATTTGTTTTAGTAAGTGACGTATAAAGGTAATAGTTATGGATGTTCCTAAAAATGAATTAATTGTTATGGTTTATATACTGGACGAGACAGGAAAAAATTGTCTTTTGGCAGTAAGACTTTACGAAGCAAAGTACCCTAATAGACGTATACCATCTAGAAAATCTTTTCAGTGGTTAGTGGAACGGTTTGATGGTACTGGTAGCGTTGAGTATACGAAACGGAAAGTAGTAAACTAGAATGCAGCCAATGAGGAAAAAGAAATGGAGATTTTACTTCATGTTGAACATAATTCCCAGGTCAGCAGCCTTCAACTAGCTGACTTATCTGAGACATCCCAATCTACGGCTAATCGCTCTACGAGAAAATACAAGTATTATCCCTTTCATATGGAACTACAACAAGAACTTCAAGACGGTGATTTTGAAACACGAGTAAACTTTTGTACCACCATGAATGGAGCATAGAGGCCGATCCAAATTTTTTATCCAAAATAATGTTTTCTGAAGCTACTTTTCGCAGTAATGGAGCCATTAACAGCCATAACATGCATTATTATTCAACAGTTAATCCATTTTGGGTCCGGGAGGTTCAAAACCTAAACCATTGGTCGCTTAATGTATGGTGAGGACTATTAAATTTTCGAATTATTGGTCCAAACTTTTTCCGCGAGGCGCTTAACGGACTTAGATATCTAAATTTTTTGCAAAACGAATTACCCCAGCTTCTTGAAGAAGTTGATAACTTTGAAGGGGAACAAATGTGGATTCAACAAGACGGAGCTCCTGTTCATTACCAACGGGAAGTTCGGGAATTTTTAAACGATCGTTACCCACAAAAATGGATCGGTAGGGATGGATTCATTCAGTGGCCCCCTCGATCATGTGACTTAACACCTTTAGACTTTTTTTTGTGGGGCTACATTAAAGATCGTGTTTATGTGAACAACACCAGTAGATATGGAAAATAGGATACGGGATGCTAAGGAAAGTGAAGAAAAATATAGTAAAACGACTAACCATGTGTATTCAAGTAGACGGGCATATTTTTGAACATTTATTACGTCATAATAATTAATCATTAAATAAATAGTTAAACTATATTAAAATTATTATTAACTATTTGTTTATGCCTTCACAATAGCGTAAGAGTATTAAAAACAAGGGTAAAAATTTAAAAATTCAAAATAAATCGAAAACTATTAGAAATAGTTATATGACATACTCAATAAAAGTGTGGGGGTTTTGTAAAATCTATCAGAAAAAATAATAATATATAGGGTGTGCCATGTATAAATTTATTTTGAACACCCTGTAGCATCTAGCTCAGATTTCTTTACATTTATCTTTTTTTTCATCTCTATGGAATGCTCGTACCAACTATGAGTATTCCACCTTCAGAAACAATGGCGCTACTGGCAATGTTTTACAAAACTGAAAACTAGTATTTTTAAAAAAAAAATTGAAATATTAAAAAAACTACTAGGTTTAGGTATATAACATTATTAATAAAAAAGTTATAAAATTTTACGCCAAATTTAAAAATAAATTAGAAAATAGGATGTTCCGTTTAAAAAAATATATGGTATATCGGCCATACTTTTTTGAAGTACCCGAAACAAATGAGATAATGAACTTTATTTTATCGTGGACTCACCCTGTACATATCTTGGCACATATTGACGACACATAAATATTATTTAAAAAGAAACCAAAAAATGTGTGGTTCTTTGTATAGTAGAGAATATAGTAGACCAAGACTCTATATAATTTTGCGAGATAAAATATAGCTTGCAGGTAATTTGGACTTACCAATCTTCATATACTTTTTTTGAAATTCAGCTGTTTTTGTGTCACATCCAAACAAAAAACGATATATATATATATATATATATATATATATATATATATATATATATATATATATATATATATATATATATATATATATATATATATATATATATATAATAATATTTATCACTAACTTATTTAAAAACTTGATGGAAGAAATACACATTCTAACATACAAAAATAATGCAATACCACTTCTAGTTCTACCTAAATTTGGTTTAAAATTATGTTGAACAATATTTAAAAAATAACCGGTCAAGTGCAAGTTGAACTTGTGCAATTAGTGTTCCGTATGTTGATTGTTTTTAAAATAAAAAATTTTGTTACGGAGGGATAAAATGACCAGTTACTTCACAGAAAACAACCAAGATAAATTATCAACAAAGTTAGTTTCCGTTCTTTACCGAAAACTGATGATACTACTCAGTATATATCACCACTACACCAAACACTTTATTTTTGAACTCGACGCGAGTTTCGCTAACCATGTTAGCTTCATCAGGAGCGATGATTGACTAAAGCTAAACTACAAATCTACCCTATTTATACTTAGCCTAACCCTTGAATTACTAATGACATAGGCGAGGCCATCAGTTCCGGTCAAGTAACCCGTAGAGGGGACTATAAGGAATAGGCGCTCTGTCTTTATTTAAACTACTTTTACATTTTATGATTTCTATACTTTCGTATGCGTTCAACAATCTCTTATCAGAAACATTTTTTATTAATCTTAGATTATCTAATGTTATAGTATGATCAGCTTCAAGGGCATGTTCGGCAATGTTAGACTTATCTGTTCTATTGTTTCTTAAGTGTGCTAAATGTTCTTTAAATCGTGTTTTAATTGACCTTTTAGTTTGCCCAACATACTTTTTGTCACAATCATTACAACTAATTTCATAAATTCCACTTTTCTCACAATTAGGAATCTTATATTTGGGATTTCCTAAGATATTCCTCAGATTGTCTGATGACTTATAGACTAAGGTGAGGCCTACCTTATTGAATACCTGATTGAGTCCGTTGCTATATTTCGGATTATATGGTATGGAGACATACTTGGTGTTATTTTCTTCGCGTGTAAAAAAGGTGGAAATCTGAATATTAAACCTAAATTTATGTCTATTTATTAGCTTATTTACTAAGTCATCGTCATAACCATTAACTTTAGTTATATTTCTAATTCGATTCCTTTCTTTATTAAAGTTTACTCTGTTCAGAATGAAAGTGACCAAACACAAACATTAAATTATCCTCATTACATTTTTTAGAAACTTTCCCGCTCCCGAAACATAAATTATCCTCATTACATTTTTTAGTTCATCGTTTGGTCAGACACAAACATAAATTATCCTCATTACATTTTTTAGTTCATCGTTTGGTCACTTTCCGACTTTCCGACACTTCACTGACCTAGTAAATTTTTTTTTCACTTCCGGTTTCACCCCCCAAAACTAACCCTTTAAGTCAAAATTTGACTTTCAAAACTACAGGCCTGTGCTGAGACCAACAATTTGTATATTAGTACCAAATTTCAACGTTCTATGTCAAGTAGTTTCGGAGAAAATTGGGTATGACGGACTAAAAATCAAGGGACATATTACCTGCTTACGACTATATTTTTTATTCTTTTCTAGGCCATTTCGTCCTATTTTCGTTTAGTATTTAAATAGTTATATTGTAACAGCTTAATATTTTCTTATGTTATATTCATAGAAGCTGTACTCCTACGTCTTCTTTCAAAAGTTGGACACTACCTAGTTAGTGTCTACTCATAGATCCTTCGTCGTATAGAAATAGGAAATGCTAAATTTTACAGGTGTTGTTGAACCAATAAAACTGCTGAATTATTAACTAGGCCATGAAACCATAAGTTTGTAGTTTAATTAAATAACAACAACAAATAACAACAAGAATGGATGACAGAGGAAATATTGTCTCTAATGAATAGAAGGAAGAAAAACAAAAACAACAGTGCTGTGTATAAGAATATAGACAGGACCATAAAATCAAAAATCAGAGAAGCAAAACAGAAATGGTTTTTGGAACGATGTGAAGAGATTGAAAAACTGGACAAAAAATACGACTCGCTGAACGTACACAAGAAGATAAAGGAAATGACAGGGGTAAGAAGATCAAATCACTCTAGGCAACTTAAAGTCAAAAACGGTACTCTTATAACAGATATGAATAAAAAAGTACAAAGATAGAAAGAATATATTGAAGACCTTTTTAATGCTGAACAGCGAAGTGCAACATCAGACAATCTCCTGGACGATACTGGCCCGGATATAATGAAAGAGGAATTAGAGTACGCCCTAAAACATGCAAAGAAGGGTAAAGCCGGACCTGACGATATACCGGTTGAGCTGTTAAAACTGATGAATGACGATTCAATCTCAATTCTCCTAAAACTGTTCAACTTAATATATAAAACTGGTATAATACCCAAGGATTGGCTTTAGTCCACTTTTGTGGCAATCCCGAAAAAAGCAAACGCTAAAGAATGTAGTGACCATCGGACTATATCTCTTATGAATCATACCTTAAAGCTTTTGCTAATGATAATACACAATCGAATCTACGAAAAGCTTGAAATGGATATTAGTGAGACCCAAATGGGATTCAGAAAAGGAATTGGCACACGCGAGGCCCTATTTGCGATAAACGTGTTGTCACAGAGATGCATGGACATGAATCAGGAGCTGTACGTTTGCTTTATAGACTTTGAAAAGGCATTCGATAAAGTTCGACATGATTAATTAAAGAGAATCCTCAAAGATAAAAATATCGATGACCTAGATATCCGCATCATATGCAATCTATATTGGAACCAGATAGCGAGAGTAAAAGTAGAGAACATAATTACCAAAGAGATAGAGATCCGCCGGGGAGTACGTCAGGGCTGCATACTGTCACCCCTTTTGTTTAATATCTATAGCGAGAGTGTATGTTAGGAAGCTCTGTCTAAGGCATAACGGTAAACGGTGAAACCCTGAATAAGTAAGATAAGCCGATGGCACAGTTCTTCTAGCAGAAAGTTTAGAAGACCTACAACATCTTGTTGAGCGGTTAAATAACAGCTGCAATAAATTTGGTCTAAAGATAAATCTAAAGAAAACAAAATTTATGGTGATGGCAAAATCTCAAAATAACCAGGATCGTCTTCTGATTAATAACGTAAGTGTTGAGAAAGTCAATTGCTACAAATACTTGGGAACATTGCTGAACGAGAACACAGATCAGACAAAGGAGATTAAAACCCGAATAGAGATATCAAGATCAAGCTTTAATAGAATGAGAAAACTATTTTGCAATCGAGATCTAAGCCTAGTACTGCGGTTACGAATGTTGCGTTGTTATGTCTTCTCAACGCTTCTTTATGGAGTGGAAGCATGGACTTTGAAGCGGAACAATACTAAAAGTATTGAAGCTTTTGAGATGTGGTGTTATCGGCGCATTCTGAAAGTGTCATGGATTAATAGGGTAACCAATAATGAGATTCTCCAAAGACTAAACAAAGCCCCAGAACTAATGAACACTATTAAACAAAGGAAGCTGGAATATTTGGGACATGTGTTGAGGGGAGAAAGGTATTTACTGTTGCGGAATATTATGCAGGGCAAAATTAAAGGGAAGAGAAATGTTGGACGAAGAAGAATATCGTGGTTGCGTAACTTGCGCGACTGGTTTGGCTGCAGCTCAATTGAACTGTTTAGAAGAGCAGCAAATAAAGTGAGAGTAGCTGTGTGATTTCTAATCTCCGATAGGAGTGGCACTCGAAGAAGAAGAAGAAATCTTGCATACTTCAGCTTTAAACGTTACATTTCACTCGAATGTTTTAGAATTTTCTTGAGAATTTGGTTATTTTTCATTTTAATCGTAGCTTTAGATGTAGACTTTCCCCACTGAACACACACAAAAAACATTCATACCCCACCATATGAAAATAAACTATAGTGAAATTAAAAAAAATTAGTTACTTTTAAAAAGTGAAAAAACATACAGAATACTATATCTTCAAAAATAATCTTAAAGAGGATCTACCGACTACTAAGAGAAAAGAAGAAGAAACAGAAAACATTTGATCGCGTCCAGCTTAACGACGTATTACACATTTTGTATAATAGGAAAGTTCCGCATAATCTTGTAAAAACAATAGAAAATATCTACAAGGGTAATAGCGTACAAGCAAGAATTGATAGAGAACTAACCGAACCAATCCCTGTAGATAACGGCATATGACATGGAGACTCCTTAAGTCTACTTCTTTTCAACCTCGTTATGAATAAAATAATAAATATTATGCGTCCTTCGAAAGGATACAAAATAGCTAACTATAATATCACAATCTTGTGCTGTGCTGATGACGCTGTGCTTATATCAGAAACTGATGATGAACCAATTATAAAATAGGAGATGAAATTTAAATACCTAGGAATAGAAATCTCCGGATAAGGTGACGTGGAAACAGAGGTGAGGTACCAAACAACAGAAGCAAGAAAAATTGCGGCATGCTTGAATGTTACAATATGGAAAAATAAGCATATGAGGGTCGAAACCAAACTAAGGATTTATAAGACGGTCGTAGGGCCTACAGGTATAATAACATACACCATCCAGATATACCCACAACTAAGAGATCATTGGAGACAAGCGAAATGAAGAATAGCCGGGAAAACATTATTGGACAGTAAAAGAAGCCAAGATATAAAAAGAACATGCAAAGTAAAGTACATAAACAACTGGGTACAAAACAGAAAAACAGAGTTGAACGAACACATCAGTAGAATGGATGAATGAAGGATGGTTAGAATGGCACGAGATAAATCGCCATCGGATAGGATGAGTTTGGGAAGACCACGAAAAAGATGGAGCGAGAATCTCGCCAGAACGTAAAGAAAGGCACAGGTGACAAAGAAGGGACAGACAAATATGATTAAAATATTAGAAAGAAGAAAAAGAAGAATAAGGAAAATGCAAATAGCAAAAAAACTTTTCTATCGCGACCTATATATTATTTAGCAAAATTTTGAAGTAGGAGGCTGGAATTATCTTTTTTTTCTGGTTAGGAACATATTACACATAAAGAGAAAACCAATCTTTTTTTAAAGTTGGTTAAAAAATCAATTTAATCAGTGCTAGAAACCGTGCCGGAAGAAGACAAAACAATTTACCTATGTAGAGGTCGAAGAGATTTTAAACCTCTAAAAGAATCTGTTTAGCCCTTCTTTGCTATAAGAAGAACAATTAAAAAAAAAAATTGTGTATATTTGCAGAGAAAGTGGACAAAAATATTTTTTATGTTTAAATTTTAAAATGCACAAAACTTTGGATTTGATTTATATAAAAGTTGAATATAGAAACCACCTTAATAGCTGCAGTTGACTATATTTACAAATTCTTGTTTGTTTTTTATACGAATTAAAAATGTCGGATTAAAGTTTTTAATACGAGTTCGTTTAAAAACCACATTTAAATTAATGTATATTTCTACTGAGGATTTTCTTTTATATTGATCTAAAATATGTTTGTCAAAATATATGCATTATTTTAAATTTAGTCTTCCAATATTGTTTTTCAGAAAGTTATTTGCAAATCCTGACAATCTAGTGGAAGCTAAATAATGAAAAACAAATATTTTCATAAAAGATCCTTGTTTGCTAAGCATATGATCTTATTTCTTAAAATTTCTTTGTTTACTTACTGTAATGATATTAAAGAAAAGCTGAACATTTATTGAGAGCTGTGCAGTTCAGAGTAGTTGGTTTTATATGAACAGAAGCAATCTTTTAACGGTAAACATGCTTTTATACAATGAAGCTCTCAAATTGATTGAATATCCTGCCATATTTACTAAATATCCTAAAAAAGCTTTAAGTGGGATTAACTGACTACATAGTGGTATTTGGAATACGTATTTAAGATGAGAGAGGAAGAAGAGCAATTCGGATTTTGAGCTTGATGGACGTGTTTTAACAATGTCTTTTGTTTAAAATAACTAATAGAAAAAAAAATCAAAAATAAACAAAGAAACTCGCTTTATGATTATAGATCTCAATAAAGCCTATGATACTATTCTTGTAAAGAACTTTTGAAAAGTACCACAGGAAACCAATAGCAGCTATGGCATAATAATTGCTATTAAAAACTTATAGTGCAGATCAAAAATAATCATAAAAATGGGCACCTGAATATCTGAGAAGTTCCTTATAAATAGAAGTTTAATAAAAGAATGTTGTGCAACATCCAGACTCGTTAAAATATGTCTTACCATAGTTTTAAAATGATAAGAAAGTAAATGTAGAGATGTTTATTACTTAAGAGACATATCTTTATACATCCTCCGGTTTGCCTATAATTAAGTTATTGTAGCAAACGATAAACAGAATCTGCAATATATACCTCGAAAGTGAGTATTAGAACACAATCCGCCAAATACAATTACGAGGGATTTTTTTTCAAGTTATCAAACTAGCAATAAAGAAACACTCACGGTGCTTAAAAAATATGTAATTTTTTACTTTAAAATCGTCAACACTAATAGACTTACTCTAGCGTTTCTCGGGTTGTTTCATTCAATCAAGAAAAAGCTTTTTTTTACGCCACAAAAGAGGACTCTAGAATGACTTTTGACTTATAATCTGAGGAAAATTTTCAATCCCTGAGGTCTTTCTTCAAACGTTTCAACAAAAATAAGTTGCGAATCAGGGCTATAAACTGGATATTGTAACTCGCTGAATTCATAGTTTTTGGAAATGGCTTGAAATGTGCAAGAATTGTAGACCCAACAGGTACCGTGCAAGAGCAAAGTTCTGGTTCTTTTTGAATTTGGGTGGTTCTTTCTAATAGCTTACTTTCAGTTTTAGATCGTCCTTCTATAAACCGTTCCATTAATTGCGGACCTTTTTCATTAAGTAAAAGTAATTCCCAGTCCCAAAAAATGGTCGCCATGAATTTTCCCAAAGAGTTTTCGCCTTCTTTGGAAGAAGTTAGCATTAATGAACCTATTGCATTGACTCCTGCTTCGTCGAGAAATCTAAAACAACCAAGTCTTGTCAGCTGTGACAATTCGAAAAAAATAACTTTCATCGTTCCCTAAGGCAGCCAAATATTCCATAAAGATATCTGTTCTCGCTAGCTTCTGCTTTTGCGTAAGGAGTTTGGGAATTTATCGAACACTGGCATGTCGAAGTAGTGAAAAATAATATCGCTGCGACCTTAGAAAATTGTATTTTTTCAAGGGGATAAAAATATAATTACATTTTTTTGAACTAGAAAACACCAATTTCTTAAGTAAAAGAAATAACAGGTAAATATACTTGCAAAAAAAATGTCAGGAGACTTTAAATTTTCTCACTAATTCGACCATCAATTAATTATTATATTTTTTAGCAAAAGTAAATGTAATTAATCTAAAAAGATAACTGTTTCCAACATCGGCTGCTAGGAAAAAACTTGCTCCTTTTATAAATCAAGAATCAAGTAATCAAACCAATAATTATACATTTTGATGATGCAGTATTGTGATTTAGGAAACTATAGAAGATAAAAAGTTTTAAACTGGAAAAGTTTTTGAGATTTGAATACAAAATAAATTTGGATTTCAATGAATTTTAAAATACTTCTTTGCATTCGTAAATTCTTCTATTTTTTTCTGAATTTATTTTAGTCAATATCGGAAAGCAATTAGTACGTTCTGAAAAAAAATTAAGATGACATTAACTTTGCATTCATTATTATATTTGGCTTATGGAATCGTTATAATGTATTTATTTATTACATTATACAAAAATGGCCAGTTGACTCTAGATTGCAATAGTGTAGCTTTCGAGAAAAATGTTCTAATCTTCAAGACTCACTAAAAATTACAACAAAAAGAAAGGCTTAATAATATTTAAAAATTAAAATACGAAATTGCAAAGTCTTAACAATGCAACATTTAAATAGCTGCAATGATGATACATCACAGAAAAAATAGTCAGGAAACAGCAACTTTTTGACATCCTAAAAATAATTTAAAAATGTTAAACATTATAAAACTTTTCCTTAGAGATTCCTTATAAAATTAGGAAGACTAAAACAGAGAAAAATCTCTTAACACCATTTTGTTACCTTAATGACAGTTCAATCATAATTTGGCGCATGTCACTTGTAACTTTTTTGGATAAAGAAGAGAACTGTAATGTCGGTCCAAAATCAACACGAATATCAATATTAAGGTGAATATACAGAGACGTACTCAAGAAACATTCACAAAAATGGAAAAAAAAAAAACCGAGAGCAAAGGAAAGGGAAACATGGCTAAACCTGACATTCCTCTCCTGTAACAGAGAATGTATACAAAATAGAATTAAAACAGTGGAAAAAGTTGTATTCCCTTTAAAGAAAAACAAAATAGAAGGTCAAAAAAGAGAAATGCACGTTTTTAGAATATGTACGTACCGTTAGGTGTGGTTTTTTTATTCTTATGATTCGTTTGTATAATAAAATTTGACACTAGGTGGTATTTTTTTTATTTTATTGAGTCCGCAGCGGTGAAAAAGAACGGCGAAAAGGAATTAATTATACTAACAGCGAACTTAAAAAAACCATTCATTTTTTTTTAATATCAGTGAAAGGCTATTTATATTTTTAGTTTTAAGTTTGATCAAATGTGTTTAAATATGAACTTTAAGTGTGTTAGAAAAATAAAATTAGAACAAAAATAAACAAAAGTTTTGAGGGCCTTCAAAATATAGTAGATAATATTACATTTTAAATTAGATTTCGGTAGATGTTCAGTTAGTATTAACTGTAAATTTTGGTTTTAAATGGCTTTTAGCTTCATAAAGCAATGTCTGTCTTACGTTTTTGAATCGTACGTATTATATAGTTTACTGATTTAGTAAATATCTTCCCTACTATTTAAGTCTCAGTTGATAGAATCAAATTTTATTATAAGGGACATTACGAGAATGGGAACCGTTTCCCAGAAAATTGGTACTTAATTTGGAATATAAGTAAACAGATTTTAGTAACTGAACAAGATTTTCGTTAAGAATTGTTCATCAGGAGCGATGATTGACTAAAGCTAAATTAGAAATCTACCCTATTTATACTTAGCCTAACCCTTGAATTACTCAGGCTGAACTAATGGCATAGGCGAGGCTATCAGTTCCGGTCAAGTAACCAGTAGAGGGGACTATAAGTCTTTTTAAACTACTCTTACATTTTATAATTTCCATACTTTCGTATGCATTCAACAATCTCCTGTCAGATACATTTTTAATTAATCATAGATTACCTAATGTTACAGTATGATCAGCTTCAAGAGCATGTTTAGCAAATGCTAGACTTTTCTGTTTTACTGTCTTTTAAGTGTGCTAAATGTTTTTTAAATCGTATTTTATTTGACCTTTTAGTTTGTCCAACATACTTCTTGTCGCAATCATTACAACTAATTTCATAAATTCCACTTTTCTCACAATTAGGAATCTTATCTTTGGAATTTCCTGAGGTATTCCTCAGATTGTCTGATGACTTATAGACTAAGGTAAAGCCTTTTTTTTGTTTTTTTTATGGGTCTAGCACACGTGCTGCAGGGAAGAAGTCTCTAAAGCGCTACAGGAGCGACACGTGTGCGGAAAAAGCGATTCACGTTGTTCTTGAATCGCTGTAAATTGCACGCGGTGGGAATCACAGTTCTGAGCAAATTATTCCAAAGGGGTGATGTTCTCCAAATAAAAGACTGCTTGAAAAACGTTGTACGAGGAGTAACAAACTAAACCTCATTCGGATGTGAAGTATTAGCGCGACGTGTACTTCTAACATGCACCGCTCTGGGAGGAATTAAGCAGGCCACATCCTTCGAACACTTTCGATGAAAATATTTGTAGAATAGGCTCAAGTCGCCAACCGTTCTTCGATGTTCCAGCGCCGGTCAGTTCCGGGGCTCCAATCAGACTGAACAGAATCCAACAAATGCAGTGTATGTTTGGGAGCGGAGCCCCAAACATGGGAGCAGTATTCCATAGTTGGTAGAATTTGAGCTTTGTAAAGAATTAACAGTTGTTGTGGAGTGTAAAACTTTCTGGTTCGAAATAATATTCCCAACTTTTGAGAAGCTCTCCTTGCTATGCCTGCAACATGTTCATGCGAGGACATATTTGCTCCCAAATTAACGCCCAACAAATTGAGTGACGATGTTAGAGGAATGGAGTGCCCCGACATAACTATGTCGGGTTAAGCAACGTTAACTTTTTTAGAAAAAACTGCCGCCTGGGTTTTTGTAGCGTTAAATTCCACGTGGTTACTGTCACCCCAAGATAAAATTTTCTTCCAGGTTTTCGTTAAGTTGAATGACTTCCTGCTGTCTGCGGATATTCGTCTGAGTAGCCGATGTCCGAGCGTTCAAAGTGAATGAAGAGACAAGCGTACTGTCATCTGCAAAGCTGTAGATTGGATTCTCGGTCTTTTTCAGCAGATCGTTAATATAAATGAGAGAAAGAGTAGGAGACAGTATGGAGCCTTGAGGTACACCGGCGTTGATAGTGAAAGTGTTAGAAAGAAATCCGTCGACCGCCACTCGTAAAGAACGCTCTCTGAGGAAACATGAGAGCCACAAACAGAACTTTTTAGACATACCATAAGAGCGTAGGTTAGCCAACAGCCCATCGTGCCAAACACGGTCAAATACCTTGGATATGTCAAGAGCAACCGCTTGAGATTCTCCAAAGTGTTCAATTGCGTTGTTCCAAATGTGTGTTACATAAGTCAGAAGATCTCCTGTTGATCTATTTTTACGAAAGCCATATTGATGATCGCTAATAATGTTGAATCTTTCAAGACATTTTAGAAGATGCTGATTGATAGCCTTTTCCATGACTTTCGATATTATTGAAAGCAGTGCGATTGGTCGGTAGTTATTTGGCAAGGTCTTCTTGCCTTTTTTAGGTATCGGCTGAACTGTAGCACATTTCCAGCAGGAAGGAAATATTCCCTTTCTGTAGGATAGGTTGAAAAGTCTACAGAAAACTGGTGTTAGTTCCCTCGAACAGTTTTTGAGAACTATGGCAGGTATTCCGTCAGCACCAGAAGCTTTTTTGGTGTCTAGCTTCATTAAAATACGTTTTATGATACGCTGTCTGAAGACAATATCGGGCATCCTTGACTGCACTATGGGAATAGTAGGTGGTGTTTTTCCTTGGAATTCGACAGTAGAATGTGAAGCAAAGAGTTCAGCCAACAAGTTCGCTTTCTCAACAGGTGTCATTGCAATAGAATTATCTCGCCGTGTGGGTGGTGGTATGGTGGATTTGGTGAAATTTTGACTGACTGCCTTAGCGACTGACCAAAAGGACCTGGAGTTCTTGGGAAAAGCGAGAAGTTTGTTTCTAATTCGTTGATTGTGTGCCTCCTTGGTTTTGTTGATAATTTCTTTGCATCTGTTCCTGGCACGAACAAAGGTGTTACGGTTTATGGTGTTAGGATATTCACGCCATTGTCGGTAGGCAAGATGTTTAGAAGCAACAGCTTCTTTGCATTTTTGGTCAAACCAAGGCTTGTCGTTGGAAGGGCATTTCTTCAAAAAAGGGATGTAAGCCTCCATACCGGCCAAAATAACATCGGAAACCTCCCTGGGTCTTCGGTTCGAAAACAAACGTCTAACCAAGGGAAAGTTCGAAAATATTTCATGAGATCTTCCCATTTAGCAGATTGGTAGTGCCGCTGACCGTGTACATCTCCGGATTGGTGGTTAAAAACAGATCAAGAAGACTGGCGAACTCCCCTTCGCGATCAGGGATTCATGTTGGTTCGTCAATAAACTGAGTTAACCACAACTGATTGAAAATGATTCGGCTTCACGACCTTGCTCGTCGGTAGTATTTGAATATTTAAGCCAGTTGATGTTGTGTACATTGAAGTGACACAGGATGGCAATTTCGGCATTTGGATGGTTAATTGATAAATGATCGATGGTGTCTGCAAGAGAAGCGAAAAGTGTTCTAAAGTTAGTATCACTTGGTGATCGATAGAGGATACAGATGAACCTTGTGGGTGGTTGAGTCGTTATTTTTAACCACATAACATCAAAGTTTGGGGGCTCCAGCCTACCTTATTAAATACATTATTGAGTCCCCTGCTATATTTCGGATTGTATGGTATGGATACATACTTGGTCTTATTGTCTTCGCGAGTAAAAAAGGTGGAATTCTGAATATTTAACCTGAACTAATATCTATTTATTAACTTGCTTACTAAATCATCGTCATAACTAAGGAAACCCAAATATGCAAGTGAAAAACTTTAAAATATGCGCATAAATATGCAAATAATTTTCTCAAAATATGCACATACATGTTGTAAATATGCAGTAAACAAAATCGAAATAGACTTGAAAAATGTAAATTTATTGTTTCACATTACATGATACGAGTACTATACAAATGTAGCAATAAAAAACCCATTTTCAATTTTCAACATACAGGGTGAATGAACTAAATCTAAATATAATATTATACAAAGTAAAAAATAAATATAAATAACAATGTATTATATTACTTTACTTAAAGATGAACATATAATAATAATATTAATAATAATGTAGGTACATATTATAAAAATTTATATACGTAGTAAACAGCATAATAAAACATACATTTTAAATTTGATACATACAGGGCGATGCAACTAAGTAAGCGGAAATATGCAAATATTGCAAAAGACAGGGTCGCCGTTAGTTATAAAAACAATAAACTACTAAATATTTCTCAAAATTCTCCATTAAAAAGTTTTGTCTTCTATCGTTGGATAAAAATTTATAAGTTGAGAAACCCTTTCCACATCGACTGATGTAATAGGGGCGTTTTTAAAATTATTTAATAGCATAGGATCTAAATCAATGAAATCAGTAAAGTCCCCCTTTAAAACATTAGCTACTTGGCTGACAAATTGAAACCCACTATTTTTTTCCATAACATTCCGAAATTTTTGAAAAATTTTGCTCCCAATTTTACCTGCGACATTTTCAAAAGCGACCTCACATTGTTTTATTAATTGAACACTTCGGGTTAATGGCAAATTAGATTCCTCCATTTGAGTTATGAAATAAAGCTATAATTTGTTTTAAGGAAGGAAAGTTGTTGTTTTATCTCCTTGTTTTTGAATAATCGTTTAAGTTCTGTAAGGGATTGGGAAGATTCGTCTGATAATTCTGCAGTTAAACCATCTAGTTGACAGAAGTTGTCGCAATAAAAAAATGTTGCTTCCAACCTAGTGCCCCATCTTGTAATAACAGGCTGAGGTGGAAGAGGAGTGTTTGGTAGTTTTTCTTTGTAGAACTGAATCCTTAAACGCGCTTTAAGGAAGATTTTCTTCATGTTAGAAATAATACAAGTATGCTCTGATGGCCATCTGGGGTTTACTGACTGGTTTTTACTGACCATAAAATAATAAAATTTATTTGGGGAAAACCACCGGCGCGGCGGCGGCCAATGTCCCTTATTCCGAAAAATGAATGAAAACGCCTGCCAAAGACCTACATTATTATAAATTCCTTCAAATATGCACATATATGCTATTTTTAAAGCATTTATGCAAATATTCAGAAAAATGCATATAATATGCAAAATATGCAATATATGCGCTTTGCATATTTGGGTGTCCTTAGTCATAACCATTAACTCTAGTTATATTTCTAATACGATTCCTTTCATTATTGAAGTTTACTCTATTCAGAGAAAAAGTGACCAAACGATGAACTAAAAAATGTAATGCAACTAATTAGTGTTGTTTGCAATGAAATGAATTATTAGGAATATATCTATCTGTTTCTGTATCAAATTCTAATTCTAATATTATTATTTTTAATAATTAAAATATCTAGAAAAGGCAGTTGTCTTTTGTTCTCAATTTCGTAAGTGAATTTAATGGAATCATACCGGCTATTTAATTTGGAAAGAAAATCATATTTGCTTTCTTTGTAGCAAAAATTGCGAAAACATCATCCACATACCTATACCATACCCTTGGGAAATATTTAAATTCTTGACTGGCTTCTGTCTCAAACTTACTCATGAATAAATTGGCTATGAAAGGTGATTTATGATTACTCATAGCTGTTCCTTCTTTCTGAACATAAAATTGAAAATAATTTTGTTCCATAGAAAGTTTAGATAATGTTAAGTATTCATGAATAATTTCGTCCTCAAAGTCATTCACCCTATGTAATTCTTCGAGATATTGTAAAGTTTGTGGTATTGGCACACTTGGGAACAAAGAACTGACATCAATAGAAATTAAGATGCCACCTTCATTACGAACTAGATGTTTTGTTTTATTAATGAATTCTAAGGAATTCTTCACTGCGAAAATATTTAATGGTAAATTCTCAAATCCATTTGATAACCATTTGGATACTAAATATGTGGGTGCCCCGACCGATGAAACAATGGGTTGCATTGCTTTTCCAGGTTTGTGAATTTTGCCAGCCAGACAACTGTAGTATGGTCGGATTACTCACATTTAATTTAGATTTCTTACGAATCGGAGATCAGGTTCTTACATTTCTTTATAGAGAGCCTATTCCTTATAGTCCCCTCTACTGGTTACTTGACCGGAACTGATGGCCTTGCCTATGTTATTAGTTCCATCTGAGTAATTCAAGGATTAGGCTAAGTATAAATAGAGTAGATTTGTAGTTTAGCTTTAGGCAATCATCGCTCCTGATGAAGCTAACATGGTTAGCGAAATGCGCGCCCAGTGCAAAAATAAGGTGTTTGTTGTAGTGGTGATATATATATAGTGTCATTGTGCCAAAGATTCCACATTCCCAACTTAGTATTATTACTGTACTAAACATAAAGAAGTACCAAACACAACTTATCTTTTTCACTATCCAGGACTTAATTTAGCACGCTTTCCCATATAATGAACCTCATAATAAGATAAAAGGAAGAAAATATCGAGTTTTATGTAAAAATAAGTCTAAAACAAAGGGTACTATACAAAATTATATCAACACAGCTATTAGAGTATTGCTGTAGTATTGCCACAGAATGCTCTATACTACTTTGCTTGCATGTAGCTAATGAGATCTAATAGATGTAAGCACGTCTTTACTTAGCTCTAGAGAAATGATTATACTGGGAAGTTTCATTATTTTTCGAGCCCTCGTACTATCAATGCAGTCTTTAACGCTTAAAGATGATCTTCGTCTGCTGGTTTTTAATTTTGTTTCTGTCGCGAACACTTTGGAATGTAAATTTTATGTAATTACAGTATTTCAGACTACAACGCTTATATAAATAAAACTGGTCAAGTACAAGTCGGACTTGCGCAATTTGTGTTCCGTCCCGAAACTGCTGAAGTATTCCATGGACTTCAGTCACACATTCATCTTCAATATAAGAATTATCGAGAATATATAAAAAGCGAAACAACTTTCTAGTAAAGGTTTAAAACAAATATTTATTACCTAAATACTTGTTTAATTACAAAGAAATAAAATAAAATTATTTTATATCGGTACCTATCCGTTGGTCACCAGTCATAATAAATTTTTTGATCAGTACTTTCAGAGATAGGGTGGAGGGACAGCGTTTTGTTGCCATTTTAAAAAATAATATAAAGAAAAATTTGCGCGAGTATATCATATATGTTTTTGAACTTGTGTTTTCACAAACTTTCATTTGATACCCCACTCGAAGAGCTTGCAATTTTTTTTTTTTCATTTAAGATTTCACCCTTTAAATTAAAATTTAATTTTTAAATCTACATGGCTCTAAATGGGCCATCAATTCCCACATTAGTGCCAAATTTCAACTTTTTACGTAAGATAGTTTCGGAGAAAATCGGGTGTGGCAAACAGGCACCGAAGTGATCCTATCAGTGTTCTGTACGGAACACTAATAAGTTATTTATTTTCCGGGTTAATCATTGAATATGATATCTTTGTAACACCTTTTATTAAACTGCTATTAAATTATCTGCCATGACTAAACCGCACTCTCAGGTCCGTAAGATTAATAACTTAATTTTGTCAAAACCCTTAGGTCGAGATAGCAGCGGTTAGCTTTGTATTTTGATCGATTACTATCTACAGCTTACCGAGTGTTCAGGTATTTATCTTCTAAAATTGGAATAAGACTAAAACTTGGTGAAGTTGTTTACCTAGTACTTCTCCTGCAAAGCCAAATCGTAAAATAAATAAGGAATTTAACTTATTTACCTTAGAGATTAAACCAATTCAAACATTAAAATATGAGGTATTAAATTAAACTTGATAATGAGATACAAATTACGAAATATCGACTACAGAAGAGATTTCAGAGATATTTACAACTGAAAGTGATATTTTACCTCATTTAAAACTGTAAATTATAAAGAAAGCATCCTAACACGATTCATTTTAATTTATTATAGTATATTCAAAATTTTAAATTTCTGTTTAACCAATTATAATAGTTAAATGCTGGAAAGGGAAAGTTCAGTCGTTAAATTAGTACTAATTAATAAGATTAATAGTAAAATAGAAACATGTAAAATAATTTATTACTTCATTTTTATGGAACCCTTTGTAGGTTGAAAATATATTGTAAATTATGAATATTATAAGCAGCTAAAATATTGTAAAGGCGGCTATAGCATAGTGGATAAGGGTAGTATAATGGAGACAATACGTACTCTTTACCCAGATTCAATTTCTGGCCGAAATTTTCAAGGAATCTCAATATTTTTTTTTTTAAATCTTCGCTCTTGATTTCTTTATCGATCTGTCTGAGCTGAGTTTTGATTATTTACCATGATTTTTACTAATTTATCAATATATATTGCTTTTTTTTCTAAAAGCTACCTTTTTAGTCAATAAAATGAGTCTCAGTCACGCAATTTTTAAGGAATCTCTCTATCGATCTGTCTGGATGGGTTTTTGATTATTGACCATGATTAGAACTTATTTTTTAATAAATATAGTTTTTAACCATTTACACCAAGAACATCAAACCTATCAAACCTATTCAAAATGGTAAGATGATTTCTAAACTTAAGGCTTTTAAACTAGGAATTCCAAACCTAGTATAACCTAATATAGAGAAGCAAACTCCAAACCTAACACAACCTAATGTAAGAGAAAGTAATCTTTTGAAGTTTCTCTAAACCTAAGACTTTTAAATCATGAACTCTAAACATAATATAACGTAATCTAGAAATATATATTTTTGTAATTGTTTTCTAAATTAATGACATTATAGCAAATTTAACCATTAATTTGGGTTCTACGCCGGAGATCCGAGTTCAAATTTTCGGAAACTATAAATTGTTTTATATTGACCAACCGAATACATCATTTTATATTATTAGGTCTCATCTCAAATACTTCTTAAGATGGAGTGGTCTATCACATTCCATTGTCCTCTATTGATTATTTCAACATAATTTTGAAACTATTTATCTTCATACGATATGCAAACTGCGACCATTAATTTTTCGGACTATTATTATATATCAGTCTAGGGGCATCATCTACAATTTTAGTCCCTATGTCATTTTTTTAGGTGAATCTATTTCCTATTTTCAGTTGCGAAATATTAGAGTCGCAAAATTTAATTTAGAGAATGGAACGAAGATCTACGGTTAAATTCCACGCAAAAAACTTATATGACAAGTTTTTAAGTACCGATCATATTATTGTGAATAGAAGAAACTAGTTTGAGACGATAAACATACAAAAAAACCCAATATCATTTCGAACACTAGAAATGATTCAGACACTTCATAAATTATTGATAGATATTCAAAATTCATCATTAAAAACGATGGAAAAAGCGGTAAACACCAACAAGGAAACAATTATAATAATTTTAAAAGATTTAGATAAACAAAGGTTTGCACAAAATGTGTTCATAAAAATTAAAAGGATATCAGAAGTTATTGAAAGTACAACGGCAGGGAAATCACGCGACCATTCCAAGCCTAAAAGCAATTTTGACTGGTGATGAACCGCAAACCAAAAATTCACAAAAAGAGTGGCACTCATGTATCGGAAGCTATTCTCTTTCATTTCTTTAATCCCTTTATATATGTTACATGTATGTTTAAAAATAATTAAGTTTAAAATAAGCTTAATAAGTTACGAAATCAAATATTATGAATTATATAACGTATCGTTATCAATCCACTGAATTTCCTAATTTCATCTGAAACTTTTAAGATATATGTACTAGTTCTAATACCATCTTGATACGTTTAGAAGAAATGTTACTCTTGATTGAAATTTCGGAGGAAAGCAGTTTTTATAGAGGATTTAATTTATCGTTAATTACCTTATTTGCATCTTGGGATGGGAAACTTCGGGCCATCGTGGGAGAGGGATTTAAACTCTAATTTCCTAACGCTAAATAATTAAAACTGTTAAAGGAATATTAAAAAATTAGTTTTTAGTTTATTAAATTTTAAATTCAGACAAGCTAGAATATCCGGACGGTGTATATTTTAAATTTTTTTTTTTTTTAATATGTACACTATTGGAACTATTGCAATGGATAACAATGGACTTTGGTGTAGATGAATAATGAATTAAATAGTTCGCTAATCAGGTTTCGGTATCTATGTTAACTTTCCGTATATTATTCATTTATAAAGTGACATATCTTTTTGAAAAATCTATTTATTGGGAGACAGGCATAGTTAATGAGACTGACAGTATAACCGAACAAAAATTGAAAAGTATTTAAGTTACTTTTATACTTATTAGCTGAATTTCTCATAATACATTAAGTTGACATCTTACAGACTTACATTTCGCGATTGTTGATAAAAAATATTTTAAATATTTTCAAAATCGAATACAGGCTACGTATAGTATATCATTTAACAATTTTCAACTAGCCCTGAATTTTTTATGAAAATTTGTTCCCAAACTGCAAAGAAGTAATAAAAAAAAAGGTTTTCTTTAATACAAGTTTTATTGGAATTAAGATAAAAATTGTCAATAAAAGATGCACCCATTTATTGGGTATATTTTCCACCATCCCGAATATCTTAATAAAAAAATATCATAATATTGGATTTTGTTCAGGCTACCTGCTTTAATATTAAAGTAATGTTGAACGCTATTAAGGATAGAGTGGAAACTCTAGCTAAATATAATGTTAGTTTACTGTTGTATGTTGTATTTTTTTAAGTGTCTCACCTAAATCACTATTTTTCCTATATATATTACAAATTTTTTGTTATATATACTTTGCTCATAAAAAACTAAGTTTAAAATGGAAATATTTTTCTTGGCATGTAAAATGGGAAAATAGTAAACTAGGTGACTTTCTTAAAAAATGTTCCTGTACATGAACAGGTAATATCTTTGAAATAATATGACCGATCAAAAGAGAAAGTTTAGAAGTTTTAAAAAATATCGTAATGAACATTGTGAGTATTTATAGCAGATTGTAAACTTTAATATTGCTTTATAATCTGGTTTTAAAAGCCCTTTGTTTCTGCCTTGTACTAATTAGGATGATAGCATAAATATTGAATACATTCTACGTAAATTATAAAACAGGTTTTATTCCCTATCGTATCGTAACACGTGTAAAGGTTTTACCTTTTCAATAATTCATATAATATATAACACCTTTATTACCTTTTGGAAGAAATTATTCCTAATATACTAATTTCTCGTTAACTTTTGGAGTAAATATTTCTATTTTCAGGTAATTCCAGAAGGTAAGGGTATAAATAATGATTTATTAATGATGTTTGAGTACTTAATGTATATACTTTACTGGCAAAATGTGGTAGTTTACTAATTTTATGTAGGGGGTTCAGGGAAGAATAAAATAAACTAGTCATTTCAAAAAATTGCCTACAGTCTTTTAAGTATAAACACAAAGCGTTTCTCTATTGCAGCAATTATTTTTTCAAATTATTACTAAAATACGTCATTTTTGTCAAATATTGCCTTCATCAAGGTGCGAAAAATAAGCTATATATTTTAACAGCTATTTTCAAAGTTTACTGAACGCAAAACTCTCGATCATCCTGCATTCGCACTCTCGTTTATTCACTAAATACCTTTATCAATCGAATATGTATTAAGTTTATTTTTTATGCAATTTACACGGCTACGATTAAAAACAAGGCGGTTTTTAGTGTTCCGTACGGAACACTTATAAGATCACTTCGGTGTCTGTCCGTCTGTCTGTCCGTCTGTCTGTCTGTCCGTCTGTCACACCCGATTTTCTCCGAAACTATTTGTCATAGAAAGTTGAAATTTGGTAATAATATAGGAATTGATGGCCTCATTAGAGCCATGTAGTTTTGAAAGTTAAATTTTGACTTAAGGGGTTAGTTTTGGGGGGTGAAATCGGAAGTGAAAAAAAAAATTTTTTACTAGGTAATCGAGTGTTGTGTCAAATGAAAGCTTATGAAAACACGAGTAAAAAATATATATATAATGTAATACTTGCGCGCACTTTTTTTTTCGTATTATTTTTAAAAAATCGCGAAAAATCGCTGTCCACCCGCCTTATCTCGGAAAGTACTTAGCAAAAAATTTTGAAAAAATTCTGGAATATTCTCCACGGGGTGTAGATTGAACGAAAATTATCACGAGTGCATTACCTTTAATAATTTATCTGGTATATAAAAAAAAAACAAAAATTTCAAGGTCATCAGATTTCAGTAAAGACTGGAAACAAACTTTGTTGAGAACTCATTTGGGGTATGTTTTGTGAAGTCACTGATCATTTTATACCTCTGTAACAAAATTTTTTATTTGAAAAGCAATCAACGTACGGAACACTAATTGCGCAAGTTCAACTTGCACTTGACCGGTTATTTTAAATAGTTTTTTAAAAACTGTTATGTAACGTAGCAGTTTTATTTTAGCAATTCTATAAATAGATAAAATATAGCCCGAATTTAAAACAGTTCTTTTTTATGGGTCTAGCACACGTGCTAGTGTGAAGTAATCAAGCGAGCCACATCCATCTGACTCTCCATGAAAATACATATAGAATAGACTAAAGTCACCAACCGTTCTTCGACGCTCCAACGAATCAAGGCTGTAGGCCAGTTCCAGGTCTCCAATCAGACGAACAGCTCTCCTCCGAACAGCATCCAACAAATAAAGTGCATGTCTGGGAGCAGAGCCCCAAACATGGGAGCAATATTCCATAGTTGGTCGAATTTGAGCATTGTACAGAATTAACAGTTTCTGGTTTGAAATAATATTCCCAGGTTTCGAGAAGCTCTCTTTACTATGCTTACAACATGTTCATACCAAGACATATTTGATCCCAAATTAACGCCCTGTTGAGTGACGATGCTAGAGGAATGGAGTACACCGACATAACTACGAGTATGTCGGATTCAGTAACGTTAACTTTTTTAGAAAAAAAATTGCCGCCTGGGTTTTTGTAGCGTTCAATTCCACTTGGTGACTCACCCTAAGATAGAATTTCTTTCAGGTCTTTGTTAAGTTCAATGACTTTCTGCTGCCTGTGGATATTCGTCTAAGTATCCGATGCCCGAGCGTTCAAAGTAAGTGAAGTGATAAGCGTACTGCTATCTGCAAAGCTGTAGATCGGATGCCCGCTCTTTTCCAGCAGATCGTTAATGCAAATATGAAAAAGAGAATAGGAGACAGTATGGAAAACCTGGGGTACACTGGCGTTGATAGTGACGTTGTTAGAAAGAAATCCATCGACTGCCACTCATAAAGAACGCTCTCTGAGGAGATATGAGAGCCACAAACAGAACTTTTCAGACATACGCCAACAATCCGTCGTGTCAAACACGGTCGAATGCCTTGGATATATCAAGAGAAACCGTTCGAGATTCTCCAGAGTGGTCAATTGCGATGTTCCAAATATGTGTTACATAAGTCAGAAGATCTCCTGTTGATCTATGTTTACGAAAGCCATATTGATGGTCGCTAATAATGTTGAATCCTTAAAGATATTGTAGAACATGTTGATTGAAAGCCTTTTCCATGTATAACAGTGTGTAACAGTATAGAAGTGAAACCAATTAGGGTTATTTATTAAATTTGTCATTCCCTATAATGAGCATGTTATTGATTTTTGATGGTATTATGAAAAGATTGCTGTTTAAGTCTGGTATAAAAAAAAGTATATAAAAATTATATTTAAGGCGTGCAGGACCGATTTTATTCATTTACTGCTTGCATTGTATTGCACTCTATGTGGGAAATATTTACACTTAGGTAATAGCATAAAAGTTTCTTTCTGAACAAAAGTTACTATCGTTCGTCAAGATTAAACATAATACTAAAAAAAGTGATTTAGGTTTATCTGGCTGAAACTTTGTTGTAATGCTATTCTTGACCTTATAAACTGTGACCTGCCACTTTGTTCTATAACTCATTATCAATATTTGAAAAATAAAGATTGACTCTTAATATAAATAAATATCAATAGTTATATATATTTGTGTAAACGAACTAAAAATGCTACAGTTTTTTTGCGATAATAGTAACTGTTATTATTAGGTCAAATGCTTCATTATAGCAACGTTGCAGTCAATTTAGCTGGAATTACTTTTTCATATCCTTTTGGTATTCTTTATTTAGCAATCTAAAAGATTATCCCCTAACCAACTCTATGTGTTATAGTATTTTATACATTTTTATGGGCATATGCTACTAGAGCGGTGCGTGTGATCACAAAGCGATTCACATTGATCTTATGTCCACAGCATTTATTAATCAGTGTATCAAAAGAACGTGTAAATTAAAGTTATAAGTTGTTATACGGCGCACATGCTGACGTTGGCAATAAAAAGTTTTAAACTGTCAGTTCGAAGAAATTATGCCATCTTGTTTTTTTTAATGGAAAGCCCTATGTATTATTTTATTTTTGAGTCCCAGTAAAGATTGTAGATATCATATGTCTAAATTGAACTGTTTTGGAATTACTGTCATTTGAAATTTAAAATAAAAAAAAAAAGACAAAAAAACTCTTAATAAATACTCTAGGTTTATTTTTAAGGTAACATTTGCTCAAAATGTCTACCGTTAACAGCGAGGCAATGACCCAATCTGTCATAAACAGGCTGAATAGAGTTTTGCAGAGAATCCGGGGTGATCTGTGCTACTTCATATTCTATTCTATCATTCTTTGTTGTAAATCTTCTACAGTTTCAGGTCGACTTAGGTTAACTTTGGTTTTCAAATGACCCCATAAAAAAAATCGAGTGGGGTAAGGTCGGGACTCCTTGCAGGCCATTCTACAGCCCCTCTTCTGCCTACCCATCGATTAGGAAAAATCTCATTCAAATATCTACGAACACTGATTTCATAGTGAGGAGGTGCTCCGTCCTATTGATACCACAGATTCCTGTTAGGGGTATCTAAATTATTTTCATAGGGAGAAAGACCTGCACAAGTTGGAATAACTTGCTCTTAGAGTAACTGTAAATACCACGGTCCTGTAAGATTTTCAACCATAAAAAGGAACCAATGATATGACGTCGACAAATCCCTGCTCACGCGTTTATCTTTTCTGGCCTTTGAGAATGACTGTCGATTATCCAGCGGGGATCTTCAGATATCTCTTGCAATAGAATGGCTTTGTATGGATGCAATTTTTTTCATTCAGTATACAACTTAAGGTACCTTTACTTATGTTGTGGTCTAGGCAAAGCTGTCGAGTGGCTGTATGAGGATTTTCAGTAATTTCCAATAAAATACTTAACTTTTAATCATCGCTTGTTTTAACTTTAGGAGGTCCAGTACTAGAATGATCTTTAATATGACCTGATTGTCTAAATTGTTTTAACGTTTTGCTAACTACTGATTGGGTAGTTCGAATAATTTTCGTTAAAAAGATCACACACCTCTTGTTGTGTTCTCCTACGATCTCCGTGACCAACCATCAATAACAAAGTGATTCTTTCAGTTTTCGTCAATAAATCATTTTTAAATGTTCGAGACAAGCCAGCCAATTTTTTTTTTAATTTGATCTCCTTAATTTCAAATATTCAAATTCCAAAACAGTTCAATTTAGATATATGTTATACTAGCCGTGCCCGCGGTCCGCTCACGTAAACTGGATTCACCTTTATCGTCACTGCTTATTCGTTATGTTTATATTATTATATAGCTCGAGGGACCTTAGAGGCTCATGGCTTGGTTGCATACTTGTCTCCACTTCTTTTTGTCTCTTTTTTCCAGTGCGGGATTCCCATCAACTCCGGATCTTGCTTTACTGCCTGAATCTATGTAGATCGACGTATACCTTTGCCTTTTCTTACAACCACTCCTCTTATTAGGGCTTGCTTTGCCTGTCTTTCTTCCTTCATCCTTGCCACGTGTCCCAACTATCCTAATCGCTGAATTCTTATGATTTGGCTTATAAGAGGTTTCGTATATAGGCATTTTAATTCGTAGTTTATTCTTCTTCTCCACAGTCCCTCTTCGTTCCTTCCTCCGTAGATTCTTCTCAAAGCTTTCCTTTCCCACACCTCCAACGTCTCATTTTCTCTTGCATTCAGTTTCCACGTTTCACATCCATATGTCACCGTGGGTCTGACAACTGTCGTATATATTCTTTCTTTTGCTTTTCTTGATACTTTCTTTGATTTCAATATAGGATTCATCGCCCCCAAACATCTCTGTTCTTTCGCTATTTTTTTTTTTTGTATCTCCGTCCTTTCTTGTCCACTCTCTGTTATTGTTACTCCCAGATAATTAAATTTGTCTACTTTTTCAAACATATATATTTTCCCTAAGTTCTTTATTATATCTAAACTTTTGTTGTTTTTATTATCCTTCTTTGTAATTTCCATGTATTTTGTTTTTTCTTCATTTATCTGTAGTCCTCTCATCCTTCCTATTTCTTCTATCCTAATTATGCCTTTTTTGAGGTTCTCTTTTACTCTTGCCATCACTGCTACATCATCCGCATAGGCCAAGCATTTGCAGGTTTGTTGGTATATCGTTCTGTTTGTTTTTATTTCTGACTCCCGGATTATCTTCTCTAGTACCAAATCAAATAGATATATCGACACTGGATCCCCCTGTCTTAATTCTCCTTTCACCTTAAACTTGTCTGATACTTTGCCCTTAACCAACACTCTATTTTCTGTGTCATTCAGAGTCATTCTCACCATGCGAATCAGTTTACTTGGATTTTTAAGTTCTTCCATTATCTCGTAGAGTCCTTCTCTATTTACAGAGTCATATTCTTCTCTGAAATCCACAAAGACCAAGTGTAGTGCCAAATTTTGTTCTTAGCTATTATCTTAGATTTGCTTAATCGAAAATATCTGGCCTGTAACCGATCTATTTTTCCTGAATCCACTGGTACTCTCCCAGAATAAATGCGGCTTTCTCTTCTAGTCTGTTTTTGATAGTCACCACTACTATCTTGTACACAACATCCAGTAAGGCTATTAGTCTATAATTAGCACATATAGTTTTTTCTTCTTTTTTGTATATTGAACAAATGAGCGACTCTCTTCAGCTCACTGGCATCTTTTCTGTTTCCCATATTTCTTGCACCAACCATCATATATCGTTTTCCAGATCTACTCCTCCAGCTTTTATCATTTCTGCTGTTATATAATTTCCACCCGGAGCCTTATTTTTTTTTGGGTTCTAATTATTTCTCTTATGTCTTCTTTGCAAGATTTGTTTGTCCCCTCCTGCCCTTCAGTTAATTTTGCTTCCTATTTCTCATTCAACTCCTCATTTTCATCTCCATTTAATGTTTCTTTGAAGGATAAGTGATTCTTGAGTGCTAAGCACACTAATGGACAGACAGACAGAGAGACGTTACGTTATATATATTACATAGATTATTTATTTATTTTTTTTTTTGTTTTTCTTTCTCACATTTGGTCAATGTGGTTCCATGTTTGGCTGACGGGCGCAAACCAAGTCAGCACAAACGCATTACCATTGTGTATTAAGGAATGACCTGACAATGTTACATGTTTTCAAAATCACTGACTTCTGAATGTTTTTGTGTATGTTTGTGTTGAGTCCTAATCGTACTAAGTGTGGTGTGAATGTTGTTGGTGTACGGCCTGTGGCTGATATAATGAGGGGGACAATGATGACTTTTTCTTGTTTCTATAGCCTTTTTATTTCCCTTGCAAGGTCTGTGTATTTGGAAATTTTTTCTGTGTATTTCGTTTGGATGTTTGTGTCGTTGGGGACAGCTATGTCAATTAGATAGGTGACTTTTTCTTTTTTGCACTGAAAAGTAATATCGGGTCTATTGGCGGAGACTGTTTTATCTCTATGGATACTGATGTCCCAGTAGAGTTTGTAATCTTGATTTTCAAGTACGGATGTTGGTGTCTATTTGTAGTAGGGATCTGTGTTTTCTATGAGCTTGTATGTTGTGGCTAGTGCTTGGTGAACTACTTTTGCCGCTGAGTCATGTCTGGCTGTGTATTCCGTTCCGGCTAATATTTTACATCCGCTTGTTATGTGTTCGATCGTTTCTTTCTGCTGGTGGCATTTCCTACATCTGTCCTCTGCAATAGTCGGGTCTTTCTGTAATAACATAGATTATTATTATTATTATTATTATATAACCTGGTCAGAGAACATATGTATGAACTTAAAAAAAAGCAAATCGGATAAGTGGTTCTCGAGTGATAAGCGCACTAACGGACAGACAGATAGAGAGACGTTGCATTTTATATACATTGTAGAAGATTATAGATAACCTGGCCAGAGAACAAATGTATGAATTTAAAAAAAAAACATGTAAGTCGGATAAGTGGTTCTCGAGAGATAAGCGCACTAACGGACAGACAGACAGGCAAAGAGACGTTGCATTTTTATATATATTACAGATATTTTTTGCTACATGATATTGTTCCATATTTAATGGTTTAGGCAGTGTATTTCAAGAGGACGCGCTAGCGTCAAACTTTTTTCCGACTTGATTCACTATTATCATCACTGCTTATTCCTTATGTTATCTAACGTAATAAAATATAGCCTATAACCTGGCCAGGTAACATATGTATGTTTAAAAAAAAGCACGTAAATCGGATAAGTGATTCTCCAGTGATAAGCGCACTAACGTACCGACAGACAGACAGGCAGACAGACAGACAGACGTTGCATTTTATATATATTATAGATTAGACAAATAATATCTAGAATTTTTAGTAAGACTCAAAAATAAAATAATATACAGGGCTTTCCATTTTAAAAAAATTTAAGGTGGCGTAATTTCTTCGAACTGACAGTTCGAAACATTGTATTGTCAACGTCAGCATGTGCACCGTATAATACACTATAACTTTTAATTTAATATTTTTTTGATACACTGATTAATAAATGCTGTGGAATCATTATTCCGTACATATGGGGCACCTTATATATATATATATATATATATATATATTAGGTGGGGGGGAACTCGGCAAAGTTGGGCGTATTGTATTTTTAATAATTTTGGTAGATACGGCAACTTTTTGCTTTCTTTCTTTATTCTATATATATATATATATATATATATATATATATATATATATATATATATATATATATATATATATATATATATATATATATATATATATATATATATATATATATACGTGTACATATATATATATATATATATATATATATATATATATATATACGTATATATATATATATATATATATATATATATATATATATATATATATATATATATATATATATACATATATACATATATACATATATATATATATATATATATATATATATATATATATATATATATATATATATATATATATATATATATATATATATATATATATATATAATATATATATATATACATTAAACAATAGATTCCCATGAACAGCTTTTAAAAGACTATCGCATATATTGCAAAACAAACACACAAGATTCAAGAAATATATTGAAATAACTATACTAAATCAATGTGTTATCCCAGTACTGCTGTATGAGTTTAAAACGTGGACAAATACAAAGGAAACAATGAGGAATATGCAAACTACCCAAAGTCATATGTAGAAACAATCATTATAACATTAAAGTTAAAGAATCTACAGAAAGGATTGTAGGACCTACCGAAATGGAGAATATCAAAAACACAGTACAAGGTAAAATGGAGACCCGCAGGATATGTAGCATGATCAAAAAGGACATGCTAGACAAGGAAAACGACAGACAAGGAAAACGACATACTCAAAACTATGAGGAAAAAAAGAAATCCCAGACCTACTGTGCTAAGAGAGTAAGGTCAAACTTTAGGAAAGTGGTATGATCTGGAAGGGGAGAACGAACCTAGAACAGTACAGTACCTGATGGAGATAAACTTGGCGTATGTTCACTCTTATAGATCTTGTACATTGGATAGAAAGAGAGATATTAAATATAATACAATAATGTATACAGCTAATTTATATGTATCCAACCTCTATCTACAAGCTTATATATTATAAACAGGTTCTTCAAGATTGGCGTAGCCATTGTTTTTTAGATCTGCATGAAGGCTCTCTGAATCAAACATCTTTGTACCCAAACAAATCATTTTGTTTGTTCTGTCTCTGGCTTCTCTTCAAGTTAAACTTACTTCCCTATATTTAGTATTATTAAATACCTGGATAATATTTTGTGCCATCTCGGATTATTATTTTTGATAAAAATTTAATAGAAAATAATATCTATTATGAAGTTGACAATATTAAGCCCTTTTCCCTTGCCTTTTCATTTTATATGGCAAGTTCCTCTAATTTCAATCCCTAATAAAATTTTTATTTGCAATAAAAACTTTATCTCTATGCTTTTAAACTAGCTCTTCTATCTCTTTTCGTCATCTTAATAAGATTTATGATGATCGGTAGGTAGCTCTTAGTCTCAAATGGTTACAGTATAAAAAAGGCATGTGCAGGAAAACTCGATCATAAAATTTTCATTATTAAGTTTTACTATAAGAAAAGTTTTAATCATATTTAACGGTGGAGTTACTGGCACCATTCTAGTTGATACTAATATCTAAAATTGTACAAAAAGTTTAAAATGTTAGTTATAATCTAATACCTTTTTAAACATGAAAAATTTCATTTAGTTGCTTGGGTTCATTATACGTGGCCATAATTAATCTTGATGATCTTAATTTCGACAGTACAAGATTTTAAATTAAGTCGAAATTTATGAGTCAACTTATTATGTCATTTTAAAAAGAATTACAGCTTCGTAATGTACATCTCTTAATTGAAATGGCGTTATAATCACTCCATCCCCCTAAAGTATATGGGGTTCGGCAGATACCATATGCAATAAAAAAATTGGTAACATGATTTACCCAGTGCTTTCCGTGCAAACATGCAGTCCTAAAATAAACGCTAAATTTCACTATCTTTCACTAAAGAATAACTTAATACAATCCAGTTTATGGTGAAATATTTATAAAAAAAAATAGAAAATTACTTTGTTTAAATAAACAAAAAAAATCTAATATTTAAAACCTTAACCGGCCCTTTTAAAATCATATCGAACAAGATATATGATCTCTGATGACGAAATACGTGTGTAGGTTATACGACAACGATTTAGCAGACAGACAGATAGACAAACAGACAAACAAGCTGACGGAATTTGGAGATTATGTGTATAAAAATCTGATGACTTTTTTTAAGAACAAAACTTATTTACTACTTAACGATGTCATTATTTTTTGATTATCAACTTAGATGCTCAGCTCAGTCATTTTCAGTGTTCCGTATGGAACACTTATAAGATCACTTCGGTGTCTGTCTGTCTGTCCGTCTGTCTATCACACTCGATTTTCTTCGAAACTATTTGACATAGAAAGTTGAAATTTGATACTAATGTAGGAATTGATGGCGTCATCTTAGCCGTGTAGTTTTGACTTAAGGGGTTAGTTTTGGTGGGTGAAACCTAAAGTGAAAAAAATATTTTACCAGGTCATCGAGTAGGGTGTCAAATGAAAGTTCAAAAATATACATAGTGTAATACTTGCGCATACTTTTCTTTGTATTCCTTTTAAAAATCGCGAAAAATCCCTGTCCCTCCTCTTGTCTCAAAAATATTGGTCAAAAAATTTTGGAAAAATTGCTAAATATTCTCTGTAGGGTGTAGATTGAACGAAAATTATCACGAGTGCATTACCTTGAATAATTTATCTAGTATATAAAAAAAAAAAAAAAATTCAAGCTCATTAGTTTTCACTAAAGAATGGAAAAAAAATTTGTTGAAAATTCATTTGGGGTGTGTTTTGTGAAATTATTGAACATTTAATACTTCAGTAACAAAAATTTGTATGTTAAAAGCAATCAACCTACTGAACATTAATTGCGCACGTCAAACTTGCACTTGACCGATTATGTTTTATTAATACACTGTATAATTACAGATATTTCACTTCTTCTATAAATACTCAGTACACTTTAGGCTAAACTACATAGTGTATAACATATTGTCGTCTAAAAAGTAGACATCTGTTACAATCTGACAAGCTGTCATTCTTAAACGGTAATTTTTCAAGGAGAACAGCTTAAATATTTCTATTTTAGTCTTCTCAATCTGATTTTTTTTTTTTTTTTACATGTGTTCTATGGCATTGGCGTATAACCAATTAGCCAGCATCTCTCTTTATAAGACACACAAATTTATACATTCACACAGACAAATCACAAACACCCAGCCCAGACACGGAATCGAACCGCGGACCTCTCGGACAACAGTGGGCAAGTCTAACGCCTTAACCCACTGCGCCAATCAGCCGGGCTCAATCTGAATTTAAAAATGTCAGTTTCTAGTACAATAAGAATTTCTTTTGGTTTCCGGTCACATCCACTAAAAAAAAAAAACATGAAAGTTTACATTTACATAAGAAACCGTGACAGAAGTATATATGCGTATTGGTTTAAAGATACTTTATGCTGTTGCCTAACAATTAATTGCTTTTTATAGAATATTGATGATCGAGTTAAATATAGCTAGAAGTTTTGCAAGAAGGAAAACACTACTTAAATTTCCACTAAATTTTTTTATTTTTAACACCATGACATGTTTCGCTGTACGACAGCTTCTTCAGATGGTTTGTTACAAAATGAGGGTAAAATTACTATAGTAAATCGTTGGTTCACAATTTATAGCAGGTGATAAAATAATTTTAGAAAATAGATTTAGTAATGTTGAATTATTTAAGTCTAATTGTCCATTTATTACGGAATCTGAATTTTTCAATTTGTTTATTTCTAAAGATTCTAGGTAATTAAGTTTCAGGCTCTTTGTGCAAGTATGTAATATTTCAAAGTTTGGATTGAATTGGTGGTTATTTTCAATTAAATGATTTGCGTAATTTGAGTTATTTTTTCTATTGATGTATGATAAAGCATGTTCTTTTATTCTTTTTGAAAAATTTCTTCCTGTTTGACCTATATATGTTTTTTGAGCAATTTCCACAATTTAATTTGTATACTCCGGATCTATTGTCTCTGTTGTTTTAGTTTTGTTATTTTTTATAAATTTGCCAAGTGTGTTGGATGTTTTAAATGTTATGTTAATATTTAATTTTCTCAAAAATCTATTTAATTTAGTGCCGCATCTACCATAGTATGTTATTGACTTTACGTTTTTATAAGGTTCTTTCTTACTCGGAAAAATTGTACTAATGGCTTTTTTGTAAAGTTTTTTCTTGAGAATATTATCTATTATGGATGGTGAATAGTCATTATTTACTGCTAATTGTTTTATAATATTAAGTTCTTTTTGAAAATCGTCTTGGTTCATAGGAATATTTATTAGTCTGTGAATCATATTATGGAAAACTGCAAGTTTGTGACTTGGTGGATGACATGAGGTATTATGGATAATTACGTCAGTATGTGACGGTTTATGGTAATAAAAGACATTAGAAATAAATCAGCAGATATAATATTTACAAAAGCAGACATAGGTAATTCAGTAGTAGAAAGAAATTTTTCAAAAAGAATAGAAGAACATGCTTCTTCATAAATCAATAGAAAAATAACCCAAATTAAGCAAATCATTTAATTGAAAATAATCATCAATTCAATCCAAACTTTGAAATATTACATACTTGTACAAAGAGCCTGAAACTTAATTATCTATAATCTTTAGAAATAAACAAATTGAAAAATTCAGATTCCTTAATAAATGAACAATTAGACTTAAATAATTCACCATTACTAAATCTGTTTTAATTAAATTATTTTATTACCTGCCATAAATTGTGAACCAACCATTTATTATAGTAACTTTACCCGCACTTTGTAACAAATCATCTGAAGAAGCTGTCGTACAGCGAAACATGTCATGGTGTTGAAAATAAAAAATTTAGTGGAAATTTAAGTAGTGTTTTACTTCTTGCAAAACTTCTAGTTATGGATCTCCACCAAGTATCGGCTGAATCAATCTAAGTGTTAAATACATCTGTTGATATTCCAATACGACCATAGTTTAGAACAGAATGACATCACGGTTAATTAATTCAAAGTAACCATATAGACATTCAAAAAATACTATAAGTTTCGATACGAAGAGTCCTTGCAGCATTGCGATTTCACAAGAGATCCTATATTGATTATTCACCAAAATCGGGAATACTTCCAATTTAAAATATTTATAAAATAAACATACTTAATTTCTAAGATCTTCCATATACAGTGTCCTCCAAAAATTTCGCATCATATCGGCGAATTTTTTATTGCAGGTTTCAGCTAAAATTGAACTATGGCATTAGGTTTTTTCTTTAGTAGAATTACGAAAATTACCCACTCGCTAGTAGATGTGTGATTTTCATTAGCTGACAGAATTTGATTTTGTATTTCAACGGTCGATTTAACTTTTATTTTTTACGATTTTTGTTAATGTTAACGTTTCTAAAAACAAGCTATATTTTTAAAAAATACTAAAATTATTTACTCAGTAGTTTTCTTGCAAATACTAGTTGTTAAGTCAATAGACTTAACGGTTAAAGAGTAAATTAAGCGGTTTCGATTAGAAACAGATTTGAATGAAAATATTGCTCATCAGACGGACATACTGAATGACTCACCAGAACCAATTAGGCTGGGGCAGGAAAAATGTTAAAGAATCAGCGATTGAAAATTAAAGAGTTATTGGTAAAGTGACTCTTCGAATTCGACATGACCAACTCGGTATGAACAAAGAACGTACAAGATAGGTCCTCAAACTTTTGACAGTTCCCCAAAAACGACGACGTGTGGAAAGTTTTACTGAAATTTGATTACTCTGTTAGGACAAAGAAAAAGATTTCGTGAAATCAATTTTGATGGGAGATGAAAATATTGTTCTGTAACACTCTAAATCTATAGAACGGTGTGGATCCCCACGGTAAATAAAGGCAAAAATGGCACAATTGCTTAAAAAGATCATGTCCACTATTTTTTGGAATTCTCTAAAGCCCCGACCTAGATCCTAACGATTATTTTTAATCTCCAAAATTCAGCTTGATCCGCGTGAGAGCAAATTTACAAGTCAATAAGAAGTCATTTCGGTTCTTTTGAATTGTTTTATGTACAAAGATTCAGATAATTATCTTGAACATATGGAAAAATTAATTAGTTGATTTTAAATAACGTATACAAATAAAGGATAATTATGTCGAAAACAAAAAGTGATGTTCTAACATATTACTTGCTTAATATCCTTAGACCGGAAACTAATGCACCTTACTACGTAAAGTGAGAGAATTATATTGTATGTCAGCTACAAAGTAACTAACAACTCGCTGATCCTGATTTAATTTTCGACTTGATAATATAACCCGAAAATAGTACATAACTAAGAAGATAGAATCCAGAATTTTGCCGAAGGGGTGAACAATACTGAAAGGCGAATTCACCTTTCGGAAACAACTTACTATATAATACGTTAGATCCTATGTCTTCCAGCAATTAGAGCTAAGTTGTTCTTCATTGCAAGATCGTCTGTTTGGGCATCTAAAATTAATACTTGCAGGCATATTCGCTCAAAAAGTCTAACAGTTAGATGCAGATTAGTTGTCCTAGAATCTAAAACCTCTAGTTGTTCAGTTGACTTTTGATTTAAATCATGCAATATTTTTTAATTGTAAATATTGCCAAACAAAATGATATTTTTTTATAAAAAATTAATATATTTTCTCATTTTGTACTGTACAGGCTGAGTCAACGATAGAGTAAAGTTCATTATCTCATTTGTTTCGAGAATGACGAAAAAATGTTAAATACAATAGTTTTAATGAATGTTAAGGTGTACAGTTTAAAATTATTTTTGAGTATACAGGGTACTTCAAAAAAGTGTGGCCGATATAACATATGTGTTTTGAAATGGAACATCATATTTTCTAATTTATTTTTAAATTCTGTATCAAATTTTGTAACTCTTTTTATTAATAATATTATATACCTAAACCTAGAAGTTCTTCTAATATTTCATTTTTTTTTTTAAATAATAGTTTTCAGTTTTGTAAAAAATTGCCAGTAGCGCCATTGTTTCTGATGGTGGAATAATCATAATTGGTACGAGCGTTCTATAGAGATAAAAAAAAAAGATGTATGTAAAGAAATTTGAGTAAGATGCTACAGAGTGTTCAAAATAAATTTATGCATTTTGACTATTTTAAATTGAAAAATCTCAAAATTTTTTAAATTGCACGCCCTGTATATTATTATTTTTTTCTGATAGATCTGACAAGACCCTCCAACTTTTATTAAAGATGTTATATACCTATTTCTAATAGTTTTCGATTTATTTTGAATTTTTCAATTTTTATCCTTGTTTTTAACTTGCACTTATGCTATTGTGAAAACAAACAAATAGTTAATAATAATTTTACTATAGTTAACTATCTAATGATTAATTATTATGACGTAATAAATGTTCAAAAATATGCCCGTCTACTTGAATACACATTTTAGTTGTTTTACTATATTTTTCTTCACTTTCCTTAGCATAAAGGGCGTTATTGTCCTGCACGCATCTCGTATCCTATTTTCTATATCTACTGGTATTGTAGGGGGATTCACATAAACACGATCTTTAATGTAGCCCTACAAAAAGAAGTCTAAAGGTGTTAAGTTTCATGATCGAGGGAGCGATCGTTTACAAATTCCCGAACTTGCAAGTTAAAAAGTCCCGAACTTCCTGGTGGTAATGAGCAGGAGCTCCGTCTTGTTGAATCCATATTTGTTCCCTTTCAAAGATATCAACTTCTTTAAGAATTAGCCGTAGATTAGAATGTGTCAGATAAATCAGCTAGTTGACGGCTGCTGACCTGGGGATTATCTTCAACATGAAGTAAAATCTCCATTTTTGTTTTCCTCATTGGCAGCATTCTGGTTTACTACTTTCCGTTTCATATACTTAACTACCATCAAATCGTTCCATTAAGCACTAAAAAGATGTTCTAGAGGGGTCTATTAGGGTATTTCACTCCGTAAAGCCTTACTGCCAAAAGACAATTTTTTCCTGCCTCGCCCAGTATATAAAAAGTATCAATTAATTCATTTTTAGGAAAATCCATAAGTATTACCCTTATACGTCATTTACTACAACAAATTAAACTATTTTTACTTGTTTAATAGACATGTCAAAATTTGACAATGCCAAAATTTTTGGTTTGTCTTGGCAACTATGATGTTATAGCGTAAGTGTAATAAAAACAAGGGTAAAAAATTGAATAATTCAAAATAAATCGAAAACTGTAAGAAATAGGTATATGATATACTTAATAAAAGTTGGAGAGTTTTGTAAAATCTATCAGAAAAAAGAATAATATACAAGATGTGCCATTTAAAAAATTTGAGATTTTTCAATTTAAAATAGTCGAAATATAAAAATTTATTTTGATTAGCCTATAGCATCTACTCAAATTTCTTTACATATATCTTTTTTTCATCTCTATAGAACGCTCTTGCCAATTATGAGTATTCCACCTTCAGAAACAATGGCGCTACTGGCAATTTTTTACAAAACTGAAAACTAGTATTTTGTAAAAATTGAAATATTAGAAAACTACCAGGTATAGGTATATAACATTATTAATAAAAAAGTTATAAAATTTTACGCAGAATTTAAAGATGATGTTCTATTTAAAAAAAAAAACATATGTTATATCGGCCACACTTTTTTGAAGTACCCTGTATACTCAAAATAATTTTAAACTGTGCACCTTAACATTTCCTAAAACTATTTAACATTCTTTCGTCATTCCTGAAACACATGAGATAATGAACTTTACTCTATCGTTGACTCACCCTGTACATTATCATAACTTTAGTTGACTGAATCATATAAATTTTATCAAAAGTACTTAGAAGGCGACAGTATTTGAAAAGCAACCAACTTTTTTGTAAGACGTCATTTTTATTAGTGTAAACAGTCATGGACGTAGCCAGCCTCTTAACTAAGGGGGGAGCAGCTTCTCAAAAGTCAAAGTTCCATCAATAAAGAAAAAAAAATATTTATAATTTTTTAGGCCTTCAAGCATCTAGGAGAGGGGGAGGGCAGCTGCGTCCTTCCCTACCCCCCTTGCCACGCCCATGTAAAGAGTAGTTATGTAGAAAAACATTTTTTAAGCTCTGTGCATTGTCCTTTTATAGCTAGGCCGATAAACCGTATTTCTTTAAAATGAGGTCATCTAAATGTAGGCCGTTATTTTTCTGGCATTCTTCTAAAAGAGTAATGTAAAACTGATCACTGCTCAGCACGTTTGTTAAAGGATCGTTACCATTTTTTGCCCGATATTTTCTATATAGGAAGTGAGGATTGTCATTATAAGTCTTTAATTTTTGAGCGATATCACTTCAGAGAGAGAATGTAGGAGGTGAGGTCAATAAATTTTATATAATTTTAATAATATTATTAGAATTTTTCGTCATTTTTGGTTGCAGTAACAGGAAAATTTTAGATTATTTACTTCCCCACATATAAGGCATTAAAGAAAGGTTAGAGAAGTTGCTTTATATATATTGAGTTAAGTATATCCTTTTTCAGGTTCTTGGAGTAAAGGAATCTAGAAATTATGTTTTTATTATTTCAGTTTTAATAGAAACATCTTCAACTACGTTATTCTTTAGTGTGGTCAAGTCAAAGCAAAAATTTATTTTAGAGAGTAAATCACTTCATTATTAGCGGCACAATGTGGACGTTGTATTTTTGGCAATAATTTTTTATCTCCCTCCTTTCACACTCGAGAGGGTATGGTGACTCTTTGATCAATAAATGGATTAAACTATTATCTGCCACTGTTCTTGGTTCTGATGCTTTTGTCCATTTAAATTCCTAATTGTTTTATTAGATCAGTTTTAAAGTTAGACCTTTTAGTGAATCAGGCCATTGTAGTTTTGTCATTTGCGCTGCATTTATTTAATTAGCTTCTATTTGATTTGTATACCGTATAGGTTGGTTGGTTGGTTGGTTCTACGACGGGCCGATGACTGTGCCTGTTTGTGCCCTGCGGCCTCTTGGCTTATTCTCCTCCCCTCTCTTGGTCGCATAAATGTCGTTCCTTTAAGAAAGTTTATTAGCGTCCTTCAAAACCTCTCACATAGTAATTTATTGTCACGATGTAGATATCTAAAGAGTTTATATTTGTTCCGAGATAAAGCCCCACATTCATATAGGACATGCATAGAAGTTTCTTCCTCTTTACCACATAATCTGCAAGTTTTTGAATTATTGTGGATACCCATTTTTTGTAAATGTTTCCTCAAGTGACAGTGGCCTACGATTAGTCCCACCACTAGTTTGAACTGAGCCCTTGTTAAGAAAAGAACTTCGATTGTTAGTTACTTTCAGGGAGCGTCAATTACGTTCCAGGCCTGTCTTTGGCCGGATGTTGTGAGCCAACTATCTGGATGTTCCTCATATGACTATTTATTGAGTCTCTTTTTTACGACCTATTTTAATGTACCAAACGTTGGTTCTATATGATTTTGTAGCTTCTAATCTTGTTAATTCACCGACACATGTCTACAGCAGTTCAATCCTGTTGTTCCTGGAAGTCACGTTTACATTCCATCATGATCTTAGAGTTGGCTTGATAGGCATCCTAAGCTTTTAGAGTAGCTCGAGTGTCTACGCTAGTTCTATCTAATATTCTTGTGAGCTCATGCTTATATTGCGTAAATACCTTGTGCCTAGTGTGATGCTAAAGGTCCACTTGGGTTTTTCTGTGCATATGCCAGCATCTACTCCGCTCGACTTTTTTTTATCCGTCTATGTAATAGGCCAGACCAGTTGCCTTTATATATAGATTTAGTTCACACTCAATTATACAACGTTGACATATAGTCAGATTGCATATCCAAGAGTTTGGCGTTAATTTGGTCCATAACTCTCTGGCGTCAAATGGTACAGATTGTTGTTTTCACTTCTTCGTTTGACCTCATTAGACAGGCACTATTAATATCCTCACTTTTTGTGTACATCTAAGGATATTAATCCTAGACTTATTTCCATAGCTATTTTAGGAGTGCTGTCCATATCCCTGGTAGAACATAAACAAGCTAACCTCTGAAGCCGATTTACTTCCTTGGTTGTCGATGCTGCTCTATTTTCGTCCACCATACTGCAGCTCCGAATGTTGCCATGGGTCTAATGACCGTGACGCATACCAAAAGCAGCATTTTTGGTATAAAGCCCCAGGTTTTTCCAAATATTCTCCTGCATCTCATAAAATATTTCTGCTTTATTGAGATTTTTTCTAATTCATTTGTTCCACGTTAATTCCGTGTCTAGTATCAAATCCAGATATTTGTACTCATTAAAGGTTTATATTCGTTTTTTAAAGAAGCTCAGGTTATTGTAATTACCTCAAATTCTTCTTTTTTGTAAACGGTATAACAGCAGTCTTTGCACCGTTGAATTTCACGTTTAGTTCCTCGTACCAGCGCCGTACATTGTTCAGTGCTCTTTGCATGAGCTCGGCCACAGTGACGATATGCTTACCTTGTTTAAGTATAACTATATACTCTGGCCGTAACCGAATTTAGTCGAGTTAGTAACTTATTCACCACTGAATTCCAAAAGAGTGCCGATACCACTCATCCCTATGGGCATCCTTGGGTCGCCTCTTCTTTTAAGCTGCCCCATGTAACTTCAATTTGCCGATATAAGAGCATGTTTATCCATCTGCTTTCTAAGTCCCCTGTATGTCAATAAAATTGCATAGGGCACCTCCTTTTGGTACAGCTACGATGTGACCCTCAATACGAGGTTGTGTAAAGCTGTCTTCCTGGTTGATAGGCATGTTGATGTTGCTGTAAAGGATTCTCCAGAAGTGCCTCCTCTTTTATATGCCTGTCTACTAATTTTTCCAGCGTTTTTAATATAGTGTATTTGTTTGGAGCTGATAGCAGAATTTCTCATTGTAAATGCAAATACATGTTGGGATGCGCCCAAAAAAGAAAAGTTTTCTTATGCATTCTACTGGATTTTGCTACCTATTTTGAATTATTTTTAAAGGTTCACCCTATTTTAGATAGAAAACCTCTGCAATACAATAGGGTCATAAATTGTTAATGAGGGTTCATTGGTAGCATAGCCGTCCGAGCGTAACCTGCTTTTAATGTTTAATAAATAAAATTATCTTAACAATTAAGTTATAGAAATATAAAATTTATTACCAAAAATTTTTTAATCTATAGATCTATGTATATATATATAATTCACAATTTAGTATATATAAGTACTTTAATTACAATCAAAAACAATCATCATCCTCAAAATCTGAAGACTCGACTTCTCTTAAATTGATAATTAAGGGTTCTCTTTGCACAGTTTCTTCGATGTCCTCGTCAAGTTTCCACATTTTATTTTCTTCTTCTATAACATGTCGAATGTTATTTTACTAATTATCCTCTTTGCTCCTCTCTATTTCCGCGAATAATAATTGCCTTACGTCTTGACGTTTGAACGTGGTGTTTTCCCTTGCAATGAAACCTTTCATTTGTACCCAAATTAGCTCTATGGAATTCAATTCGCAATTATATGGAGGTAATCTAAACACCGTATTAATCTTTTCCTTTGCCATCTCATCGACTGTGTATTTCTTGAACTGTGCCTTATTTTGTTTCGCAATTTTGAGAAGTTCCGCCTTTAACATACCATCTTTATGTTTGAGATTTTTATCTCTTATCCATTGAATGAATTGAATTCTATGAATTTGTCGGGAGTCGTTCTAATAATCGAGAATGATATGGGGCATTGTCTAATACTATAACTGATTCTGCTCGTACATATTCAGTCATTTACTCAAGTACTCCTCAAAAATATCGGCCGTCATCTCCTTATGGTAATTTTTAGTTGACTTTGATTCGAATTCCAACAAGCCACCGTCGAGAAATCCGTTTTCACTACCAATATGTGCTATAATTAGCCTAGCTTGTTTGGCACTCTTAATGCTTTTGTCAATCCAGAATTTTTTCACTGTGTCCCTCATTAATCAAATTGCTTCTGTTTTATCGATAAGAACAAATTGTGTTTTTCCCAACGAAAACTCAGATTATGAAGGATTTTCCATAATTTCCATTTTTTTAAATCTGGCAGATTCTTCTTCTTCTCTGATTTCTTGCAAAACTTTATATAGTGTAGGTATTTCTTTCTCAATAAAAAAAAAAATGGTGTACTTTTCTTCTGATTGCATTTTTAAAGTCTTCATCGACCTCTAAGGGCTCATTTCTTTGTGATTCTGATGTTCATTGCAAGGATCGCGTTTTCTTTCTTTTAGAAATCTATAAATAGTTGCTGATCCAACTCCCCTTATGCTGGCACAGGTTTTCACAATTTCACGGACTTGGCTAGTTGGCTGTTGATACACTAGGGCATCGTGGAAGTTAAGTCTCATTGTTTTTTCTCGCAGGGAAAATGCGGATTTACACACTCCGCGAAGTCTGACCGGGGCAAAACTGAAAGTGGAAGCCATCACTGTTCTGATTTAACCTAAGCATATTATAGGTTTTTGCTTTATTTTTATACTTACACAGAATATTTTTATTGCATGCTACACCTAGCTACCAATAAGTACTTTGGTCAATTATATTCCAATAACTGCTAAAATCCCAAATAATTTTATTGTATCTATTATTATTAAGCTTTATAACACTGTAGATTTCTAGTTCTAAAGAATTGTTAATTGTACTCGTTTAGGCCTTTATCATACAAATAAGGTTTGTTTCATCATTTATTCATTAAAATAAACTTTGAAATGAGTTGATTTATATAGCTTATTGTATAGTTTAGAGGACATATAATAAAATATTTTTTACAAAATGGTCGCACTGTTGTATAGAGATAGAAAAGAAAGGTAATTAAAACTAAAAATGGAAATAATTGGTAGAGAAATTCGGACGCTTATGGTTTATGACATTTTAATGTTTATAACCCATGTTGTGTGCTATCAACTTCAAACAAACGGACTATAGAAAAGATGAAGAGCTTGTTGGTCGACAGGACTTTGCCTCGCTATATGTGTTACGAGGAGGTTTAGGAATGAATACTACATTTGTAGTTCGCTAGTGCGCAGGAGCAAAAGATATATAATCCTTTAATATTAATAAATAAAAACCTTATTGTACTTATTATGTATAATATTTAATAACAGATAAACGAATAAAAATATGAAAATGGACCAACTTAAATTATAGACAATAATATTGAAATGAATTATGGCTATATTGCAGAATTTTGAAATTTTTTTATACTGACCATATTACCAACGAGGATGTCTTACATCAGATAAATAAGAATGTGGAAATTATGAAAACTGTTAAAGTAGGAAATTTGGCGTATTTAGGATATATAATGAGAAATTCCCACAGATATGGATTACTACAGCAAATATTCCAAGGAAAGATTTTTGGAAAAAGAAGACCGGGACGTATCTCCTGGCTAGATCTGCGAAATTGGTTCTCAACAAATACCACCGGTCTTTTCAAAGTTGCAGTGGATAAAGTAATATTAGCCAGAATGATTGCCAACATTCGAACCGAATAGGCACTTTAAGAAGGAGAATATTGAAACGAAGCACTAAATATTTTAATATATGACAAAAAAATGACAGCAAGTAAAATATTCTTAAATGGTCCGATTTTTTGGAAACATTTGCATACTGTTTATTATGCTTTGAATGATATTTTTTTTAGAAATTAGTATTTTTGCTTGAAAAGGCAATGACAAACTCCCCATAGTATCATGCCGAGAGGGTCGCCTACGTCCGTATTGGATATGGCACTTCAAGAAAAAGAAGAAGTATTTTTTTGCGTTTAGTTCGAAAAAGAAAACAATTATCCCTGCGATTTCACCCTGCGGCACCATGTCACAAGACATGTAATTTTACTGAAAATAAATGCTTTTCTGTCCATAAATTTATCTAGTAATGTTGCTAATATATTTATTTAAGGTGTTACATACACCTGGGCGCTACAAAAATTATGTATATTTAAAAAAAATATTTTAAAGATTATTAAGTGAATAATATAAACGAATGGCGAATATGTATTTTTATTATATTTTAAATTATAAGAAAATATCTTTAGTGTTCCGTGCGGAATACTTATAAGATGACTTCGGTGTCTGTCTGTCTGTCTGTCACACCCCATTTTCTCCGAAACTATTTGTCATAGAAATTTGAAATTTGATAAAAATCACAGCCTTGTAGTTTTGAAAGTTAAATTTTAACTTAAGGGGTTAGTTTTGGGGGGTGAAATCGGATGTGAAAAAAGATTTTTTACTAGGTCATCGAGTGTGGTGTCAAATAAAAGCTTTTGAAAATACAAGTAATATATATATATATATATATATATATATATATATATATATATATATATATATACATATATACATATATATATATATATATATATATATATATATATATATATATATATATATATATATATATATATATATATATATATATACAGTCCCTGGCCAAATTATTAGACGCACTGTATTTTTTTTAGTAATTTTATGTTTCTTAAGAGTTTTTATGCAATAATGGTATATTTAAACTACAATATTATTGATTTTTATTTAAAAGAATTGTTGTAGACTACATATTTGTATTTATTTTTAACATATGGCAAAACTGTGTTGACAAAGTGATACATGAACGTAAACAAGTACAAACCTGTATCAGTCGCGATCGGAATCGAGTCAGGTACGGACGTGTTTCTGTGGCTTTATGGACTGTGATTGTTTGTTTAACAGTTTTATACTACTCAGTTATTAGTTTATTTTGTATGCAGTGTTTTAAAAAAGTAATTGGACTATTTTCATTATGGGTAGAAAAGGCGATCTTTCACGACGTAAAAAAGCTGAAGTGAAGGCCCTTGTGATTGCGAAAACATTTACAAACCGAGAAATATTACGAAGATTGGAGGTTTCTGAAGCTAGTGTACGACGCATAAAAAAGAAAATTGAGTCAGGGAAGGAATTAAGCCCGAAAAGAAAGAAAAGATGCGGTAGAAAACCAATTTTCACTCCACGGTCAGAGAGATGTTTGAAGAAAATTTGTGTAGAAAACAGATTTGCTACCACAAAGGTAATAAAATCACAACTCCAGGATGCTAGCGTAAATGCTTCTGAGCGCACTGTTCGAAGAAAATTGAAAGAATTAGGTTTTAAGGCCTGTCGCCCCGCCAAGAAGCCCAAGTTAACAGCTGCAATGAAAGCAAAGCGCCTGAAGTGGGCCAAACAATGGCAAGACAAAGATGTGGACTTCTGGAGATCGGTAAGATACAGCAATTTAATCAATAATTGATACATTATTATCATTTTCAGTTAAATAAAGCAAATAAACATGGAAGTTTATATATTTTTCCTATTTTTGACAGGTCTGCTTCAGTGACGAAAGCACATTCGAAATTTTGCAGAATAAAGCTCAGTATGTGCGTCGTCGTCATGGAGAAAAGTTTCATCCTGATTGTGTCGTCCCGACGGTTAAACATCCCACCAAACTGATGATTTGGTCAGTCATCAGCGGCAAGGGCACTGGACGTCTGTACGTCGTCAAAGGAATAATGAGGCAAGATCAGTACAAAGAAGTATTACAAAATCGGTTGATTCCGCAGCTCAGAGAATGGTTTCCAAATGGGGAACCATTCACTTTCATGCAAGATGGAGCTCCCTGCCACACTGCTCGGTCTGTTAAAGCTTTTTTGGCAGAAAAAAATATCCCTCTGTTGGATTGGCCGGGTAATAGCCCTGATATGAACCCCATTGAAAATGTGTGGGAGCTGATGAAAAGAGAAGTGGCTAAAGATGTGATTACCAACAAAACCCAGCTCCTAGAAAAGATTATTCATGTGTGGAATCATCATCCTCAAATGCAGGAGACAGTACAATCTTGCATTGATAGCATGCCGCGCAGAATTAAAGCTTTGATAGCGGCTAAAGGTGGCTCAACTAAATATTGACTTTTACTAACATTAATTTCACTTTTCTTTAAAACTTAATAAACTTATGCTTTTCTAAATGAATGCTGTTTTATTATGTCAAATAAATAGGTAATTGATTGGATAATATAAAAATAAAAAACAAATCAATTTAAAATAATAAAACGGTACAATATCACTCGGTAATTAATATTTTACATGAAATCTTGCAGTGCGTCTAATAATTTGGCCAGGGACTGTATATATATATATATATATATATATATATATATATATATATATATATATATATATATATATATATATATATATATATTTATATATATATATATATATATATATATATATATATATATATATATATATATATATATATATATATATATATATATATATATATATATATATATATATATATATATATATATATATATATATATATATATATATATATATATATATATATATATATATATATATATATATATATATATATATATATATATATATATATATATATATATTTATATATATATATATATATATATATATATATATATATATATATGTATATATATATATATATATATATATATATATATATATATATATATATATATATATATAAGGTACCTGAGGTAAATAAGGCCCAAGGGGTAATAAGGCCCACATTTCTAATTTCGCGGAAAAACATTTCTATGACACTTCACTGTTTACGCACACGTGCACAATATCGGTGTGAATGTTTCCGTATTGGTCCGCAGTCGCTAGCGCCGCCATCTTGCCAGTGACGTGCGATGCGTTGATGAAGTGACCGGCTACTGTGCAATTTTATAATTTTCATACCAAGAAACTGTAAGTATTTTTACGTTTAATTCAATAATTGACTAATAACGCTGTATTTATTATCTTAAGTATGTCTTGTACAATATAATGGATATGGTTTTTCCTAGCCAGAGAAAGATTTTTTAGGTTTATTAGGTTATTTTGTAAAAAGGTGGCATGAGGTTAATAAGGCCCATTATAACGGTACTTGGGCCTTATTGGCCTCTTAATATTTGAGTATCAGATTGAATTTTTTTGTGTTCTAGGTCAATGTACTATGTGAATTTTACTGTCAATATATGTGTAACATTGTTACAGATTTTAATTAAAATGCCTCCAAAGAGAGCTCAGTGGACAGAAGACAATTTACGGGCCGCTTTGGCAGCAATAGAACGAGGGCAGCTGACGCAACGAGCTGCAGCTGAACGTTACAACATTCCAATACGAACTCTCCGAAATCACATAAATTCAAAAAGTACTATTAAGCGCTTAGGTCGTAGTTCCATATTGACAATCGACCAAGAAAAAGATCTTGTACAACGCATTATACGATTTGCTAACATTGGTGTACCTGTTACTCCAAAAGTCATACGGAGACAAGCATTTTTATTTTGCGAGAATTATGATATTAAGCACAATTTCAATAAAGACTCTGGCATTGCGGGCAAAGACTGGCTTAAAATGTTTTTGAAAAGGAACCCAGAAATTTCCAAAAGAAAAGCCCAGTTTATGAATCCAGGCAGAGCACAAAAATTAAACCGTCCTATTGTTGCTCAGCATTTCCAAGAAGTGAAAGACCTATATGAGGAATCAGACATTCTACAGAACCCGCAACGACTCTATAATATGGATGAAAAGGGGTGTAGACTCACTATTCATCATCAACAAACTGTTTTGGCGCAAAAAGGAGCTCGTCGAGTCCATTTGATTGCACCTGAGCACGCCGAAAATGTTACCATAGCAATGTGTGTTAATGCTGTTGGTACCGCTATCCCACCAATGATCATCTTTAAAGGCCAAAGACAAAAACCAGAATATAGTGATAACTTACCAGCTGGATCTCTCGTAAAGATGGCTCCAAAAGGAAGTATGACCACGGAGTTATTTATAGAATTCATCAAGCATCTGGGAAAGTATAAAACGCAGGGAAAAGTCTTGTTAATCTTTGATGGAGCGTCCTCGCACCTGAATTATACAATTGTTGAAGAAGCAGACAAGCATGATATTGTGCTTTATTGTTTGCCTAGTAACACAACCCATGAACTTCAACCCCTCGATAAATCCGTCAATAAGTCTTTTGAGCATCACTGGGATCAAGAAGCTATGACATACATGTATCAAAATCCTGACAGACGCTTGACGAAATCGAACTTCAACAAAATATTCTCAAAAGCTTGGTCGAGGGCATTGACTCATGAAAATATAATAAATGGATTCAGGGCTACTGGATTGTTTCCATTCAACCCTGATGTATTACCAGATGAAGCATTTGTACCAGCGATCTTGACTAAACATCCTCCTCCACAAACTTCAACTATTATTGAGGCAAACATAGAGTACCCTGAAGTAACGTCACGTTATGACACTGTTTCACCATCAATACTTAACAACGAAGAATGTACTATTGCTGACATTGTTACCCCAGAAAAGCAAATTGGTGTAGGGGCTTTAACTGATATTGCTACATCAACCTTTCCTGTGAAAGTACCACAAAGCAAAAATACAAATTGCAATGCTTCAACTCCATCGCCAAAACCATCAACATCTGGTATTGTGACAAAACGTCCTCTTATTCTAAGTTCAGACTCAGAGACTGATATTGAGCCTGACGCTGTACAGAAGATGTTGAATAGAAATGATCACACCAGAATCAATTTATATACCTCCGAAGAAGACTCAGACGATGATACTCCGCTAGCCAGTCTTAAAACAAAGGAAACTAAATCCCCGTTTCAAGAACTTATGCCAACTCCAAACTATGCTGTAATCAAAGACAAACCAAGAAGAAAGGCCATCAATTATAGAGGTCAACGGATTATTGGGGACCTTTTTAAGAAACGAGAAGAGCTAAAAGAAAATGAGATGATAAAGGTGAAAAAATCAAAAAAAGCCAATCAGAAAACTAAAGATCGTAAGAATAAGTCTGGAAAAGATAGCAGTAAGGTTAAGAAGTCAAAAATAATTGAATCTGAATGGTTCTGCCATGCTTGCAAAGAAGGACGTGTTTCGGACATGCGGCAATGTGTCCAATGTTTTAAATGGTACCACGAAGAGTGTGTCGGACTCTCAACCGAAGATAAAGATATGTTTTATTGCTGTGACTGTGATTAAACAAAATACTTAACTATATTTTACCGTCTCAGTATAAATAATTTGTTTGTTAATCGTTTTTATTTTTATTTTGCTTGCAGAAGATATTTTTTTTTTTTTGTTTTGAGAGTCTATTTTTTGATTCCAGGAATATGATTGTGATACTAAAGAACTGAGTTAGGTACCTTTAATTAAAGTCTGATTTTAAGTCTTAAAAATTAATATAAAAGTAATTACATTGTTTTGTTTAATAAGAAAAGAACTGATTATTTAAGTTTTCAAAGTTACAGAACATGTTGTGATTGTACTAAGTACCTTAATGAAGACCACTAGTTCCTTAAAACTAAATTGTCTACGATTAATATTAAGAGGGCAATGAGGCCCACGTTTAATAAATAAAGGAAAATGATTAAATAAGTAAAAAACAACAATTTACTTTTATTTTAACTTATTTCTAGGTAAATTTAGGACGATTTACTGTAAAAATAAAGCAAATTTTTATATGGGCTTTAATATACTACCGTAGTATAATAAGGCCCCTGAGAAGGGTTTTTAAAAAGTGTATTTTCTTATTAAAAAATATGCTTTTCTTAATTGTTTTACACCATTTATTACAGCAACATGTACAAGCTATGTAAACAATATGTTTTTGACATCCTATACGCATTATACTCAGATTTAAAGCAATATTTTTTTAGGTGGGCCTTAATTGCCACCGATACCTTATATATATATATATATATATATATATATATATATATATATATATATATATATATATATATATATATATATATATATATACATATATATATATATATATATATATATATATATATATATATATATATATATATATATATATATATATATATATATATATATATATATATATATATATATACATATATATATATATATATACATATATATATATATATATATATATATATATATATATATATATATATAATGTAATACTTACGCACACTTTTCTTTGTATAATTTCTAAAAAATCGCGAAAAATCGCTGTCACCCCTCCTTATCTCGAAAAGTACTCATCAAAAAATTTTGAATAAATTCTGGAATATTCTCCATGGGGTATAGATTGAACGAAAATTATCACGAGTGCTTTACGTTTAATAATTTATCTGGTATATAAAAAAACAAAAATTTCATGGTCATCAGTTTTCGTAAAGATTAAAAACTAACTTTGTTGAAAACTCATTTGAGGTGTGTTTTGTGAAGTTACTGATCATTTTATACCTCCGTAACAAAATTTTTTAATTTAAAAGCAATCAACGTACGGAACACAAATTGCGCAAGTTCAACTTGCACTTGATCGGTTATTATTTTTTATATATATTTTAAATATTAACATTATTTTTTATCGGGTTAAGTGGATCACTGACAAAAACTATGGCGCCTCTTTATCTGCAGTATAACTTCATAAAAAATAATCCAGTCTGCAAAAATAAAAATTAATCTTGTAAAATAATATAGTGGTTAAAAATTGCCTAAGGGTTTTTTCAAAAATAAAGAATTTACGGTGTTTCAAATTATAGTACGCAATTTTTGACCAAAAAATTTATATTTAATTATTCATTAAAAATTTTTCTATTAGAAAAATTTAAAAAACCTCTCGACATTTTGTAGAAAAAGTAATTATTAAGCTTAGAAAAAGTTAAAAATATATTAAAAATTGACTGAGTAATATTTCATACAGTGTATGAAAACTGATAGCGATCCCAATCCGACGCCAGGTCTCATTTAATGCTATAATTTTGTAATGGAATGGAATTTCTTTAAATTTTTTGAATAATTCCTAGAAGTGTAGAAAATAAAAATCCGTAAAAAAAGAATTTTTGAAAATTCCAGTATATATAACCCCAAATATTTCTGTTACAGAAAGCTCTGCTATATTACCATAAATTTTCGAAAAAATTGACTTGAATGATAACTGCCGAATTTTTTTTTTGCAACGGTACTTATATTTGGTTTTTCTAAAACTTTTAAATGAGTGTGGAAGATATTAGTTTTTTTTTAAGTTAAAAATTTGATTCGTCTCATGTGTTAAAAAAAATATTTTAGGAACAAACTTTAATTATTTTATTATGAATGAAGATTAATTGAAAATTTATCAGGAGATATATTGGGAGAACATCTATTAAAAGAAAAGTATAGGGGTTAACAAAAAGCCCGTTTGATCGACAGAATATGCCTTCCTTTGTACTAATATTACCTGCGGAAATCCAAGGATTATGAAGTAAATGTTCTGTAAATGAGTAGCTTAAAATACCCTAAATTAATCCTAGTTGAAGACATAGTATTCATGTTGTTAAAACAGTATCCTAAACTAAAACAAGCAATATTAAAACAGAATAATTAATACGCTGGTTTTGGAAATAGGAATACATATTATTTACCTTTTATCGTACCTATTGTTGAATTCCTTCAGTAATACAATTATTGGGTATGTGAACTAATTTTGACCAATATTTCGGTAAAAATATCGAAAATATTGTAAAGAAATGATTACAAATTGATTATTCATAGTATTATCCATCGCTAGCCGCTACTTTCTCCCCTCTTTATGGAAGCATATCAATACAACGTTGAAAAAACGACTTATCTTCTGAGGTTATCCACGAAGCGACCGATTTTTTGGTATCTTCATAAGAATGGAAGTGCTGTTCAGACAGGCCATGCGTCATGGATCGGAATAAGTGATACTCAGAAGGACCAATGTCTGGTGAGTACTGCGGGTAGGATAGAACATCCCATCCAAGCGCTTCTAGCGTTTCGTTGACGTGTTTTGTAACATGTGACGGAGCTTTGTCATGTCGATAAAGTGATTTATCGACATGACTCTCGTGTCTTTTGGCATATTGTGGTTGTTTTTTCTTCGGCGCTCAGCTCAATTGCATCAATTGTTGTCGGTAAAATTCCGCAGTAATATTTTCGTTGAGTTAGGGCCGCTCAAAATACACTACACCCAGCTGATATATATATATATATATATATATATATATATATATATATATATATATATATATATATATATATATATATATATATATATGATCATCATCATCATCATCATAAGCTCACTACTCTTACTGCTAGATAAAAGCCTTTACTATTAGTTTCCACTGACGCCATCTTGTGCCTTCAACTTTTATCAGTTATCTTCTTATCATCCAACCATCTTTTTGGTGGACGGCCGGGTGGGTGTTTTAGAAGTCTAGGAGGCCATTTCATGATTTTCTTTATTTACCTGTTACCAGTAGTTCTTGCCACGTGCCCACGCCCAGTTCTATTTTAACCCTGCTCTGACCTGAACTACATCAGCGACCTTCGTTCTTCCTCTTACTTCGCTGTTTCTAACTCGGTCACGAAGTGAGATACCTAGCATACATCACGTTGGGTTACTCGGAGTTTCTCGGCAGAGTTTTCAGTAAGTGTTGTTGTTTCCATGCCGTAGGTTAAAACTGGAAGAATACATGGGTTGAATACCCATGTGATGTTGCTTTTGAACATTAGCTCAACTTTCCGAAAGCTATCAATCCCAATGAGGTACATCTCCCAACTTCGGTAGTTCGATTCCTTTTTCCTAAAATAATACTGTGTGCTAAGTAAATGTAACTCTTTACGGTCTCCATAGACAGATCTCCAGGAGCTTGTTCCGGTAAATTTGTGATAATCTTACATTTCCTGATGTTCATTTTAAGACCATCTGTCATAAAGCGAATCATATTGGCACTTTCTTCTATTACAACGACGTTGTCAGCAAATCTAAGGTTATTTAGGTATTCGCCATCAATGTTAATTATCATCGATTAGCATTGCAGTTTTTTTAAAACTTTTTCAGGGCAAGGGTAAATAATTTTGGTAACATGATGTCGCCCTGAGGGACACCTCTAGTAATTAAGAACATTTCAAATTTGTTTTCCAACTTAATGCAAGAGGTAGCGTTGGAATATTTACTATTTATTGGAGGTATATATATTTATATATATATATATATATATATATATATATATATATATATATATATATATATATATATATATATATATGGAGAAAAAATATAGAGTACAAAAATATGTATGTTTGAATGATACTTCCTCAAGAATGCTTTTTTAATAAAGAAGTTTAATACTTTGAACTTTAAGCCATTATATAATTCTTTGTGATAACCGAAACCTAATTGCAGAGAGTAAAAAACAACAGACACGTTTATTACAAACCAGAAAACGCGTTCTAGTTTACGAAGCATTGAAGCATGTTCTTGTAATTTATACTTCCCGTTCTGGTTTACTAAAGCGATTTTAAAGATGATTGCATCTGTGGTCTGCGTGTAAATTATTTTTGCTGGCATAAAAAGAATTAAAACCCTGTTGTAGTGTATCTTTATAATTTTGTAATATGTTTAAAATTTTCTCAGTTAACTTTTTACCTAATGTTTAAGTTTTGAATTGTGGGTATACAGACGAGTTCTTCGAATCTTCTAGACATAACACCGGACTAGCGCGTCAGTGTTAGAGGAGATGAACTTGAAAACTAGGTTATTCAAACGTGTAAACCAAGCCTACCTCACATATTTTGGTTACATCGCCAGAAGAAGACAGACCATGGAGAAACTGGTGGTGGAAGGAAAAGTCAGAGACCAAGATCAATAGGCAGATCCCCTACAAGATAGATAGACCAACTGTAAACCCTTGTTGGAAAAACTCTACATGAGGCGGACCAAATCGCCTTAGACTAAGAGATCTGGAAGGATCAAGTACGAAAAATTAGCCCATGAGTAGTATCCACGCCCTGACAAGGGCAATAAGAAAGAGGAGGAGATTAAGTTAGGTTAAAGGTTTATCTAATAATAAATCCTGATACTGTTTATACAAGAACCATGTAGCGGTATATAAAGTAGGAGTGTTGTAAAAAACAAACATTACAACTATACTGTTATCGACTCACTTACGCCTACTTCAGCTTACGAGCATCCCAGCAAAAATTCTAGTATTCTCCGACACTGAAAAATAATTTAATCGTTATCTAAATCAGAAAATTCAATCTTAACATGCTAAAAATTACAAAATACCTTAAATCTACCAGTTAGATTTTTAATTAACCTCGCTGTTTTCAATCAATTATGTTTCTAAAAATTGCTAAAATTTTTTTGTCAAGCAAATATTTATTTAAATGTTCAGCAAAATTAACAACTGATAAAAGAGAAAAATACACAGTTTTAAAGCAGATAATTGAAACTTTTTTAATTGGTTTAAAATTACATGAAACTTTATGGGTTTATTCCTTTTTAATTGACTATTTTTTGTGATTCATTAAAAAAGTAAATTTATTTATTTTCCATTAAAAAAGCGATAATTTTTAGGGATAAATGATAATTTTTTGAGGGAAGATTATAGATCTTAAAAATAATATTTAAAAACGCCTTGCAAAATTCTAAATCTCATTGGATTTGTAATAATAAATGGAATTAGAATCTTTAAATACAAAGATATTACTAAATATTAGATCTAAATGATTGATTAATTTCTTTGAATTAAGAAAATTCAATGGCACACTTTTCATTTAAAATATCTATCCTAAAGAAACAAAAATTTATATTCCTACCTGTTCTCTAGTTCTTTTCTACCTCACTGCCTAACATTTTAAATTCATTATTGATTCGTATGACCACAGACGGATAGTCTTAACCTCATCATTCTTTTTCAGCATTACTCCTAGACCATTTTATATAATTATTGTCTTCATCTGATTATCGTTCTTGTAAAAAAATTTAACTACGAGTTTTAACAGTATGCGTCTACCTTCACTTGTAATAATTTGCCTTTACACTAGGGTCACCATTTTTATTCCTACGACTAAAATCAATAAATCAGTTAAATAAGCTGTTCCTAAACATATAAAATCAAACTAGCTATTAATGTATGGTAGTTAGTAATCTTAGTAGTTCCAATTTGGTACCCATATAGAACTAAATGTAAGGAAGATAGTTTTCGAGCGACATCTCTTCAGAGAGAGTAGAGGAAAAAGGTGCAAGTCGAGAAGTCCTGTATATTTAATGGCAATCTGAGATTTTTTCATGGTCTTTGGTTGCGAAAATGTACAACTTTTAAACATAATTATTTATAGTCAAACACATAAGCGAATAAAGGGACACGACATGAGATTAGACAGGTTCTCTCGTATAGATGTGTTATACGTCCTTTCTAGTATCCTGATGAATCTAAAAATTATGTTTTTTCATTAATTCCAGTATTACGAGATATACTAAGACATAGCAATCTACCATTTTCATCCGTAGTTTCAATGATAGGTCGTGACTAGTTAAGATCTTTTTGTACTTCATAAATGCAGCTCGGACCTTCTCTATTCGAATTTTGACTTCCACAGTCGGGTCCCAATGGTCGTTGATATTGCTACCGAGCTAAATTCACCTATCGACTCTCTCTATCTTTATCCCACTGACTGTAATACCACCATCTTCAATATTAGTTTCCTTGCTTATAATCCTATATTTGCATCAAACTGTGTACAAGTGTTACTTTATCCATAAGTTTTTGTATATCTTTTCCGTTATTAGTGATAGTTAATGTAACATCGGCGTATCTGATGTTATTTATGTTAACGCCGTTGATGTTGATTTACTCATCACCTCCTTCAGTTTTTTATGTAAATTAAACAATTGCTTCGCCTTACAGTATTCAATCTCTTTACATTTCCTAGTGTGCCAGTCTGTCTTTGCTTGTCTTATTCTACCTCTTATTTCACAATGTATCATCTTATATTCATCCTCGTTTCTATTCCTATACTTGCGTCTCTGACCCATAAGGTCTAAAATGCCATAAATCACTCAGCTCTGTTTTTTCCTTCTTCTATCCTCTTTTAGCCCACTCTCTTATGTTTCTCTCAATATATCTCTAGATCCACACATGGCTTCCCCATTATTAATATAAAAGAAATCTAGAGAGACATATATATCAGGTATACAAGTATAAAATGCGGATTTTTTTCTAAAAAAACATGTTAATTTCGGAAGAATGATAAAAAGTGCTTTATTCAAAGTATGCTCCATCGCTTGTTATACATTTTTCCTATCTTTCGGGCAATTTGTGAATACCACGCCAGTAAAAACCTTTCCCTTTTGCTGCGAACCATTCATCGAGCCATTTTTTCACATCTTCGTACGAACCAAAGCGCTGCTCAGCAAGTGCGTGACCCATCGATGAAAACAAGTGGTAATCGGAAGGAGCCAAGTCTAGTGAGTAAACTGCATGGGGTAGAACTTCCCAGCTGAGTGCTTCCAACGTGTCGCGAACTGGTTTTACCGTATGTGATGGAGCATTGTCATGAATAAAAATGACTTTGTGTTGCCTCTTTCGGTATTCTGGCCTATTTTCAAGCAGCGAACGGTTCAAATCGATCAATTGTTGTTGGTAACGTTTAGTATTAACCGTTTCCCCAGGTTTTAACAGCTCATAATAGACCACGCCCCTCTGGTCCCACCAAACACAGAGCATCGTCTTCCTGCCAAAGCGATTCGGTCTTCCAGTCGATGTGGATAGTGCACCTGGGTCTACCCATGATTTCTTGGGCTTGGGATTCTCAAAATAAATCCACTTTTCATCCCCTGTAACTATACGGTGCAAAAACGACTTCCTTTTGTACCGAGCGAGCAAAATGTCACACGTGTTTTTGCGCTTTTCCATTTGCCTGTCGTTCAACTCATGTGGTACCCATCTACCGGTCTTATGAATCTTTCCCATCTCTCGTAGCCGATTGGAAACAGCTTGTTGACTAACGCCCAATTGCTCGGAGATTTGTTTTTATGTTTGCGAATCATCCTCGTCCAACAATGCTTGCAATTCCACATCCTCGTATTTTTTTGGCGGTTTTCCACTTCCTTGTTTGCAACATCCAAGTCACCACTTTTGAAACGCCAGAACCATCATTCACACGTATCTTGCGATGGAGCATGTTCACCAGAAGCTTCTCGAAGTAATCGGTATGATTCAACAGCAGTTTTCTTCAAATGAAAATAAAAAATTAATGCTGTCCGCGAATACTCTTTATTCGGTATAAATTTCGACATATTAAACACAACAACACAACACTATGCACACACTTTTCCAACTTATCACTCGTGCGCGTCTGACACTTATTGATGACACAACAAAATGGCACATTGTCAAATCTTTATGGCACCAACTGCATTGGTGCACCATCTGTTGTCTGAAATCCGCATTTCATACTCGTACACCTCGTAATAGCTTACCACAAAATACACATTATTTAAAAAACCCAGTAATAATACTTGGATTAAGTTATTCTTTATAATAAGAAAGTCGAACTTTGCTTTTTGGTTGCGAAAATGTACAACTTTTTAACATAATTATTTTTAGTCAAACACATGAACAGTGAATAAAGGAACACGAGAAGGGATTAGAGAAGTTCTCTCGTATAGATGTGTTATACGGCCTTTCCAATCAATCTAAAAATTATGTTATTTTTTCATTATTTTCTATGTTACCAGAAAAGAAATCTATAGAGAAATACCAAGTTGGAGACCTCGCTATGTTAAATTTTTTTGGGATTAATAGCTGACCATAAAATACACATTATTTAAAATACCGAGTCATAATATTTGGATTAAATTATTCTTTATAGTAAGAAAGTCAACCTCAGTATTTATTTTAGAAGTGAATTTTTGCAATGAAAAGACTGAGTAATCACCTTACCTATTTTATGCTTGATAAGAATCCCCAAACCCTTTGCTCTTTGTTGCCGGAAATAAATTTTATAGATACAATAAAGCATTCAGTGGGAGAAATCTGAAACTGAAAAAATCTCTGATTGACATGAAACGATTCCAGTATTAGTAGTAGTATTAATCTTACTTTGTTTTCAATTATTCAATTTTTAGTAATTTATAATAGCTAAAAGAGAGCAAATTGATATTAGTGGTAATGAAAAATATACCATATTTTAATAAAAAAAACAGCCAAATGCAAGTTGGACTTGCGCAATTCCATACGGTGATTGCTTTTAAAATAAAAATTTCTATTTCGGAGGTATAAAATGATCAGTGATTTCACAAAACACACTCCAAACGAGTTTTCAACAAAGTTTGTTTCCGATCTTTGTTTTTATATATCAAAAAAGCTATCAAATGTAATACACTAATACCAATTTTCATTCAATTTAGAGAGAGAATATTCCAGAGTTTTTCCGAAATTTTCTGATTAATACTATTAGGGATATCGGAGCGGGACAGCGAATTTTGGCGGTTTTTTTAAAAATAATATAAAGAAAAGTTTTCGCGAGTATTATTTCATATATATTTTTGAACTTGTGTTTTCACAAGCTTTTATTTGACATACCCCTGATTTATCTTGATAAACTCTTTTTCACTCCCCAAAATTAACCTCTTAAGTCAAAATTTACCTCATAAAACTATACGGCTCTGATTGGACCCTCAGTTCCTATATGTGTGACAAATTTCAACTTTCTACGATAAATAGTTTCGGAGAAAATCTTATGTGAAAGACAGACAGATACCGAAGTCATCCTAAGTGTTCCGTACAGAACACTAAAAAACAAGTTTTAATGTCTTATTTTAAGTTTTGTAGCGTTAATCATGTCGCTTACTTACAACACAGCATAAACGATTATTAAACATAGCGTTAGATAAATCCGAAACAAATTTAAATTAACGTTTTGTGAGAATTAATTTAAAATGTAAAAAAAAACATTAATCGAGATTTACTTAAAATAAGTGAATCATGCCAATTCTTATTTATTCAGTAATACGATTAGTTCTAATATCCTTTTTATAAGGGGAAATAAAAAATTTAATCAAGAAGAAATTCAAAGTTAATGATTTTTACTCAATTTCATTAAAGTAGGAATCTAATATGCTACAATTAAAAGTTTCAGTTAAAAGGTTTTTTTTTGGTCAAACATATAAAACTAGTACAGTAAGATGTAAGTTGCCTTGTTAAGATGCTCTTTTCCAAATATAAACAAATGTTAATATTTCTTCTTAGCACACCGAGCTGCAGTTGAACCATCTTCTAATATCTTTAAGCCAAGAATTTTGGCGTCTTCCAACGGAACTCTTACCATGGATTTTACCTTCAATGATCAATCGCAGAAGTTCGTACTTTTCACGTCTCATCAAGTGACCAATGTCGTGTGTTTTTCTCTCCTTAATTAAAATCACGAGTTATTTTTATTTCTATACACGCCTGAGAACTTCTTCGTTTATTACTCCTTTGGTCTAAGATATTCGCAATATGCGGCGGTATAAATATATTTCGAAGGCATCTATTTTCTTTTCCATCGCGGGGTCAAACGTCCAGCCTTCGCATCCACAGAGTAGAATGAAAAAGATATAGCATCGGACCATACAGATTCTAAGTCTCAAATTTAGGTTTAATCTCGTAAAGAACTTCTTCATAGTGATGAAAATCTTTCTTGCTTGCTTGCTTTTTTAGGGTCACACTGATGAGCTACTGTGACACCTAGGTATTTATATGCTTGAACCTGTTCTACAGTGGTTCCATTAATAGTGAGATTAGAGTCTTTAAGAAAAGCATTACTCTGGTTTTTGTAATATTTATACGTAACCCATAGCTTTTACTGTACTGAATAATGTTAATATTTAGATGTCAGTATCTCAAACTCTATTGAATTAGGTGTTATGTCAAATGTGCTTAGACGCAATAGTGGAAATCTCCAAAATATACAGGGTGTTTGATTTAAAGTGAAAATGATTGATCGAGTTACTTATAGTTTTTTAAAAGTTTTATATTACACTTCTCTCTCTCTTCATTTCTTGGTGCTTTATTTAATAAATAAAAAAGTTTGTTTTCGTATGTATGAATATATATATATATATATATATATATATATATATATATATATATATATATATATATATATATACATATATATATATATATATATATATATATATATATATATATATATATATATATATATATATATATATATATATATATATATATATATATATATATATATATATATATATATATATATATATATATATATATATATATATATATATGTATATTTATATACAGAGTGTTATGACTGATAAATAGACCCTAAAGAAATGATGAAATGAAAATATCGTTTTCACTCTGCTATTGGTATAGAGGGTAATCTATAGTTTGTATTTAATAATGTTTTGCTTTCAAAGTGGTTTATCTACAAGTTTGTAAAGCAACGGTTAGCGGACGCGCGTCGAAAAAATAAAGTGTTTGGTGTAGTGGTGATATATACTGAGTAGTGTCATTGTGCCAAATTCCACATTCCCAACTGCATTACCCCTACACTAAACTATAAGTGTAAAAATATTTATAACGCAAAACCGGTAAAATAGGTCGGTCACAACATGCAAATATCGTTGAAATTTGATTTTTTTTTTTATTAGAACCATAATTAAAGTGGTATTCCGAAATCAACGGCGACTTTTCAAAAAATAGTTCTGGTATCTTACTTTTGCCATTATAATTTATTACTAGTATTTTAATAAATCAGTTTTTAATTATGAACATTTTAAACCAGTAACAGTCAAAACCAGCTGACTCAACTTGGATAGATGATAATTCGCGTAATGTGACCGATTCGAATGCGCCAACGATTTTCAGTTTTATAGAGGCTACACATAATAAGTTGACAGGTTGATGCTTAATCATTATTTTATTCAAATTTTACAGCAGAAGAGTTTTGATTTGAGACATTTGGTGAAGAATTTTTGTTGACCCTTGATAAGAAAGAAATGTTTAAAAAATATACGCAGATCATTTCTCTTAACTTTAGCATGATGTACGATACATTTTCTAACAAATTTTAACTAGCACTTATACAACTTAACGTCTTGAATCCTTGATACCCCTATTTTAATATCACTAAAAAAATCCAAAAATGTACACCAAGAATTAGTTCCAACTTCAGTTTGAAATAAGCTTTAATCTTTGAGACATTTTAACTAGTGGTTTTACGTCTCGAACCTTTGGTAAAAGTTTAAGCTATACTTATTGGAAAAACATTAATAAAATTAAAAACTTAACAATAGTGGTATCTCTACAGATGGTTCTGCGAATATGTTTCTTCAAGTGTTTTTTAAAATTTTCAAATATGTTACAACCTTATAAATGGTTCAATACACAAAGGTGTACAACCACCAGTTAAAATGACTTAAAGAATGTGTACTTATTATGTATAGTTTCTATAAGATGAAAACTTGTTGACATAATTATCGGTCATAGGTTTGCCAAGATCGGCGATTTCCCAGTTAGTCTCAAAAAATAAACATAAAATTAATTGAAATTGCATGTAGTAACAGTAAATAAATAATGTGTATAAAAATAATTAAACTTAAAAATAAATTCATTTATATGGGCATTCTAACAAATTTTAATTAGTTTGTTTTGTTTTTAGTTGATTTTGTGTCATTTTATACGAAATAATGGTTTTAAATAACTAAAAAATAAAACAAGAGTTTTTAACGGTGTGTAGTTAATACTTGTTCATTTAATTATTGGTCTGAGAACACAACAAAATAAGCAATTAGTAATAAATTATTTCCATCTATCGAGTTAAGTTCGGTAAGTAACTAATTCCATTTGTTAATTTGAATACTCTTCATACAACTTTTTTTCTGAAAATTGAAAAGCCACAAAGATGAAAATTTATACATTTAATAACCGGCGCTCAATGTTTTTAAATATTTTCTCCTTTTTTCTGATACTTATTCACATTTATATTAAATTAAGATAAAAATATATTAGAAATACCAGGAAATTGAATACTCTCCTAACATTTCCAAACACAGCCTTCTCAACAAAAGACAAATATTGTGAAAGTAATTTTTTTTTTTGATGTAGTTCCGATGAAAGAAGTTGATATTTAACTTCAAAATAGCAGGAAATTGGTTAAAAGTGTGAGCTTATTGCTTTTTTTTATGTAAAAAACAGCCAGTGACGTGCAAAAAAAAGTAATCAAGAGCATCAAAATCATACTGAAATCGTATTTTTTGATAAAATACTTTCACGTAACGTTAAGCCTTCTTTTACATTAACAATGCGGAAGTTCTCTTCTCTTCCTTAAAACGCTATTTTTTTTTTACAGCAAACTCTGTTCACAAAATTTACAGGATAAAATAATTTATTTCGCATTGTTTATAGGGCGAAGAATAAAATACAGAGTTTCTCATAAATAAGTTCAAATTTGATTGCTTTTTTACTCCAGTCCAAAGGGACGCGTATAGTAACACCGGTCCTTTTAATTTAACTTCTATGGAGCATTTCATCAGAGTAGGACATGCTATTGTGAGCACGACTTTTATCTCTGAGTGTTGCACATAGTTCTAAAATTAGTACTTAATTTGATTTTCTTAAGGTATGTTATGTCAGTGCAACGGGAGCTGCAGTTAAACGTGTGATCCGAACCACATGATTGAGAGATGAAACTCTCAGCCCTCTACTTTCCTGGAATATCTTCGTGGCATTTCGGCAAAGTATGTCCTTCTTGATGATGGTTATCCATGTATGTATATACATATATATATATATATATATATATATATATATATATATATATATATATATATATATATATATAGTTAAGCGTTTGACAATGTAGTTGTACTGCGAAATCGCGATAACGCAATTGTAAAATCTTTACAAATATATTTAGTGACAGTTAACAAAGTATATAAGTAGTGGTGGCTGGCTTATGTCAAACATTTACTCTCAGGTAGCGACTTAATGCGTCAAAAAATGATTTATTGACGAAAACCTTCATTGAAGCATTTTATGAAACTGCAATTTGAGCTTAATATCATAATGGTACATTTAACAGAAATTGAAAGCATCACTTTGTTAATGATGGTTGGTTACGGAGACCGTAGGAGAACACAACAGGAGGTGTGTGATCTTTTAAACGCAGAATATCCGAATCAAGAACCTGTTACCCAATCTGTAGTTAGTAAAACATCAAAACGATTTAGATAATCAGGTCATGTTAAGGATCGTTCTAAATCTGGACTGCCAAAAGTAGAAGTCCTTTCAAGAATGTAAAATGGCCTGCAAGGAGTCCCGACCTTACGCCACTAGATTATTTTGTGGAGTCATTTGAAAACCATAGTTTACCGAAGTCGACCTGAAACTGTAGAGAGAGTAAGATTTACAACAAAGAATTCAATATGAAGTAGCACAGATCACACCGGATTCTCTGCAAAACTCTGTTTAGGCTGTTTATAACAGATTGGGCCATTGCCTCGCTGTTAACGGTAGGCATTTTGAGCAATTGTTACCTTAAAAATAAACCTAGAGTATTTATTAACAGTTTTTTTGTATTTTTTTATTTTAAATTTCAAATGACAATAATTGCAAAACAGTTCAATTTAGACATATAGTATGTTAGACAAGTAATATCTTGAATTTTTTGTAGGATTCAAAAATGAAATAATATATAGGGTTTTCCATTTAAAAAAGGTCAGTGTACAAAGCTTCTTTGATACTATAATTAAATACATGTATTTCTACCGTAATTATAAATTAAATTATAAAAGTAAACTTAAGGCAACTAAAAAAAAAGAAAAGAAAGCAAAAGACACACATTTCTTACAAGCATAAATTAATGAATTATGTATAATATGTGAAAAGGTAAGTTTGGAGATATTCAATCAATTAAATCGTTCAAATATTTATCCAAGCTATAAAAGCTATTATATACTAGAAATGGCCTAATGGTGTTTTTAAATTATTTCTCATTGGAGATATATTTAAATCTATCCTATAACTTATTGTAAATCTTGGCACCAATATAATATACATTGTTTTCAGTAATGCTAAGTGAATGAATCTGATACACCATATTGGTATAGCCCCTAGTATTGTAATTATGTTATTAAAAGTGTTGTTTAAACTTATGATTATTCTTCTCACAAATAGGATTAGTTCAAATATATACAGCGATTGTAATGTCATGATTCCCCATTTTTTGAAAATAGGTCGGCATGAAGCCAGCCTATGTGCCCCAGAAATCATTCTAATTATACACTTTTGTACTTTAAATACTCTATTTAAATGTCTTGTATTACCCCGGAAAATCAATCCATATTTTACACGACTAAAAAAATTAGCATAGTAGTACTAAAACAGAACTTCAATATTGTTTATTTGTTTTAACCTAAATAAAGCATATGTAGTGACTGCAAACTTTTTGCATAGTTCATCGACATATATGTCCCAAATAAGCCGATTATCAATATAGACACCAAAAATTTCGTACTTGACGCCTGTCGTATTGAACGATTTTTAATCTTAAGAAGGTAAGATTTATCTAAATTGTGAATCCTAGGTGTAAAATTTATGAAAACAGTTTTATCCACATTTAAATATAGTTTATTACCTAGAAACCAATCATAGAATTTGTTGATCATTACTTGACCTAAGTGGGTTGCACCTTGAACATTATCAGACGTGACTAGGTAACCGTTATCATCAGCAAACATTACTATATTTCAGTTATTACAAATATCCGGTAAATCGTTTATAAATAATAGGAATAAAAGAGGACCCAGGATGAATCCCTGGGGCACCCCACAAGAAATTGACAATTTTTCCCATCTTACGTCGTCGATTTCTACAGATTGACATCTATTAGCCAGGTAAAAACCTATCCATTCACTAATCTTTCATCTTAGAACATTATTTTCAAGATTCCTTATGAACAACGCATGATCCACCAAATCAAATGCTTCAGTTAAGCCCATGAAAATGTCGAAACATTTATACCATTCGTTGAGTGATTCATAAACGTTGTTTAAAAATTGACAGATGGCAGAATGAGTAGATCGTTTACGACAAAAACCAGGTTGGGAAGGTTTTGAGGATATCAAAACGTTGTAGAAAAGAGACAATTTGATCATAAACAATTCTCTCAAGTATTTTAGATACAGCAGGTAATAAGGCTATAGGTCTGTAATACTTCATAAGAAGTGAATCTGTTCTCTTAAAGAGCGGAGCAATTTTTACATGTTTCAAAACTTTCCAGAGACCAGTTCACCAAATATGTTAGTGGAAGCAACACTAAGCCTGCTGTTTTTTTATTAGAAATGAAGGTATCTTATCAATTCCTGTTGCTTTGGATTTTTTCAACTTAGAAATCGTTTCCATAATTTCATGTTTGAAAGTACAATATATATATATATATATATATATATATATATATATATATATATATATATATATATATATATATATATATATATATACTTCACCCATTTGGCACCTTATATGTTTTAATATGAATACTTATGCCTCAAATTATTTCATTCAAAACGTCTGGAAAAAATCTCATAATAATATTGAAGTTATACAAGATTCCCTCTTCTCCTATTAGAATTGAAAGTAATAAAAAATAACTTAATTTTCGTATGCCACCCTGAAAAGGACATATAACACGACATAGGTGTTTTTAGTGTTTTACTGTGAATGTCAGGACAAAAAGTCAGGAAAAATGCCATATTGCTATTAAAATTCATACAAAATTTATGGGTTCCCACCCTATTCAATTTAAGCGATTTCACTTCAAAACTATAATCGACATCGTTATACTAGGTGTTATGTATGTACCAAGTTTGAAATCGATATTTCAATTCGTTCGAGAGTTATCGTGCAAACAGTCTGACAAACCGAAATAAGTGATTATGTTTTTGGTGGAGAATTCTAAAACGTGAAGAAAAGCAAAAATTTCGGAATTCGATTTTTTCACGAATACAATACTTCTCCTTAGCAACGAAGATAAAAATAGATGTAGAAGTTTCAAAAAATTAACTCAACGTAAAATATCCCTTAAGCAAGAAGACTACTGATATCAAGAAAGAATATAAACTAATATATAATCTAAAGTGTGTGTTCGAATGCTAGCTCAAGAGAATCCCGACCTCTTAAATGTACAAGTTTGTTATACATCATTATTTGTAAAGATTTAGGTCTATATTTCTACCAAATATAGATGATCCAAAAATGAAACCCTCCTATTACTGTTCAGAAGCTCGACGTCATTAAACTGTGAGCAATTTTCCCAAATAAATTCATTTTCAACTGAGGGGGTATAGGTCGCGTAGCCCTTGAAGTAGGAATTTTTTTTTCTTTCCTAAAATTGACGGTAATAGTTATCACTCATTGAAGCAATTGAATGAAAGTATCCGTCAAAGAATTGCAACAAGCACAAGACCAACTTACCTCGTAATGATCAACAATTTCACTTCTAACTTAGAAAAGTGCCGAGAATGTAAGGGTACATATATAGTTTTTTGAAGAAACAATTTTACAAAGACTGTAAAGTAATATAATAATTAAATTAAATTTCACTGGAAATATTTTAAAATAAAACTTTTTATGGGGCACCCTATAAGAATATGTTTACCACAAAATAATTTGTTTACCTGGTTTTTTATTTAACAATAGTGTTCGGTTACGGTGATTATTTGAAGAAGAAAAATTTAGGGGGCCGAACAATTATTAGAGAGGAAATAATATCCCCAAAAAATTATGAAAGTTATACATTTTGTTTGCAATCGATATTGGCTAGATTGAACCCGCTACAAAATGAATTAGCTTTAGTCAATAAACTGTTATGATGCACAATTTGAAAAAGTATGAAAAATATTCCTGATTCCAATATATAGACTACGTTAATCTGTAACATGTCAATTTGAATTATATTTCTGTGTTTTTTAATATTTATACTTTTTCCGACAACTTATATCTCCGTCAAATTGCCTTCGGTCCAAATTCCTTTAATATTTATAATTTTCCGTCAACTTCGCTTCAGAAAAATTGTAAAGAGAGGCAGATACAGCAAGTAACCAAATAATTTGAAATTAAGCAATATAGATAATATTTATTTTATTCTGTTGATCGATTTCTCGTCGGAATTGGATGTGTTTAGTGATACAGAAACAGAATATCATAATCGAATTTTGCCTATAAAAATATAAGGTTTCAGAATAAGCATATTATTTAACACCTAGCCTACCCATTACACCAAGCAGCCATTCGAGAGTTCTCCTAACAATTTTTTTTAACAATTTAATAACCTTGTAACTGACAGCTGCAAGAAATATATAAGAGACGGTGTTTTTATTTACTATTTTATATTAAGCAAACATTTGCATAAGTAACATGTAGTTCATATTCATTAATCAAGGGTATTTTGTTAGTCCAACAAAAAGCAATATTGTTGGACAATTTGAAGAACTAAATCGGAATGACAATGGCAACGAACCAATAGAAATGTATCAAAGGAATCAAGTAGATATAATTAATGATTTCTGTAACAACTACATCCATATCTATCCGTGGGTACTGTATACGAGAAACCAAAAATCAGTTCTTTACTCAATTAGAATAAAATATACAAATGATATAAGAGCTTGCAGAAGAGTAACATGTGGAGCAGATCTTACATGAGCAAGACAACGATTGTAAAGAAACGAATGTAAAGGAGTAGACACAATATTAGCTAAATATTGTAACTTAGAGAGTGTATTTCAGGAAAGTTCTGGAAAACTGTACGGACCAATTATATATATTCATTGGTTCTCCGAAAAAAATAGACTTACTTATAATGATTTCGCACTAAACAAGGGGAAGACAAAGACAAACACATCGAAACAAAATTAACAACCTGAAGAATAATATCAAAAACTAACAAATAAATGTGGGATAAAAAATGCCAAGAAATTAATATCTTTTTATGAGAAATGCAGAAATTTGTGATGTGAAAACACACACATCGATATGTGAATACAACAAAATGAATTAGTGTCTATCCGGAAATAGACCTAAATATACAGTAAATTTAGTATCGAACAATTTGCAAAAAAATCTACTTTGATGTTGTATCCATTAAAAACATAGTAAAACTTGGGCCGCTTCCTGATTTATCGGTGTGGTATCGTTTTTCTCGGTGTGCTTGGTACCGATTCGGTAACGAAAACATGCCGAACGCCTATATTTTAATGAAACCCACCTGACTTGCTCCGCTCTCCGCGCATCCCGCACAAGTCGAGCACACCGAAAAAAACGATACCGCACCTACAAATCAGGGAGCGGCCTTAGAGTAAACGAGTCGAAAGTTCAGAAGATATTTCTAAAATGGTTTCAAAATGTTGCGTAAATCTATGCATCTAAAAGCTACTCCTATACTATATGAACAAGATTACACCTTAGGCCAATTTTATCTATTTATTATTTATAGTCTTTGATTCAGCAGGAGCAGATGACAGGGATATGTTACAAGAAACACAGTTAACTATCCAAATATAATACCCTAGAGCCATGATATTGGAAAGAACGAGTCGGTGAACATGGATTCTATGTTTAGGTAATCATTGGCAATAAAAATGGGAAAAAGCTGCAAGAAACGACCTAATTCTTTCAATCCAGCAGAACATACCCCGCCATGTGACTAAAATCAAGACGACCTATTTGGCTTGATTAAAACCTTCAACAATCAATCGATGCTGAAGAGAGGTAAAAACCGTTATCCAAGCCAATTAAGGCATATCAAATCTGCCCAGATTATTACTTGCTGAGACTAAATCCCTCGATCTGGTTTTGAGCTCACGAGTAAAATGCTAACTGAATTGATTCCGTACCGAATACGGCAGAAGTAATAGTATGCTGCATAGATAGAAGCTACTGGCAGATCCAAGCTTCGATAGCGGTGAACACCATACAGACTATGAATCATATATATATATATATATATATATATATATATATATATATATATATATTATATATATATATATATATATATATATATATATATATATATATATATATATATATATATATATATATATATATATATATATATATATATATATATATATATATATAATATATATATATATATATATATATATATATATATATATATATATATATATATATATATATATATATATAAATATATATATATAAATATGTATATAAATATATATATATATATATATATATATATATATGTATATATATAAAATATATATACATATATATATATATATATATATATATATATATATATATATATATATATATATATATATATATATATAAATATATATATATATATATATATATATATATATATATATATATATATAAATATATATATATATATATATATATATATATATATATATATATATATATATATATATATATATATATATAATATATATATATATATATGTATATATATATATATATATATATATATATATATATATATATATATATATATATATATATATATATATATATATATATATATATATATATATATATATATATATATATATATATATATATATATATATATATATATATATATATATATATATATATATATATATATATATATATATATATATATATATATATATATATATATATATATATATATATATATATATATATATATATATATATATATATATATATATATATATATATATATATATATATATATATATATATATATATATATATATATATATATATATATATATATATATATATATATATATATATATATATATATATATATATATATATATATATATAAATATATATATGGGGTTTAAAGGGTAGTGATGCGTCTCAAATAGCCTCTCCTATTAATTCCTACTCGTACCACCACGATGGTGAACCCTGGTAATCGATGTAGTGTAACCAAGATCGGGTACCCAATCCCGGTGGCGGAAACACGAAACCGAGCTGACACGAGAGGGAGTCAATCCTCCAGATCAAGGTAGCGTCTGACCCAGAGTGGGCGGCTGCTTAATATTCATGGTAGGGACCGAATATCCGTCGGAATAAGCGGTGTACCTCTAATTAGCCAACAGCTATGGGTGGATGAGCTAGTTAGAGTAAAGGGGCACTCTTTTGTCCTGAGGTCAAGAAACTGGCCCCGAAGGCGGATGAACAAGCAATTGTCAACGGCATAAGGATGTGGAAGGCTGAGAGCAACCACCGCATTAAAGATCCATATGGATGCGCTCTAGTACAATCATGGCTATGTTCATTGCTAAACAAAATTCCGGAGTAAGTCCCCCGATCGGATCTCCGGGGGGGGACAGTTGTGAATGTCGCCAGGAAAACAAAGAATGATATGAGATTTCAGATTAAGATTTGCACATGGAATGCAAAAACAATGTCACAGGCTGGAAAGATATTTAATGTTATCCAAGAGATGAAACGTCTGAATATCAAGATTATGGGAATAAGCGAAATGCGTTGGCCAGGAGCGAATTATGTAGATATCAATGAACATCGTGTATACTACTCTGGAACATCAAATAACGAACATAAGCATGGTGTGGGGATTATACTGTGTAGATCTGTCGCAGAATCAGTTATCAACTTCACACCAGTTTCAGAGAGAATTCTACTTCTTCAGATTAATGTTAGTCCTGCTCGATTGAACATCATACAGATTTACGCCCCAACAACGGATTATGATGACAACGTAATTAAAGAATTCTACGCCCAGGTAATTGAAGTAAAGAAACAACTACCAAAAAAGGACGTAACAATAGTAATGGGAGATTTCAATGCGAAAATAGGAAGGGGACGAGAAGATGACTTTGTCGGTCCCTGTGGACTAGGCGAAAGAAACGATAGAGGTGAACAACTCAGCACCTTTGCAAACGAGCAAGGATTGGTAGTGCTGAACACATTCTTCACTCTTCCTCCACGTAGGCTGTATACATGGAAGTCGCCTATGGATTCTGTTGATAACATAGTAAGGAATCAAATTGACTACATCCTTATAAATAAAAGATACAGGAATAGCTGTACGGCTATAAAAAACATATCCAGGAGCTGACTTGCAGTCGGATCATGTTCCCTTAGTGGGCTCATTTAGAGTAAAACTAAAGAGAATCAGAAAGCAATCAAAAAAGAGATATGACCTGGGGAAGTTAAAAATATCAACGATAAGAGAACAAGTAGAACAGAGTATCAATAACGAATTAACTAGTATGACGGACTCCTCCACTGTGGAAGAGCAGATCGAAAAATTAAATATAACAGTTCAAGACATCAAGGATGATCTATTAAAACCTGAAACAATAAAGAAAAACTCGTGGATGACAGATGAAATTCTCCAACTGATGGAAAAAAGACGGCTTTATAAAAGTAATCCAGGAGAATATGGGAGGATTAACAAAGAAATCCTCAGGAAGATCAGAATTGCAAAGGAGAAGAAACTAAAAGAACAGTGCGTTGAAATAGAAACTCTTCAGAGAAAACACGACCATCTGAATGTTTATCGTAAAGTGAGAGAAGTAACAAGACAAAATAAAGCTAATAGAACAAATAAGCTGGTAGATGAGGAAGGATCGGTCATAGTGGATAGGGACGAAATTATGAACGCGTGGAAAAGATACATTGAGCAACTGTTCTACGACAATCGACCAGAACCTAGCATGATAGATGGGAATACGGGTCCGATCATTATCGAAGAAGAGGTCAAGAGTGCAATAAGAACAGTGAAAGAGGGCAAGACACCAGGCCCAGACAACACAGAAATAGAATTTCTTAAGCTTTTAAATGACGAGAACGTGAAATGGCTGACATCAGTGTTCAACCGTGTCTACAATTCTGGAATCATTCCCTCTCAATGGATAAAGGCCGAATTCATAACGCTACCAAAAAAACCTGGGGCTAAAACATGTGGAGAATATAGGACAATTAGTTTGATGAGCCACCTTTTGAAAGTGTTCCTTAAAGTAATTCATAGAAGAATATATAAACTATGTGAAGATCCGATATCTCCTACACAGTTCGGTTTTAGGAACGCTGTTGGTACACGTGAAGCTTTATTTAGTGTACAAGTATTATTTCAACGCTGTAGAGACGTGAACGTTGACATCTATGCATGCTTTGTGGATTACCAAAAGGCGTTTGACAGAGTACAACACCACAAGATGATAAACATCCTGAAGAACATAGGACTGGATGATAAAGATATAAGAATCATTGAAAACCTGTATTGGAATCAATCGGCGTATGTGAGAATAGGAGAAGACCGTACGGATGATATAAAAAAATCCGTCGAGGGGTCAGACAAGGATGCATATTATCTCCACTATTATTTAATATTATTCCCAACAGATATTTGAAGAGGCTCTGGCAGATCTTGATGTCGGAATTCTACTGAATGGTGAGAGAATGAATAATATTCGATACGCTGATGACACTGTCATATTCACCGATAACCTAGACGACCTAAATTTACTAATGAACAGAGTAACGAACTGCAGTCAGAGATACGGTCTTGATATTAACATAAGTAAAACAAAACTAATGGTGATTAGTAAGAACAAGTTACCTAATTGCCAACTAAAAGTCAATCAGATAAACATTGAAAGAGTAAATAAGTACACATACTTGGGCACCAACATCAATGACCAGTGGGACCACTCGCAAGAAATAAGAAGTCGTATCGAAAAGGCTAGAGCAGTGTTCACCAAAATGAGCTCTCTATTTAGAAATCATAACTTGACAATGGAAACAAAAGTAAGGTTTCTACGCTGCTATGTGTTCTCCATTTTATTTTATGGAGTGGAGGCATGGACCCTGACAGAGGCAGTAAGTAAAAGGCTGGAAGCCTTTGAAATGTGGCTGTATCGAAGGATGTTGGGAGTGTCATGGACGGATCGGGTCACAAACGAAAGAATTCTTCAAAGAATGAATAAAGAAAAAGAGGTTCTAGTTACCATCAAGCAACGTAAACTACAATATCTCGGCCACATTATGAGGAATGAGGACAGATTTTGTCTATTACAAAATATACTTCAGGGCAAGGTGTGTGGAAGGAGGAGTGTTGGAAGAAGGAGAATTTCATGGCTCAAAAATCTTCGCACTTGGTTTTCAATGACCACAACGCAGCTGTTTAGAGCTGCAGTCAATAAAGTAATGATAGCTAATATGGTTGCCAACATCCGGAACGGATAGGAACTAAGAGAAGAATATATATATATATATATATATATATATATATATATATATATATATATATATATATATATATATATATATATATATATATATATATATATATATATATATAATATATATATATATATATATATATATATATATAATATATATATATATATATATATATATATATATATATATATATAATATATATATATATATATATATATATATATATATATATATATATATATATATATATATATATATATATATATATATATATATATATATATATATATATATATATATATATATATATATATATATATATATATATATATATATATATATATATATATATATATATATATATATATATATATAATATATATATATATATATATATATATATATATATATATATATATATATATATATATATATATATATATATATATATATATATATATATATATATATATATATATATATATATATATATATATATATATATATATATATATATATATATATATATATATATATATATATATATATATATATATATATATATATATATATATATATATATATATATATATATATATATATATATATATATATATATATATATATATATATATATATATATATATATAATATATATATATATATATATATATATATATATATATATATATATATATATATATGATATATATATATATATATATATAGGGTGTTTTTTATAGAGGTATAGAACTTTGAAATGGAATAAAACAAAGATGAATTTTTTAAATTGACATGAAATTTACTTTATTCGAAAGATAATCTTCTGGCATTATAATTTAAATATGACTTCTGCCATATGACCGCCACGACTGGCTGGGACGTAGTCTAATCTGGAGGTCTAATTTTCGATGACTTTTTCCAACATTTGTGGCCGTATATCGGCAATAACGCGGCGAATGTTGTCCTCCAAGTGGTCAATCGTTTCGGGCTTATCGGCGTAGACTAGCGACTTCACATATCCCCAAAAAATAGTCTAGCGGCGTTAAATCGCACGATCTTGGAGGCCATTTCACGGGTCCGAAACGTGAAACTATGCGGTTACCAAACGTTTTCTTCAATAAATCAATTGTGGCACGAGCTGTGTGACATATTGCGCCGTCTTGTTGAAACCACAACTCCTGCACATCATGGTTGTTCAATTGATGAACGAAAAAGTCAGTAATCATGGCTCTATAGCGGTCACCATTGACTGTAACGTTCTGACCAGCATCGTTTTTAAAGAAGTACGGACCAATGATTCCACCAGCCCATAAAGCACACCAAACAGTCAGTTTTTCTGGATGTAACGGTGTCTCAACATACACTTGAGGATTATCATCACTCCAAATACGGCAGTTTTGTTTATTGACGTATCCATTCAAACAAAAGTGAGCTTCATCGCTAAACAAAATTCGCTTATGAAAATCGGGATCAATGGCAATCTTGTTTTGGGCCCATTCACCGAATCTACGTCTTGCTAGGTGATCGTGTGGCTTCAATTGTTGCACGAGTTGGATTTTGTAAGCACGCAAACCAAAATCTTTCCGCAAAATCTTCCATAAAGTGGATGGACACATATCCAATTCCTGTGCACGATGGCGGATAGACTGATTCGGGTATTCCTCTACGCTACGCTCTACAGCAGCAATGACTTCTTCTGTACGCACTGTACGACGTCTCTGTGGATGCGTATTATCATTTAGAGGAAATGTGGTGCGAAAACGTTCCATAGTTAATCGAATTAATTGCTCTGATGGACGATTATGTTGACCGTAAAATGGACGTAGTGCGCCATACGTATTTCGAACAGAACCATGATTTTCGAAATAAATTTGCACAATTTGGAAGCGTTGTTCAGGCGTCAGTCTATTCATCTTGAAATGCCAAACCAAACTAAACATAAATCACTTGACAGCGGATAAAATGGCCGCCAGTTAAAAAAGTGTTGTCAACTTAAAGTTTTATACCTCTATAGAAAACACCCTTTATGTATATATATATATATACATATATATATATATATATATATATATATATATATATATATATATATATATATATATATATATATATATATATATATATATATATATATATATATATATATATATATATATATATATATATATATATATATATATATATATATATATATATATATATATATATATATATATATATATATATATATATATATATATATATAATATATTCATATATATATATATATATATATATATATATATATATATATATATATATATATATATATATATATATATATATATATATATATATATATATATATAAATATATTCATATATATATATATATATATATATATATATATATATATATATATATATATATATATATATATATATATATATATATATATATATATATATATATATATATATATATATATATATATATATATATATATAAATATATATATATATATATATATATATATTTATATATATATATATATATATATATATATTTTTTTTTTTTGTGGTCGAGAGGAGAGGAGAGGTAGCACCTTTGTACCGGGTTGACTGGCACTGGTTCTCCCAATCTCTCAGGGCTGGATGAAACGAACTATATAGCCTTTCTCCAGTGAAGACCGTACTGCGTGGTGAAGAGCCACTTCCGACCAGAGGTGACCCTGTTGGCGCAGAACGGATCTAGACCAGAAGATCGATAAACATTCCTAGTGAAGGGCACCAGCAACCAGGAAATGATCCTGGACCGGCCAATCATTTTAAAATCAGAGGCGAAGCTGAATCAGCAAAAAGGTTGTGATACTGTGACTCGCCAACCCGTACTGGTAACCGTAGCGTTTTAATTGTCATATCTTCCTAATGAAACCATGAAGTGATGTCGAGTTTTAGAACAAAATTACCCCAAGTGAGTAAAGCCGAAAGATGAGAATCTCACACTGTATCAACAGTCGGCCTTACGGGTTTTGGGGAAGGCAAACCGAAAGCACCTATTGGAACTAGAACAGAAACTAAAAGATATAAAGTGGTATATCATCGGATTGTGTGAAGCATGTCTACCTGACCAAAAGGTAACTACACTGAAGTCCGGATACATCATGTACCAAAACAACTCTGATACAAACCAGCACCTTGGTGGCGTCGCTTTTATGATAAACAAAAACATGAAACACTTAGTTACAGGGTCTAGGTACCCGAAAAAGCATTATTCGCTAATAAGTATAAGCTGTTATGTATATATTGCATGCACTAAGTATGCGATACAGCGTTAACTTTCCCACAGTGCATGGATATAAATACGAACATTATAAGCATATTCATGGGTATGTTTAATATATTTTCCGAGCATATACACAAAAATAAAAAAATAAATACCTACTACCTTCTTTTTCAATCAATCTACTCAGTTTACTAAAAACTCACGTTTTGAATCACAGACTAAATCAGATAAATATATTTTACTTACCATAGTACTGGTAAAATTCGTAATTTTTATTGTTCTTGATGAAAAAACTTAGCTAATTTTAGGGTTCCAGGAAACTTCATAGGACCAAGAATCCCTAGAAATACAGTCGATATATCCATTAAACATTGAATTAACAGAAACCCGAACAAGACATTAAGGGCAGAATTATCTAAAAGTCCCACTATTAAATCAAACTTGAAACTGAAAATTTTTCACGTTCAAAGATAACGATAGAAGTATTTACAGAACCTTTAAATCTAAAAAAGCGTGTCATTCGAATTCTGGATCATAATCTAGATGCGAATGGCAGCATCTAGATTATGATTATCTATGCAAAAATGGTATTTTGGGTATACAAGCTATATGTCGTGTATGAACCAATTTTTGTAAGACGACCAAGTTGTGAATAACCTAAAATATAATACTGTAACACGTAGGCTGAAAAAATTTTAGTCTAGCCACTTAAAACTTATTTTTTTGCAAAATTCGACTTTATTCATCAATATAGTCTCCTTCAAGAGCGACAAAATCAATTCAACGCTTTTCTGACATTTCTATACCTTTCTTGTAGAAGGATTTGTCTATGCCTTCAAAATAGGTCTCGGTTTCGGCGATAACTTCTTCATTGGAGCCAAATCTTTTTCCCGTGACCATTTTTTTGAGGTGTGTGAATAGATAATAGTCATTGGGGGCCAAATCTGGAGAATACGATGGATGAGGAAGCAATTCGAACTTCAGTTCATGCAATTCTGCCATCGTAACGATTGACTTGTGACACGGTGCATTGTCTTGATAAAAGAGCACTTTTTTCCGGTTCATTTTGGGCCGTTTCTTTGCGATTTTTGCCTTTAAGCTCACCAATAACTTAACCTTCCTAGCTGATTGTTGTGTCTTTGGTCGCTTCGGGCATCTTTCACCGGCTGCTGTCCACTCAGCTGACTGGCGATTTGATTCCGGTGTGTAGTGGTGGATCCATGTTTCATCCCTGGTCATATATAGCATGAAAAAATTTAAACAGCTCTCAGAATCATCAACACGTTGTTGTGTCTAGTCCACTGTAAACAAACGCGATACCCATTTCGAACAAAGCTTTCTCATGCCCAAATGTTCATGCAAAAAATGACCGACACGTTCTTTAGATATCTTTGGGGTGTCAGCTATCTCTTGCAATTTCACTTTACGGTCATCTAAAAGAATTTTGTGGATTTTTTTGACTTTTTCTGGTGTAACCACCTAATTTGGGCGTCTAGAGCGTTCAGCATCATTTGTATCTGCACAACTGCGTTTAAATTCAGCATACCAGTAAACGATGAGTGATTTTCCAGAGGCGGAGTCCCCGTAACACTTATCAAGCCATTGCTTTGCTTGAACGGTATTTTTTCCCATCAAAAACAGTGTTTAATCAACACAGGAAATTCGATTTTCTCGTTCTGAAAATATCAAAAGTAGCTTCACTAAAACCATTGTAACTTGTAAACTAACCGTCGAAATGCCATGAAATTTTGACACATATCGTTTGAAGGTTGGTACTTCCTAAAAATCATATCAATTTTTTGAAAAGAGCGATATCTAGGTGTCAGACCAAAAACCTTTCAGCCTACGTGTTATATTATTTGAAGGATTGTTCAAGTTAATATGTTGAGCCATTTTTTTTCAGAATTTTCGAATGTTAGTAGAACCAAACGATTTAAATAATCAGAAAATATCCTAATTGGTATTTTAATATTGCGTTATTTAGCAAATTATCTTATGAGAGAAATTCTTGTTATGCAATATTTAATTACCTTTTTTTGTAAGCTAAAACTGAATATAGCTTATGAAAGCCTAATAAACTAACATAATCTATTACAATACGTCACTGTATAAATGAACCCTATACAAATATTTCATCAATAAAAACTAATAAAAAACGCGATCTACTTCTCGCTTTTGCGGCTACGTAAAGAAAATTGGCCTCTTCCTGAGTGTCGAATGCTTCCTGTTGAGTTTAACCAGGATTATTGATATATGATGTTATAATAAATTTTCTCGAAGGTTAAATGAACTGTGCACAAATAAGCCATAGTCTATTTTTTAATAAAAGATTAATAGAGTGGAACGATACAATTAAGTTGTACTCATACATATTAAAATATGTTGTCGAAAATAAATTAAGTACTTGATCGATAATAATAGTAAATTAAATTTTCTAAATTTCAAACTGGCGCCAATTCTAGGTTTGCAGAATCACTACCAAAACGGCTTAAAAATATAAATAATGTATAATGTTCGATTTTAAATCACAATTTTTAAAGAGAAATAGCCTTTTTATGCTGTCTCTTGTGGAAAACTTTATTCGCAATTTCTCGGCAAGAGTTGCCTTCTTCTTCTTGAAATGCCATATCCGATACGAACGTAGGCGACCCTCTCGCCTTTGCCTGTGGTTGGTGCCTTTTTAAGTATTTCCACAGACAAAGGGGACCTGTATTTTAATGCCGGTTCCGAACGGCCAAAGTGGGAGGACTTTACTAGGCATGATAATCGGGGTACCTTCCCGAGTAACCTGTAATAAAAATATCTATAACTGAAAATTAACGTTTTTTTTACATTTATATTTTCATTAAAATTGGAGAAAATGAATGAGATTTCTTTATTCCAAAATCCCTGAAATAAACTTATAACATATTCGAAGCAATTCCGTCTACCCACCCTAGTCTTTTCACCTTTATTTGCTTGACTATCAGTAATTATCTCAATCAAGAACCAATGAAAAATTTCTCATATCCCAGACACTGAAAAGATATCGCTTAAGAACTATAGGTTTTTACTCTATCAAATTCAAAATCGATATCTCATTTCATACAAGAGGTTTTACCCAAACCAATAGAAGTAAGAGTCTATGTTTTTCGTGATCTAAGGACCCTAAAATGCAAGACATTAAAAGACGGATTTTTTCATGAATCCAATACCTCCCTTAGCAAAGAAAATGAGAAATACTCCTCGTTATTACCGTTTTTAGTGGAAAAAAAACAAAAAAGTACATTATATCTGTTTATTTTTAAAATTGTTAAATATATTTCTGGGTAAAAAGTACATTTTCTTGTTTGTTGTACAAATTGCTTTTTAACGTTTTTATGCCTTTACAAGTTCTCCCGTACAGGTAAAGCCTGCTGTGCATACAAATATAATCCCTAGACATTTTTTGGCTTTCCGGAAAGCACTTTTCTTATTTTATCCCAAAGGGTTTGTTATTTATCTGTAAAAGTTTTTATGGTATTTTGCTGTTCTTCTTTTCGGCTTCACTTATCCAGTAATAATCACATATATATATATATATATATATATATATATATATATATATATATATATATATATATATATATATATATATATAGTCAGTCTAAAACGTCTCCATACACCACCTGCTTTCTGTACTATTCTTCTGTTACGTTTAACTAATTAATTGGAGCTATGAGGAAACATGTTTAAATTAATATTTGAAAATTAACCAACTAGGATTAGTATTAAAACAATTACGGAACATTTTATTTAGAAGTTACATCATTGTTATAAAAATGTAAAAAAAATTAATGTCAAAAAAGTCTCCATACACACAATAATAATTTGACGGAGTTTAACGGAAAATAACAACTTCGTTTAAACTAATATTTAGTAGGACCGCTGTTGGTCTTGATAATCTCCTGTAACCTTTTTGTCATGCGTGCAATCAGCTTTTTAGTAACTTCTGCTGGCATGTTCTCCCATTCGTTCAATATTCTGTATTTTAATTCTTCTCTGTTTGAAACATTATGTTTGCGAACACGCCGTTTAAGTTCCTCCCATAAATGCTCGATGGAGTTAACATCGGGTGATTGCGGAGGTGTATGAAGCTGCTGTCGTACATTATGGATCATCCATTCTCGCACCAAGTTTGCGGTATGTTTCGGATCATTGTCCTGTTGTAACTTTTTTCGAGTGCTAATTTTTAGACTTAAATTGTCTCTCAAAATGTTCGTTAATAAAATGTAAATTTCCAACCCCTCCAGAGGACATGCATCCCCAAAGCAGAACACTGTCACCCCCTTGTTTTACCGTGGAATAAATGTTTTTAATATCGAATGCGGTATTCCTCTTTCTTCAAACTTTAGTTCTGCCATCAGACTCAAAAAGGTTAATTTTAGTTTAATCACTAGAGATTACGGATTCCCAAAATTCAGAAGGTTTAGTAACGTATTCTCTAGCAAAAGCTAACCACTTTTTGCGATTACCTTCCGAAATTAATGCATTCTTCCTGGCTACACACCTCTTATAGCCTGCCCTGTGTAAACAATTTCTCACTATTTGTGAACAAACATTATTTGAAAATACTTCCCGTACTTCTTCTTTTAAATTTGGTGCACTTTTCTTGGGATCTATAATTATTTGTCTAACAATACTGGCCTCTTCACATGGAGTCAGTTTCTTGGGACGACCGGAGCGTGGTCGAATTTTATAGGAACCCGTTGATTTATACTGGTTTACAATTTACTGAACAGTAACATGCGACTTTTTAACAATTTTTCCTATATTTCCACATTTTCCATCTTTCCACAAATCAGTTATGATCTTTCAAACTTGAAACGGAATTTCACAATTGTTCTTGCTCATTTTTAATACTACTTTGAAAACCTACTACAAAATTACTAGCAACAAGTGACAGATTATAAAGTAAGGCCGAAAATTATTCATTTGTTTTCATTTTAGCGAGCAATAGATAGCTTGATAAAATGCGGCTGATTATAACGTGTTTTTTTCAAAGCAGTTCTTGAATGTATGGAGAATTTTTTGACATTAATTTTATTTACATTTTTATAACAAGGATGTAACTTGTTAATTAAAATGTTTCGCAGTTATTTTTAATACTAATCGTAGTTGGTTAAGTTTTAAATATTAATTTAAACAGGTTTTTCATTGTTCCAACTAATTAGTTAAACATAACAGAAAAATAATGTAGAAAGCAGGTGGTGTACGGAGACTTTTTGGAGTGTCTGTATATATATATATATAAATATATATATATATATATATATATATATATATATATATATATATATATATATATATATGTATATATATATATATATATATATATATATATATATATATATATATGAATATATACGAAAATTTAATACTATTAGTAGTTTAAAGTGAGAGAACTGAGACCGATTAAATTGGCTATGAGTATATTTGCAAAATTTGAAAAGGTATAGTATTACTATTATAAATTCATGTCACAACAGCACTAGTCCTGTCTAGACATCGTAAAACCGAAGTGGCAACAAATTTATGATTCTACCTCATACCGACAATCCATGTTAAAGATCAGTTGATACCAAATTCTCAAACACACGCCAATTTTCGCCGTTAAACAACATAACGGGCGAACAAGGAGTGTTTTATTTGCTGTATCACCAGGATATAAAGTTGAAAGTTGACAATTTTAGAGGTACATGAATGTAATAAATTTTATGAGAAATTTTCAATCCCACGAATAATTTTATGCTTTTTTCCTTTTAAAAGCGTAGGTTAAAAAATCTTGATTACTGTTACAGTGTACTTACTTAGTATTACTTATTACCACAATTTGTGGGGCGTATATAGTAATACTAGAATTTAAATCAAATATTACATGAAAAATGCCGTCTTATGTCCCCTATTTCATTTTATTTCATATTATTTCGGGCATTTAGTATAGCCAGTATTACTTGCACAAACAAGTTGTAAGATTTCATTCATTAATATCGGCTCAGGTTAGGCACTTGAGGCTTTAGGTGATATTAATATACCTAAACTGGCGTAAATTAATCTTTTTTTTTTATGGGTCTAGCATACGTGCTGCAGGGAAGTTCCTAGAGCTCTCCAGGAGTGGCATGAGTGCGGAAAAAAAAAAAGCGATTCACGTGGTTCTTGAATCGCTGTAAATTGTACTCGGTGGGAAACACAGCGCTGGGCAAATTATTCCAAAGGGATGATGTTCTCCATATAAAAGACTGCTTGAAAAGCGTTGTACGCGGAGTAGCAAGCTGAACCTCATACGGATATGAAGCACCAGCGCGACGTGTATTTCTAACATGCACCGCTTTGGGAGGAATTAAGCGGGCTACATCCTTCGAACGTAGAACAGACTCAAGTCGCCAACCGTTCTTCGATGTTCCTGCGAATCAAGGCCGCCGGTCAGTTCTGGGTCTTCAATCAGACTTCTCTGAACAGAATCCAACAAATGCAGTGTATGTTTGGGAGCGGAGCCCAGGATATGAGAGCAGTATTCCATAGTTGGTCGAATTTGAGCTTTGTAAAGAATTACCAGTTGTTGTGGAGTGTAAAGCTTTCTGGTTCGAAATAATATTCCTAACTTTTGAGAAGCTCTCCTTGCTATGCCTGCAACATGTTCATGCCAGGACATATTTGCTCCCAAACTAACGCCCAACAAATTGAGCGACGATGCTAAGGGAATGGAGTGTCCCGACATAATTATGTCGGGTTCAGCAACGTTACCTTTTTTAGAAAAAACTGCCGCCTGGGTTTTTGTAGCGTTAAATTCCACTTGGTTACTGTCACCCCAAGATAGAATTTCTTCCAGGTCTGTTACGTTGAACGACCTCCTGATGTCTGCGGATATTTGCCTGAGCAGCCGATGTCCGAGCGTTCAAAGTGAATGAAGAGATAAGCGTACTGTCGTCTGCAAAGCTCTTAATTGGATTTCCGGTCTTTTCCAGCAGATCGTTAATGTAAATGAGAAAGATAGTACGAGACAGTGTGGAGCCTTGGGGCACACCGGCGTTGATTGTGAAAGTGTTGGAAAGAAATCCATCGACCGCTACTCGTAAAGAACGCTCTCTGAGGAAACATGAAAGCCACAAACAGAACTTTTCAGACATACCACAAGAGCTTAGCTTAGCCAACAGTCCATCGTGCCAAACACGGTCGAATGCCTTGGATATGTCAAGAGCAACCGCTCGAGATTCTCCAAAGTGTTCAATTGCGTTGTTCCAAACACGTGTTAGATAAGTCAGAAGATCTGTTGATCTATGTTTACGAAAGCCATATTGCTGATCGCTAATAATATTGAATCGTTTATGATATTTTAGAAGATGCTGATTGATAACCTTTTCCATGACCTCCTATATTACTGAAAGCAGTGTGACCAGTCGGTAGTTATTTGGCATTTTTAGGTATCGGCTGAACCGTGGCACATTTCCAGCAGGACGGAAATATTCCCTTTCTGTAGGATAGGTTGAAAAGTCTACAGAAAACTGGTGTTAGTTCCCTTGCACAGTTTTTGAGAACTAACATATGGCAGGTATTCCGTCAGCGCCAGAAGCTTTTTTGGTGTCTAGCTTCATTAAAATACGCTTTATGATAAGCTGTCTGAAGACAACATCGGGCATCTTTGACTGCAATATGGGAATAGTAGGTGGTATTTTTCCTTGGAAATCGACAGTAGAATGTGAAGCAAAGAGTTCAGCCAACAAGTTCGCTCTCTCAACAGGTGTGGTTGCAATGGAATTATCTGGCAGTGTGAGTGGTGGTATGGTGGATTTGGTGAAATTTTGACTAACTGCATTAGCGACTGCCCAAAAGGACCTAGAATTATTGGAACAAGCGAGAAGTTTGTTTCTAATTCGTTGATTGTGTGCCTTGGTTTCGTCGATAATTCTTTTGCATCTGTTCCGGGCACGAATAAAGGTGTTGCGATTTATGGTGTTAGGATTTTCACGCCATCGTCGGTAGGCAATATGTTTAGAAGCAACAGATTCTTTGCATTTTCGGTCAAACTAAGGCTTACTGTGGGAGGGGCATTTCTTCGAAAAAGGGATGTGAGCTTCCATACCAGCCAAAATAACATCGGAGACCTCCCTGGCGCAGTCAGATGGGTTGTCGGATCGAAAACAAACGTCCATCCAAGGGTAAGTTCGAAAATATTCCATGAGCAGATTTGTAGTGCCAAATCTTGCGCGGCCTAGGGGCCTCTCCGTTACTGATGGCAGGATACTCGATGTCGAAAACAGTTTATGGTCGGAAGAACCTAACGACGGATTTACGGTGACCATGTAAATCTCCGGATTGGTGGTTAGAAACAGATCAAGAAGACTGGCGAACTCCACGTCTCGATCAGGAATCCGTGTTGGTTCGGCAATAAGCTAAGTTAAGCAACAACTGATTGAGAATGATTCAGCTTCACGACCTTGTTCGTCGGTAGTATTTGAATATTTAAGCCAGTTGATATTGTGGACATTAAAGTCGCCCAGGATGGTAATTTCGGCATTTGGACAGTTAATTTGTAAATGATCGATGGTGTCTGCAAGAGAAGCGAAAAGTGTTCGAAAATTGGTATTACTTGATGGTCGATACAGGATACAGATGAACCTGTTTTAAACCTGCTGTTTTTACAGTTACATCCGTTCTACTATATGAAAAATCTATCAATATGTCTCACAGAAAAAAATTTAGTAATAACAATAAGTACAATGTACGGTTAACAAACTGTCATCTTTAGTATATCTTGAATTAAAATCCATATTATTCCTACCTCAATCATGGAAAAATATGCTGTTAAGCTAACTACATTTAAAATTTCGTACTTTAAAAATTAATTATCTGAAAATTATTTAACCTAGGAAAAATCTTTCATAACCGTCAATAATTAATCAATACACTCTGCCAATATATTTCTAATTAATAATTAGATAAGCACACACTATACAGTACTTGTTGATAGTCATATCTTTTTTACACAGAATATTTCCTTACATTTTTTAAAGTATTTTCGAGTCGGTAAATCAACTTCTTAAACAATAGGTCTGATATATATAGAAAAAGATATATGGTAATCAGTTTCAAGATACACACAACACTGAATACTTTGTGAATGAAATATTTTATTTTAACCGTTACAAAATTATCTTGATTTTGACAATTACAATAGTTCAAATGCAAAATTTTATTCTTGTAGCTTATAAAGTAGTGGTCAGCTAATCATGTTTGTTTAGGTTGAGTATGAAAATAATCAGAGAACAAAATATTTGTCTTTTGGACAAGAAGATCGTCAAAGGAAATAATTCATAATTAAAATTTAAAGAATAAAATAGTTATTTCATTCTCAAAATCCTTGTTTGTACGTTTAACTTATTACTTGGAATTTTTTTAAAAAACTTGACATCAAACTATTTTTTTTTGAACAAATACTGCCGCAGTTTTGATATAGACTGTGAAGTAATAAATTCGATAAGCTATTAGATCCTATTTGCTTTAAAGTCGTATGTAGTGTAGTTACTACTATTTATGTAATTAAAAATTTATAATGTACGGCTTGAATTTTGAGCATATGTGTTGTTTATTATACCCGTTATGCTAAAGCATTCTCTCTAGTGTCCTTTTTAATGATTATAGATTTCAAAAAGATTATGAAAAGAACTTTACTTTGCTTCTCCAGTGATTACTACAATAAAATATAAAACTTGAAATGTAGTTCGTTCTTTCGGTATCAGAACTATTTTTTTGACTTATAAAAGGGAAAAGGTTTTTTTACATAAAATTACTTTTGAAAGTTCTAGTTCCAATATGACAACAGTTCTACTAGATATAACTATTACCAGCGACAGGAGTGTTACAAAGATAATAGAGCTCAATTTCTATATTAATATTGAGAAACGCTTGTTCTGCAATTTCTGCGAATACAGAAAGTTAAGATATTGAACAAAATAAACGAAATTTCCTTAACGCCTACGCCCCACCTAGGTCTCATTATTTCCATTATTCCGTAAATGGATGGTAGATTAGGGGCGAAAGCACAAACATATCCTTGCCAATACATGTAATAAAATTAACAAACATACTACTGCCATACCTGCTTAAAATAATGTGTAGGATGCTTTCACTGTAAAATCAAAATAAATAATAACGAAATTGAAACTGTCACCCTGCTTTGATACACTCAGAAACTTTTAGATCTACGTGTGGGTGTCATAGACATTACGAATAATTCGCAAGATTCTCGTATAAAAGCTGCCTTGGGACTGTTTTTATTGCTTAGAGTTGTTGCTTGAAAGAAATACGTCAGATAGAGTTACTTTAGTTTTGATACAGTATATACATATACATATATATATATATATATATATATATATATATATATATATATATATATATATATATATATATAATACTTAAAAATTTTCTTGAACCATCAATTAATATTTATTTTCAGTTCTTGGGCTTTGGGTTCGTTTTATGAATATTTGGTTTTTAAAATTAAACTTAAATTGACGTTTCGCGCTTTGGTTTAGGGCATTTTCATTTTTTTCTTTATTTCTACAAAATATACAAAATATAAAAATATAAAATTACATTTAGGTAAACTAGTAACACAAATTATTTAACACACACACAACCATAAACTATTGGCATAAATTCTTAGTTCTATCTTTAAAAATTAAAATCACATGGGACCTACCTTGAATCTCATATATTTTATTTATTACTGACGAGTCATAGTGGCATCCTTATCGATGTAGATTTTATTTTGTATTATTGATCCGTGATTTTTTTTTTTGAATATTAAGCAGGTAGTCTTTTTGTTAATATATTAAGGATGAGTACACACTTTAAAATATTACCTTATTAAATTTGTATAAATGTGGCTAATTCCTTTTATATCACTTTTGTCATTGACTGTAAATTGCTCATTTTTTTAAATTTCGATTATTTCTTTTATTGCAAGTTTTCCAATATTAATGTCCCTATTTAAAATCTTTGTTTCATTAAAGTTGAAATCATGTCCAAGTTCCGTTGTGTGTTTATGAAGTGCCGTTGTTGCATTTTTTGTATACTTGTGTCCATTGAGTCTGTTTTTCAATAATTGGGTCGTCATACCAATATAATGCATTGGGCAATTTGTACAAGGTACTGAATAAACTATGTTGGATTGGTTCATGGTTAGTACCTGGCTTTTTAAGTTTGTGAATAGTGAGCTTAGTTTGTTTTGCGTTTTGTGACAAACAGTTATGTTATATTCTTTTAGAGTGTTTTTTAGTTTTTCTGATAGATTGCGTGTATAAGATAGTGGGAGAAATTTGTTCTGTTTTTGTTCTTTGGTTTCATCTTTTTTTTTTTTTTATTATAGAATTTGTATGTTCTTGTTTGGGTCGATGTCTTTTTCTCTAAATCCATTTTGTATTAACATGATTTCATTTGATTTAGTGCTTACGGTCTTAAATTTGGTGAGGTCAGCGCTATTGCACGGTCTGTTAAACCGACAATAACATTTACGTTTTGTGCCTTTGTGTGATTAGAGTAGAAATTCAAATACCTGCCAGACCACGTTGGTTTAGTATACCATTTAGTGATTATTTTGTTATGTTTTCTAATTAAAGTTGTATCCAGGAAATGTATTTCATTGTTATTTTCGATTTCTGAAGTAAATTGCAACTTTTGATGGAAACTGTTGAAATCATGCAGGACTTTATCAGTGTTATCCGTTGTAACTGCCAATAAACAATCATCCACAAATCTTTTGAAAAATGGTATGTTGTTATTTATAACACTTTCTTCTAAATGCTCCATAACCAATTGAGCTATTACTGAGGATATAGGAGAGCCCATGGCACACCCTTCTATTTGTTAATAGAATTTGTCTTGATATTGGAAATAATTAGTATTTAAAGTGCTTCAATAAAGTTTTCTTTTGATTTTGTTTTGTGTTCTGTCAGTAGATCCCATTTTTTGTTTATGGCAGTCTCTACAAGTTCTTTAGGTATATTTGTGTATAATGACACAACATCTAGTGAAACCAAATATTCATAAAACTAACAAATTTAAAAACTAGTAGGGTTGGAGTCAAGTTTTGACGAAATTAAAACTTTTTTGCTTATTACCAAGCTTTCGAAATACTTTTATTTCTTTGTCAAGGCATCTAAAAATTGATCATACGAATTAATTGTAGATCTCATAAAAAATTCAAAAATGAACTTACAAACTGGAGTAGAAATTCCTTATTTAAATTACACATCACTGTAAAAATATTAAGTTACGAAACATATAATTATTTCTTTTGTAATAGAAAATGAAAAATTATCTGTACCACAGTAGTATAACAAACGCGCTTCTGGACCACTTGTCGTACCGACAAACTTTTTCGGTCCGTTACGTTATTTTTTAGCATTGGTTTAAATGGGAGCTGTATTTCTGGACCACTTGTCGTAACGTTAAACTTTCTCGGTGTGTTACGTTATTTTTTGTTAGAATTCAGACAAAATCGTCGAATGGTGAAATTGTCCTGGCATTTTAACGTAATGTGTTTATTGTCCGCATGAGTTGTTCTCTGACGTCACAGCTCCAATACAGGGTGTAACCAAAAAGGCTTCATTGTTTTTTGTGTAAATGTGTCCAAAAGGTCCTTATAAGTGTGAATAGGGGTATATTAGTTGAAAATTGTTCAAAAAGGCCTAAATGAGTGTGTAAAAGGTCCTTATTCGTGTAAATGAGGGTTGTTTTTGTTGTAGACAGGGGTTGAAAAGTAGTTTGTTCAGAAGGTCCTTATATTAGAAGGCACGGTTAGATGTATGTAAATGTTTGTTTTTATCGTGACGGTAAATGGTTTACCGTACCGTAATAGTGTGTATTTCAATAGCGCTCATATTAGCAGGGTACCTAAACTTCATTAAAAACTTCGTAAACTTTCATTAGAGGAGAAGTTGCATTTAGATGAGTTTTGATTGGTCTCGTTGCACGAAAGTAGGCGTAACATGATAAGAAAAGTGGTATATTGATAGGTTGAATGTGTATGTAGTGTAAAAGGATGATAAGAAAATTGTAATTGGTGGTTGACTAGGTAAAATGGTTTCTATAAGGCATGTATTTGATTGGTTTGTTGTGTACAGGGTTGATAAGAAACTTGTTATTGGTTGGTTGAATATGTAGAATGGGTGTTGGCTAGTCGAAACTGCACTTGTTTGATATTTTGGAGTGTAAAAGCTATGGTGTGAAAGTGGTTCAATATGTAATATATTAGTTGGAATTGTGTTGAAGAAGGCCTTATTAGGATGTATTTTCGAGGTAAAATTAGTAAACATTCCCCTAATTTGTTGTATGGCGCCGTAAAGTCGGTAAAAATGTATCAGATAAGGCTAAATGTAAACAAAAAGTATGACTCATGCTAATTTCCTTGAATTGAAACCAAGTAAGCTTCTGCGAATTATTCTAAAAATAGAAATGACGTGATAGCCAAAGTGTCGTAAATGGTCTGATAGGTCACACAATAGATAAGAAAGGTCGAAAATAGCTGATAAGGAGTTGCTTTGAATGCATACAAGTGTAGTAAAATTGGTTATATTTGTCAAGAATAGTAAAATAAGTATGAAATGAGCTTAAAATAGTTTAAAACAAGGATATTTGGATTCGATTGAAATGTTGTTGTCTAAATGGTCTGATAGGTCACATAATAGATAAGAAAGTTCAAAAATTGCTGATAATGAGTTGACTAAAATGTATTGAGAATGCAAATAATTGAAAGACCAAGAAATTTACGGTATTTGGTTGTCGTAACGTTAAATGTAAACGTAAAAGTTGTTGTTTGTTCTCAAAAAGTTCCTACTATTATTATATTGATGTATGAAATGAGCTTAAATTGAGTTGGGCCTCGTTGAAATGTTGTGTGAACTCGTTGGAGATTTTGTTACATGAAAGCAAAAGTTAAATAAAACACACTTGTCAAGAATAGTAAAATAAGTATGAAATGAGCTTAAATGAGTCTCAAAAACTAGTTTGGATTCAATGTTTGAACTCGTTGGCTTGTAATAATTGTAAAATTTTAAATGAGCCTAGCCTTTTACCGTATTTCGTTGTCGTAACGTTAAATGTAAACGTAAAAGTTGTTGTTTGTTCTAGTTAGGTTAGTTTTGTTGAGCCTAGATTAGTATAATTTGGCCTCGTTAGATTATAATAAAAGTAAAATATATATGTAGAGATGAGCCTAGCCTAGCCTAGCCTAGTTTGGACTAGTTTGTTATTTCTATATTATGAGAGGAGAATAAAACACAGTATGAGCACACAGATTTAATAAATATATTAATACCAATGAATAAAACTCGTTGAAATGGTATACAAAAACAAAAGAGCCTTAAAAAGGAGAAAATTTGAATAAACTACTGACTAAAATACTTAAAAGTACAAAATATCTATAAAACAATATAGTTTACTAACAACTACCTAAAATCTTAAGATGTAAATAATATTTTGCCTGGTACAAAATGATACCAGCAAAAACCAGTTGTTATAAAATTAAATGAAAGTTCAACAAAATTGATAAGAAAGGTTAAAATTAGTTGATAGGAAGTAGATTCGAATACATTGAGAATGTAATAAAACAACATTTTAGATTTACCGTATTTGTTTGTCGTAACGTTAAATGTAAACGTAAAAGTTGTTTTTCAAAGTACAAATTGGAATTTAATAACTATGTAAATTCGAGTCCAGCAAAAACAGATAAGAAAGGTTAAAATTAGTTGATAAGAAGTAGATTCGAATGCATTGAGAATGCAATAATTTAAAGACCAAGAAATTTACGGTATTTCGTTGTCGTAACGTTAAATGTAAACGAAAAAGTTGATAGTATGCAAATATAATATATGAAACCATATTATTTGTCTAAAAAGCAACCAGAGAAAATTTGAATAACTATGAAATGTTTAAATTATTGACTTACTTAAATACTTAAAATTATAAAATATCTATAAAACAATAAAACTAACTAAAATCTTAAGATGTAAATAATATGTTGCCTGGTACGAAATGATACAAAAACCAGTTGTTATAAAATTAAATGAGAGTTCAACAAATTTGATAAGAAGGATCAAATTTTTGTCGATAAGAGGATGTAAAATGTATTGGATAAAGTACAAATTGCAATGTATAATATGCTTTACTAATAACTATATATTTGACTAGAAATATTAAATATGTATAAATGAGAGAGAGTTCAGTAAAAACAGATAAGAACGGCTAAAATTAGTTGATAAGAAGTAGATTCGAATGCATTGAGAATGCAATAAGTTAAAGACCAGAAATTTACGGTATTTCGTTGTCGTAACGTTAAATGTAAACGTAAAAGTTGTTTGTTTTCAAGTTACTACTACTTGGTAATTCTGAAACCAATATCACTTATACTTTGATGTATATTTGAAAACATGGTTAGATGGATAAAACTATTTGTTTTACGTTTTAAACTACTTTAAATTTTTTAAAGTTAATCAAATATATACACATAAAGAATGATGTATGGAGTCGACTAGTCGCTAAAAATTTCAAAAATAACAAAACAAATGGATTAATTTAGTTTATAAAATGATGTTTATAATAACAAATATCTGGTGATTGGAAAATTTGGTCTGACTTAATTAGCGCTATCTCTTTGAAAAAACAAACTGCAAAATACCAAATATTTTAATAATAACAATATGTGGTGATTGGAAAATTTTGTTTAATGTACTCATAGTAAAAGTATCAGAGAAAGCAATTTTATATTTATTCGAGTTCTATAAATATATATTTAGATAGCAATTTATCATTTATTTAACATTGTATTAAAATTTATTTTTTTAATACAGCTCAATAGATTTACTACTAGTTTAGATAATTGATCAATCAACCTATTACTATTATTATTATGATTGCAATAAATACTACATTGTACGCATTTGTTTGATGTCGACAACGATGACAATTCTTCATTGACACGTCTTAGTACCATATGAATGTGGGAACATTCACATGTATCGGGTCCTTCTCGAACTCCAGGATGTGACCATACACATGATACGTAATGTGTTTCTAAATTATTATTTGTTGTAACTTGTTTGCGATCGATAAAAGGTGTTAAATATTCTCGATAAGATATTAATCGAATCCTTGTTTCACAACAACAACATGATAATTTCTTGACAAAATCATCAATTTTTCTACAAGTTTAATGTACTAAATCATCTTGACTGAATAAATTCATTATATTTTGCAAATAAGATGAAATCTTTGACAATTTAATAAATGTGTTATACTGAGATTCTCCTATGATCAACTGATAAGGTTCTTATACCATTGAGAAGGGATGTGTATATTTAAATGGATATGTTGTGACTGGTTAGTAGTCCGTATTTGATACACATAAAATCAAATAAACAATGAGTGAAGAACGTCAACGAGAACAACAACAAAGAGACCAAGTATATGTAGTAACAAAAAGAAATGGACTTTGGATTAATCGTGATGCTGTCGACTTAACACCTGGTAAATTGTTAAGTGGAGTCGGTTTATATCAAAATGGAGGATGTATAGCCTGTGTTTGTTCGTGATAACGATCTGTTAAATCGTTCAGTGGGACAACAACAACAAAGAATGCATTCGAAATGTCAGGATATCTGGAAGACTGGTACACATGATCATATAGATAAATATGTACAATCATAATTCCATGACCAATTGGTGACCGAGAATACCAACAACAACAACGAGAACAAAGAGGCAACCAGTAGAAACTCCTTGATAAAGTCCTTATATCCTTAAATATTTAATGTTTTGTTTTTTTCTAGTATAATAATAAAGTCCTTATATTCTTACTACTTTTAGTATTTCAAATAGGAAATGATTTCTTCTGTCTACTAATAATAATAATAAAACACACATGCTTGAATTGAAAATATTTATTAAACTCGCTCTTTCAATAATTTTTCTACAAATTATTCAGTTAACATTGTTTTACGAAAAATTCCAAAGTTTATTATTATTAAATACAGATTGATTTTTAATGTTGATATACATTATGGGATGAATATCGAAAGCCATGTCAATAGTGTCATATAATTTTGTAGTACTACATTGAACTTTAGCATTATAGGTTAGATTATGTTCTAAACAGGAAGGTTTTGTAGTTTTAAATGTTGGCATGTTCCATACATTTAAAGTATCTATATCAATCATCTTGAAATTGGGATTAGTATGCATATTAGAAGCAGCAATGTTGTCTTGAACGAATCGAAAAAAAACATGTTTTCCTTTTACATACAATACATCAATATTTTCCAGTACTCTATCTAAAATTTCTCCAACTTGATTGTAATTTACATAGCCGGAAGAATATCGTAAACCATGTTCCTTTTCAGCCTTACAAACAGTCTCTTTTATTGAGTCGAGATAATTGAGCAAAGAGTATTTTCGGTTTCAATACATAACGACTTGTCTGTAAACAATTTGATATCGTAATTTCTTTAGCATGGAATTCTTCCACATACACATCATGATTAGCATCATAGGCAGCAAATAAAAAGTTAAATCCCTGAATATCGAGAACAGCCAACTTCATAGTGTCACAGTTACTTTACAACTAATACAACTTTTACAAAGCACACCTACATATATAATATGACTTTGTCTCTCCACAAAACAAGTCAGAATTGACTCACTATAGAGAAAAATGATATTTATTTTCCTTGTTTAACTGAATTGATTTCAATCTTACTCTTATTTTTGTTTTTTTTTCGTAGTATTTGTAGTGAATAGAATAAAAAATAGTTTAGGTCTCTAGAGATTTTAATGTTAAAATATTAAACAAAAGTTTTATACGAGAGAAATATTTATTTTCTTCTTAAAAAAACATTTATATTACAAAATACCTAAAATCTAAACTATAATATCTGATATCCTAATTTAATTACATCCTCCCAACTTAAATATTCATTATCATCCTCCTCATCTGCATTGTATCCATCACCATCCACATCCATTTCACTCTCTGATTGGTCACTAACTATTATCATCTGTTCCTCCTCATCTCCTTTAAACCACCTTTGTTTTAATATACTCAGCGGGATTTCATCATCATCATTTTCATCATCATCATCATCATCTTCATCATTCTCAACTTGAACAGTTTGTTGTAATCTTTCTTTTAATATATTTAAGGGTAAATTTTCTTCTTCTTCTTCAGCAATTTCCATTTCCCTTAATTCCAGTAGTCTTATTAACTCTTTATTTAATTTAATAACTTTGTTGGCATAATCTTCTTCTTCATTAAAAAGCGACATTATTATTAGTAATATTTAGAATATTATTAAGTAACGATTAGACAAATGAATTTTGTATTGATTTTAATACCATTCTATACACCTATTATATAGGGGATTTAATTATATCATATACAGTCGTCATGAGAGTCAATTAGTCTATTAAAAATTCCAAAAGATAAGCAAATATGTAAAACTAGTGGAGTCGTTTTGTCTGTAAAAATGTTGTCTGATAAGGTTTTTAAGTAAACAACTTATTAGTAAAAATTTGATAATTTATTGCTCTAACTAGTCACATAAATTTTACAAATATCAAATGGCGTGATTTATTTTTGTGTAGTGAAAAATATTATTATTAGTTACTTTCAAAAAATGTTGTTGATTTTTGAATCGGAAGATGTTGTATATTTTAATTAAAAACTTATTCGTGTGAGTATTGTTTCATATAATTTACTACTTATTTATTTAGCTTTGATTTAATGATTGACTTAATTAGCATATAGATTAGTATTTTCTGGTGTTAAGTAACTAGTTAATAAAATATTTTTTTTTTCACAGACGTGGCGTGCATCAAATTGAAATAGTCAATAATAATAATCAGATTAATGTATACTTGGAAGGTGATGAAGCACCAACGACTAAATTAGAGGAAATTACCTGGATATTACCTATAAGATATCTACAAGTAGAGGCAGAGAGTGCAGAGGAGGAAAAGACATTTTTGGATGCAATATAAAAGTATCCAGGGATAAAATCATATATACTGAATAATAAATATACATTATAGTTAATAAACTGTAAACAAAACATTTGCCTTTGTTTATTTGCTATTTCCTTTTATATAGTTAGATATATGATACATGTGAAAACAATATAAATAAGTATTTATTTAGTTATTCATCTGATATTGTTTAGATCTCTTAGGATATCATTTTATGTAGATACTGAAAATGAATTAGGTAGTAGGAGTAAAATAATTTTATCAAAAATTTGACTTGATTCGTTATATCAAAAAGAGGTTTTTGAATGTGTGTATGTATGTGTTTAGTAAAAAACGAGATAGAAATCGATTAAGAATGGATTCCTCATCGTCATCGTTAATAAGTTGGAAATGTCCTTCATGTCAAAGTAAAATAACCTATTTGGGTCATAAACCTTATAATCAGAATAGTTATTGTTCCAATTATACTCGATATTACAAAAAAGCTTCATGGCAAACTGTAAGTAGTCTAGGCTATATACCAAAAGATACTTTGGAAAGACAAAAGGACAAATTGGAAAATGAAGCCAAGAAACAATTTACTAATAAGGAAAATAATCAATATAGATCTGTAAGAGACCGAAATGAATCATCATCATCTACAACAAGTGGTGTATGGCTTTCAAAACCCAAGAAAAATTAACTTAAAAATACATTAATAAATTTTTGGGGTAAATATGTATATAATACAAAATGTATTTGGATAGATGTGTTTTATTTATTTGTACTAGTTTTTTAGTAACCTCTAATAATGTCTATTTTATAACTGGATAAAATTTTAAATACACAAGTACTAAATATTAACTAATTACATACTAAGAAATTTTTCATAAATCTGAGTTTATTCTTCGATAAGATACCAAATAGTCGTGCGTTCGCATTTGTAACAATAATCTCGTAATCTGAGTCGAGGTCGAAGTTGTCAAACAGAATTGTTACGTCTAATGATTAAATTTACTTGAGCTATATGTGGTTGAAAAGGTATACTTTTCGATTCTCTCCAACAACCACTACATAAATAAGTAAAATTCATGTTTGTTAGTAGTAGCAGCAATTGTTGTTATTTCTATGACTATTTCTAAGATACTGATTTGTTAAATTATTATTCCTCCAGAAGATACCACATGGTTATAACAGCACATTGGTTACAATAAACCCGTATTCGAGTTCGAGGTTTTTGATGATTTGCATATGGAACACTGTGTGTTTCTCTCCAACAACTACTACATAAATAAGTAAAAAATTCCATGCAGACTAGTAAGATGTCAAGAGTATCACACAAAATTCAAAATTATGTTTTTTCCATTACAAATGAAGATAATAATCTACAATCATTAATCGTAAGATAAATTGTATTACTATGCAATGACAGTAGTAATTCAAATGCATCAAATAACCGGTCAATTGAGACTAATGATCTATGTTTGATCTTTTTAACTTTCTCCTCCTCCTCGTAGTTTTCTATTATTTTTTCTACATGTCGACAATCGAATAATATATTTGTCTTTCGTTTCCAAAAGTACTTCTTCTCGTTCTAAACAGTCTTTTAGGTTTACGAAAATTTTCGTTTCATCTTTCCTCTGTTGTTTTAAATCCTTTTGACATTTGGACAAATCGTTATCTAACTGATAGATTACACGAGTCAGATCAGTCAAATTACTTTTAAAATTTGCCATTTCCTCTTTTAAATTGGCAATTACGACATATGCTACTTTGTTTTTTTCTTGACAAATTCGCAATGTTTCCGTTAGATTGGTTCTCAATAAATACAAATCCGATTCCAATTTGATATTTTCCTTGAGTAGAGCAATATGTTTTGTATAATTTAACGACATTGTTAAATTCGCAGCCAAGTATTCGTATTCTCGAATTTTTTCCCATACAAATATCATTAACAGCTTGTTCATTATCGTATAAATCCATATAATTGTCCAGTGATTTAATACATTCCTGATACAAGTTTAAACTGGTATTATAAAGAGAATGATAATCCTCTAATAAACATTCATAATTTTGATTACAAGAATTATTGATTATGACGTCATCATCGTAGTTGTTTGTACTTTGAACAACAACATTTGTAAACAAATAGTTTAACAATAGATAAGTAGAGAACATTGTTTTTGTAGACATTATGAGAGAATGATTTAATTAAAATGAACCAAAAATTTATTTAGCGTCTGTTTTATAGAGATCGTTTTCCTCCCGAAAACACTAATAATAATAATAATAACCTCTTGTTGTTTGAAATAAAATATGGAAAATGTAAACTTTAAAACTGTTTAAAATGTGGATGTAAAGTTAACAAAACTATAAATAGTTACTATCGAGATCGAGTTAGAATACGCAAATATTGTACATATTGTTTAATTAATTATGTATATGGGAAAAATAGCCTAACTTCCATGATTCTATCAATTACGACGAAGACGACGATAAATAGTAGTAGTAGTAGTAGGGAGAGATAAGGATACTTGTAGAAAACATTTATACACATCATATCATTCATTCAAAAATGCCAGTTATTGTACGAGTGAAATGTCCACAATGTGGTGAAAGTGAAATACGAAATCAAAAATGTTTGTCATGTGTGATCAAAGATCGAATTAAGGAAACCGATGGAGTAAAACACGTACCTGCTGAATCTCTTTCCTTTGGCAAAGAAGAACGAGGAATCGAGAGAGAGAGAACTGCTGTTGCTGCTGCTGCAAGACAAGGAAATAGATAAATTTCATCAGTTTCCTGTTGATCAAAACTATATAAAAACATACATCAACAATATAATCATATTGTTTATATATATCTCTCTGCTTGCTATTGACACATACATATATTATAAAATAATAATGGCTTGTCTAAGAGCTTGGTAGAATTAAATATCCAATTTCCCCGATTTACCAGCGAAATTTATCATTTATTTTCAAGATTTTGTCAGTTGGAATATCCTATCACGAAAACAACATTTAGACGAAGATCTAATACGAACTTGTATCAATAAAGTCAATTGGCAACTCATCTCTCAATATCAGCAATTAAACGAACGATTTATGACGGAATTTGCCGGAATGTTGGATTGGAATGCAATTAGTATCCATCAAAACTTGACTGAAGATTTTATCCGTCGACATAGAGAACAAGTTAATTGGACATTTATTCAAAAATTTCAACGAGGAATCAGTCCCCGCCTTTTTACATGAAATGAAACCCTACATTGATTAACAAGAACTTGAGAATTGTTGTTGTTAAATCAGTATAATCTTAAGTTATTCTCTTTTATACTTTATTTAATAAAACCTTTTTTCTAACAGCAGTACAAGTTGTTTTTGTTATTTTTTAACTACACACTGCTAATACTACACTTTAATTTTATCATTGCATAAAGCATGAATTATGTTAATCTTGCATTTATATTGTACATTTAATGTATTTGAATCTATTTCTTATCAACTAATTTTAACTTTCTTATCTGTTTTTACTGAACTCTCTCGCTCGTACATTTTTATGGGATTTTGTTGTTATAAAAAGATTGAATTGGTAAATACAAGCAACAGTTGTCTGCGCTTTCCTCTCGCAACATATATATTTATATAGTTCTTTTGTTTTGTGTGTGTAATTACTTAATCAGGTGAGTTTAACAGGAAATTTTTTATACAAACCACATCATATCTAATTCGAATTGTTGTTTGCAGTATGGCATCTTTAAACGGTGAATCTACCATGCCCACATCATCATCATCTAATCTAATGATTGATATGGATGTAACAATTCCTACTACTACTACTACTACTACTACTAAAAACAAGGAAAAATTTCCACTTGCTAAAAAAATATATTTTGGATGGTCTTACATATATGGGACTACTCAATTTTCTCAAGAGATATTCAAATGTGCACCTTTATAATGCTGTTAAACAAGAAAATATTAGTGAATCATTAAAGACTTTTAGACAAAACCTGTACACGTTAACAATTGTGCATAAAATGCAACAACAACAAAAAGAAAATGAAAAATCTCTATTTGAACGTTCACCACTATCTCAATTGTATTTTTTTCGTTAATATTTGACTCGATGGAAAATTTTGATGAAAAGAATATCATTGAATGTATAAAGGACATTCTCACAGAAATATTTGAACAATTTACATCGGTAATTATTATCCCTAATAAGTCCAATCTTAAGACATTGTTTGGAAAATTATGCAACGACAAGAGCTAGATTTAAATTCAGCCATAAAGTATGTAAAGACTCAATTTAAATTTTTCACTTTATTGTCCAAATACAACATTTTCAACAAATATGTCTTTTTACCCCATTATCCACAAATGTATGATAAAGCTTACTTTTCCGACTTGTATGTACTTATAGAAAAAGCAATTCAAATACTCAATGATGACGACGATAACGACTCGAAAATAATTATTCCGGGAAATAATTCTTGTTGGAAAGCATGTAAATCAGATGCAGGTTTCGATCTTTGTCTTAAACAGGATACATTTTGTCCCGCAGGGAAAGCCACAAAGATTGAACTGATTGAGAAAGTAAATATTCCTATAGGATTCTATGGACAAATTGTTGCAAGATCCTCTACGAATGCTATAGGAACTATACGAACAGGTATCGTAGATGCAACCTATAACGGACCTCTAATTATTTATTTTATATCGGATGAAAATATTTTATTGGAAAAATATTGAAAAATTGCTCAATTAATTATATGTCCTTTGGTAAATGCCTCGATCGAAAGAAATACTACAAGTCTAAAGAGGAGTTTTATCAGAAAATTCAACAATTTTGGTTCTTCGGGAAAATATAAAATTCCCGCTGCTCAATTGTTGGGTGGACGACAATATTGTGCACAACCGCAAACAGATATTGAAATTGCCGAATTTAATCGATGTACTAGAAATTTAGTCTATTCAGATTGTAATTGACTCGGTATAAGACTTGTGTGTTTATATATTAAATACAGTCTATTAATCATCTGATACGCGTTTGATTTTTTAGAAATATATACTAATTACACATGTTTATCAGTATAAATGCAACAAAACAGTTTAATTTGGAAAATTACCACTTATCTAATAAACTCATATATTTAAAGTAACTAATGCAAAAATACCAAATAAATCCTGAGAAGAAACTATCTCTAGAGAGGGACATACATCAAAAAATTAATATATACTTATGTTTTATTAGTTTTTAGTCAGTCAGTCATTCGATAGATCATTCAATATGATTGAATCAGATGTGTTTATTGACATTCAAGGATATAATTGCTCTTTTGGATAATGTAATCAAAGAGTTGGCAATTTATGATGGTCATCGTTGTGCAAATTATTTATTTAAACCACCATTCTCAAGAACTATGATATCTAATGCTAAAGATGAAAAATTGATTGATTGGTCAGAAAAATATCATGGTTTATGTTGGGAAAATGGATTTGTTGAAATAAACGATATCGAACACATTTTTACAAGATGTATTGAAAATTTATCAAACTCCATATCGAATTTACGTCAAAGGAAAGGCAAAAGTGAATATTTTATTGAAATTCTTGAATGAGGACTATATACACAACATTCCCATTCAACAAGAACCTAAATTAAGTCAATTTAAAATGATTCCAGAATGTTATTTTCGTAAAGATATTAATCCATGGCATTGTGCATTATCCAATGTAAAAACTACTATATAATTATGGAAATTGTTCGAAATAAAGAATTCTCACATTTAACTAAGAAATATGTCTTCTACCAACAACAATAGCAACAACAGTAACAACAATAGTAGCAACAACAGCAGTTCCAAAGTTTATTGGATTCCTATTTCTTTTGGAAACAAATTTTGATTTCAGATTTACTAAGTAGTAGTAGTAACTTGAAAACAAACAATTTTTACGTTTACATTTAACGGAACGACAACGAAATACCGTAAATTTCTTGGTCTTTAACTTATTGCATTCTCAATGCATTCGAATCTACTTCTTATCAACTAATTTTAACCTTTCTTATCTGTTTTTACTGAACTCTCTCTCATTTATACATATTTAATATTTCTAGTCAAATATATAGTTATTAGTAAAGCATATTATACATTGCAATTTGTACTTTATCCAATACATTTTACATCCACGTATCGACAAAAATTTGATCTTTCTTATCAAATTTGTTGAACTCTCATTTAATTTTATAACAACTGGTTTTTGTATCATTTCGTACCAGGCAACATATTATTTACATCTTAAGATTTTAGTTAGTTTTATTGTTTTATAGATATTTTATAATTTTAAGTATTTAAGTAAGTCAATAATTTAAACATTTCATAGTTATTCAAATTTTCTCTGTTTGCTTTTTAGACAAATAATATTGTTTCATATATTATATTTACATACTATCAACTTTTACGTTTACATTTAACGTTACGACAACGAAATACGGTAAAACACTAGGCTCATTTAAAAATTTTACTATTATTACAAGCCAACGAGTTCAAACCATTGAATCCAAACTGGTTTTTTTGAGACTCATTTAAGCTCATTTCATACTTATTTTACTATTCTTGACAAGTGTGTTTTATTTAAACTTTTGCTTTCATGTAACAAAATCTCCAACGAGTTCACACAACATTTCAACGAGGCCCAACTAGACTAATTTAAGCTCATTTCATACATCAATATAATAATAGTAGGAACTTTTTGAGAACAAACAACAACTTTTACGTTTACATTTAACGTTACGACAACCAAATCCGTAAATTTCTTGGTCTTTCAATTATTTGCATTCTCAATACATTTTAGTCAACTCATTATCAGCAATTTTTGAACCTTCTTATCTATTATGTGACCTATCAGACCATTTAGACAACAACATTTCAATCGAATCCAAATATCCTTGTTTTAAACTATTTTAAAAGCTCATTTCATACTTATTTTACTATTCTTGACAAATATAACCATTTTACTACACTTTTATGCATTCAAAGCAACTTCTTATCAGCTATTTTTGACCTTTCTTATCTATTGTGTGACCTATCACGTCATTTCTATTTTTAGAATAATTCGCAGAAGCTTACTTGGTTTCAATTCAAGGAAATTAGCATGAGTCATACTTTTTGTTTACATTTAGCCTTATCTGATACATTTTTACCGACTTTACGGCGCCATACAACAAATTAGGGGAACGTTTAGACTAATTTTACCTCGAAAATACATCCTAATAAGGCCTTTTTTTTCAACACAATTCCAACTAATATATTACATATTGAACCACTTTCACACCATAGCTTTTACACTCCAAAATATCAAACAAGTGCAGTTTCGACTAGCCAACACCCATTCTACATAGTCAACCAACCAATAACAAGTTTCTTATCAACCCTGTACACAACAAACCAATCAAATACATGCCTTATAGAAACCATTTTACCTAGTCAACCAACCAATTACAATTTTTCTTAGCATCCTTTTACACTACTTACACATTCAACCTATCAATATACCACTTTTCTTATCATGTTACGCCTACTTTCGTGCAACGAGACCAATCAAAACTCATCTAAATGCAACTTCTCCTCTAATGAAAGTTTACGAAGTTTTTAATGAAGTTTAGGTACCCTGCTAATATAAGCGCTATTGAAATACACACTATTACGGTACGGTAAACCATTTACCGTCACGATAAAAACAAACATTTACATACATCTAACCGTGCCTTCTAATATAAGGACCTTTTGAACAACTACTTTTCAACCCCTGTCTACAACAAAAACAACCCTCATTTACACGAATAAGGACCTTTTACACACTCATTTAGGCCTTTTTGAACAATTTTCAACTAATACACCCCTATTCACACTTATAAGGACCTTTTGGACACATTTTACACACAAAAAACAATGAAGCCTTTTTTGGTTACACCCTGTATTGGAGCTGTGACGTCAGAGAACAACTCATGCGGACGGTAAACACATTACGTTAAAATGCCAGGACAATTTCACCATTCGACGATTTTGTCTGAATTCTAACAAAAATAACGTAACACACCGAGAAAGTTTAACGTTACGACAAGTGGTCCAGAAATACAGCTCCCATTTAAATCAATGGTAAAAAATAATACGTAACGGACCGAAAAAGTTTGTCGGTACGACAAGTGGTCCAGAAGCGCGTTTGTTATACTACTTACCACATGTTAATTGGTGTTTGACAGGTGAAGTAAGAATTATGCGGGAAAATTATAGTCATCTACGCATGTGTCGTGGAAAGTCGATAGACAATCGAAAAAGTAAATCGAAAAAAGAGGAATAATATGCATTATGTGTTGCCTAAAGTGGCATCAGGTATATACAGCGGGTTTGAGTAATGAAGAAGAGTTTTTATTTAAAAATTTTTTAGGAACATTATTTATTTGTTAGAAAATTATGAAAAAGTGTGTCTCAAACGTGACCAAAAAGAAAAAAAAAATACTAGAAAAAATAATATATAAAATTGTAAAATAGGGTGTAAAGTTTATAAAACACGTTGTAAAAAGTAATAAATATAGTGTAGTATAGTGTAGACAAGTGGATCCAATGTCCAAAACAAACCAGAGAATTTAACTGTTAATTGTGAATTCTAATTCGTAGACAGGGAGGATTCTTGTACTAGATTATTTTTTGTTGTAATATCTTTATTGAGTTTCAGTATATACAAATATAAGATCCTCTATGTCTCATCTTTTGTTCATTGTATGTGTATTGTCACTGATTGCCACCAATTCTAAAAACTTTCTTTTATAATATTGTGGGTTCTTTATATAAAATGGTAGCGTTATTGTAATCTATTTGATGATCAAATGTTGAGCCAATATACACGAGCCTTTCTGCCATCTGGTATCACTTTTATGTGAAGTAATGCGGTTTTTTAAAAAACGCGAAGTTTGTCCTATATAGCTCAGATTACATTCTCTACAAGGTATGTTATAAACAATGTTATAATTATGTTGTAATGCAACTGGATATTTTAATGGTGTGTAAAAGAATCCGAGATTGTTGTCGCATCTTAAAGCAAATTTAATGTTGCAATCTTTGAAGACAGATAAGTCTGGGTGTGAGTTCATTTATATATGTAAGTACTTTATATTTAGTTTGTGAATTATTTATTCCTTGTTGATTCATTCCATTCGATATTTGTATATATATATATATATATATATATATATATATATATATATATATATATATATATATATATATCAGTTTTCTGTTCTTTTGGTACCTTTTTAGTTACGCCAAGCTTTCGAAAATATTTCATTTTCTTCATCAGGGCTACAATTATAGTAAATTATCAGTATTTTTGAGATTCAAAGCAAAGAACAATCCGAATTTTATTCATAACATTAAAGTACTTACTGCTAAGTGGTATGTTCTGAAATTACTATATGTGGGGACGCTTTATTACACTTATTTATCAGAAAAAAACATGAAGAAACCTCGACGTAATCCTCTCTGGGAAATATAAAATGCTTTTACTCCATTTTGTTAGTATGGTATGAAGAATTGTGTGGTTCTAAGGTGATTTTAATTTATAAAGGATTTTTTTTTTATATGTTTTCTTATCACTGTGCTAAGGGCAGCGTTTTTCTATCTCTTGATTAATTTATATTTGAGAGTAGAATGACGTTTACATTTTATTTGATTGTTATAAGATGGGAGAGTTAGTAGAAATCAGTGTGATTATTATTACAGAGATATGTTAGATATGGTGTATGAGTTTTCGTTTTGACTGCCCATTTCTAATAGATTGGAGAAAATTAAACTTCGATCTTCAATGTCAGTTTTCTTATTTATCGAGTTAGGTTCAAGGTGGATCTCCACTATCTCCCTAAACAATCTCCTGCCGAGATTTCTCTCTCTACACAGGATTTTGGTTTCAGTAAAATCAAATTCATGAGAAAATTGGCTACTATGCAAGCAAGAGTTTTTTTTTAATCTGCAATCACTTTTATGGGAAGTGATTCTGTCTTTTAGGATCCTTGATGTTTGTCATACATGGATTTTTCACATTGAGAGCAGGGGATGCTGTAAACTACTTCTGAAACTTTGTCTTTTAGATAAGTGAAAATATTATTGAGGATTTTTTTGTGTTAGAACGCAATTTTTAAATTAGGTAGTTTTTTGAAGAGTTTGGTTGTTTTGGTAGAAATTTCTTTTATGTAAGGAAAGCAAAAATAACATTTGATTCGGTTTTCAGAGTGGAAAGCACTAATATCCGATGTAATATTGTTATTTTGTTGTGAGGAAGGTGTGGTTGAGTTAAATCATAATTTGTTTAGTAATTTGATTTGATAGGAGTTGGTGAGCAGAATATCTCAAAAGTATATTTAAATTTTTTAGTCTGAATAAATAGCAATCTAAATGCTTTTCCGATTATTTTATAGCTGTTTTTATAGTTTTAATATCTTTTTTCGACACTTACCTTACTTGTAGCCGCCATATTGGACCCGTCATTTTGAGTGATCATGTTTTGCCACTCAGCGTTCGGAAGTGCTTTGTATTCTGAATAATTGGAGCCTTCAGGTATTATTTTTAGTCGCCTACAATGTTGAGCAGAGCTTTGTTTCGGTTGACGTGAAACGTCCCATATATATATATATATATATATATATATATATATATATATATATATATATATATATATATATATATATATATATATACATTAAGTACTTAAACCATTAATTTTATTTTAAATACTTCAGGTTTGGCAATTCGCAGTCTCTGCTAAAATTTTCTGGTTTTTGAGTTAAAATTCTTGACCCTTATGTCGACTGGTGAAAACTCTCAAGACGATAGTTCTAAAATATTTTTCATCCCAGCATTACAAGGCAACTCATAATCAACAAATTTAATTGGGAAACTTGAATATATTCTAAAATGACATCGATATACTTTTCTTCAGATATTTTATAATACTAACGATAAACTAAACACTGTGTTAAAGATTCTTATTTATTGGAAGGCAGTATCTTTTGACGTTTTAAAGTATTCTTTCAATTATACCTCTTATATATTTTAGCTTACCATTGAATGATGTCACGCACAAAGGAAATCCCACTAAGAAACCTCAGAAGATTACTTTTGGTAAATATTTCAGTCAAAAATACGATATGCTACAAGAAATTCGTCATGTTCCATTAAACTCGACAATTTTTGTGTTGTTTGGGGGGAATATATTCCACAAAAGAAATTCATGTTTTCAGATTCGTTAAAAGTAAAATATCACCAAATTTATCATATTGATACAAGCTCATTGGATAACTCTTACACACCAAAATCTATATGTCATAAATGCCGCAATGTTCTATATAGAATTAACAACCAGGTATTTTCTCGGCCAATGATATGGAGACCCCCAATAGACCATACCACCGACTGTTTCTTCTGCTTAACAAACTTGAAAGGATACAACCGAAAGAATAAGGATTCTATTTCATATGCACGTGTAACATCTGTGACTTTACCAGTTCTTATTGAAACAAATTCTGATCATATCATGAAAATTAATGAATTGGGACAAGAAGTGGTAACTGATGAAGATATGCCAGATGAAACATTCGAATACGAAGAAAGAGAAAATTTCAGCACAGAAGAATCAGATGTTAAGGAAAATTATATATCGGAAGCCGAAACATTTAATCAAAAACGAATTAAGTGATCTGTGCAGAGACTTGGGTCTCTCGAAAGATAGATCAGAGCTTTTAGCATCTAGGCTAAAAGAAAAAAATTGTCTATCCACAGGAACAAAAATTTCTGTCTATCGTTCAAGAGAACGTCCATTCAGAAAATATTTTACTAAAATGAATAATCTAGTCTATTGCCATAATATTGAAGGGTTAGTGCAAGAATACCGTATAGAATACACAGCAAGTGATTGGCGACTGTTTATAGATTCTTCAAAAAGAAGCTTAAAAGCTGTCTTGTTACATAATGGAAATATTTATGCAAGAATTAATTCGAGGTGAAAAAAACATCATAGGTCCAAGTTTGATATCAACCAATAAGGTCCTACTTCCACCTTTGCATATCAAACTAGGTATTGCAAATCAACTTGTCAAGGCCATGAGCCGAAACGAAAGTCCTGCTTTCATGCATATTTTTAAAGTGCTACCTAATCTTTCTGAAGCTAAAATAAAATAGGGCATATTTACTGGACCACAAATAAGAGAACTCCTAAAAATGATGCATTTGAGAGGAAAATGAATGCCAAAGAAAAAAGCAGCATGGCAAAGTTTTAGAGAGGTGACGACTAAATTTCTTGGAAATCATAAAGACCCTAATTACAAAAATATTGTTGGAAATTTAGTACAAAATTATAAAGAAATGGGGTGTTTAATGAGTCTGAAACTGCAAAATATTTGTATAGTCTATTTTTGATATGAACAATATTTTAAGTTTTACTAATAAATACCTTAAAACAGTATTAAAACATTTGCTTGCATCAGTCTACCTGCCATTATTTAGCTTATATTTCACATATTAATTCCCTTGTAATGACCGAGCAGCATAAAAGACATTTTTGATTGTGATATATTAATATAAATGTAAAATGATATGTATAAATATAATCAATAAATATGTACCGTAAATTAACCTCTGTATGCTTCGCAAGTGTACGATAAAAACAAAATTAAATTTAACAACGCAAAATGACCATACAGGTTTTTCAAATAAAACATAAACTGATGATGAAATGACCTATAATGACCTCTGAAAGGCGACTTGACTCAAACAAACTACGGGTTCGGAGTCAGGGACCTCAAAAACATACGCATGAATTTTTTCAGATTTTTTCCACGATTTTTTCTCTATTTGACCTTCAAATGACATCTGGGAAAAGGCGTAAGGTCAAACAAACTACGAATTAGGACTCAGGGACCTCAAAAACATACGCGTAAATTTTTTCAGATTCTTCCTACGGTTTTTTCTCTATTTGACCTTCAAATGACCTCTGGGAAAAGGAGTAAGGTCAAGCAAACTACGGATTCGGACTCAGGGACCTCAAAAACATACGCATGAAATTTTTCAGATTTTTCCTACGGTTTTTTGACCTTGAATCTGATGTGATGAAGGTTAACCAATCCGCTCATCGTAATCAGCGACCCCAAAAACCCATAAGGACCATACCGCTCCGAGTGTTTTTTTTTAGATCAAATGTTGTCCTGTGTAATCGTGGGTCTTTTACAGCAAGTTCGACAAACAATATTGCAAATATTTTGCAACAATTCTTATCTCAAAATGGAACGAAACCTGTCGTATATTACTTTTTCGATTAATAAATGGCACGTTCGGACTACCCCTTACCTTGAGTCTTCTCTGTAATGCTAGGACAAAACTTACTGATTGTCTTCGTTTGCTAAGTCTGTATATTTTTCTGCTTATAAAGAACAAACTAACCGTTAAAAATTTAAATTTTATAAATAATAAAATTAACATAAACATCACTCTAAGCTTTAAAACGCCCTTTGTATTGAAAGTTATTTACGAATCCAATAAAAGTTGATTATGATTTTTAAAATCTTATTTAATATACTGATATTTTTAAAAAATTTGATATAAAATTTAGTTTTATTTAATAAAATCTCTTTCGAATTGCCAAACACAAATTTACATTTAAATGTAATGGTGATATAGTTATTAAAACAGAGAGACTCTAAAATAACAAAGAATTTACTCAATTATATTCTAGATTTGTACATGTATAAAATATATATTTTTTTAAATTGTTCTACTAAACGATACCTTTTAAAAAAAGTGCATTTTTGTTCTCTGTTTTCCATCATCTTCCAAGTAAAATCCGCTTTAGATTTAATTAGAAATTAATGTCGCGTTTTCGTCGCTCCAAGTAAATAGAAAGTAGATATTTTTAGACAGAGGACGAAAAATTAAAACAGGAATGTACTTTGATATATAGTATTGCTTGGTTTTCTGTGTGATATCATGGGCTCGAAGTAATTACATACTACGTCACGCTGATATGTAGTAGATGTCTCTCCAGTTGCTGTAAAAAACCATCGTCGACATACGTCCTCATTCTTTCAGCTTAGCTATGATTAAGATACGGCATATCAGTGGTAGAGGATTGTTTGAATCAGGAAATACTAATGATTTAATAGGAGCATATCGCTAGGATAAGTACGATAGGCTCTCAGAAGAGTCACTTGAAATTAAACGTCAGTAGGGTTTATCTGATTTATCGATTTTTATTTATTAACTGATTTATAAAATGGTTAATATATTGAACATTAAAAAATAATTTATTTTCTGGAATTGTAATTTTTTAATTTATCAAATAAAAAAATTAAACTCGAAGAAACTTTTGTAAAAATCCGCTTTATGCTGACATTGAACGATCTTTATCTGTCTTCCATTTTTTTACTGTCGCAGCTTTTCCACAGTATGTTAAGGAATTTTGTGTTTTTGTTTTTAAACAATTTTCACGTGACAAGTAGAATTTTTGTCGTTAACTAATGTTAACAGTATTGTTTTATAAAAATCCCTAAATGATTTATCCTTTCTGTTAACCGGTAACCAAAACTTTTTTATTCAACTTATGTTTCTTACATGAAATTAATTGTATTTAGTTGCGCGTATAGGATGTTTGAGACATGTCTTCATATTGGAAAATATATATAAATTATTACAGGACCGTTACTAATAATATCACCGAAAATCTTTCAAGAGAACCAGAGTTAAAAAAATAAGTACCGAGATTTTCCCAGTACTTTCCTTGCATACAGGTAGTTCTTAAATAAGCAATAAATTTAGCTTTCTCAAGGTAAAGAGTAACTTATCCAAAGATTACCAGTGAGTGGATATATATATATATATATATATATATATATATATATATATATATATATATATATATATATACATATATATATATATATATATATATATATATATATATATATATATATATATATATATATATATATATATATATATATGTATATATATATATATATATATATATATATATATATATATATATATATATATATATATATATATATATATATATAATAAAGAAAGAAAGCAAAAGATTGCCGTATCTACCAAAATTCTTAAAAATACACTTTTAGTTGGGGAACTCGGCAAAAAAGGGGCGTGATAAGAGATCACACAATTTTCATTAAGCCAATATTTCGGTCCTGGATTGGGACCTTCTTCAGGGCAGAACTGAAAAGAAGAACAAAGCGTATTCACTGATCGAGTTTGGGACAAATTTAAATTAATGATGTTATCATTAAGTAGTTATAATAAATAGAATTAGTGTAGAACAAGAATAAGATATTAGTCATAATAAATAAAAAAAAACTCACACGAGAAGTGCAAAGATATCGTTATCCTGAATGGCCGTAGGTAGCTTATACATAAAAAGTTGTTACATAAAAAAGTTGGTTAATCCATAAAATATATAAAATACACACTAAAACACTGTAGACAAAATTATAAAAACCAAATTTAAAACATGGATGTAATTGGGAACTTTGGATGTTGAGAACATTGTTAATTATTTCACCTGTGACCACCACACATGGCCACCGCCATATAGGAAAGATGACAAGGACGACAGGAGACAGCTGACCGACAGATATAAGGGGTTTAGTCACGAAAACTCAATTAACCAGAATACGGGGTCGACACCCGGAAGGAACCGATCAAAATTGGGAAGTGCATGTATTGGACCTTTAAGTGAGAAAGAGATAGCCAATTGAGCGACCAAACCGGTATGGAGCCGAGGAAGGATGAATCATAACCTAATTATAGGTTAAGGGTGAGCGAGGGAGCGAGAGGGAGAGAGAAAATAATGGGAGCAACAAAGAAGACGATTGTCTAATGAAGTAATTATTAATTTATTAATTTCTTGTTGGAATATGATTGGAGGAAGAGATTGTTTGCAAAAACCAATGAAGACTGAAAGCAACAGGAGGTAATGAAGGTGACGCAAAGTACTGTCAATGGAAGGAAGACAGTAACCGCTAAGTGCACAAGATGGCCCAAATAAAGTGGAAGGAATCTGTGGAACCCAGGATCAAAGAGAGCTGTAAACAAAGAGAGGAAGGAGGAAAGAAACCCTGGAAATTAAAAAGCTAAAAGAGAGAAGACTACCATTTCAATTCAGATGGATCATAAAACAATTGAAGACAGGGAATTATCGTGTGGAGTTGATTTATCACAGGAGAGGATGAAACTATACATGCTACTAAGACCATTTATGTCGGTTCTTTTATTGATATTAAGGTGATTCTCCTGGATGTAACACATTTCAAGGAATTCTCTCTTGGAAAGATTGTTAGAGAAATGAAGAATTTTGGGTTCCCTGAAATTAAAAGAATGGCCATTGTCAACAGAATGGGTCGCCAAAGCACGTCTGTGTGGATGGCATCTAGTATCACTTTTATGGAGTGCAATACGACGCACTCAAGGATTGAGAACTTTGGCCAATATAGACTGATGGACAATTGAGGCAGGAAATTGAGTAAACTAAGACTGACATGGAAAGAACTGGCAACAGGGCCTTCAGCTTTCTGAAAACACGTCTGTTTTTGAAGAAGTAATATTTAGCAAAATGTGGACCAATTTGTTTGTAAGGCCAGGAATGAACGGTAAAGAAAGCAGCGACCAATTTATTATGACGGGGGGAGTTAGAGGGGGAGGGGAGATATGCGGTGGGTGGAGGGGAGGGGGTTCTGGAGGAATTTGGTGGATATGAGTAAGCTTGTTGACTTCGTCTTTGGTTCTTAGTAAGAGTTTTCGATTGTATCCATTATCTATGAAAAGGTTTGTAAGTGTTTCTTGTGACTGGAGTAAGAAATCAGGATGGACTATTTTATCTTCAGTCTTCTATATAGGCCTTTGATGACGTTAACTTCCACCTTCCAATCATGGCCAGAGTTTGCATGGATATATCTACAGAAGAAGTAGGTTTTCTATAGCAATCAAGTTTGATGATGTTATGGGAATCTCTAACGACTCGTGTGTCCAGAAATGGAACAGCATTGTGGGTTTCTTCTTCCATAGTGAATTGTAAATGTGGGTCGAATGAATTGGAAACATGAAGAACTTCTTCTTTGCCATCAGCGGGTATGGATAGAATTAAATCGTCTACGTATTGATATAGGAATGGAAGTCGGAAGGATAATCTTTGAGTGCAGCTTTTTAAAACATACGACATAACGATTGAAGCAAGAACAGGACTGAGATTACTGCCCATAGGCCCTAGGGCATCCAAAAATTTGAGAGTAGAAAGAGTCTTTAAATTTGAAGAAGGTTGAATGGAAAAGAAATTCTATTATTGATAAGAAGAAGGATTTGCTGATTTTGATGTTGGGTGAGATTAATGCCCATTCAGAGTCGCCGTTGCCAGTTCTTTCTATGTCAGACTTAGTTTACTCAATTTCCTGCCTCAATTGTCCATCAATCTATATTGGCCAAACTTCTCAATCCTTGAATCGTCGTATTGCACTCCATAAAAGTGATACTAGATGCCATCCACACACAGATGTGCTTTGGCGACCCATTCCGTTGACAATAGTCATTCTTTTAATTTCAGGGAACCCAAAATTCTTCATTTCTCTAACAATCTTTCCAAGAGAGAATTCCTTGAAATGTGTTACATCCAGGAGAATCACCTTAATATCAATAAAAGAACCGACTTAGATGGTCTTAGTAGCATATATAGTTTCCTCCTCTCCTGTGATAAATCAACTCCACACGATAATTCCCTGTCTTCAATTGTTTTATGATCCATCTGAATTGAAATGGTAGTTTTCTCTCTTTTAGCTTTTTAATTTCCAGGGTTTCTTTCCTCCTTCCTCTCTTTGTTTACAGCTCTCGTTGATCCTGGGTTCCACAGATTCCTTCCACTTTATTTGGGCCATCTTGTGCACTTAGCGATTACTGTCTTCCTTCCATTGACAGTACTTTGCGTCACCTTCATTACCTCCTGTTGCTTTCAGTCTTCATTGGTTTTTGCAAACAATCTCTTCCTCCAATCATATTCCAACAAGAAATTAATAAATTAATAATTACTTTATTAGACAATCGTCTTCTTTGTTGCTCCCATTATTTTCTCTCTCCCTCTCGCTCCCTCGCTCACCCTTTACCTATAATTAGGTTATGATTCATCCTTCCTCGGCTCCATACCGGTTTGGTCGCTCAATTGGCTATCTCTTTCTCACTTAAAGGTCCAATACATGCTCTTCCCAATTTTGATCGGTTCCTTCCGGATGTCGACCTCGTATTCTGGTTAATTGAGTTTTCTTGACTAAACCCCTTATCTCTGTCGGTCAGCTGTCTCCTGTCGTCCTTGTCATCTTTCCTATATGGCGGTGGCCATGTGTGGTGGTCACAAGTGAAATAATTAACAATGTTCTCAACATCCAAAGTTCCCAATTACATCCATGTTTTAAATTTGGTTTTTATAATTTTGTCTACAGTGTTTTAGTGTGTATTTTATATATTTTATGGATTAACCAACTTTTTTATGTAACAACTTTTTATGTATAAGCTACCTACGGCCATTCAGGCTAACGATATCTTTGCACTTCTCATGTGATTTTTTTTTTTATTATGACTAATATCTTATTCTTGTTCTACACTAATTCTATTTATTATAACTACTTAATGATAACATCATTAATTTAAATTTGTCCCAAACTCGATCAGTGAATACGTTTTGTTCTTCTTTTCAGTTTCGCCCTGAAGAAGGTCCCAATCCAGGACCGAAATATTGGCTTAATGAAAATTGTGTGATCTCTTATCACGCCCCTTTTTTGCCGAGTTCCCCAACTAAGATTGTATTTTTAAGAATTTTGGTAGATACGGCAATCTTTTGCTTTCTTTCTTTATTCTATTATAGAAAAGAGGTTTTTTCAAGATTTACATTATACATATGGAGCGGAAACTACTAACCTTTTCCGTAACTGGGCCAAATATAACACCAAATTAGCTAGGATGACCTGTAGAAGGAATTTTCTATTGAAATGTCGCTCAACTTGACTTGTCCCTAACCATATTGTAAAGAACTTTGGATGCATGAACAATCTGATGTCCGACAGACCCAATGACAACAACAGTATACAGCGCTTCCAGAGTAAGGTATCTGTCAGAATTCTTTCCTATGAAATTTCTTTCACCTTCAAAGAGATTAATAATCTCAAAACTCTTACAAACCGTGTGGTTCATTTGGCAGGAAATAGAGTTCCAGCACACATCGTGCCACGCTTCCGTGTTACTCAAGAAAAATCTTTTCAAACCACCACTAGATCTCTTTCTAATACTCTCTTCAATAAATTCAATAACTTGATTAGGTCAAAAACTCATAAATTAAAAGTCTGTCCCCAATGGTTTACCAATTTAACTACAGTTGATTTTCCTCCTGAGGTTCATGAAATTCTTGCTTTGGGTCCAAAATTTGTTTATGATTCCATTCCAGGTACTGATATCCCTGTAAAAACAATCCTTTCTGACATTGAATCCTTCATTAAGCTTGCACCAGCCTCCAGTCAAGATATTCTCAGGGCCAAATGCACCAATGCAGTTACCAACGCTGTTTTACAAAACCGTAATACTTCTTTTGAGAAGACTTTGTTCATCAAGACACACAAATTTCTCAAACAACATAGTGAGATCTTAATTAGTCCTTCAGACAAAGGCTCGGTCACAGTAGCCTTAGAGAGACTACATTATGAAACTAAGATGTTAGAACTTATTGATGATGAACAAGTTTACAAGAAGCTCTCTCATGATCCCACTACTCGACATCAAAACAAGAGTAACAGTTTTATCAAGCAGTTAAAGACCAAAAAATGGATCGACGACAGCCAAGCAACTTTACCACTACAAGGCGATTCCACCAAGGATTTATGGTTTACCCAAGATACACAAAGAAGGGGTACCGCTCAGACCCATCGTCTCCACCACTTGCTCTCCCACTTCAAAACTCAGTAAATTTTGTTCTAATCTTCTTAAAAAGTCCTTCCTCAATTATCATACATTTGCTATTAAAGACTCTTTTGCGTTTAGTGCAATGGTCAATAATTTCCAACTACCTGAAAACCATGTTATTATATCACTTGATGTAGTCAGTCTTTTCACGAATATTTCATGGCAGTTAACCAGCCAAATAATCGACTCTGAATGGGCATTAATCTCACCCAACACCAAAATCAGCAAATCCTTCTTCTTATCAATAATAGAATTTCTTTTCCATTCACCTTCTTCAAATTTAAAGACTCTTTCTACTCTCAAATTTTTGGACGCCCTATGGGCAGTAATGTCAGTCCTGTTCTTGCTTCAATCGTTATGTCGTATGTTTTAAAAAGCTGCACTCAAAGATTATCCTTCCGACTTCCATTCCTATATCAATACGTAGACGATTTAATTCTATCCATACCAGCTGATGGCAAAGAAGAAGTTCTTCATGTTTTCAATTCATTCGACCCACATTTACAATTCACTATGGAAGAAGAAACCAACAATGCTGTTCCATTTCTGGACACACGAGTCGTTAGAGATTCCCATAACATCATCAAACTTGATTGGTATAGAAAACCTACTTCTTCTGGGAGATATATCCATGCAAACTCTGGCCATGATTGGAAGGTGAAAGTCAACGTCATCAAAGGCCTATATAGAAGACTGAAGATAATAGTCCATCCTGATTTCTTACTCCAGTCACAAGAAACACTTACAAACCTTTTCGTAGATAATGGATACAATCGAAAACTCTTACTAAAAACCAAAGACGAAGTCAACAAGCTTACTCATATCCACCAAATTCCTCCAGAACCCCCTCCCCTCCACCCACCGCATATCTCCCCTCCCCCTCTAACTCCCCCCGTCATAATAAATTGGTCGCTGCTTTCTTTACCGTTCATTCCTGGCCTTACAAACAAATTGGTCCACATTTTGCGTGTCATTCCTAACATTAAAATTGCTAAATATTACTTCTTCAAAAACAGACGTGTTTTCAGCAAGCTGAAGGCCCCGTTGCCAGTTCTTGCCATGTCAGACTTAGTTTACTCAATTTCCTGCCTCAATTGTCCATCAATCTATATTGGCCAAACTTCTCAATCCTTGAATCGTCGTATTGCACCCCATAAAAGTGATACTAGATGCCATCCGCACAGATGTGCTTTGGCGACCCATTCTGTTGACAATGGTCATTCTTTTAATTTCAGGGAACCCAAAATTCTTCATTTCTCTAACAATCTTTCCAAGAGAGAATTCCTTGAAATGTGTTACATCCAGGAGAATCACCTTAATATCAATAAAAGAACCGACCTAGATGGTCTTAGTAGCATATATAGTTTCATCCTCTCCTGTGATAAATCAACTCCACACGATAATTCCCTGTCTTCAATTGTTTTATGATCCATCTGAATTGAAATGGTAGTCTTCTGTCCTTTAGCTTTTTAATTTCCAGGGTTTCTTTCCTCCTTCCTCTCTTTGTTTACAGCTCTCGTTGATCCTGGGTTCCACAGATTCCTTCCACTTTATTTGGGCCATCTTGTGCACTTAGCGATTACTGTCTTCCTTCCATTGACAGTACTTTGCGTCACCTTCATTACCTCCTGTTGCTTTCAGTCTTCATTGGTTTTTGCAAACAATCTCTTCCTCCAATCATATTCCAACAAGAAATTAATAAATTAATAATTACTTTATTAGACAATCGTCTTCTTTATTGCTCCCATTATTTTCTCTCTCCCTCTCTCCCTCTCTCCCTCGCTCACCCTTTACCTATAATTAGGTTATGATTCATCCTTCCTCGGCTCCATACCGGTTTGGTCGCTCAATTGGCTATCTCTTTCTCACTTAAAGGTCCAATACATGCACTTCCCAATTTTGATCGGTTCCTTCCGGGTGTCGACCCCGTATTCTGGTTAATTGAGTTTTCTTGACTAAACCCCTTATCTCTGTCGGTCAGCTGTCTCCTGTCGTCCTTGTCATCTTTCCTATATGGCGGTGGCCATGTGTGGTGGTCACAAATTTGGTTTTTATAATTTTGTCTACAGTGTTTTAGTGTGTATTTTATATATTTTATGGATTAACCAACTTTTTTATGTAACAACTTTTTATGTATAAGCTACCTACGGCCATTCAGGCTAACGATATCTTTGCACTTCTCATGTGAGTTTTTTTTTTTATTTATTATGACTAATATCTTATTCTTGTTCTACACTAATTCTATTTATTATAACTACTTAATGATAACATCATTAATTTAAATTTGTCCCAAACTCGATCAGTGAATACGCTTTGTTCTTCTTTTCAGTTTTGCCCTGAAGAAGGTCCCAGTGCAGGACCGAAATATTGGCTTAATGAAAATTGTGTGATCTCTTATCACGCCCCTTTTTTGCCGAGTTCCCCAACTAAGATTGTATATATATATATATATATATATATATATATATATATATATATATATATATATATATATATATATATATATATATATATATAATATAAATAAATGGCCTGAAAACACCCCTCTTGGGGTAGGGCCACCCTTTGGGTTCTCTACATCTAGTTTATGGGTTGATCAGTCCCGTCTTCCTTGTTGTATTCCGTCCGGTGCTAGTTACACTTCTAATGTCGTTCCCTTTTGTTCTTTTTTTTCTTCTTTTCGTTGTTCAGGTGTCCTTTCACTGTATCTTCTTGCATTTTCCTTTACACTTTCCGTTCCCTGGTTTTCATTTTCCTCACTTATTTTCTTTAATTGTTCTAAATTAAATATTTCTCCGTTTATGATTGCCTTATTGTAAGTTAATTTTGCATTATTCCCCTTCTGTTTCTCCCTCTTTCATAATTTTCAACAACTTGCTTCTTTGTTCCTGAACTTCTTTCGTGTATTCGTCATTTATGTATACTCTTGTTCCTCGTAGCCTATTTTTGCTTTTCATTATTCTATTCTTAATCTCCCATGTCTTCAATTCTATCACTATTGGTCTATATCTGCCTTTTCCTGGGTCGCCTATTCTCCTGATTTCTGTGATATCACCTTCCCTATCAATATTAACTATTCTCTATTCTCTCTATAATTTCTCTCACTTTATTTCTCAGTTGCATCTCATTTTCACCTTCCATCTCTTCAACACCCTGTACCACGATTTTTCTTTTTCTTACCTCTTTCTTTATTTGTTCAATTCTCTTTTCTTGCTCATTTACTATGTTCTTCATCTTTTGGTTTTCCATCCTCAATACTTCATTTTCTTTCTTCAACTTTTCTTGTTCAATGCATATATTGTTCAGCTTCTCTTCTATTCTTATATTGCTATTTTCTATTCCAGCCAGCTTGTCTAGTATTTTTTGCAGTGTGTCTTCCATTGCTTTATTGCTTCCTGGTTGATTTATATTTCAACGTGTTATTTGTTCTCTAGTCAGCAATATGGTTTAATTTGTTCGTTTATTCAATCAACGTCGGTTCAATTTTATTCAATTCTATTCGGTTTCAATTCAATTTAACTTGATCCGGACCTGTCGATTTCTGTTTTTCACACCGCGTAAAAAACCTTCGGCCGGTCGACCCGTCGGACCTTATCGGTTCTTATCAATGTGGGTATTTATGTATTTTCGCTTCTTTTAGGTTAATTCAATTTACGTATAATTACCTGGTATTTCTCAGGGTTACGCATCTAACTCTTCTTTATCACTCCTCCGATGCCTTTAATCACTTTTAGCTTGCTTTGTATGTATATATATACGTGGGTAAATCAAATATTTTTTTTTTTTTTTTATTGGTCTAGCACACGTGCTGTAGGGAAGTCCCTAAAGCGCTCCAGGAGCGGCACGAGTGCGGAAAAAGCGATTCACGTTGTTCTTGAATCGCTGTAAATTGTACTCGGTGGGAAACACAGCGCTGGGCAAATTATTCCAAAGGGGAAATATAAACGGTAATTTTGGTATTCTTCTTAGAATGCAGTTCTTAGCTAGATGATGTTGTGTGGAGTAGACGTTTGGTTTGTGAGGAGTGGGGGAACCGGATGGGTGCGCGCGTCAACTCGTCTTTGTCGTTAATACAGCCATGACCAAGCAAGAGCTACCTTCGTCTGTTGCGCAACGTATTATCATCAAGTTTTTAACCAAAGGAGGCGTTAAACCGTAAGAAATTTTAACCCGTTTGAAGGCACAGTTTGGGGACAGTACACTGTCTCAGAATCGTGTGTATATGTGGGCGAGAGAATTTAAGGGCGGACGAGAACGGGTTGAAAACGAAAGTCATGATCGACACCCTAGGTTAAGCCTTACAGATGACAACATCCGATCAACGTACGGTGAATGCGGCTTACTACTGCCAGTTGTTACGGTTGGCAAAAGCCGCCTATCGAAAGAAAAGACGGGACATGCCCATCAGAGATGTCATTCTCCTCCAGGACAACGCCAGGCCTCACACTGCGGCTTTGACAAGGGATACACTGTAAAAAATGGACTGGGAAACCCTCGAGCACCCTCCTTGCAGCCCTGACTTATCCCCCTGTGACTATTTTTTGTTTGCGCCTATGAAAGAATCACTGGGAGGACAGCGATTTGGAAGCAATGAAGAAGTCGAGGAACACGTGCGCAATTGACTTACAATCCGCCCTCAAACCTTTTATGACCAGGGAAAAAGGAAACTTCCAAATCGGTGGCAAAAGTGTGTAGATCACGCAGGAGACTATATTGAAAAATGTTAAATCAATGATTTGTGTATAAGGTTATTCAATAAACGCATAAAAAAAAAATTACCGTTTATATTTGATTTACCCACGTATATATATATATATATATATATATATATATATATATATATATATATATATATATATATATATATATATATTTATGTATATATATATATATATATATATATATATATATATATATATATATATATATATATATATATATATGTATGTATGTATGTATGTATATATATATATATATATATATATATATATATATATATATATATATATATATATATATATATATATATATATAATATGTATATATATATATATATATATATATATATGTATATATATTATATATATATATATATATATATATATATATATATATATATATATATATATATATATATATATATATTTATATATATATATATATATATATATATATATATATATATATATATATATATAATAAAGAGAGAGAAAGCAAAAGTTGCCGTATCTAACAAAATCCTAAGTTATGAAACTAATTGGGGGAACTCGGCAAAAAACAGGCATCAACAGATGTTCATACTATATTCATTTAGCCAATATTTCGGTCCTAGGTTGGGACCTTCATCAGGGCACAAACTGAAAAAGAGATAACGAAGCAACCAATAAAGAGAATTAGGCATAAAGACTTGGTGTTATGAAGTCAAGTTTTTAATTATCAATTTTAATTATTAATTTCTGATTTGCAATTTTTTGATTTCAATCCTACAATTATTAATATGTAACTATTGTAATTAAACAGTATTATTATTCTAAACAATCACAAATTATTATTATCATTATGAAGAAATGTCAACAAAAATTAACTCACTTGTAGTATGAAATTTAATCTAACAAGAATGACCATCAGTAACAATCGCCATAGTAAAAACCAACACTGAAATAAAACTACCACAATTCACTAACATATTAACATAAAAACATGGCATTTACAGCAGGGATGCCATTGATAACGTTGGATGCTGAAATTCAAAAACTAATTAACCACCTGCCATCTTAAAGAAAAATGAAAAGTGACAACTTTGACAGGGCGCTGACAAAGGACGACCACCTGACAGATGTAAGGGATCACTCAAAAAGAATAAAAGGAAAGGTCGAACGACCAGGAAAGGACCGGTTTTAGTACGAAATTAAGTGCTACGTCATATAATAAAATTTTGGTATAAAGGGAAAGGATATCCAATGGGAAGGCAAATTTTCGCTGTTATGACCATTGAGTGACATATAAAGGAAACAAATTTTACTTCATCTGGGAGGGGGGAGTAAAGCAAGGGAAAAAGGTAGGCGGTAATTTGAAAGGATTTTTCATTGATTGGGAACATATTATTCAATTTATTATTATAATTGTTATTGTTATTAATGTTGCTTGCATAGGAATGTAATTATAAAGAAATTGAAGGGAAACCAAGAAAAACATATACCTAAACAAGATGGTACCCAGAGGACAGTATGCAGGAGGACAGAGCTGTCAAATACCAAAACGAAAGTTATTATGAGGAGTATGACGACCCAGAGATATTATGCAAAGGATGACGATCACAAGAGAGAAGAAAACTGTATATGCTGCTCAGACCGTCAAGATCAGTTCTTTTATTAATATTTTGGGGATTCTCGTTGATATAGCACATCTCAAGGAATTCTCTTTTAAGAAGGTTTTTTTGGAAATGAAGGATTTTTGGTTCTCTGAAATTAAAGGAATGTCCATTATCAACGGAGTGAGTTGCCAGTGCACATCTTTGTGGATGGCATCTGGTGTCGCTTTTATGTAATGCGATGCGACGGTTGAGACATTGTGAAGTCTGGCCAATATACACAGCAGTCACTGTGGCGCTGGAAAAGCAGCATTATGAAACAAAAATGTCTGAATTATTAGATGATGAACAAGTCTATGAAAAGCTTTCACATGACCCCACAAATCAATATCAAAATAAAAGCAATTCCTTTGTTAAGCAGATGAAGAATAAGAAGTGGATCGATGACAGAACAGCAAGACAACTTTATACTTACAAAGCCATTCCACCAAGAATCTACGGCCTGCCAAAAATACATAAAGAAGGTGTGCCACTAAGGCCTATTGTCTCCACAATTAACTCTCCTACATCAAGCTTAAGCAAATTCTGTGCAGATATATTAGAAAAATCCTTCCAAAATTACCATCGATATGCTGTTAAGGACTCCTTTGCCTTCAGTGCAGAAATTAATAATTTCCTATTACCTGAGAATCATGTCATCATTTCTCTAGATGTAGTCAGTCTCTTTACCAACATTTCATGGCAGTTAGCCAAACATATTATTGTTTCTGAATGGGCACTAATCTCGCCCAACACAAAATTAGACAAATCCTTCTTCCTCTCTGTCATTGAGTTTTTCTTTCAATCCACCTTCTTCAAGTACAAAGAAGATTTCTACCGACAAACCTTTGGTTGTCCTATGGGCAGTAATTTAAGCCCCACTCTCGCAGCAATAGTCATGTCCTATCTTTTGAAAAATTGCATCGAAAAGTTATCTTTCAGACCTCCTTTTCTCTTTCAATATGTTGATGATCTTATTCTGTCCATACCAGAAAATGGTAAAGAAGAAATCCTTCATGTCTTCAATTCTTTTGATCAACACCTACAGTTTACCATGGAAGAAGAGTCAAACAATTCTGTTCCCTTCCTGGACACAAGAGTCATTAGATGTCCTGATGGTGTGATCAAACTGGACTGGTATAGAAAGCCAACTTCATCAGGCAGATATATACATGCCAATTCTGGCCATGATTGGAAGGTCAAAATAAATGTCATAAAAGGCCTATATCGAAGAATTAGAAATAGAGCTCACCCAGATTATCTTCCTCAAGCACAAACATTACTTACCAATCTCTTTGTGGAAAATAGGTACAATAAGAAGTTCCTGCTCAAGACCAAGGATGAAGTCGACAAGCTCTTCCTCTCTAATGACATTTTACCAGAACCTCCTCCTGTACTCTTATCCCCTCCTCCCCTTCTACCCCAGTTACCCCCTGCTAGCCATACGGAAATTAGTCCTTCCTTGCTCTCTTTGCCATTCATACCTGGTCTTACTTCAAAATTGGTTCATATTTTGCGCGTCATTCCCAATGTTAAGATTGCCAAGTACTATTTCTATAAAAATAAACGTATTTTCAGCAAATTGAAATCTTCTCTACCTATTCTTTCTATGTCAGATGTAGTCTATTCCGTCTCCTGTCTTGATTGTCCTGCTGTGTATATTGGCCAGACTTCACAATGTCTCAACCGTCGCATCGCATTACATAAAAGCGACACCAGATGCCATCCACAAAGATGTGCACTGGCAACTCACTCCGTTGATAATGGACATTTCTTTAATTTCAGAGAACCAAAAATCCTTCATTTCCAAAAAAACCTTCTTAAAAGAGAATTCCTTGAGATGTGCTATATCAACGAGAATCCCCAAAATATTAATAAAAGAACTGATCTTGACGGCCTGAGCAGCATATACAGTTTTCTTCTCTCTTGTGATCGTCATCCTTTGCATAATATCTCTGGGTCGTCATACTCCTCATAATAACTTTCGTTTTAGTATTTGACAGCTCTGTCCTCCTGCATACTGCCCTCTGGGTACCATCTTGTTTAGGTATATGTTTTTCTTGGTTTCCCTTCAATTTCTTTATAATTACATTCCTATGCAAGCAACATTAATAACAATAACAATTATAATAATAAATTGAATAATATGTTCCCAATCAATGAAAAATCCTTTCAAATTACCGCCTACCTTTTTCCCTTGCTTTACTCCCTCCCCCCCAGATGAAGTAAAATTTGTTTCCTTTATATGTCACTCAATGGTCATAACAGCGAAAATTTGCCTTCCCATTGGATATCCTTTCCCTTTATACCAAAATTTTATTATATGACGTAGCACTTAATTTCGTACTAAAACCGGTCCTTTCCTGGTCGTTCGACCTTTCCTTTTATTCTTTTTGAGTGATCCCTTACATCTGTCAGGTGGTCGTCCTTTGTCAGCGCCCATCTTGCAGACAGCTTTCTCATGTCCAAATGTTTATGCAAAATATTATGTACCCGTTCAGTCGAGATGCCCACAGCACTAGCAATCTCACGCACCTTAACTCTTCTGTCATCCATCACCATATCATGGATTTGATCAATGATTTCTGGAGTCGTAACCTCCACAGGCCGTCCAGAACGTTCAGCGTCACTTGTGCCCATATGGCCAGTCCGAAAATTTTGATACCACTTATAAACTGTTCTAATCGAAGGTGCAGAGTCACCATAATGTTTATCAAGTTTCTCTTTAGTCTCCTGAGGCGTTTTGCCTTTCATAAAGTAATGTTTAATCACCACACGAAATTCTTTTTCGTCCATTTCTTGAAAATCACTCGACATCCTTGATTCACACCAATGCCAAACACAAAGAAATAGACCAATATGGCTGAAACTTGGTGTGCGTTCATTCAAGAGATGCTACTAACTAAACATGACCTCGATACGCGCCGGTGGTGCCATTTCTCGGACTTTACACGGACTTTTCAAACCAGCCTCGTATATATATATATATA
>CM032456.1:118501101-118603708 GCA_019049505.1 Pachyrhynchus sulphureomaculatus
TTTTTTCCGATGAAAATAATTTGAATGCCCCTAACAGGAATCTATGGTATCAATAGGACGGGGCACTTCCACACTATGAAATCAATGTTCGTAGATAATTGGATGCGATTTTTCCTAATCGATGGATAGGCAGAAAAGATGCTGTAGAATAGCTTGCAAGGAGTCCCGACCCTAAGCCACTCAATTTTTTTTTATGGGGTTATTTGATAACTAAAGTTTACCGAAGCCGACCTGAAACTGAAGAAGACTTACAACAAAGAATTCAATATGAAGTAGCATAGATCACTACGAATTCTTTACAAAACTCTGTTCGGGCTGTCTATTATAGGTTGGGCCATTGTCCTCGCTGTTAACGGTAGGCATTTTGAGCAATTGTTACCTTAAAAATAAACCTAGAGTTTTTACGAATAAATAGTTTTTTTGTCTTTTTTTTATTTTAAATTTCAAATGACAATAACTTCAAAACAGTTCAATTTAGGCATATGGTATATTAAACAAATAATAACTAAAATTTTTGGTAGGACACAAAAATAAAATAACGTATGGGGATTTCCATTTTCAAAAATCAAGATGGCGTAATTTCTTCGAACTGACTGTTCAAAACATTTTATTGTCAACGTCAATATGTGCGCCGTATAACACCCTAAAACTTATTTAAACATTTTTTTGATACACTGATTAATAAATGCTATCGAATCATTATTCCATACATATAGGGCACCCTGTATATATATATATATATATATATATATATATATATATATATATATATATATATATATATATATATATATATATATACATATACATATATATATATATATATATATATATATATATATATATATATATATATTAACCTAACTATAAACAATTATAATTATATTAAGTGCATGATTTCAACAAGCAAATATGCCCTGGCATAAACATATTGCAGGCATAGCAAGGAGAGCTTCTCAAAAGTTGGGAATATTATTTCGAACCAGAAAGCTTTACACTCCACAAAAACTGTTAATTCTTTACAAAGCTCAAATTCGACCAACTATGGAATACTGCTCCCATGTTTGGGGCTCCGCTTCCAAACATACACTGCATTTGTTAGATTCTGTTCAGAGAAGAGCTGTTCGTCTGATTGGAGACCGGAACTGACCGGCGGCCTTGATTCGCTGGAAGATCGAAGAACGGTTGGCGACTTGAGTCTGTTCTACAAGTATTTTCATAGAAAGTGTTCGAAGGATGTAGTCCGCTTAATTCCTCCCAAAGCGGTGCATGTTAGTAATATACTCGCGCTGGTACTTCACATCCGTATGAGGTTCGGCTTGTTACTTCGCGTACAACGCTTTTCAAGCAGTCTTTTATATGGAGAACATCACTCCTTTGGAATAATTTGCCAAGGGCTGTATTTCCCACCGAGTACAATTTACACCGATTCAAGAACAACGTGAATCGCTTTTTCCGCACACATGCCGCTCCTGGAGCGCTTTAGGGACTTCCCTGCAGCAAGTGTGCTAGACCCATAAAAAAAGGCACTGGTATACTATTATTTCATACTACAGAAGTAAATAGTTTTTCTAGAATTTATTTAGCATAAATACTCCTCCTAACCAGCAACAATAAGAATAGCGACGTCATTTCTTAAGGAGACGAATCGCTCAAAACCACATGACAAAAAATGCATTACATAAATATATATATATATATATATATATATATATATATATATATATATATATATATATATATATATATACGAGGGTGGTTTGAAAAGTCCGTGCAAAGTCCGAGAGATGGCACCACCGGCGCGTATCGAGGTCATGTTTAGTTAGTAGCATCTCTTCAATGAACGCACACCAAGTTTCAGCCATATTGGTCTATTTCTTTGTGTTTGGCATTCGTGTGAATCAAGGAAGTCGAATGATTTTCAAGAAATGGACGAAAAAGAATTTGTGTGGTGATTAAACATTACTTTATGAAAGGCAAAACGCCTCAGGAGACTAAAGAGAAGCTTGATAAACATTATGGTGGCTCTGCACCTTCGACTAGAACAGTTTATAAGTGGTTTCAAAATTTTCGGACTGGCCATATGGGCACAAGTGACGCTGAACGTTCTGGACGGCCTGTGGAGGTTACGATTCCAGAAATCATTGATCAAATCCATGATATGGTGATGGATGACAGAAGAGTTAAGGTGCGTAAGATTGCTAGTGCCGTGGGCATCTCGACTGAACGGGTACATAATATTTTGCATAAACATTTGGACATGAGAAAGCTATCCGCAAGATGGGTGCCGCGATTGCTCACGCTTGACCAAAAACGGAATCGTGTGAAATGTTGCAAGGATGGTTTGCAGCTGTTCCAGAAGAATCCGGAGGACTTTAAGCGTCGTTTCGTCACTGTGGATGAAACATGGATACATTACTATACTCCTGAGACCAAACAACAATCTAAAGAATGGGTTACCAAGGGGGAATCTGCACCAAAAAGGCGAAGACCGTTCCTTCGGCCGGAAAGGTTATGACGACTGTCTTTTGGGATTCGTAAGGGATAATCCTCATCGACTATCTGGAAAAGGGTAAAACTATTACAGGTGAATATTATTCATCGTTATTGGACCGTTTGAAAACTGAGCTGCAAGAAAAACGCCCGCGATTGGCCCACAAGAAAGTCCTTTTCCATCACGACAACGCACCAGCACACACCCTTTGAAGAAATGGCTGGCGGGACAAAGATTTTATTCAAACGAGTAGGTGATTGCAGACACTAATGGATATTTTGCAGACTTGGACAAATCCTATTATTCGGAAGGGATCAACAAACTAGAACATCGTTGGACAAAGTGTATAAGCCTAAAAGGAGGCTATGTCGAAAAATAAAAAAGGTTTACCCCAAACACATAAGTAGTTTTTATTTTTGCACGGACTTTTCAAACCAGCCTCGTATGTATATATATATATATATATATATATATATATATATATATATATATATATATATATATATATATAAGAGTTAAAGCTTTAACGAAGAGAATCATTTTATTTATATTTTGCATCGTCACCATTTTTTCTTATAGCATATTCATTAGACCGAGAGGGCGACCCGAAATTTTGATATGTCGACTAATCCTCCGCCTAGTTGTTCATTCTATCGGGCAGCCTTTATCGTTGATTTTGCGCCCCCGTGCCCTGGAATGTCCAAATAAGCTCAAAATGCTACATCCAAAAATGGACTATCGTTTAACCACCTTGAATACCATAACATTTGTTGGCACTAAAAAAATCTGAAAACTGATCTAAAACATCTGAAAAGTTGGCTTTCTCAACTGGCGTTACAATAGTATTATCTAGCCGTGGGAATAGTAGAGTAAAATTAGTGACATTTTAATTAATGGCCTTAGCGACTGACTAAAAAATTCTGGCATTATTGGGCAAGAAGTTTATTTTTAATTCATTGATTATGTGTCTCCATGGGTTCGTCGATAATTTCTTTGCATCTGTAAGCTTCCATGCCAGCCAAAATGAAATCGAAAACTTCCTTATATATTAGGTTATGCACGAAATTTTTCAAAATATTGCTGGATTTTTATTTCACCTCTGTTACTAAATATAATATATTAAAATTATGTAGGTTAGGTGTAAGCCGGGTTTAAAAATAACAACGGAAAAATAAAAAAGATATTTTAATGAAATGTGAAAAAAGACTTGGGCAAGTAGAGTTTGGGTTTGTGAAGTAGATTCTTTCAATGTCGGGATTTTTAAACTATTATAGTATCCGTTCTGCAAAAATAAAAGCCATACCTGAAAATCATATTTTACATGCAACAACTTAAAAGTCTGATCAATCACAACCTACATTTTGGGTTTCTATTTAGGTCAACTTTTATGTTCAATTCTGATTAATTGATGTTACAAAGATGATATTAAAAAAGTAGGAACCCAGAATTGCGAAAATGTTACATAACAAGTAGGCTGAAAAATTTTTGGTCTGATACATAGATGTCGCCCTTTACAAAAAAATCCATAGGATTTTTAAGAAGTACCAACCTTGAAATGATACGTGTCAAAATGTCAAGACATTTTGATGATTAGTTTACAAGTTACAGCGATTTTAGTGACAGTACTTTTGATATTTTCAAAACAATGGAGAAAATTGAACTTCGTGTGTTGACTAAACACTGTTTTTTGATGGGAAAAAATACCGTTCAAGCAAAGCAACGGCTTGATAAGTGTTACGGGGACTGGAAAATCACTCATCATTTACTGGTATGCTGAATTTAAACGCGGCCGTACAGGTCCAAATGATACTGAACGCTCTGGAAGCCTAAATCAGGTGGTTATACCGGAAAACATCAAAAAAATCCATAAAAGTGTTTTGGATGATCGTAAGGTGAAATTGCGTGAGATAGCTGATACCTGTCTCCTACTCTCTTTCTCATTTACATTAACGATCTGCTGGAAATGACCGGGAATACAATCTACAGCTTTGCAGACGACAGTTCGCTTATCTCTTCATTCACTTTGAACGCTCGGACATCGGCTGCTCAGACGAATGCAGATAGCAGGAGGTCGTTCAACTTAACAAAGACCTGGAAGAAATTCTATCTTGGGGTGACAGTAGCCAAGTGGAATTTAACGCTACAATAACCCAGGCGGCAGTTTTTTCTAAAAAACTTAACGTTGCTGAACCCGACATAGTTATGTCGGGGCACTCCATTCCCCTAGCACCGTCGCTCAATTTGTTGGGCGTTAGTTTGGAAGCAAATATGTCCTGGCATGAACATGTTGCAGGCATAGCAAGGAGAGCTTCTCAAAAGTTAGGAATATTATTTCGAACCAGAAAGCTTTAAACTCCACAATTGTTAGTTCTTTACAAAGCTCAAATTCGACCAACTATGGAATACTGCTCCATGTTTGGGGCTCCGCTCCCAAACATACACTGCATTTGTTGGATTCTGTTCAGAGAAGAGCTGTTCGTCTGATTGGAGACCCGGAACTGACCGGCAGCCTTGATTCGCTGGAACATCGAAGAACGGTTGGCGACTTGAGTCCTGTTCTACAAGTATTTTCATGGAAAGTGTTCGAAGGATGTAGCCCTCTTAATTCCTCCCAAAGCGGTGCATGTTAGAAATACACGTCGCGCTGGTGCTTCACATCCGTATGAAGCTCAGCTTGCTACTCCGCGTACAACGCTTTTCAAGCAATTTTTTATATGGAGAACATTATCCCTTTGGAACAATTTGCCAGCGCTGTGTTTCCCACCGAGCACAATTTACAGCGATTCAAGAACAAAGTGAATCACTTTTTCCGCACACATGCCGCTCCTGGAGCGCTTTAGGAACTTCCCTGCAGCACGTGTGCTAGACCCATAAAAAAAAACCCTAAAGATGCTGATGCTGAAATATAGCACGTGTTGGTCATATTTTGCATGAACAATTGGGCATGAGAAAGCTGTGTTCGAAATGGGTACCACGTTTGTTCACAGTGGAACAAAAATAACAACGTATTGATGATTCTGAGCATTGTTTGGACCTATTTAAGCGAAATAAGAAGGATTTTTTCATACAATATGTGACAGTGGATGAAACATGGGTCCACTACTATACATCGGAATCACATCGGCAGTCAGCTGAGTAGACAGCAGCCGGTGAAAGCCGCCCAAAGCGATCAAGGACACAACAGTCGGCTGGAAAGGTTTTGATGTCTGTATTTTGGCATGCGCATGCAATAATTTTCATTGACTATACTGAGAAGGGAAAACACCATCAATAGCGAATATTATGTAAAGTCATTGGGGCGTTTGAAGGTAGAAATCGCAAAGAAATGGCACCAAATGAACAAGAGAAAAGTGCTCTTTCATCAAGGCAATGCACCGTGTCACAAGTCAATGGTTACAATGGCAAAATTGCATGAACTGAAGTTCGAACTGCTTCTTCATCCAACGTATTCTCCAGCAACTATTACCTATTCGCAAACCTCAAAAAAATGCTCACGGGAAAGAGATTTGGCTCCAATGAAGAAGTTATCGCCGAAACTGAGGCCTATTTTAAAGGCAAAGATAAATTCTTATACAAGAAAGGTATAGAAATGTTAGAAAAGCGTTGGGCTGATTGTATCGCTCTTGAAGGAGACTATGCTGATGAATAAAGACGAATTTTGCAAAAAAAAATTGTGTTTTAAATAACTAAACCAAAAACTTTGCAGCCTACGCGTTAGTATCATATACGACTTCTGGTTAGTAACTTATACTGTTATAAATATTGAAACTTGAGAAATATGTAGAAATGTCTTTAATTTTTACTTCACTTCTGAAGGCAAAGTTTGATTTAAATTTTGTCACACACAATATTAATAACGAGAATTATAAATGATTCCGATTCTCAAATTTAGCGTCAAAAGAATACAGATACATACATAATACACAGAGTTAAAAATAGCATTTTTTCCAAGGAAATGACTGTTTGGTAACACAAACCGTAACGAGTGGAACAAGTTATGGTTTAGAGTATCTTTTCATTTTTTTATTATTTTTACATACAAATTTACATTTATGAAGGTTAAGAATTGGCGAGCTGACAAAATAGAAACTCACTAAGCTAATAACACCTGGTATATCTCTAATAGTGGAGGCAATTTTCATGATTTTTTGGAAATTTTTGGGTACAGCTTGCAAATAGATTTAACTACTTTAAAGCAGTGTCAACATAAAGTGAACGAGTTTTCTCAGCCTAATTTTGACTGCAAGGTCACTTTTCTTCTATTTTAGTGCATTTTTTCACATTTTAATGCCTTCGGCTCACTGTTTCTTAAATATCTCAGCTTCTGTTCGTTATTATTTACTACAGCAAATTGAAAAATGTTTTTTTACGGGTTCAATTCGATATTACGGCTTCTAATTATAGAAAATCATAGCTTTTATATTAACAAAAAAGTGTGCCAAATTGTATTAAGAAATAATAAAAGGATTGGTTATTATCTCAGAAAAAAAAATTGTTTCGAACTGTGCATAATACTCGTTTACAGCACAGATAGTCTTCACTTCTGACTTCTTCCGTTGATATAAGATACCTACCATTTTAGTAATCATGAAGCGAATCTTAATGTGAAGATCTTCAATTAGGCGTTCTGAACTTAGAGCATCTTCAGTGCTCCCACGCCACCTTTAAATTCATTTATCTAGTAAAAAATGGCCTTGAATGCTAGTGTCTATGAACTTCCTTTACCTCAGTTTCTATCTGGGCCTCAGCATACTTTTTTGAACAAAAATGTTTTATTACTACACGATACTCGGCTTTATTCATTTGTACGAAACGTGTAACACCGATCACTTACGATAGCTGCAAACAAAAAATTGCGTGTTGCATTTGTTTGAGACTCTCAAGACAACCGTTACAAGAATCACGCTTACCAACACACATTCCGCCTAATAAAAGGTCCTCCATTTTGTAGAAGTTTACCACACTTATCAATCCACCCTCCTATACTATTTTTAGGCCTCTAAGACTACATTCGTTTTCTATTTTGAAACGATAAGTCTCTACATAGCATAACATTTTTATTATTTACTTATTTGTTTTTAGTCGTACTATATATTGAGAGATTACTGATTAATTTTGACTACCATATATTCTATGACATGGGAGAGTATTGATTGGCATGCGCCACCTATACCATGATTATACTTATTTTTAAAAGTTCACAAATTCAATGATGACTCCAGTAAATGTCTATGCATAATTATGTCAGGCTATGTAATACATTTTTTTTAAGAGAAGATTAAGTACCTGTAGTATTCAGTATGAAATTTATTACCTTTTTGTTATTACTGAATGCTTTACCATTATTTTGCATACAATGCCGAATATTTTACTTGAAACCTCGAACGTAATTGCGCAAGGTACCCTCAAAACCAAGTTTTTTTTCTAGTTTCAATAGCGAAAATCGTCGGTACCGGACTGATAGAACAATCCCATAAACCGAATCTTATCTGCAGAAAAACTGCTATCGGAATCACCCAATATGACCCTATAGTAACAAGACCAAGTAAAAAACTTGTACTGTGTATTTTTCTAGTCCTTAGCTTTTATTGTTATAAAGTATGTAATATAATATAATATAGCACCGACTACAGATTTTAGTTCAGATCAAATAAGATGGAGGTTCGATTCTGTACCGTAGCAAGCCGGGAATAGTAGACTTATGTCCTCTCTTGTTTCTATAGATGTAGAGAATAATGCCTCACAGAATTGGCTTTCTTTTTCGGAAAATCCTAAATCGACGCCATTTGCATCCACATGCTTCTGTACTCCTTAAACCCGGCTACGCTACTGGTTCGAATACACAACACTGTTTAGAAATCGCAAAAATTATCTATATCCATGTTTTTTTTCAGATTCTAGAAACGCTTTGAAGAATACAACTTACCAAACTTGGTAAGTAACCACAAATATCTGTGTTTAGATCAAAGATTCAACATGTTGTAAGGATCTTAAAAATTCGCTTACAACTCATATTAGAAAAGTTTTAATAAATTCATGAACTTTTGAAGGGCCCAGATTATTCCGTGTAAATTACGATTGTGGGGTTTTAGAACTTTTATGTCAAAAACAAAAGAGTTAGATAAATTTGAGCTGAAATACAAATAAAGTAAGAGAAGTTAGAAGTAAAAGCAAATACGGGTACACTTTCCTAATATACACAAAAGAAAATAAATAATTTATATTTTGAAATAAGTTTCATGTTATACCTTTTGTGCTTATTTGTTTTTATGTACTTACCTTGTTTCATTTTAATTTCTAATTTCTCAGCTATTAAATTTTTTAGTATTTTACTCGAAAAAAATTAGGTATCATTTTACTTATATTCAGTAAAATAACTCGTAAACTCGATTAAATAGGAAAATATATGAAGTCGAAAACTTATTCAGAAGAAAATTTAAGTTCATCGTTCCTAGTGGGGAGTGAACTAACGATCTCAGGCTATACACTTCTGCGTATTACTAGTCAGAAATGCTTTGTTACCACCCCATTTCAGAACCATTTTCAATTCACTATGTGTATGTGTGTATTGATATTGTCAGTAAACATGCCAAAGCTCAGATCGATTATTTTGTTCTTTCATTCGTTGCATCCCCTAAAATCGGTACTTACAACATTATGACCAAAAAATCCACCCGGAAAACTTTTGCAACTTCTGCATGAAACTTTCCGAAAAATATACTATTATTGAAAGGCAACTCGCATACATAAACAGGGGGGTGATCACAATATCACCATAAGGGTGTCACATTGAATATTTCCTGAAAAAGTCAATAAAAAACAATGACTGAATTACTTTACTTTATTAATAAGAATCAAAAATATCACATTTGTATTACCTTTAAAAGTAAAAAAAAAGAAAATTTGCACTATTCGTATTTTTTGAACTAAGTTGGGAATGTGGAATCTTTCGCACAATGACACTACTCAGTATATATCACCACTACATAATAATATTTAATGGTTATGACGATGACTTAGTAAAAAGCTAATAAATAGACATAAGTTCAGCTAAATATTCAGATTTCCACCTTTTCTACACGCGAAGAAAATAACACCATTTATGTCTCCATACCATATAATCCGAAATATAGCAGGGAACTCAATAAGATATTTAATAAGGTAGGCCTCACCTTAGTCTATAAGTCATCAGACAATCTGAGGAATATCTTATGAAATCCCTAAGATAAGATACCTAATTGTGAGAAAAGTGGAATTTATGAAATTAGTTGTAATGATTGTGACAAAAAGTATGTTGGGCAAACTAAAAGGTCAATTAAAACACGATTTAAAGAACATTTAGCACACATAAATTACGGTAGAACAGAAAAGTCTAGCATTGCCAAACATGCCTTGAAGCTGATCATATTGTAGCATGAGATAATCTAAGATTAATTAAAAAATGTATCTGATAGGAGATTGTTGAACGCATACGAAAGTATGGAAATTATAAAATATAAAAGTAGTTTAAATAAAGACAGAGGGCCTATTCCTTATAGTCCCCTCTACTGGTTACTTGACCGGAACTGATGGCCTTGCCTATGCCATTAGTTCCGCCTGAGTAATTCAAGGGTTAGGCTAAGTATAAATATGGTAGATTTGTAGTTTAGCTTTAGTCAATCATCGCTCCTGATGAAACTAACATTGTTAGCGAAACGCGCGTCGAGTGCAAATATAAAGTGTTTGGTGTAGTGGTGATTTATACTGAGTAGTATTTTTTGAAGACTGAAAAAAATCAACTTATGTATCCAGTGTTTGAAACATTAAGTCCAAATATCAGATATCCAGTATTAAGTATGTTATAATTTAAGAAGTATCAATTAACTTGTTAAACAGTTTATAAATAAAATCCATTTCATGTTAATTTACCTTGCCATAAAAACCATTCGCATAGGGACGATAATTTGTGCACCTAACCTTCCTTTCGTCTAAAATATTATTAGACTATTGCAATATATGCATTGCCTTTTATCATTTTCACCACTGTGCTCACTATTGAGCTGGACATTCACATCGTCGTTGGAGTTGAAATTCTTACTTTTTAGTTCACTGCTTGCTTTTTCTTTGTTACCTGACTCTCTAAAACTTTTTATACGGTTATCTAAGTATTACTACAGATTTGCGTGTTGATGTTTTAAATTTAGCTAAGAGGCTGTTGTCTGCTGGTCTGTTATGAAACTTTGATATATTTGGTTTTTTTGTAGGAGGAGGGAAATCTGAAACTAATTCTGCTTGTTGTTATGATTCTGAATTTAGATCTGTGTCTTCGTTGACACCTTTAGATGGTCTTCCTTCTATACTCGACACATAAGTTTCTATAATCTATATATATATATATATATATATATATATATATTATATATATATATATATATATATATATATATATATATATATATATATATATATATATATATATATATATATATATATATATATATATATATATATATATATATATATATATATATATATATATATATATATATATATATATATATATATATATATATATATATATACTATATACTTCGATATCTTCATCTTCAATGAAAGAAAATAAGCGAGTCTTTTTAAAACTAGTAACAGATGATTTTTAGAGTGGCTGTTTAAAACTAAGCCTTCACCACTAAGTCTGATTCTGTGTAAAAAGTAACTCCAATCAGATGATTTTGCAACTGTTTCAATTTCTCTCTTGTAGTGTATTTTAAAAAGGCTGTCGAGAGGTTTTAAACAATAAAGTATGAGAAGAAAGCGATATGACTGAATACTTCATTTCTTTTAGCCTAATCGATTACATTCATATTTCTTATGTGCAGAAAATTTAGATCGAAAATGAGAATAAGTGTAAGCGTAAGCAATGAAGTGACGAAACCATTGCGTAACTATGCGGTTCTGAATCCAACTTAATGAACAATACCTCTACTTGGTGCTTCAAGCTTAAGACTTTATGTTGCTTGGGCTACGCTTACTTTCGACATTATAAATTTCAGTCTAACTGAAGTAAAATTTTTCATTTCTTCTTCCAAATCATTATAAAGTTTAGCAACTTTTTCAACCTTGGACTCTACGAGCTGATATGGCTTGTGGTCTCCTGAAGCGGGAAGATTGAGTTCTCTGTAAAAAAATACGTTTAAACCGCTTTTTCCCTACTGTTTCTCTATCAGTAACAAACTGATTAGGTATATTTTACTAAATAGATTCTTGAAAAACGAGTTCTTGCATACCTGACGTCTTTAAACCATAAGAACGGTTAACCATATGCAAACATTAAGGGGCCGTACCCAGTCATGAAGCCGAAAAGCAGCGTTTTTTAGGAATTTTTTTAAACGAAACTATTCATTATATAACTGAGGTTTATATTTCATATTTATTTGGTACTTCTGTTCTTTTTTCTCACATTTGGTTACATGTTAGCTGACGGGCCTAAGCCAAGTCAGCACAAACGCTGTTACCATCGTGTATTAAGGAATGATCTGACAATGTTACATGTTTTCAAAATCACTAACTTCTGAATGTTTTTGTGTGTATTTGTGTTGAGTCCTAATTGTACTAAGTATGGTGTGAATGTTTGGTGTAAGGCCTGTGGCTGATATGACAGGGGGGACAATGATGTTTCCATAGCCTTTTTTACGTGGCTTGGTTTGGCTCTGGTGGTTGTGTTTCTCCAACATCTACGTCGGTTGTGTTTGGGATTGATTTCCTTGGGTCTAGGCGCCGAGTAATTTTGTTCTTAGCGATTTCTTTGTCAGGATTGTGATTTTGTCATAGCAACGCATGACATGTTCGTTGATTTCTGTGGTGCAACTCATGCGTTGCTTTGATTTTCCCGCCCTGGAGGGTGGCTTACTCGCCGGCACAACACTTTTGACAGGTCCATTTTCTTTTGCCCGGTCTTCATAGTTCTGGTCGAGCTGCCATTTCTCGCGACGTTTTCGACCGTTACGTCGCTCGCTTAATGCTTCTTTTATTGGTTTACTGTTGTTTGGGGTGTTTTCAGTGTTCTGTGGTGTCAGAAGCTCAAAGTGTCCCGACATTGTATTGCCTTTTAGCAGAAGGTAAATAGTTGATGTGTTTTTTTGTGCTTATTATTGTTGGTCTGTCTTTAAAATTTAATATTGTTCTTCCTTGTTTTGAAAAGGTATCAGCACACACAGCACAACCTATTTACTATTACTTTGGTTCTTCCCTCTCACACCCGGTCAATGTGGTTCCATGCTTAGCTGACGGGCCCAAGCCAAGTCAGCACAAACGCTATTACCATTGTGTAATAAGGAATGACTTGACAATGTTACATGTTTTCAAGATCACTGACTTCTGAATGTTTCTGTGTATGTTTGTGTTGAGTCCTAATTGTGCTAAGTGTGGTGTGAATGTTGTTGGTGTAAAGCCTGTGACTGATATGATGAGGGGGACAATGATGACTTTTTCTTGTTTCCATAGCCTTTTTTATGTGGCTTGATTTGGCTCTGGTGGTTGTGCTTGTCCCGCTTTTGTCTCGGTTGTATTTGGAATTGATTTCTGTGAGTCAAGACGGCTAGTAATTTTTTTCTTAGTGATTTCTATGTCAGATTTTATGACTTTGTTCTAGCAACGCATGATATGTTCGTTGATTTCTGTGGTGCAACTCATGCGTTGCTTTGATTTTCCCACCTTGGTGAGTATCGGCTTACTCGCCGGCACAACACTTTTGGCAGGTCCATTTTCTTTTGCCCGGTCTTCATAGTTCTGGTCGAGCTGCCATTTCCACGACGTCCTCGACCGTTACGTCGCTCGCTCGATGCTTCTTTTATTGGTTTACTGTTGTTTTCAATGTTCTGTGGTGTGAGAAGCTCAAAGTGTCCCGACATTGGGTTGTCTGTTAGTGGAAGGTGACTAGTTGGTGTGTTTTTTGTGCTTATTATTGTTGGTCTGTCCTTAAAAGTTTTTATTGTTCTTCCTTGTTTTGAGAAGATATCAGCACACACAACACAACATGACTCAGGTACCACGGGATCGTCAATGCCCGCACTAGCAGAATTCTGGGATTTCCCTAGTTCCTGAGGGTAAAAAATTACTGTTATTATTGTTGGTATTATTTGTTAATACTAGTGTGTGTCTGTGTATTTGGTGATTTTTTCTGTGTTTTTCGTTTGAATGTTGGTGTCGTTGGGGACGATGTTCCTTTTTTGCACTGAAAAGTAATATCGGGTCTATTGGCGGAGACTGTTTTGTCTGTATGGATACTGATGTCCCAGTAGAGCTTGTAATCTTTATTTTCAGTTATGGATGTTAGTGTGTATTTGTAGTAGGGATCTGTGTTTTCTGTGAGTTTGTATGTTGTGGCTAGTGCTTGGTGAACTACTTTTGCCGCTGAGTCATGTCTGGCTGTGTATTCCGTTCCGGCTGTTATTTTACATTACTTTATTATTATTCATATATTTCATCGCTTAAAATACAATCTGTGAAATTTTGATTAAAAAAAAAATTGCGATGCTACACCCGTTCCCCTCCCACCGTTGTTTTTTAAGAAACATTGCGGTGTATGCAATTACTGAGACATCTGAAATAAAAATTTTCAAAAAAATAGTTTACTAGAGGATCAGTCTTCTCCTTGAACGAAGAAATTAGAAAAAATATTATTTTTATCAAATAGCATTGGTTTAAACAAAAAAGCAAAATGACATTACCGCATTTTACAGTTCTTGATAAAATCAAAATTTCTTCTTTTTTGTGCGTTTAGCACACGTGCTGCAGGAAAGTCCCTAAAGCACTCCAGGAGCGACATGTGTGCGGAAAAAGCGATTCACGTTGTTCTTGAATCGCTGTAAATTGTACTCGGTGGGAAATACAGCGCTGGGCAAATCATTCCAAAAAAATTCGTTCAAAGACAAGCAATATGAATAAAAAATATGTACTAAATTTCATCAAAATCGGTCCAATGAAAATTCCGAAGTCCTGCCTGCCTGTTATCATTCTAGGAATAATAAACCACTGTCAACTCACTATGGCAAAGCAGTTTTCAACGGTTCTAATAGTTTATAGTTTAGGTATTTAGTTTTTTGAGTAAATCAGTATTCAGTCTTAAGCACCTATCCAGTGTTTGGTCTCGTTCTCTTAGTGGTTCGAAGCAATTTTCTTTTGAATTACAATGATCTAGGTAAATGTAAACTAAACAATGGAACAATCAAATATAAGTACTTTTTTACCGTCAAAAACACTTTAAGATATCTCTTTGAAAGGATCTTAGACAACTTGATTTTTGACTGAAACCATTAAGTTTAAGCTTAGAAGCTTAGAAACCTAACTGTAAAAAATACTTATCAAAATCGAGAATGTGGTAATGCCCAAACTTGTAATGTAAGTTAGTTGTGTGTATAAAAGGTCTCTTATTTCATTTCGAAGATAAAAAAATGCGACAATCTGAGCTGCTCAAGAATAATGAACAATCGCGTGTGGCGTTTATTACTCAACACCGTCAAATAAACCCTGGTTGTTTATTATTTTTTATTTTTCTTGCTTTCAATATAGGTACATAATATACTGAAGATCATTCGAACTCGAACTCTTTTCTGTTTAATTTTCATTTCATTCAAATACCAAACCAAGTGATTTTCAAAATATATAAACAAAAGTGATTTCCTGTTCAACTGACAATTAACCTAAAGTCCATATTTTTTGAGAAAGGAAAATAATTGGGATAGTATCACAATGCGCTAATAAAATACGAACCTTTCAATTTTTGAACACATATCTACATAAATATATTATAAAATGCAGCGTCTTCCTGTCTGTCTGTCCGTTAGTGCTTATGACTTGAGAACCACTTATCCGTTTTACGTGTTTTTTTATACATGTTTTCTAGTCAGGTTATAGGATATATTTTATTACGTTAGGTAACATAAGGAATAAGCTGTGACGATAATAGTGAATCAAGTCCGTGTTTTTTTAGTGTTCCGTACGGAACCCTTATAAGATCACATTAGTATCTGCCCGTCTATCTGTCTGTCTGTCCGATTTTCTCCGAAACTATTTGACACAGAGGGATATGTTTTGTTAAGTCACTGATCATTTTATACCTCCGTAACAAAAATTTTTATTCTAAAAGCAATTAACATACAGAACACTAATTGCGCAAGTCCGACTTTATCTTGGCCGATTATCTTAATTCATACATATGTTTTCTGGCTAGGTTTTAGTATGTATTTTATTACGTTAGGTAACATAAGGAATAAGCAGTGACGATAATAGTGAGTCATGTCGGAAAAAAGTTTATCGCCAGCGCGCTCTTTCGCAAAAAAAAACCTAAACAATAATCCTGTAGTCCACGCAAGCGGAGCAGCGGGCACAGCTAGTATCTTAAATTTTTACCGTAATGTCGTTATCCTTAAATTCTTTTTAAAAATAAAAAATTGTTATGTCACGTATTTTTTTTTATATGTGAAAAATTATTTTTTTCTTCTTAGTTTTCAAAAAATTTACTCCTATTAGCATCAAATAGTTCCTATTGCAATATTTACTTCCTTCATATTTCATTGTCTTAAAACAAATTATGTAAATGTAAACATATTATTTGGAAATAGGGAGTGGAGAAGCGTTTGCTTTCCGTAATATTTCAAGTAAATATAGGTCTGTAAACATGCGACAAATATTTACCTTTATTTTAAGGGCTGAATCATGAATTTCTAAGGAAAAAAAAACGTTTTTATGAATAATAAACGGTTAATTTGCAAATTATTTTAATTCGAATGTTTCTCGTAGTGTTACCGTGCAAATGTATATAGTTCCAACCTCGAAACCAAGAAGGAGGAATATACTTACATATGTAAAACCACTGTTTTGCCAATAAGGTGTAAATCCGGAAATGACCTAACTATGCCATGTTTTATTGGACTGATGAGTTTGCTTAGAAACCATGTTCTGGCTTTGCTCTAAAGACGAGGAGGAAACGAGGAATTCACACCTAATTTCATTATTACCAAATAACGGTAGCTGTTTCTTCTGTGTCCATGTAACAAGAAGTGACAGCTGACTTGCAATTTATTATGGCTCAGAAGAGTTCTCCAAATTTATATGTATGACGTTTGATGCTTTAAACTCTTTGAAAGCTTTTTTGATGGCACTTTTTATTACTATTTACTGAAGTAAAACTACTGAAAATAGACAAAGTCCATATTTCAGCAATCTACCCACTATTTTCTTACTCGTCAGTCCATCACGAGACGCTCTTAGCCATATCACGGCTCATCAATCAGGCTAGGATCGACAAACAAGCGAACAGAATTTACTAGTTCTTATCCAGGTACTTGCGGAACGTAATACAACGAATTGTACCTAGTACACACACCTAACACTCTATCGGAGACTGACACAGCTGCCATAAGTTTACATTAAATCACATATGCCTGAGCAGGATTTCTCTAAAACTGCGCCGCCTGCATTCAAGTGTTGACTTTCTCAACCACTCTGTCGGCTTGTGGGTGCTGTCAGCATACGATTTAGTAATAGGTGCGTACTTGGTAAAATTCGTTGTATCTTACCATTACTGCTTACTAAGGCAGATATTTTTTGAAAATAATATAAAACATTTTACTTTAATTATCATAATTTTTTTAAGTTCTTCTATTGCTTTCGGTAGCACACAGAAAAAGTTAGATCTGACTTAAGAGGTTAATTAGGCTAGCTATTATTCTGTCGGATTTATGTCGTAAAATGGGATGAATTTATTCTAATTCCTTTTATGACTCCGTCCAGTGTCTCTCTGAAGATGTGCTCTGGATAGGTGTTAAATAGCAAGGAAGAAAGCACACGTCCCTGCCTAATCCATATTTCTAAATATTGCATCAATTACCTATATATCGGATGGTAGACATAATAAAGCATTCTTTGTATAAATCAATAATATAATTACATTTTAAATTGAAATGAAATAAATCAAGGGACTTAGGCACACATTGCCAAACACAATAACCTTCAAAACTATCTGTATAATATTTTGTACGTCTTTTGCAAATATCTCTAAAACTATTTAATTTTCATTCGGAATATACCAAATAAAATGAGCCTAGGATCGACCGTGTACTTATGCCCACCACGAAATATTAAAAAATATACCTGGTATCCAATTAAGTAATACAAATTTATTTTGCTATTAACTTATATTAAACCTTGTATAACCAAGAATATAACCTACGTATAACCTATCAACGTTATCCGGTTTGCTGACGATACAGTGCTCCTTGCTAATGACGAGAAAGAATTATAATGCATATTGGACAGAGTTAGTAACATCAGCTAAAGCTTGGACGAGTATAAAGAAAATAAAATTCATCATCAGTAGTAAGATAAATATCAACAATGTTAGACCACGAATAGGAAAACAAGACATAGAAAGAGAAAATAAATTTAAGTACTTAGGGTATTTGTTCAACGATAAATGGGATCCCGTTAGAACTGAAATAGCCTAAAATACTTTTTCAAAACGAAACCAATATTATGCAACTGGGACATAAGTCCGACTACTCGATGGCTTGTCACCAAACGTTATGTACTGTCTACACTGTTATATGGAGTAAACAGATGGACATTAAAGGCACGAACCATATCACGTTTGGATCTGTTTGAAATGTGGTTGTACTGACGATTATTAAAAATATCATGGAGTGACAAATGTTAAGATCCTGGAGAGGTTAAATAAAGATCAGGAATTTTTAAAAGCGTGATAAAAAAAAAGAAAAGTAGCTTACTTTGACAATATTTTTAGAAACGTCAAATACACTATAACTTAATTATAGAAGCAAAAGTTAGAAGAGGACGACGCATCAGACGTAAAAGGTTCTCTTGGCTGCTGAATCTACGCCAGTGATTTGACTTGCACACTTATCTGTTTTGCTCAAGATAGAAGAATTTTAGTTGATGATCGTAAAGGTTAGATGAGGAGAAGGCACTTAAAAAAGAAGATAACGAAAAATGTCCTTAAACTGTGCACCTCAAGAGATTGCATAACTTTTGTGTTAAAATATTTGTTTCATTGTAATTATAAAGATACTGGCCTTGGACGAACTCATAAGTGACCTGATGTATAAAAAACTCCTCAGTTGATGCAGAAAAGAGTTACTCAATTTTAATAATGCTCTACTTCATTTTCTTTTATATTTTTATTGTTCACCTCCCCACCTGAGTAGAGATTTAACCCTTTTTCATAGCCTGGGGATATCGGCGAGGATGTCGTAATACCCATCAACATATCGAAATATACATTTTTGTATATCACAGCACCTTTTATACAACGCGGTAGTGCTGCCACCAACGTTATTGCATTTTTGCAAAAAATTTTCTGTAGTATGAAATAATAGTATACCAGTGCCTTTTTTTATGGGTCTAGCACACGTGCTGCAGGGAAGTTCCTAAAGCGCTCCAGGAGCGGCACGAGTGCGGAAAAAGCGATTCACGTTGTTCTTGAATCGCTGTAAATTGTACTCGGTGGGAAACACAGCGCACTACCTATGTGCATGGCCAGGACAAATATACTTAAATAAATTAATAAATAAGTATACCGAAATTCCGGGATTGGAACCCGAGACCTTCTGCACCACAAGCAATTACTAAGCTACGAAGCCACGAGCAGCCATAAACATTCATACTTTATTCTCCCTGCAATAACATACTGCTCTTTTATCTTGCCATTCATTTACATGAGTTCTTAAGGGGTTACATACACCTGAAATTTTCAAAAATTCAATTTTTTACGGATTTTTATTCTTTATTCTTCTAAGAATTATTCAAAAAAAAAATGTTTAAGAAAATTCCATTTCGTTACAAAGTTATAACATTAAATGTGACCTGGTGTCGGATTGGAACCGCTACCTATTTTCAGGCACTGTCTGCATTATTACTCAGTCATTTTTTAATATTTATTAGTTTTTTTTTTTTAAATCTTGACAATTAGTCTTTCTACAAAATGTCGAGAGGTTTTATAATTTTTCTAGCAGACAATTTTTATAAATAATTAAATTAATATTTTTTATTCGAAAATTGCATAGTAAAGTCTGTAAAACACGTAAATTTTTATTTTTGAAAAAAAAACCTTCGACAATTTTTAACTACTACATTATTTTTAAGATTAATTTTTATTTTTGCATATTGGATTATTTTTTATGAAGTGATCCTGCAGAAAAGGAGGCCTCATAGTTTTCATCAGTAGTCCATTTAACCTGATTAAAAATATTGTTAACATTTAAAATATATTTACAAAGAAAAATTCTTATAGATTAAAGTACAATAAAAATATACATACATATATATATATATATATATATATATATATATATATATATATATATATATATATATATATATATATATATATGTATGTATGTATATATATAGTAGATGCTCCATTATGTGAACCAATAAGAACCAGGGGTTTTTGATAAAATCAAATTGTTCAATAATCAAAAAGATATTTTTATTTAAAAAACAGTTACATTTTAGGGAAATATTGTATGATTTGTTTTTGAATTTTTTTTGCAGCTAAACTTTTCTGCAAAGCCTTATTCCTGCATTTTCGCAATACCAATAAATCATTAGTATTAAAAATATTTTTTTCACTCCAAATAATTGCCTTATTAAATGCGTCCAAAGCTTCCGACGAATTAATTTCCAACTTTTCATTATTTTCATTTTCATAGAGTCGTCATAGATTAAATTATCTTCGTGTTCATCATTTTGCTCATCTAAATTACTTTCATTTCACTTCACAATATCCTCTCTTGAATATTCAACCTGAAAAATATATTTTTTATTAAATACGTAAATGTTAAACAGATTTATGCAATTAACAAAATTACTTCGCTATTTACTTCTGTCAACAAATTCTCAACTTCTTTGAGCGATTCCTCCATTTTATTTTTTTATTTTTCCTTCAAAATGCTGAGTAGAATGGTTTCTTCCGGATCCAAAATATTTTTCCTCAAGCTTATTCCATGCTAATGATAGGTTTATTTCAGCATCTTTTATTGTTAAACGCTTTAAAAGTTTTGACAGATCTTCAGATTCTGAAGATAAAATTGATGACAACAAGCTTGACCTGTAGTAAAGTTTTGTGATTCGAAGAACATTTTGATCCATTGGCTGAATCAAGGGTGTTACATTTGGTGGCATGTAAATAACAAAGATTTTTCCATCATCGGTTAATAAATCTTTTGCAGGCGGATGGCTTGGGGCATTATCCAATAACAGAATGGCAGTTTCGGGTAAACCTTTTTGTTTTAAAAATGTTTTCACCTGAAAATGTATATACGCGAATTTAGTTAAATCGAACATTTTCATATTGCATATTCGCTGACTTACCTGAGGAACAAAGCATCTATAAAATCAATTCTTAAAAATGTCTACAGTCATCCAAGCATTTTTGAATAATCGTAATCCAGATGGAGAGTAAAGTTTTTATAGCACCTAGGGTTTTTTGCTTTGCTTAATATGAGAGATCTAACTTTGTGTTCTCCAGACGCATTTATGCAAGCGAGAAAAGTAAGTCTTTTCAGCTTTCCTTCCTGGAGCGGTTTTTTCATCATTCTTTACCAATGTTTTCTCAGGTAGTAGTCTCCAAAACAAGCCAGTTTCATTTGCATTATAAATTTGATCATTTGTTAAATTCAGTTTACATATGACTGAACAAATATCTTGTTTAAATGGTTCTACTAACTCAGGCTTTGTAGATAATTTTTCACCAGATATCTTCAAAAATCTAATGCCAAATCTACGTTTAAAATTTTGCAACCAACCATCGCTTGCAGAAAATGTTGATGTTTCCTTTAGAATTTCATTTAAGGATTTTGCTTTAAGTTTAATAAGTTGACTAGTCACTGGAAGATTCCTTAACTTTTGTTTACAAAACCATTCATAAAATTTTTTCTCCATCCTCGGGACTTTCTCCCGACTTTAACGTTTTCCTCTTAATAATACCAACGCATTTTGTTGTTACTCTTAGAATATTGGCTTTATTTTTTTTTAATTGCACAGTAGATTTAGCTATATCACACTTTTTTGCAAGGTGTGTAACACTCACTTCATTTTCCAAATTCTTTATGATGTCACTTTTTTCTGGTAGTGTTAACACTTTTCGTTTCATATTTTCCAATTGGAAGCACTTCATTCACTAAATATTTAATATTAAATGAACAGACCGGACACCAAAGGTGGCACGATAATCGCCCTGCAATACTAATCTCACCTAAATACATTCAAATAACAAGAATATTTTCTAAGAGAAATCCCCTATTAGCACTGGGGAAGTACCGAAAATTGTTCATTTAATCGAGATTGCTTCTGTTCACTCTATAGAACCTCTAAATTTCCACTGTTCACTATAGTGGAAAGTTCATAAAAAAGGGTGTTCATATAACCGAGCATCTCCTACTTCTAAATACATAAGTAGGGGTTTTTGAGGTTGCTGAATACGATTCCGATAGAAAAAAAAATATATATTTAAGTAACTGACAGCTCTCAAACGAGCTTACTTTGAGGTAGATAAAATTATACTTAAGCCTTTAAAATTAAAATTTTTATAATTTTTCGGTCATTATTTAGAGATTGGTGAAAAAATCATTTTAATTTTTAAAAATTTGAATTACACGGTATACAAAATAAAAAAATTCTCTGTCTTTTGAATGAGACAGGTGTTTTCCTAAGTATTTTTTTATGCTGAATTCAAAAAAAAATCATAAAAAAGACATCCACCGTGAAGTTTTTTCAGAAAACACACTTAAAGTTGCCAGAAATCTATAAAATTGAAAAAAAATACATTTTAATAAATAATGTAAACTGTATAATCATTAAAATTATGGAACAAAACTAATATTTTGGACATCTTTAAATGTTCTGAATCCACATTTATCATAAAAACTTAAAAATATTGCGTTTTAGTGTTCATGTTTAACAAAAAAACACGCATACACCACCTTTAACTGAGCTACGTAGCAAAATGCTGTTTAAAATAAAGATGTGCAACCGTTAAATTAAAAAATTGTTTTTAATCTTTATTAATATTGAACAAAACTCTCTCGCTCACTTACTCCCTCATTCGCACGGTCAGTTACTCACTCACTCACTCCCTACCTTACTCACCCATTCACATTCCCCCATATTCACTCAATCAATCTATCCACAAAATTGATTTCTAAAACTGTCAAGGAATATATATTAGACTGCATTTTGAAACCTTTTGTTCCTAAATGGTAAACGGATATTTTTTTTTCAACTCAACAGTATTCCTCATGTTCTGATATCAAATTCAAATTTGAAACTTAAAAAACTACTAGAAATGATAGCTTCGTTCTAAAACAAAAATATTCTTGTTTAGCTGTTGCATTTATTTACTTAAAAAAGCATTTTACCAACCACATAGCACCCTTGTAAGTGTTAAAAGCGAGTTTCTTGTTGAAACTGAACATAAACCTTTATTTTTTGATGTCAAGTCAGAATTAAGAACTTCAAAATACACGTGAAATAAATATTTTGTTCAATATTAATAAAAATTAAAAACAATTTTTTAATTTAGCCGTTGCACATATTTATTTTAAATAGCATTTTGCTACGTAGCGTATCTTTTTTTATAACTTTTTGGAATCAGCAAAAAAAAATACTTAAGAAGACACATATTTCATTTAAAAGACAGAGAATTTTTTATTTTGTATACCTGTGTTATCAGCCTAATTTCAACTTAAAACAATTTTTTTTTCAATTACATGTTTTCCCGTTTTACAATATGCGTCTTTAATTTTTAATGTTTGGAAGAAAAATCACTAGGGGGGAAAAATATTTGTTCTTTTCAACATAACCTAACTCTTTCAAGAAGCTTATACGGTATAAACAGATTTAGATACAAATATATGCAATATTTTATAGAAATAATTTTTGGCAATTTTACTTGCATTTTATACGTTATCTAAAACCAGCTGTATACTTAATAAAAATGACAAATGATTAAGTTTCTTTGGACCATAACGGCATTACCAAAATTAAAGGAACTAATTTTTAGTCGTTGTTCTACTGTAACTTGGCCTCATCCGGAACTATTTCCTCCTTTTTTAGGCTTAAGCACGAAAATTTGACAGTTTACGAATTTTTTTAATGGCAGATTCATGTTTACATAAGAATATCAAAGGTGCATTTACGGATCAGAACTATTTCTTATTGTAGGGCTGTGTAATCTATATTTGGTCGGTGTGAAATCAAAGACATCATTTCAAGTCATAGCAATGAAAAAATATTTTGAAAAAATGTATGTACTTAGTAATTGTTATAGACAGCAATTGCTATAGGTTTAAATCTTATTTTCGTCGATTCAATAGCTGAGATTAACGTTTGGCAGCTGTCAAATATCAATTCCATATCACATTTGCAGCCAGCGATAATATTAAATATATCAATGATTTACCTCAAAATGACAAAATTAAGAATAAAATCTTAATTTCGTTGTTTTGACAGCTTACAGTTTGCAGCTGTAACATTTAAAATCTGATATTACATTTGTAATTGACGATTAAACACAGAAAAACCACGTATGCTTTTGAAAAACGCTACAAGAAAAATTTATTATTTCGACGTAAAATGCCCCAGCTAGCAGCTGTCAAAATATCTTTTTGACATCAGTTTCGTATTCGGTAACAGAAAACAAAAGGGTAAATGTTTAAATAGTGTTTTATTGCTATGAAATAATGATTAAATGGCATTTTGAGTAAATCGACAGCTCGTTTGACAGTTGTCAACTACTAAAATATTTTTTTGCATCAGGATCGTATTCAGCGACCTCGAAAACATAAGGGCCAATGTTTGAATAGTGTTTTAGTGTGATAAAACAATGATTAAATGGCATTTTGAGTAAATTGACAGCTCGTTTGACAGCTGTCAACTACTAGAATATTTTTTTTGCATCAGGATCGTATTCAACAGCCTCGAAAACCTAAGGATCAATGTTCAAATAGTGTTTTAATGTGGTGAAATAATGATTAAATGGCATTTTGAGTAAATTGACAGCCCGTTTGACAGCTGTCAACTACTAAAATATTTTCAGTAACTTCGAGAACATAAGAGCCAATGTTTGAATAGTATTTTGATCTGATGAAATAATGATTAAATCGCATTTTGAATAAATTGACAGCTTGTTTGACAGCTGTCAACCACTAAAATATTTTTTTTTTAATCAGGATCGTTTTCAGCGACCTCCAAAACATAAGGGCTAATATTTGAAGTGTTTGAGTGTGATGAAATAATGATTAAATATTATTTTAAGTAAATTGACAGCTCGTTTGACAGCTGTCAATTACTTAAATATTTTTTTTTAATCAGAATCGTATTCAGCAACCTCAAAAACCCCTACTTATGTATTTAGAAGTATTTTTTTATTTAATGTGGTCTTAAAATTGAAAAATATTTGAAAAATTTTTCGAGCTTCACTTGTATTTGACGCTGTTACTGTCAAAGAATTGAGAATTTAAAAAAGTACCACACTGCATTCGATTCTACATAAAAAAGCTAAAATTTGAGCCCTTATACTTTACGAAATCATTTGACCAGTTCTGACGGCAGCCATTTGCGTTTTCGTATGGAATGACCCATATATATATATATATATATATATATATATATATATATATATATATATATATATATATATATATATATATATATATATAATAAATAAAGAGAGAGAAAGCAAAAGTTGCTGTATCTAACAAAATCCTAAGATATGAAACTAGTTGGGGAACTCGGCAACAACAGATGTTCACACTATATTCATTTAGCCAATATTTCGGTCCTAGGTTGGGACCTTCATCAGGGCACAAACTGAAAAAGAGATAACGAAGCAACCAATAAGGAAAGTTGGGCACGGAAAATTATTATTGTTAAGTTTAATATTTAATTATTAATTTTTAAATTGTAATTTTAATTTCAATCTTATAATTATTGATAAAAACTTATTGTTGATTAAAAGTATTGTTGTTCTAAAGAAACGTAAATTATAATTATTATTATTATGAAGAAATGTCAAAACAAAAATTGCAAGTGACTCACATGCAGTGTGCGAATTAATCTAACAAGAATGACCATAAATAACAATTGCCATAACAAAGACCAACACTGAAATAAAACAGCCACTATTCACTAACATATTAATTTAAAAATATGGCATTTACAGCAACGTTGCCATTAGAAACCTTGGATGCTGAAAAATCAAAATTAATTAACCACATGCCATCTGAAAAGAGAAATGACAAGGCGCTGACAAAAGACGACCACCTGGCAGATGCAAGGGATCACTCAAAATAAAAGGGAAAAAGGTTGAATAACCAGGAAAGAACCGGTTAGGTACAAATCAGGTACTACGTCGTAGAATGGAATTTTGGTATAAAAGGAAAAGTACCCATTGGGAACGCAATTTTTTAACGGTATGGAGATTAAGTGGCATAGGGAGAAAATGATTTTTCTTCTTTTTGAGAGGAGAATAGGGGGATTGGAAAAGGAGCTGAAAAGTGAAGAGGGTTTTATTAATTTGGCATATACTAAGCAATTTTAATAAAAATGGACGTGTAATTGTAAAGAATTTCACGGGAACCATAAGAACATGTACCCAAAGAAGGGATACCCCGAGGATAAATACGTAGCGGGAGAGAGCTATAGAATACCGAAGGCGAAAAACTATGACGAGAATGACGACCCAGAGATATTATGTGGGAAAGGTAAATCACAAGAGAGGAGAAAACTATATATGTTGCTCAAACCGTCAAGATCAGTTCTTTTATTAATGTTGTGGGGATTTTCGTTGATATAGCACATCTCAAGAAATTCTATTTTAAGAAGGTTTTTTTGGAAATGAAGAATCTTTAGTTCTCTGAAATTGAAGGAATGTCCATTATCGACAGAGTGGATCGCAAGTGCACACCTTTGAAGATGACATCTGGTGTCACTTTTATGTAATGCGATGCGGCGATTGAGAGACTGTGACGTCTGGCCAATATACACAGCTGGACAATTAAGACAGGAAATGGAGTAGACAATATCTGACATTGAAAGAATGGGTAGTGAAGATTTCAATCTGCTAAAAATGCGTTTGTTTTTATAGAAATAATATTTGACAATCTTAACATTGGAATGGCATGCAGAATATGAACTAATTTTGAAGTAAGACCGGATATGAAGGGCAAAGATAGTAACGAGAAACCTGTTTTCGTATGGCTGGCAGGGGGTGAGGGGGGTGGAGGGAGAGGAGGGGGTAAAGGTGTAGGAGGAGGTTCTGGTAAGATGACATCAGAGAGGAAGAGCTTATCAACTTCGTCCTTGGTCTTGAGCAGGAACTTCTTATTGTACCCATTTTCCATGAAGAGATTCGTGAGTAATATTTGTGCTTGAGACAGATAATCCGGGTGAGCTATATTTTTGACTCTTCGGTAAAGACCCTTTATAACATTTACTTTCACTTTCCAATCATGGCCGGAGTTGGCATGGATACATCTGCCTGAAGAAGTTGGTTTTCTATACCAATCAAGTCTGATAACACCATCAGGACCTCTGATGACTCTTGTGTCCAGGACAGCATTGTTTGACTCTTCTTCCATGATGAACTGCAGGTGTGGATCAAAAGAATTGAAAATATGTAGAATTTCCTCTTTACCATTTTCTGGTATGGACAGAATAAGATCATCAACATATTGAAAAAGAAAAGGAAGTCTGAAGGATAGCTTATCAATGCAATTTTTCAAAAGATAGGACATGACTATTATTGCAAGAATAGGACTTAAGTTACTGCCCATGGGACAACCACAGGTTTGTAAATAGAAACTTTCTTTGTATTTGAAAAATGTAGATTGAAAGAAGAATTCCATGATGGCAAGGAAGAAAGGTTTATCTAATTTTGTATTGGACGAGATTAATGCTCATTCAGAATCAATAATTTGTCTAGTTAACTGCCATGAAATGTTGGTAAAAAGACTGACTATATCGAGAGAAATGATGACTTGACTATCAGGTAACTGAAAGTTAATAATTTCTGCACTGAAAGCAAAGGAGTCCTTAACTGCATATAAATGGTAATTGTGGAAGGATTTTTCCAATAAATCGGCACAGAATTTGCTTAGGCTTGATGTGGGAGAGTTGATTGTAGAGACAATAGGTCTGAGCGGTACACCTTCTTTGTGTATTTTTGGCAAGCCGTAGATTCTTGGTGGAATGGCTTTATAGGTATAAAGTTGTCTTGCTATTCTGTCATCGTAGGGTCATGAGAAAGTTTTTTGTAGACTTGTTCATTATCTATTAATTCAGACATTTTTGTTTCATAATGTTGCTTTTCCAATGCCACAGTGACTGAAACTTTGTCTGAGGGAATTATCATAGATAAATATATATATATATATATATATATATATATATATATATATATATATATATATATATATATATATATATATATATATATATATATATATATTATCGTTCACCTCCCCGCCTGAGAAGGAATTTACCCTTTTTCATATCCTAAAGATATTGACGAGGATGTTTTAATACCTATCAACGTTGTCCAAGTGCCGAAATTCACATTTTTGTTCTTCATAGCACCTTTCAGAAAATGTGGTAGTGATGTCACGGACGTAATTGCATTTCTGCGAACAACTACTACCTATGTACATGGCCAGGACAAATATACATAAATAAATTAATAAATAAGTATACCGACCTGCAGGACTATACCTTCGACCTTCTGCACCGTAAGTAAGGTACTACGCTACGGAGCCACGGGTCGCCATTCTTTTGTATTATTCACTTAATAACTTTTAAATTTTTTTGTTAAATATACATATTTTGTGCAACGCCCAGGTCTATGTAACCCCTTAAAATTGGCACCTACTGGCAACAATAGGCATTTTTACTTACTGTGTATGTGTGCAAACAAGTTTATAAAACCAAATGGTAAATTACATAAGTTATAATTTTACATAAATTTTCGTTTTACCTTATATTTTAGATGTCTTTCTTAATTTAAGAAGTATTTTAATTTGACAGCTACTAGATCTAAAATTTAAAAATTTCTGGTTATTACAAACTAACATTGTGCTATATTTAAGACTCCTTATATTTATTGTATAAAACTAAGAGTAGAAAAAGTTTAGTAACATGCCACACATTTGTTTAATACATATATTTTTGATTTTAATCGAGCTTTTTTTAATTCGTTTTCAACATTTTGTTCAACACTGTATACTACTCAGTATATATCACCACTACACCAAACACTTTATTTTTGCACTTTCGCTAACCATGTTAGCTTCATCAGATAATCATCGCTCCTGATGAAGCTAACATGGTTAGCGAAACAGTGCAAAAATAAAGTTTTGGTGTATTTATATACTGATAGTAACCAGCCACATTCCCAACTTAATGTATGTTAAGATAATATTAGACACTTTTTAATGTCTTAATGTAATGTTACTTAGCTACTAGATAAGCTTAAAATATATTGAGCTTTTACAAAATTATTACTATTTTGTACAATTACTATAATTAGAAAAAATAATTAGTTTTCCTCATACATATTGTATTTGCATAACACTTCAAAAATGATAAGAAATCCATCATCCAGATAAAAATCCAATACATATACACGTCTTGTTGTGTTTCTATACGGTCGAGTCGTTTCATTTTAGGAATGATTTTAATTAAGTACCCCTAATGAATAAAAACACTGAAATTTTGTTTCAAAAACTTACAAAAATTTATTTTCTTCATCCGAGAACAAATAACTGGACTATATATATTTATATATATATATATATATATATATATATATATATATATATATATATATATATATATATATATAAAATATATAAAAATATATATATATATATATATATATATATATATATATATATATATATATATATATATATATATATATATATATATATATATATATATATATATATATATATATATATATATATATATATATATATATATTATTTATTATGTACGTATAATAAAATGGTAACTGTGTCTATACGAGTTCTATCTGCTTGGGCACCATCTGTGGGGTTCCAAAGTCACTAGTTATATCTTTTAAAGTCATCGGCCAGCCATATAAACCACGCGCTCTCTAGTACTTAAGCAGCGTGTATTTATTTACAGTGTTTTTTTGGCTTTACTCGCATTTTCGTTATCGTTATAAATGTCGGAGCCGATCAAACAAAGAATTTGTGTTCAGTTTTGTTTTAAATTTAAAAAATCACGAACGGAAACGATTAAAATGATGCACAAGGCTTTCGGAGATATATGCATGGGCAACACCAGTGGTAAAGGCGATTCAAAGATGGCCGCATGTCTGTTGACAGGGATCCTCGTTCCGAGGACAAAAACATTGGAAAACATCGAGCGTGTGCGCTTTGCGATTGAAGAGGACCGCCGTTTGACTGCTCGCAAGATAGAAAATAAACTTCCAAAAAGTAGCGCTGAGGAAATTTTATCCAATGTTTTGGAATGGTTCGCGTTGCTGCTAAAATAATTCCGAAACTGCTGACAGAAGCATCTCCGCTTGGAAGTTGCTCGGAATAATTTGGGGTCGGTTAAAAACGACAAAAGTGTGCTGAAAAAGGTCATAACATATTGGTTCTTCCCAAAATTAAAATTACCAGACAAAGGGTGGCGGACCCATTTGACGATGTTACGAGTGAGGGCATTCGAAACTATTCCAGGAAAAGATTTTCAGACATATTTTAATACTTGAATAATAATTCCATTACGCAGTTATTAGTGTAGGTTGGGTACCTTTCGGATAGACCTCGTATATTGTGAGTATTGTTAAATGTTTATATGGCCAAAGCAGCCATTTGTAAAATTAATCTCTCTTTATTTGTCACAGATAAATGGCTAATTGGATTTTCACACAATTTTGCATGAAGATAAAATAGGTATCAAATCAAGTTAAAGGCGACATTTTATTCCAAAATATAAAATACTGAATATGTTATAATATTAAACATTTATTTTTAGCATACTTTTACTTATTTATATCAATAATATAAAATAAGTTAAATATTTAAACCATAGCTGAGAGTTTATCATAATAACGATCCTTTTTTTAGTTAATTAAAAGTATATAGTTTATGAGAATACCTCCCCCTCCTTCTTAAACAAACATAGTGGCTCCTCCCAACAAACAGAACAGGTCTTCCTCCCCGGAATAATATAAATAAATTTGAAATATTAATATATGCCTCTTTCTCCCAAATTTTGATGTACATAAATATGTGCTAAAGAGAAAAAAGAAAAACTAACAAAAAAAACAAACCGAAAAAACTTAAAAAACCCGAACGAATCCGAAACAATCTTTTAATTGCCAATTTGATTTCAGTATCAAACATGGATTTGCTAGAATTAAACGTGTTTATTGACATTCAGGAATATAATTGCTCTTTTGGCTATATTTCCAAAGATATGGCAATTTATGATGGTATTCGTTGTACAAATTATTTATTTGAACCACCATTTACAAAAAAAAACATGATATCTGATGAAGATTAAAGACTGATTAATTGGTAAGAACTAGACGATGGGGAAACTGAAGTTGTTGAAGTTAATGAAACACATCCAATTTCCATACCGAATTTATGCTAACAAAAACGAAAAGGCAAATTTTTTAAGGAAATTCTTGGATCAAGAATACATAAATGACATTCCAATTAAACTAATATCCAAATTAAATCGATTTAAGAAGATTCCAGAATGTTATTTTCATAAGAACATTAATTCATGGCATTGCGCATTAGCTGATGTAAAATTATTATATAATTATAGAAATTGTCGGAAATAAAAATATAAATCAGTAAATATTTGTTTAATATTTTTTTATTAACCACCTAATTTAATTCTTTTTATTGGAGGGGCATCTTCTTATTCTGATTCCATCAGGTTCCATGGGTGGTTTAATCGTAGGCAACTCCAAATCAGAAAAATCTATGGCCAGTGGAAGAGGTTCTTCTTCATCTCATGAATTATCAATCGGCAGATAAGGAGGCGTGTAACCAGAGATTGGATGTTACGACGATGGCTTCTGTAAATGCTGTTGAAATGTCATCCAACCAATCTTCTGAAAGATCATCATCTTCTTCCGACAAAGACTCATCATCGGCGAAAAAGTTATCGTTTTCTTGCAGGCAGCGAAAATATGAATCGTTCATTATTCGAGAAATCCTTTTTCAATGTTATAGCCTTGAGAAGTAATTTAAATGAAAACCGTTAAAAATGCGAACTTGGTTAATATAAGAATATTTATAAAGAATTGCTCGTTTTAGTAATCTCCGATTGCCGATGAAAAACAATTTAATACCACGAATTTATTATAATTTTATACTAGTAACTGGTCAGGTCAACTATGGCTGTTGTTTAAGAGGAAGAGCCAGAAATTTTTGGTGTACTGAGGTAAAATTAATTAATAAATTGAAATTAAATAAAGTTTATTATAAAATTTTCATGTAATTCAGTTAAAATAAGTCAACTTAACTCTCCTCAACGTCAGTCACTCGAGCTTGTTGTGGTACAACTATGCAGTCAACAAGGAGAGGAGTCAATGGTAATTCTGGTCCTATCCGGTCTTTTCGGGAGGGCGCAGTTCCTATTAAGAAGATTTTTTAGTTTCGTATAAACTTTTATTATAAGAGAGGGTTCTTATTTTGGAAATCTCCTCCTCCTCGGTCATCAATTTGAGAGAATGGTAAAATTTAATTATTATAGAGAGTCGTTTTTTGGAAATTCTTCCCCGATTATCAATTATTGAAAATTTTTGTACATTTTTTTGAGATACAATTAAATCTCCAAGTTCGGAATTTCTCTCCACGGATCTGAACATGAAGACAAGCACAAGTAAAGCAAATGTATGAATTTATTTATTATATATCTGTTACAAATCAACTTGCACGTAACAAAATCTTAAACGCCTAAAATTTGCGAGCAATAACCTTAAGTTTTTTTTTTGCTGCCTACGGGGTTTCAGGCAAATTAAATAAAAATATACTCGATCAAATATTTAATCACTAAGAATTGCGCAACGGATTGTTATTTTAAAATTATGTCTGAGCGAACTTTTCCCCTTTTTCATTTTAACCAATGAAAAAACAATGCCTCTCAATTTTTCTTCTGTTAAATGGATTTTATTAAGCAAACAAGTCTATTGACTGATTTTATTAAATAAATTCATGCGCTTTTAAAGTCATCGAACTGTAGTTGTATAGGTAATTTATTGAAGGAAAGAAAGTAATTTTAAATGAATTTAAAAGGTAAGCTTTTTCCAGATGGAATTAAAATTATATTGATTGAAAATAATAAAGTAATCTATAAAACTATGTAATATACTTAAAAAAAACTCGCCAAATGCAAGTAGGTCTTGCACAATTAGTACTCCGTACCGTGATAGCTTTTAAAATAAAATAAAATCCTTACCTGGGCTAAGTTAATTAGGTTCCTAACATCTTAAGATCCAATATGTATTTTCACGTTTTTTCGTAGTCAATAATGGATAATAGTTATAGCATCTTAGCTAATATCCATTAAATCAATCTAGCTCAGTCTAAAATCTAGTAATAAAATTGTAAAACAAATATTTACCTCCTAAATTATAAACAAATAAAATAAAATTATACCTCGGACAAGAGGGACTCGCCATCAGTTACAGTAATGTACACTTAAATATTATAAAAATCTTCACCATAAGTTAAGAAACATAGTTTCCATTTTTTTATACCAGATAAGTTAATAAACGTCATTCGTGATAATTTTCATTCAATATACGCATTATGGAGAATATTCTAGAATTTTTCATGATATTTTGATCAATACTCTTCGAGATAAGGGGGCAGCAATTTTTGACAATTTTGCAATAATACAAAGAAAAATATGTGCAAGTATTATATCATATATATTTTTTAACTCGTATTTTCACAAGCTTTTATTTGATGGTCTGATAAAAAAAAAATTTCACTTCCAATTCACTCCCAAAACTTCAGTCAAAATTTAACTTACAAACTAAAGGACTATGATTGGCTATCAGTTCCTATATTTGTCCCAAATTTCAACTTTCTATGTCAAGTAGTTTCGGAGAAAATCGGGTATGACGAATGGATGGACGGTCAGACAAATACTGATCCCATAAGTGTTCCGTACGGAACCCTAAATAGCAGCCCTTCTTAGACACCAACTGATTTATTCACTGTAGGTATTTAAATTATTTAAAATTAAGTATATCAATTATTCATCGCAGTAAACGAGAGCAACTTTATGGGATCTTAAAAATAAAATTATTTCGTAGTTTTTTGATAAATTATTTGCAGCGAGCATATATATGCAACCCCGCCTATGTGTTTTGCACGATTTACTTACGCAAACTAACCTCCTGGCGCTTCACCATACAAGCAAGCATTCACAATAGGAGCTGCAAAAGTAGTTCTACGGCCGCGTCAAAGTGTCGGGTATGAAGAATGTTAATACAATTGATATTTTGTCATTTGTATCATATTTAACCAATTATGTGAGAACTTTTTATAAATCTTTAAAATAACTTTGTAACTGTAAGAGTTTATAATGACTAAAAAAATGTTTTTCAATACTTCCATTATTTCTGAAACAACTTTATTTAAATTTGGGCAGATATAGTACCAACATGTAAAAGAAAACTGCATGAGGATCAGACAATGCGTTCTTGAGTTATACTCAGAAATACATAAAAAGATACAGAGAGACGTTGAGTTTTATATACGAATACCACAGCTCCTGTAGGCCAAACGACTTTCATCATTCAGGTAATAAAGAACTTTTAGAAAGTGCCAAAATTCCTATTTAACACCTACTTTACTCTCGGCGCCTTCTACACAAATTACCAATGTCGACAACAGTTATTACTTATCTGAAACATCCTTACCAATTATTATATTACCAAATCATTGCAGGGTAATTTTCCTAAATGTAAAAAATTATTTCAGGAAAATTGAATCGGTCGTTCTCCGATGATAAACGAACACACACACTCATCACATACCTACTCATGTCTTTACTGTTTTCCTGTTAGTTTATCATCGACAGTGTGTCAAATTTTATAAAAAGCTATTTACCCATTTGGAGGGGATTCCGGGACAAATGCACAAACAAAAAAAACAGACAAAATATTTTAGAAACTCTCATTTTAGCATCTATATGTTATAAAGTATTTCATTAACTTAAAATTTTTGATTTATTTTCTAATCAATTTCAACCTAAAGACTTAATGTTGGTTTAGAATTTCATCCCGATCTAGTCTTTATTCAGCCAGCTACCACGCATAATGCCATTGTTTTAAAATTGCTCAATTTTCTGTGTTAAATTTCACAAAATAGATATTTTTATAAGAATTTTTAAACTAAGAATCATAAGGCAATATCTTGAAAACACAGTGAAAAATTATGTCAGATGATGCACATGCACATTAAAAAAACTGCACGAAAATTGGATAATTCGTTATACACGGACATGTATATACACACATACACTCACATATACACATACGTTGAGTTATATATATATATATATATATATATATATATATATATATATATATATATATATATATATATATATATATATAATATATATATATATATATATATATATATATATATATATATATATATATATATATATATATATATATGTGTATCACCGGTACATCGAGGAGATCCTACAGGAACACGTCGTCTCTTATGTTGTTGGGTTTGTTGACGATAGCTTCGTGCCAATGCACGACAAAGGCCACATGCTGCTGCATCGGGGCAGCATATCTGGTGGAAGTGGGAATACCCACATTAGACAGGTCTGCGCGGAGTCCTGACCTCAATCCAATCAATGACATGTGGGATGAGCTCAAAAGAAGGGTCCGAGCTAGAAATCCAGCCCCTGCATCGCCGAGGGACTTAAAAGTTGCGATGGCGAGTGAGTGAGGAAGAATCCCACAGACAGTGGTGAAAAAGTTCACCAGCTCCATGAAAAACTAAGGGCTAGAGGAAGAAATACAAAATATCTATTTTGATTCTTATCAATAAATTTAATTGTTAAACTTAAAATTTGTTTGATTTTTCCTTTCTGTTACCCCTATTTCCAATCCTTGTTCTCCTTGTTTCCCCTTTCAGTCATTTTAATCAGTAAAAAGCATAAGGTATGCTGAAGAATTTGGTATCATTAGAAAGAAAATGAAACGGGCTTTTAAATGATACTAAAATCCATAAAAATATGTAAACACTAAATTCTAGGATCCGTGTTAAATGAAGCCAAATAGTTTGAGTCAATTTTTTTGCATACTAGTGTAGATATAAAAAAACCGGTCAAGTGCAAGCTGGACTTGGGCAGTTAGTGTTCTGTACCGTGCCTTTAAAAATAAAATAAAATCCTTATCTAGGCTAAGCTAATTAGGTCTCTAACATGTATATATCTTAAGATCCAATATGTGTTTTCACGTTTTTTTCTTAGTCAATAATGTATAATAGATATAACATCTTAGCTACTTAATAGCCAATAAATTGATCTAGCTCAGAAACAGCTAGAATATAGTAATAAAAGTGTAAAATAAATATTTACTATCTAAATATTTGTTTAATTATAAAAAAATTAAATAAAATTCTTTTGTATAGGTGCAGGCACGCGAACAGTAATATACTGTAAGGAATATTAACAATGAACGGGTAAAAAAAATTTTTTCTGCTTCCGAATTGACCTCCCAAAACTAACTTCTTAAGCCAAAATTAACTTTTAAAACTACAATGATCTGACTGGGCAATATATTCCTGTATTTGTGCCAAATATCAACTTTCTATGTCAAATAGTTTCGGAGAAAATCGGGTGCGACGGACGGACGGACAGAAACCGAAGTGATCCCATAAGTCTTCTATACGGAACACTAAAATGAGACATGTTGTTAGAGGACAGCTTTTTATGAGTTTGTTTTCGAAAGATCCGACTTTGCACATAGTGTCACGTTTGGGGCAAGCTAATAAAAGGTACTTAATAAAAATTAAAAAAAAAACTGTTAACCCAACACTCATGGTATAAGTGTGGAAGAGTAATTATAAAACGTAGGCTGAACAGTTTTTGGTCTAGCTACTTAAAACAGATTTTTTGCGACTTTATTCATCGATATAGTCTCCTTCAAGAGCAATACAATCAATCCAACGCTTTTCTAACATTTCTGTAACTTTTTGTAGAAGGATTTGTGTTTACCTTCAAAATAAGCCTCAGTTTCTGCGATAATTTCTTCATTGGAGCCAAATCTCTTTATACGGTGGATAAGGAAGCAATTTGAACTTCAATTCATGCAATTCGTAATGCATGCATCGTAACAATTGACTTGTGACACGATGCATTGTCTTGATGAAAGAGCACTTTTTTTGTTCATTTGAGGCCGTTTCTTTACGATTTCTGCCTTCAAACGCACCAATAACTTTATGTAATATTCGCTATTGATGTTATTCCCTTATCAGCATAGTCGATAAAAATTATTCCATGCGCATCCCAAAATACAGAGGCCAAAACCATCCCAGCCGACTGTTGTCTCTTTGGTTGCTCTAGGCGGTTTTTACTGGCTGCCGTCCACTCAGCTGACTGCCGATTTGATTCCGGTGTATAGTGGTGGATCCATGTTTCATCCGTTATCACATATCCCATGAAAAAATCCTTTTTATTGCGCTTAAACAGGTTCAAATAGCGCTCAGCATCATCAACACGTTGTTGTTTTTGATCCACTGTGAGCAAACACGGTACCCATTTCAAACAGTACTTTCTCATACCCAAATGTGCATGCAAAGTATAACCAACATGTCCTTTTGATATCTTTAGGGTGTTAGCTATCTCACGCAATTTCACTTTACGGTCATCCAAAACAATTTGTGGATTTTTTTTATGTTTTCCGGTGTAACCACCTCATTTGGACATCCAGAGCGTTCAACATCATTTGTATCTGTACGACCGCGTTTAAAATCAAATTACTAGTAAATGATGAGTGATTTTCCAGGGGTAGAGTCCCCGTAACACTTATCAAGCCATTGCTTTGCTTGAACGGTATTTTTTCCCATCAACAAACAGTGTTTAATCAACACACGCAATTCGATTTTTTCCATTGTTCTGAAAATATCGAAAGTAGTGTCACTAAAACCACTGTAACTTGTAAAATAATCGTCGAAATGTCATGAAATTTCGACACGTATCGTTTGAAGATTGCTACTTCCTAAAAATCATTAGCATTTTTTGGAAAGGGCGACATCTATGTGTCCGACCAAAAACTTTTCAGTCTACGTGTTATCTACTTACACATTTTATACAATTCCTTACTATGGTAAAATTGTACATAGGAAAATATTTTTATTATTTTTGAAGTAGCTATAATTTTATTCAATAATGGACACCATATTTATCCCAAAGTATTTAAAAAACACTACAATCAACTTTTTTTATTAAACTATAAGTACGCCTTTTCTAAAATGTTTAAAATATGCTACAAATTGTTTGATATTAAATTTTACATCACCGGAAAAAATGTTACAAAATACTTCGCAGAATTTTGAACCAGTTTTCAAAAAAATGCATGAACTCTGAAGAAAAATTGGCCAAGCTTAAGTTGGACTTGCGTAATTAGTGTTCCGTACCGTGATTGCCTTTAAAGTAAAAATTTTTGTTACGGAGGTATGAAATGATCAATGACTTCACAAAACACACCCCACATGAGATTTCAATAAAAGAATTAAGAGCCAAGATGACAAACATGTCTAGTCAGATACTGACTCAGCAGGCTAATCAAACCAATCAGGAAAAGACAAAAAGTTCCTGACATGTATATGTCTTAAGTTCCAATATGTATTTTCACGTTTTTTCTTACCTAAATATTTGTATAATTATGAACAAACAAAATAAAATTATTTTGTCTCTACCTATTTAACTAACCCTTTAGGTCAAAATTTAACTTTAAAGGCTATACAGCTTTGATTGAGCGATCAATTTTTATATTTGTGCCAAATTTCAACTTTCTTTATTAAATAGATTCAGAGAAAATCGGGTGTGACAGACAGGCACTGAATTGATCCCAAAAGTGTTCCGTCTGGAATCCTAAAAAGATCAGTAATCTCTCCCAAGGAATCTCTCTGCTGAAATCGAATTAAATAATTTGTGAAATATTTAGAAAAAAACTACAAATTTAGTCAGCTGTTCAACATTATGTACGTCTGTATTAACAGAAATAACACTTCAAAGTAAACTTGTAACAATTTACGGATAATTATTCTTTTTGTTCCTCTGTAATGCCACAAAATAACAAACAACAATCTCTCAGTTAATTTCTGTAAAATATCTGGTGAAAAGTTGGTACTTATGTTAATGACATTCCTATAAAGAAACGGATGTTATCTATTTTGAATTCTTGTAATATTTTATTCATGCTTTATTTTTTTGTATTACCTGTGAAGAGAGAGATTTACGACCAAAAAGTACTTTCACCATTATAACTTGTTAGTTTATTATTACAGGGAAGAAATATTGTTTTTTTTCGGAATTTTTTCCTTTATAATTTTTAAAATATTTACTTTTAAAAAATTGACATAAATGAGCTCGAGGTTGATTAACAAAGGAACAAAAAACAAATCTCAAATTTATTAAACTTCTCCGTTCGGCTGAAACTACTTACAATTAAAAGATGAAAAATAGCCGTGTCCGTCTGACTGTAAAATATAGGGTGTCTCACATTAAGTATTTCTGGCAGCATATTAATTTTAAACACAGTTTTTTATTGATCATAAAATATTCTATTGTTATATTCAAATAGTAGAGGTTCAAGAAAAATGTAGAGGGTGTCCTAGTAAAAAAAAAACTGTTTTTAAAGATATTCAGTTTTAGCGTTATAATTTTAATGAGAGGAAATAACATACATCCTATCTATTACCTTAGTTTTCATTGGAGCCCAATTTGAAACATTCTGCTTATCATTTAATGTTATATGTATATATGTATATATATATATATATATATATATATATATATATATATATATATATATATATATATATATATATATATATATATATATATATATATATATATATATATATATATATATATATATATATATATATATATATATATATATATATATATATATATATATATATATATATATATATATATATATATATATATATATATACATACATACATATATATATATATATATATATATATATATATATATATACAAAAAAAAATTCAAGGGTGTCAATTTTTTCATTGAAACGTAAGCTTTCAAATGAAACTTGGCCCTTTTAAAAAAACAAGATGGCGGCTCAATATGGCAGCTAGAAACAAAAAAATCATGATTTTTAAGCGGAGTTAACTGTACTCCAAAACTGAGACAAAATGCAATAGTGATGCAATAGTTAGAGTAACCAACATAACTTCATGTAATACCAAGATGGCGGATCCAATATGGCGCCTAAAACCGAAAATTAGAAGAAAAATGAACAATGGAGATTTCGCAGTGAGATAGCACTTTTTCTAACCAGAGTAATCTTCAGTTTTAGGTGCCATGTTAGATCCACCATATTTTACATAAAATTATGTTGGTTACTCTAACTGTTACACCAATATTGTATTTTGTCTGAGTTTTGAAGTTCAGTTAACTCTGCTTAGAAATCATGATTTTTTTTGTTTCTAGCTGCCATAATGAGCCGGCATCTTGTTTTTTTCAAAAGTATATATATATATATATATATATATATATATATATATATATATATATATATATATATATATATATATATATACATACAGTCCCTGGCCAAATTATTAGACGCACTGCAAGATTTCATGTAAAATAAATATTAATTACCGAGTGATATTGTACCGTTTTATTATTTTAAATTGATTTGTTTTTTATTTTTATATTATCCAATCAATTACCTATTTATTTGACATAAATAAAACAGCAATAATTTAGAAAACCATAAGTTTATTAAGTTTTAAAGAAAAGTGAAATTAATGTTAGTAAAAGTCAATATTTAGTTGAGCCACCTTTAGCCGCTATCAAAGCTTTAATTCTGCGCGGCATGCTATCAATGCAAGATTGTACTGTCTCCTGCATTTGAGGATGATGATTCCACACATGAATAATCTTTTCTAGGAGCTGGGTTTTGTTGATAATCACATCTTTAGCCACTTCTCTTTTCATCAGCTCCCACACATTTTCAATGGGGTTCATATCAGGGCCAATCCAACAGAGGGATATTTTTTTCTGCCAAAAAAGCTTTAACAGACCGAGCAGTGTGGCAGGGAGTTCCATCTTGCATGAAAGTGAATGGTTCCCCATTTGGAAACCATTCTCTGAGCTGCGGAATCAACCGATTTTGTAATACTTCTTTGTACTGATCTTGCCTCACTATTCCTTTGACGATGTACAGACGTCCAGTGCCCTTGCCGCTGATGACTGACCAAATCATCACTTTGGTGGGATGTTTAACCGTCGGGACGACACTATCAGGATGAAACTTTTCTCCATGACGACGACGCACATACTGAGCTTTATTCTGCAAAATTTTGAATGTGCTTTCGTCACTGAAGCAGACCTGTCAAAAATAGGAAAAATATATAAACTTCCATATTTATTTGCTTTATTTAACTGAAAATGATAATAATGTATCAATTATTGATTAAATTGCTGTATCTTACCGATCTCCAGAAGTCCACATCTTTGTCTTGCCATTGTTTGGCCCACTTCAGGCGCTTTGCTTTCATTGCAGCTGTTAACTTGGGCTTCCTGGCGGGGGCGACAGGCCTTAAAATCTAATTCTTTCAATTTTCTTCGAACAGTGCGCTCAGAAGCATTTACGCTAGCATCCTGGAGTTGTGATTTTATTAACTTTGTGGTAGCAAATCTGTTTTCTACACAAATTTTCTTCAAACATCTCTCTGACCGTGGAGTAAAAATTGGTTTTTCTACCGCATCTTTTCTTTCTTTTCGGGCTTAATTCCTTCCCTGACTCAATTTTCTTTTTTATGCGCCGTACACTAGCTTCAGAAACCTCCAATCTTCGTGATATTTCTCGGTTTGTAAATGTTTTCGCAATCACAAGGGCCTTCACTTCAGCTTTTTTACGTGGTGAAAGATCGCCTTTTCTACCCATAATGAAAATAGTCCAATTACTTTTTTAAAACACTGCATACAAAATAAACTAATAACTGAGTAGTATAAAACTGTTAAACAAACAATCACAGTCCATAAAGCCACAGAAACAAGTCCGTACCTGACTCGATTCCGATCGCGACTGATACAGGTTTCTACTTGTTTACGTTCATGTATCACTTTGTCAACACAGTGTTGCCATATGTTAAAAATAAATACAAATATGTAGTCTACAACAATTCTTTTAAATAAAAATCAATAATATTGTAGTTTAAATATACCATTATTGCATAAAAACTCTTAAGAAACATAAAATTACTAAAAAAAATACAGTGCGTCTAATAATTTGGCCAGGGACTGTATATATATATATATATATATATATATATATATATATATATATATATATATATATATATATATATATATATATATATATATATATATATATATATATATATATATATATATATATATATATATATATATATATATATATATATACTTTAAGCTAAAAATTTTTTTCTATTTTTCTTGGTCCTAACCCAGCAAAATGTTCATGAATGTCCTATGAAAAAATAAAAACCCGTAAATTTTTAGAAAAAAAAAATTAATACTTAGAGGTCGCATCCCTCGATTGAAAATATATTTTTCCTTCTCAATCATTTTTTCCCCTTCAACTGTCCCCCGTTAAACATTTGATTTAAATTTAAGGGTTATGAACATTTTTTGATGTTGATCCGTTCCCGAGGGCCCTTTTCCCCTAAAATTCTTCAATTTTCCGCAGTGCTCATGTTAAGTGCGCATTGAGAGTGAAAAAATGCATTTTCCTTTCAAAATTTACGGGATGCCTTGTAGATCAAGTTTTATGATGCAAATTATAGATATGAGACAGATTTTTGAGAAATTTTCATGACGCACTAGTAATACGGGACAAAGAGAGCGAGAACGGAGCACTTTGTTGGAAAATAGACTGACACACACAAAAAAATGGCAAAGAATATGTAAACCAATAACAATGGTAATGTGTAAAATGTATTCTCTATAAAGTTTTCAAGTTAAGCATGTTACTAGGAAAGTTTGGAGCTGCATGTGGACAGGAGGAAGACGGGGACTCCTGTAAATACATGCTCGACGGAAGAAAATCAACAAAATATTGGCTTGTCACTCGATTTTTTACCTTAGTTATTAGCTTTTAACTTGGATATAATTCTTTTCAAGTGCTGCATTTTACTGCAGTTCTAATGAGGCTCAATCAGGCCCAATCAAAATTCAATGTTTACTCGGACGTAAAATTCTCGCTGAATTCAAATATGTAATAAATATATTGGGTTTCCATTTAAATTTTCAGTTTTGGGACTCATGGAGTCCCAACAGAGCGTTGGGCTCAAAATCTAATAGGCTCATGGAATTCCCAGGAAAAAATGCTAAAACTTTTGTCTGAAACATTTTTTCTGAAGTTGCCTTCTTGGTCGACTTTTTTATATGTGTCCATCTTTTTTCCAACAAAGCGTTTTGTTCTCGCTGTCTTTGTCCAATATTACTCTTACCCAATGAAAATTTCTCAAAGATCTGTATCATATATATGATTTTGCCTCATAAAACTTGATTTAAAATGCGTCCAGTAAATTTTGGGGAACTTTTTTTAAAAGAAAACTAATTTTTTCACCGTTAATGCGTACTTAACATGAGCATTGCGAAAAATTGAAGATTTTAGGGGAAAGGGCCCTCGGGAATGGATTATATATACATATACATACATACATATACACATATATATATATATATATATATATATATATATATATATATATATATATATATATATATATATATATATATATATATATATACATATATATATATATATATATATATATATATATATATATATATATATATATATATATGATTTTGTTATTTTTCTTTGACCCTGTATGTATTTTTTTATTTTTATTTTCAATTGTCTTGGGTTTGGAGGTCAATTATAGAATGATCCTATGATCCTGTCCTTTTATTGACGTTTCGGCACAGTTTGCCTTTCTCAAAATTTTTTATTTTTTTGTCGTGTTTGGCTAAAATTGTATATATTTTATCTGTAAAATGCTATTTGAAAACGCATATTATTAATTTATTAAAACTAAAATAATTAAGTTTATGAGTGTTCTTACCTTAGACGTGGATGTTTAGGTTAATATTTATCTTTGCCCATTTCACTGAATCACAACGTACTCTTTTTTCATTTTTCGTTACACGAACCATATGTTAATTACTTTTCATTGTCATTTATTTTAATTTAATTTAAAAATTGGGACGAATACAACATGTAGTCTGCATTTCTAGTACTGCCATATATATTTGGCTCAAGTTATTTGTTTCTTTTTTGTTGTTGATAGCGGTTAGTATTTTTTGTATCATAATAGATTCCAATATTTCTCTTTTATTCCTATTGTTCTCAGTGATTAAAATCTTGGTTCCTTCATAATTAAATGTGTGTTTCTTTTCCTCTTCGTGCTTTTTTAGTGCTGTTCTATTATTTTTGTCATACTTGTGTCCCTTTATCCTATTTTCCAAATATTGGCTAGTTTGCCCTATATACGTATATATATATATATATATATATATATATATATATATATATATATATATATATATATATATATATATATATATATATATATATACATATATGTATGGAATATTGATTCCACAGCATTTATTAATCAGTGTATCAAAAAAATATTTAAATAAAAGTGGGGCGTAATACGGCACACATGCTGACGTTGACAATAAAATATTTTGAACTGTCCGTTCGAAGAAATTACGCCATCTTGATTTTTTTAAATCGAAAGCCCTGTTTATTATTTTATTTTTGAGTCCTACTAAAGATTCTAGATATTATTTGTTTAATACCATATGTCTAAATTAAACTGTTTTGGAATGATTGTCATTTGAAATTAAAAAGAAAAAAACTATTAATAAATATTCTAGGTTTATATTTAAGGTTACAATTGGTCAAAATATTAACAGCGAGGCAATGACCCAATCTGTCATAAACAGCCTGAACAGAGTTTTGTAGAGAATCCGGGGTGATATGTGCTACTTCATATTGAATTCTTTGTTGTAAATCTTCTATAGTTTCAGGACGACTTCGGTAAACTTTGGTTTTCAAATGGCCCCACAAAAAAAAATCGAGTGGCGTAAGGTCGGGACTCCTTGCAGGCCATTCTGCAGCACCTCTTCTTCCTATCCATCGATTAGGAAAAATCACATCTAAATATCTACGAACATTGAACTCATAGTGAGGAGGTACTCTGTCCTGTTGATACCACAGATTCCTGTTAGAGGTAGCCAAATTATTTTCATCGGGAAAAAGACCTGCACAAGTTGGAATAACTTGCCCATGGAGTCTTGTAAGATTTCCATCTATGAAAAGGTGTCAATGATATGACGTCCACAAATCCCTGCCCACACGTTTATCTTTTGTGGTCTTTGAGAATAACTGTCGATTACCTAGTGGGGATTCTCAGTAGACCAATACCGACAGTTATGCCTGTTAACTCTTCCGTTAAGACAAAATGTGGCCTCGTCAAAAAAAACAATATTATGTATTAGGTTAGGATCATTATTGATTCGTTCCATCATGAACTCGCAAAATCCAACGCGTCTGTCGTAGTCATCTTCAGATAATTCTTGCAATAGAAGGTTTGTATGGATGCCATTGTTCTTCATTCAGTATATGATATAAGGTACCTTTACTTATGTTTTGGTCTAGGCAAAGCTGACGAGTGGGTGTATACGGATTTTCTGTAATTTCCAATAAAACATCTAATTTTTTATCATCGCTTGTTTTAACTTTTGGAGGTCCAGATTTAGAACGATCCTTAACATGACCTGATTGTCTAAATCATTTTAATGTTTTGCTAACTACGGATTGGGTGATAGGTTCTCGATTCGGATATTCTGCTTTAAAAAGATCACACACCTCCTGTACTCTACGGTCTCCGTAACCTGGTTCTTTCAGTTTCTGTTAAATGTACCATTATGATATTACGCTTAAATTGCAATTTCACAAAATGCAGCAATAAGCATTATCGTCAATAAATCATATTTTGACGCGTTAAGTCGTTACCTAACAGTAAATGTTTAACACAACCCAGCTTAATTTTTTTTTTTTAATTTGATCTCCTTAATTTCAAATATCAATAATTCTAAAACAGTTCAATTTAGACATATAGTATGTTAGACAAATAATATCTAGAATTTTTAGTAGTATATGTATATATATATATATATATATATATATATATATATATATATATATATATATATATATATATATATATATACTTATAAAACACTAAGTTTAGTAGTGATACAAATTTTTCGATACGTCAAATAGGAAAATAATAAATCGGATGAGCCTTTTAAAAGTTTCGGTTCAATAACTTGAGTACCCTGTATATCTGTGGCGACTAAGAATAGATATTAAGTATTATAAAAAATGAATTTTATTTGGCCTTTTAAACTGTCAAATTTCAGAAGTAACAAGTTTTTAGTTATCATTATTGGTTTCGTCATAAAAAACTATGTTTAGTCATGAAAGAAATTTCTCGATAAGCCAAATAGGGTAATAGTAAATCGGGTGAGCCACTTAAATGTTAAAATTCGGTTCAACAAATTTACTGCCCTGTATAACGATAACGACTAAAAATAAATATCAAATGTTTGAATTGAAAAAATGCTATTCAATGGTTCATTCAGGTGTAAAGAGTGCCATTTAAAAAAAAAAAAATAGTTCTCTTTGTCAATTTGACAAGTGACAAATTTTGTATTCTCATATTTGGCTTCCTCTCAAACAACTAAGTAAAATATTTTTTTTGATACGCCAAATAGGATAATCAGGTTAACCATTTAAAAGTTAAAATTCAGTTCAAGTCTCATATATTTTTGTAAGCGGACTGAAAAATGCTATTTAATGATGCACTTACATGCTTACATCCAAGTTGAAATTTGTCAATTTTGACAAGTAACAATTTTTTTTATAATATTTAGCTTCCTCAAATAAATAATAATAGTAAATCAGGTTCAGCATTGGAAGAATTTTCTTTGTATGCAGAATAGAAAAATAATGAATTAGGTGAAGCACTTCAAAAAATATCCCTGTACATAGATGTGCGTTAATCGAAAACGCCAAATGTCATGAAATAATATTTTCTATAGCTTGCTACTAAAATATGGTAAGAGCCAAAAATAAATAAAACGTATCTTTCATATTCTTTTTCCATACTAAAAAGGGCCTTTAGACCCATCTGCTCCTATCCACCCAAAAAACATGGCTACACCACTGATTGTGACAAAAATAAGAAGATACATACTAATTATTTGACAGAATATTTAATAAAAATATCGAATCTACTTAAGATATTAATATTAACTCTGCACCTAAAATAAGTAATAAATAATAAAAAATAACATCAAATTTTCTAAAAATATTTATTGATTACATACCTTTTTTAAATAATTTATTTTACACTAGAAACATGACATACTCAAATAAACACCGAAACTATTCGAAACCAAACACGCTATTCTTCATTTACTCCTGATATTCAAACTTCTTTTCGTATTTGGACAAAATTTCCACGATTTCTAGTACCACTTTGTCTGCGTCTTTTTTCTCCATGGCCAGCAAACTATCCTCAACAAATTTTGCAAACGATTTATAACAATTATTTTCTCCTTCTTTAAATTCAATTAACTTGTTTAAAATTTCACTGGAGAGTTGTAAGTTATTTTTAATGTCTGACATTTCTCCGGAAAACTTCTTTATAGTTTCCGAAATATGTTCGACCTCTCCTTCTAACTTTTTCACTCTGGTTAACGTGGTACTTTCTTGTTCCATTTTAACTTTTACGACTTTTTTGGCTGGTTACGAAATTCGAATGAATTATGTTCACTTTATGACATAGTTGTAGAAATTATCTATCAATGCAATTTTCTAAGAAAAGGGCCCTTTTGTGCCTAAAGCAGGTAACAAAGCTTATTTAGGATGTTTGTTTTTATTATGTCTTTGAAATAATATTTAAATACAGTTTTTTACAGTGATGTAAAACGTTGTCATTTTTTAATAATTATCCAATACGGTTAAAAATATTAAAACCTAAATAGTTGTTTTATAGTCCAATTTAAAAATTTCTGAAATTCAAGGCAAGACAAAAAATTTCAGTCAATTTTTGCTATTTATAATCCCTATTGTCAGCATCGTGAATAGTGTACTACACATCGGCAAAAGTACCTTTTAAACATAGACAAATCATTGCAAAGTTTCAACGTTAGACATGTTTGTCCCGTACATAGTTGAGTTCAATAATTTACTCTCGTAGAACTTTTCAAAAACAGACATATTTTTTTTTGTATCAACAATTTTTTGTGTGAAAACTCAATGCCATTTGATTCATTACTTAACAGTTTGTAAATTATATAAGAACTAAAGTACATATGGGGAGATTTTTTAAAGTTTCTTTACTTAAGATGGAGTTATATTCTACCTATGTTATATATTACCGTCGTTTTAATTTTTAACAAGAAATAAAATTTCCAACTGTCTTTCCTTGAAATTAACTAAAGATAGAAAAAAAAGTTAGTTATTAAAAGTTAAGAGGTATCGAGCAAAAGTTTTATTTTGTTTTATTGGTACTTCCCTACAAAAAGGTACCGTAATGTCTGTATACAGTTAAGGTCGGATCCACATAGTAACTACATAAAATTTGAAGATAATTTAAAAAATTAATAACGAAATACTTTTATATTTTTTTACTCAAATTGTGATATTAACCGTCTTCATATTTAATTTGTAAAAGCCATACTTTTGGGAAACCCATTCAAGCTTCAAGATGTATGTATGCATGTGTATGTATGCAATAAAATTGTCTTTCAGTTTTGAAACTGCATTTAAAATCTTTTAAAATATCAAAAAAAAAAATGACTGTAAAAAAGGTACTTTCCAAAGCAAAAATTTAAAAATGACATAAAAACGACCGAAATTTATATGGATTTCAAAGTTAGTACACATGTATCACTTTGAGGACTAACGTAAGCAATATTGCTTTAAAGGAAGGGTGTAAAAGAGTGGGGTCAACAAATTTTGGATAGTTCAGTATTATTAAGATAATTTAAGTAAATGTTATAAGGAATTAAATGGGCGAGAATGGATTTAGAAATGTACCATCAAATATATTGTGTTATACTTCATTTTCGGGACTCTTGTAATAAAGAAATCAAAAAATTGTGGTATATTTTCATTATTTCCAATCTTAGTAGAAATAATATGTAAAAGGATGCGATTCTAGAGTTACCGCAAAAAATTATATTGCCTTTATAACTGGTATTTGCAAGAGACGTATTGCGTAAATAACTTTATCTGTTTTGCTCAAGTATAGATATGATAGACATTCCTGTAAATGTCTTCCAAAAAGAAACCTTCCTCATGGTAAGTGTAAGGAAAGTATAGATACAAAAAATAGGTAAATTGATTTACCCAGTACTTTTCTCGCAAATATGCAATTTTACAGTAAGCACTAAATTTGACTATCTCACACTAAGGAATATAGTCCATTTTATGGTGAAAAAGTAATAAAATAAATTACCTTGAATATATAATCAAAAAAATTATTTACTAATTGAAGAACTACAATCCACCTTTTAAAATTACATACACTACGTGCTCTCTACCAACCAACGTTAAAGAATAAAATTCGGATATAGGAGATACAGATAAAAAATTGTCAGGTATGCCAAAAAAAACCTATTGATATATAAATCAAAATAAACATTTTTTGTGACGTGTAGCTAGATTATTCTTTAATATGAAATTAAAAGGTAAAAAAAAAAATGTTTTTCGTTATCTAAAAATCTGAAGACACAAAAAGTAGAAGAATTTTGGAAGGTGATTTTTTCACGAATACAATACTTCCCATTAGCAGAGAAAGTAAGTGCAATAATTTACCTGTTGTTCCATTTCCGCCAACTTAACCGTTCATATTTTTAAAACTTATCCTCAAACTCAACATTTTTTAGGTTACTGTCTAATTAGATATCAAACCCTTCTATTCAGTATTTTTGCCAAAAATGGAAATAATGGAAAGACAAGAACACTGATATACACGCAATGACCATTTTAGCCACCTACCTCATCTCTTTCACCCGTATGTATTTTACTACAGAAAAAATATTTTATGTTAAATATCCAATATCTCAATCAAAAACCAGAAAAAATTCGCATAATACTATTGCAAGGATTCAAGGATCCCTTTCAATTTCTATCCACGTTACCAATGAAAATAATCGAAAAAAATTTAATGTCTCAATTCCTTGATTGAAAGAATTCCGAAAAAGATCTATAACAAGACAAATATGAAATCCCTCTTCTACCTCCCTTTTCCCCTCCTTCAATAAAATCTAAAATTTGCACATTCTCTCATCAAAAAATCCTGGAAAACTTCTCATAATACTATTAAATTTATTCTCCTATCTTTTTCACCCCCTTTCCCTACTAAAATTAGTACCAACAAAACAATCTATGTTAGCTTTCATGTCTAAGATCTCTGAAAAGGGCATATAGCACGATACATATGAAGCAGCCCATCCCTACCCCATTCCATTATCCCTATCAGGAATAATGCTGGGTAGCCTTCACAAGCTAGAGCACCCGATATTGAAGAGGAAATCCTTGAAATTGTATACGATAATCCTAGAATCAGCACTCGTTTAATTGAGCGTCAAACGGGAATATTAAAAAGTACAACTAACCGGATTATTAGACAGCAAATGATTCACTCCTTTCATATACAGTCCGTACAGGAACTCTTACCTTCAGGTCTTGGAACCCGTTTGCATTTTTTACAAATTATTCTAGCACGCATAGCGACTGTTCTGGCTTTTCACACTAAAATCCTGTTTACAAGCGAAGCACGCTTCACTCGACGTGGTTTAAGAAATACGCATAATAATCATGTTTACGCTGAGGAAAACCCACATGCAATGTAACAAAGACAGTTTCAACGCGAATTCAGTATTAATGTCTGGATGGGATTTGTTGCAAAGTATTTAATCGGGCCGTTTAGATTACTAGATCGACTTGATAGTGACATTTACTTAAATTTTATCCGTGAAACTATTCCTAAATTATTGGAAAACTTATCCACTAATTTACGTCGCGACATGTTTTTGATTCACGATGGTGCACCACCCAATTTTACGCGTAATGTGAGAATTTTTTTGAACCAAAGTTACCCAGATAAATTGATCGGAAGAGGTGAAGACGCTTCTATTCACTGGCCACCTCGTTCTCCAGACATAAATTCATGCGATTTTTTCCTTTGGGGTGCATTGAAATCGAAAGTTTATCAAGTTCAAATCGACAACATTGAGCAATTGTGGAACAGGATTCAAAATGCTGCTAACGTTTTAAGAGATGAAGACATTTTAAGAAGAGTAAATTTAAATTTCCTGCGATTAAACTTTTTTCGAATTTATCAACTTGTGGGTAATCTTTTATGCCTTTAGCCAGTTGATTTTTACATTCTTATTGTTGTTAGCCCGTTGGTGTTTAAATTTATTATTGTTGTTAGCCAGCTTGCCTTTCAGCATGCTCCAAATTCCAAAGACTATTCTTTTGGACCTGTCCTAATTCTGGATGAAGTATGAAGAAAGCATTTGCGAATTTGACAATGGAATTTGTTGCTCGGAGCATTGTCCAGTTTCTCGAAGTCGCCTCCCAATACTGGCAAAAGTCTGATGATTACGAGTCCGACGATGCGGAAATCTTTCGTGATATACGCGAGCACTTTTGCGACCATTGCCTTTACATAACCAAACACTAAAAACGTATCAGTTTGCTCACCAAAACTGTATTCCCTAATAATTTAGATTTAAAACACTGTTGATCTTGAAAAGGAATTAATTCTCGTTAATACTCGTAAAACTTATTTGATATCTGTCAGAAATTACTTTCAGTCAGTATTACTACAAGCCAGTTAAGTCATAGAACATTTGATATCTTACATCATTGCCAGAGTAACTTTTGAGCGTTGCCAAGTAACTATACAATGTGAAGAAACGTGTGAAGGAACGCATTTGCAAATTTAACGATGGAATTAAAAAATGGAAACAAATATTCTACTATCTCAGAAACTTTTGCTCAGAGCAACATTAACCAAGAGAGCTTTTTTAGACAGGAGAAGGCTGAGAATACGAATATTTAATTAAAAATATCATACAGAGTTATGACAGTTTAAAAGTATACACAGTGCAGTAAGTGGCGTCCCTTAAAATTTACTACAAGACTGTGAGTTGATTTCGATTTCTTATCTCAGAAAATCCCTTGGCACCGAATCTTGTACAAATACTACAATTATTAAGAAAGCTACTTAAGAAAAACTAAAAGTATTTGTAAAGTAAACTTTACGAATTTTTGGACTAAGGTAAGTTGGGCTAAATGGTCATATTTTCATCTCAGAAACCCACAGTATCTATATGTACACGGAATACTGGGAAACCCTGTATATATATATATATATATATATATATATATATATATATATATATATATATATATATATATATAAAGAAAGAAAAAGCAAAATGTTGCCGTATCTACCAAAATTATTACAAATACAATCTTAATTGGGGAGCTCGGCAAATTTGGGCGTGATAGGAGATCACACAATTTTCATTAAGCCGCCAATATTTCGGTCCTGGATTGGGACCTTCTTCAGGGCAGAACTGAAAAGAAGAACAGAGCGAATTCACTGATAGTGACTGGGATAACTTGAATTAATAATGTTAATTAGGTTGTTATAATAAATTAGTGTAGAACAAGAATAAGATATTAGTCATAATAAGTTAAAAAACTCACATGAGAAGTGGAAAGATTTCGTTAGCCGGAATGGCCGTAGTTTGTACATAAAAAGTTGTTACATATAAATGTAGGTTAATCCATAAAATATACAAAATACACATTAAAACACTGTAGACAAAATTCCAAACAACAAATTTAACACATGGATGTACTTGGGAACCTTGGATGCTGAAAACATCATTAATTATTTCACTTGTGACGACCACATATGGTCACCGCCATTTAGGAACAAATGACAAGAACGACAGGAGACAGCTACCCGACAGAGATAAGGCGTTCAGTCAAGAAAACTCAATTAACCAGAATGCGGGGTCGACACCTGGAAGGAACCGATAGAAAAGGAAGTACAAATATTGGACCCTAAGTGGGAGAGAGGTAGTCAATTGAGCGACCAAAACAACCCGGTATGTAATGGTGGAAGGATAAAACACACCCTAAATATAAGTAAAAGTTGAGCGAGGGAGCGAGAGAGAGAGTGGCAATAATGGGAGCAACAAAGAAGGAAATTATCTAGTGATTTAATTATTAGTTGATTTTTAGTTGGGATCTGATTGGAGGAAGAGATTGTTGGCAAAAAACCAACGAAGACTCGAGGCACCAGGAAGTGTTAGAGAGGTGACGCAAGGTACTGTCAATGGAAGGAAGACAGTAATCGCTAGGTGCAAAAAATGGCCCAGACAAAATGGAAGGAATCTATGAAGCTCAGAATCAAAGAGAACCGTAAATAGAGAGAGGAAGGAGGAGAGAAACCCTGGAAATTACGGAGCTAAAAGAAGAGACAACCAACGCGGTTCAGATGGATCCTGAGACACTTAAGACAGGGAAAGATTGTGAGAAGTTGATTAATCACAGAAGAGGAGGAAACTAAATATGTTACCAAGACCACCCGATATGTAATAGTGGAAGGATAAAACACACCCTAATTATAAGTGAATGGTGAGCAAGGGAGCGAGAGAGAGAGTGACGGTAATGGGAGCAACGAAGAGGAAAATTGTCAAGTGAATTAATTATTAATTAATTTCTTGTTGGTATCTGATTGGACGAAGAGATTGTTGGCAAAAAACCAATGAAGACTCGAGGCACCAGGAAGTGTTAGAGAGGTGACGCAACGCACTGTCACTGGAAGGAAGACAGTAATCGCTAGGTGCAAAAAATGGCCCAGATAAAATGGAAGGAATCTGTGAAGCTCAGAAACAAAGAGAACCGCAAATAGAGAGAGGAAGGAGGAGAGAAACCCTGGAAATTACGGAGCTAAAAGAAGAGACGACCAACGCAGTTCAGATGGATCATAAAACACTTGAAGACAGGGAAAGATTGTGAGAAGTTGATTTATCACAGGAGAGGAGGAAACTATATATGTTACTAAGACCATCCAGGTCGGTTCTTTTGTTGATATTAAGGTGATTCTCCTGGATGTAACACATCTTAAGGAATTCTCTCTTGGAAAGATTATTGGAGAAGTGAAGAATTTTGGGTTCCCTGAAGTTAAAGGAATGACCATTGTCAACAGAATGGGTCGCCAGGGCACATCGGTGTGGATGGCATCTAGTGTCACTTTTATGGAGTGCAATACGACGATTCAAGGATTGATAAGTTTGGCCAATGTAGATTGATGGACAATTGAGGCAGGAAATTGAGTAAACCAAGTCTGACATGGAAAGAACTGGCAACGGGGCCTTCAGAAGCTTACTGAAGACACGTCTGTTTTTGAAGAAGTAATATTTAGCGATTTTAATGTTGGGAATGACACGCAATATGTGGACTAATTTGTTTGTAAGGCCAGGAATGAATGGTAAAGAAAGCAACGACCAATTTATTTCGACTGGGGGAGTCAAAGGGGGAGGGGAGATATGCGGTAGGAGGAGGGGAGGGGGTTCTGGGGGAATTTGGTGGATATGAGTAAGCTTGTTGACTTCATCTTTGGTTCTTAGTAAGAGTCTTCGATTGTATCCATTATCCATAAAAAGTTTTGTAAGTGTTTCTTGTGACTGGAGCAAGAAGTCAGGATGGACTATTATCTTCAGTCTTCTATATAGGCCTTTGATGACATTGACCTTCACCCTCCAATCATGGCCAGAGCTAGCATGGATATATCTCCCAGAAGAAGTAGGTTTTCTGTACCAATCAAGTTTGATGATGTTATGGGAGTCTCTAACGACTCTTGTGTCCAGAAATGGAACAGCATTGTTGGTTTCTTCTTCCATAGTGAATTGCAGGTGTGGGTCAAATGAGTTGAAAACATGAAGAACTTCTTCTTTGCCATCAGCTGGTATGGATAGAATTAAATCGTCTACGTATTGATATAGGAATGGAAGTCGGAAGGATAATCTTTGAGTGCAGCTCTTCAAAGCATATGACATAACGATTGAAGCAAGAACAGGACTGAGGTTACTGCCCATAGGGCATCCAAAAATTTGAGAGTAGAAAGAGTCTTTAAATTTAAAGAAAGTTGACTGGAACAGAAATTCTATTATAGATAAGAAGAAGGATTTGCTGATCTTGGTGTTGGGTGAGATTAATGCCCATTCGGAGTCAATTATTTGGCGGGTCAACTGCCAAGAAATATTCGTGAAAAGACTGACTACATCAAGTGATATGATAACGTGGTTATCTGGTAGTTGGAAATCATTGACCATTGCACTAAATGCAAAAGAGTCTTTAATAGCGAATGTATGATAATTGAGGAAGGACTTTTCGAGAAGATTAGCACAAAATTTACTGAGTTTTGAAGTAGGAGAGCAGGTGGTGGAGACGATAGGTCTGAGCGGTACCCCTTCTTTGTGTATCTTGGGTAAACCATAAATCCTTGGTGGAATCGCCTTGTAGTAGTAAAGTTGTTTGGCTGTTATATCGTCGATCCATTTTTTGGTCTTTAACTGCTTAATAAAACTATTACTCTTGTTTTGATGTTGAGTAGTGGGATCATGAGAGAGCTTCTTGTAAACTTGCTCATCATCAATAAGTTCCAACATCTTAGTTTCATAATGTAGTCTCTCTAAGGCAACTGTAACCGAGCCTTTGTCTGAAGAAGTAATTAAGATCTCATTATGTTGTTTGAGAAATTTGTGTGTCTTGATGAACAAAGTCTTCTCAAAAGAAGTATTACGGTTCTGTAAAACAGCGTTGGTCACTGCATTGGTGCATTTGGCCCTGAGAATATCTTGACTAGAGGCTGGTGCAAGCTTAATGAAGGATTCAATGTCAGAAAGGATTGTTTTTACAGGGATATCAGTACCTGGAATGGAATCATAAACAAATTTCGGACCCAAAGCAAGAATTTTATGAACCTCAGGTGGAAACTCAACTGTAGTTAAATTGGTAAACCATTGAGGACAGACTTTTAGTTTATCAGTTTTTGACCTTATCAGGTTATTGAATTTATTGAAAAGAGTATTAGAAAGGGATCTAGTGGTGGTTTGGAAGGATCTTTCTTGAGTAGCACGAAAACGGTGCAAAATATGTGCTGGAACCCCATTACCTGCCAAACGAGCAACATGGTTTATCAGAGTTTTAAGGTTATTAATCTCCTTGAAGGTAAAAGAAATTTCATAGGAAAGAATTCTGACAGATACCTTACTCTGGAAGCGCTGTATCCTGTTGTTGTCATTGGGTCTGTCGGACATCAGATTGTTCATACATCCAAAGTATTCTTAACAATATTTGGATGTATGAACAATCTGATGTCCGACAGACCCAATGACAACAACAGGATACAGCGCTTCCAGAGTAAGGTATCTGTCAGAATTCTTTCCTATGAAATTTCTTTTACTTCAAGGAGATTAATAACCTTAAAACTCTGATAAACCGTGTTGCTCGTTTGGCAGGTAATGGGGTTCCAGCACATATTTTGCACCGTTTTCGTGCTACTCAAGAAAGATCCTTCCAAACCACCACTAGATCCCTTTCTAATACTCTTTTCAATAAATTCAATAACCTGATAAGGTCAAAAACTGATAAACTAAAAGTCTGTCCCCAATGGTTTACCAATTTAACTACAGTTGAGTTTCCACCTGAGGTTCATAAAATTCTTGCTTTGGGTCCGAAATTTGTTTATGATTCCATTCCAGGTACTGATATCCCTGTAAAAACAATCCTTTCTGACATTGAATCCTTCATTAAGCTTGCACCACCTCTAGTCAAGATATTCTCAGGGCCAAATGCACCAATGCAGTGACCAACGCTGTTTTACAGAACCGTAATACTTCTTTTGAGAAGACTTTGTTCATCAAGACACACAAATTTCTCAAACAACATAATGAGATCTTAATTACTTCTTCAGACAAAGGCTCGGTTACAGTTGCCTTAGAGAGACTACATTATGAAACTAAGATGTTGGAACTTATTGATGATGAGCAAGTTTACAAGAAGCTCTCTCATGATCCCACTACTCAACATCAAAACAAGAGTAATAGTTTTATTAAGCAGTTAAAGACCAAAAAATGGATCGACGATATAACAGCCAAACAACTTTACTACTACAAGGCGATTCCACCAAGGATTTATGGTTTACCCAAGATACACAAAGAAGGGGTACCGCTCAGACCTATCGTCTCCACCACCTGCTCTCCTACTTCAAAACTCAGTAAATTTTGTGCTAATCTTCTCGAAAAGTCCTTCCTCAATTATCATACATTCGCTATTAAAGACTCTTTTGCATTTAGTGCAATGGTCAATGATTTCCAACTACCAGATAACCACGTTATCATATCACTTGATGTAGTCAGTCTTTTTACGAATATTTCTTGGCAGTTGACCCGCCAAATAATTGACTCCGAATGGGCATTAATCTCACCCAACACCAAGATCAGCAAATCCTTCTTCTTATCTATAATAGAATTTCTGTTCCAGTCAACTTTCTTTAAATTTAAAGACTCTTTCTACTCTCAAATTTTTGGATGCCCTATGGGCAGTAACCTCAGTCCTGTTCTTGCTTCAATCGTTATGTCATATGCTTTGAAGAGCTGCACTCAAAGATTATCCTTCCGACTTCCATTCCTATATCAATACGTAGACGATTTAATTCTATCCATACCAGCTGATGGCAAAGAAGAAGTTCTTCATGTTTTCAACTCATTTGACCCACACCTGCAATTCACTATGGAAGAAGAAACCAACAATGTTGTTCCATTTCTGGACACAAGAGTCGTTAGAGACTCCCATAACATCATCAAACTTGATTGGTACAGAAAACCTACTTCTTCTGGGAGATATATCCATGCTAGCTCTGGCCATGATTGGAGGGTGAAGGTCAATGTCATCAAAGGCCTATATAGAAGACTGAAGATAATAGTCCATCCTGACTTCTTGCTCCAGTCACAAGAAACACTTACAAAACTTTTTATGGATAATGGATACAATCGAAGACTCTTACTAAGAACCAAAGATGAAGTCAACAAGCTTACTCATATCCACCAAATTCCCCCAGAACTCCCCTCCCCTCCTCCTACCGCATATCTCCCCTCCCCCTTTGACTCCCCCAGTCGAAATAAATTGGTCGTTGCTTTCTTTACCATTCATTCCTGGCCTTACAAACAAATTAGTCCACATATTGCGTGTCATTCCCAACATTAAAATCGCTAAATATTACTTCTTCAAAAACAGACGTGTCTTCAGTAAGCTGAAGGCCCCGTTGCCAGTTCTTTCCATGTCAGACTTGGTTTACTCAATTTCCTGCCTCAATTGTCCATCAATCTACATTGGCCAAACTTCTCAATCCTTGAATCGTCGTATTGCACTCCATAAAAGTGACACTAGATGCCATCCACACCGATGTGCCCTGGCGACCCATTCTGTTGACAATGGTCATTCCTTTAACTTCAGGGAACCCAAAATTCTTCACTTCTCCAATAATCTTTCCAAGAGAGAATTCCTTGAGATGTGTTACATCCAGGAGAATCACCTTAATATCAACAAAAGAACCGACCTGGATGGTCTTAGTAACATATATAGTTTCCTCCTCTCCTGTGATAAATCAACTTCTCACAATCTTTCCCTGTCTTCAAGTGTTTTATGATCCATCTGAACTGCGTTGGTCGTCTCTTCTTTTAGCTCCGTAATTTCCAGGGTTTCTCTCCTCCTTCCTCTCTCTATTTGCGGTTCTCTTTGTTTCTGAGCTTCACAGATTCCTTCCATTTTATCTGGGCCATTTTTTGCACCTAGCGATTACTGTCTTCCTTCCAGTGACAGTGCGTTGCGTCACCTCTCTAACACTTCCTGGTGCCTCGAGTCTTCATTGGTTTTTTGCCAACAATCTCTTCGTCCAATCAGATTCCAACAAGAAATTAATTAATAATTAATTCACTTGACAATTTTCCTCTTCGTTGCTCCCATTACCGTCACTCTCTCTCTCGCTCCCTTGCTCACCATTCACTTATAATTAGGGTGTGTTTTATCCTTCCACTATTACATATCGGGTGGTCTTGGTAACATATTTAGTTTCCTCCTCTTCTGTGATTAATCAACTTCTCACAATCTTTCCCTGTCTTAAGTGTCTCAGGATCCATCTGAACCGCGTTGGTTGTCTCTTCTTTTAGCTCCGTAATTTCCAGGGTTTCTCTCCTCCTTCCTCTCTCTATTTACGGTTCTCTTTGATTCTGAGCTTCATAGATTCCTTCCATTTTGTCTGGGCCATTTTTTGCACCTAGCGATTACTGTCTTCCTTCCATTGACAGTACCTTGCGTCACCTCTCTAACACTTCCTGGTGCCTCGAGTCTTCGTTGGTTTTTTGCCAACAATCTCTTCCTCCAATCAGATCCCAACTAAAAATCAACTAATAATTAAATCACTAGATAATTTCCTTCTTTGTTGCTCCCATTATTGCCACTCTCTCTCTCGCTCCCTCGCTCAACTTTTACTTATATTTAGGGTGTGTTTTATCCTTCCACCATTACATACCGGGTTGTTTTGGTCGCTCAATTGACTACCTCTCTCCCACTTAGGGTCCAATATTTGTACTTCCTTTTCTATCGGTTCCTTCCAGGTGTCGACCCCGCATTCTGGTTAATTGAGTTTTCTTGACTGAACGCCTTATCTCTGTCGGGTAGCTGTCTCCTGTCGTTCTTGTCATTTGTTCCTAAATGGCGGTGACCATATGTGGTCGTCACAAGTGAAATAATTAATGATGTTTTCAGCATCCAAGGTTCCCAAGTACATCCATGTGTTAAATTTGTTGTTTGGAATTTTGTCTACAGTGTTTTAATGTGTATTTTGTATATTTTATGGATTAACCTACATTTATATGTAACAACTTTTTATGTACAAACTACGGCCATTCCGGCTAACGAAATCTTTCCACTTCTCATGTGAGTTTTTTAACTTATTATGACTAATATCTTATTCTTGTTCTACACTAATTTATTATAACAACCTAATTAACATTATTAATTCAAGTTATCCCAGTCACTATCAGTGAATTCGCTCTGTTCTTCTTTTCAGTTCTGCCCTGAAGAAGGTCCCAGTCCAGGACCGAAATATTGGCGGCTTAATGAAAATTGTGTGATCTCCTATCACGCCCAAATTTGCCGAGCTCCCCAATTAAGATTGTATTTATATATATATATATATATATATATATATATATATATATATATATATATATATATATATATATATATATTTGTAATTTACGTGTTCTTGGAATTAGATCATTAAAACTGTTCTTGGATTTTTTTATATATTTATTGACGTTTCGACCTTCGGAAGAGGTCTTCTTCAAAACTTGCTCTAAAAGATGAAAGAAACTATGAAACGTGAAGAAAGCAAAAATCTCGGAATGCGATTTTTTTACGAATACCATACCTTCCTTTAGCAAGGAAAGCCATATTAGGTAACTAAGAGAGAACTTCAAATATTGATTTAGCCCCGAATGAATCTGAAATTTTTGATCTTTTTAAGTTTTTCACAAAATGACACTCTTTCAACTTTTCCAAGTAGCGAACTATTTTATAAAAATACTATACATATTTCCTATTCCGTAACCAATTAGAACTTGAAAACAAAACATTAAAGCTGAGTAAAATTTCGACTATGAAATTTCAGCCACTGAGTATAATATCAAGTGGAGAATAGGGTCTAAACTTTGATATAATCATACGAAGGATAAAAATTACATAAGAAATTCGTAAAAAGGTAAAATATACTTTCCTTTTTCGTTCGAATGTCAATATCACTTTCCCGAAGAATACGCCAATATTAAATTTTTATCCCTAAAATAGACCTCATTCTATATAGTTTTCCCCCAAGGATTTCTAATGTTCATTTGGACGTTCTAAATGTGCCGATGCGTAAACATTAGATCAATATTATCACATCTGTGTCCGTATTTCGAGCCATTTAGCGATAACACGACTATATATATTTCTCTAGAAATAGCATCATATTAAATAAAAATGCTCGGTCTGTCGTTATCGGACCACAGATATAAAAATATGGTGACCAAGTAATAACTATATTTTTCCAGAAAAATAAAAAACAAACATATATATTTCCGATAGTCGGTTTAAAATCTATTAATTTTTGAAACCGACTAAAATGTAATCTATATAAAAAGATCTGAAATATATATTTGTACGGATGACAAATTAATTGTACCTATTTTTAAGAAATCTACTAGAAAACTAGAAAAATGACCTTACTTACTTATTCAACTTTGTAGAGATATTTTTAATTACCTACATAGATCAACAAAAATAAAACTTTATATCGAAGCTAAACTGGAACAAAATAAATATGTAATAACATACTTAAATGGTTTATACTAGTTTTTATGCATTGCTAGCAGATGCTTGCGGTATAGAGTAATATCGTCGGAAAAAACATTATTTCACCGGAACCAGCTAACCAAAATAATCTAATATGAACCTGACACCTGCGTGTCACGAGCTTGAAAATTATAACCTATTATTTCATATAATGGTATGGTCTGGAATACATGGGAATAACGGAGACTAAAAAGAAAGGATCCGGAACAGATAGGTTAAACAGTGACCACTGAATAAGGAGGAATTCGCGAGAGCGGGGGTTGCTTTAATCATCAAGAACAAAAAAATTGGGAATATCAAAAATGAAAGATACATAATTGAGAGAATACTATCAGTATCAATTGCGGAGAAGAATGAAGAATATATATTGGTGGTGGCGTATGGGTCAACAGAGGATGCAAAAAAGAGGAAAAGGAGAAATTCTTCGAGGATTTACAAAAATAAATAGATGATAGTACGAACAGCACAATTATCCTAGGAGACCTAAATGGAAGAGTAGGAAACGTAAATAGAGATATCTAGTGGTGCCTAGGACAGGAAGGGGAAAATGCTAAAAACACAAATGGGGAAAGAATAATAAACTTCTGCATAGAAAACAAGCTGATCATAACAAATAGTCACTTCAAACATAGGGACGTACACAAACATACAAGAGAAATCGCGAGCAGAAAAGAAAAGTCAATAATAGACTATTTCTTGGTAACCAAAAATAATGGAAAAAGGTGAGGGACATACGCAGCAGAAGTTGGTAGTGACCACTATTTAATGGTTATGAAGTGGCAAAAAGAGACAGTGGAAATGAAGGAAGAGAAGGGAAGAAAAGTGGAAAATAGAAATATAAGATGCTATAGACTAGAAAGACAGGAACTCAGAGGCAAATACCGAAACCAGATACAACAAGACATGCAAGGCATAACGGGGCGGGAAACAATAGAAGATATGTGGACGAACATAAAGGAGGCAATACTAAAAGCAGCCGAAGGGGTGTGTGAGACCGCAAGGATTGTAAACAAAGAATGCAAAAACACACAGTGGTGGAATGAAAAAATAAAGAACGCAATTAAAGTAAAAAGGAGAAAATGGAAGAACTATCTAAGCAAGAAGACGCAACAGGATTACGAAGAATATAAAAGAGAAAGGGAGGTGGTTAAGGATCTGGTAAAAGATGAAAAGAGAGAAATGTAGATAGAGTTTGGAGCAAAATGAGGAAGGCGTACAACGAAAATCAAAGAAAAAACAAAGAAACCATACGAAGAAATATAAAAGATGAACAAGGGACAATATTAACAGAAGAACAAGAAATCATGGAAAGATGGAGGCAGTACTTCAAGAACCTTTAGAAGGGAGAGCAAACAACTCGAAGCAGACAAGGGGGAGGGAGAGAGATGAACATGAAGAAGAGATAACCAAAGAAGAAATCAAAGCGGCAATAAGCAAAACGAAAGCAGGCAAAGCGCCAGGACAGGAAAACATAACGATGGAAACGATAAAAGCCGGAAACGAAGAAATGGTAAGAATATTGATGAACAAAATATACGCGCCAGGAACCGCGCCAAAAGAATGGCAAGTGGGAACCATAGTACCCACACACAAAAAGAGAGACACAAGAGAGTAATAACTTCCGAGGAATCACATTACTCAGCGCAGTAGAAAAACTATACGCACGAGTGATGAAGAAAAGCCTGAGAGAAAGACTGGAGGAAATACTAGAAGACACACAATTTGGTTTCAGACCAACAGAGGGGTGACCAATGCCAACTTCATAGTCAGCCAAGTGAGCGAAAAGGTCCTAAGAGAAGCAGGAGAAGTACACCTATATTTCATAGGCCTGGAAAAGGCTTTTGATAGAATAGACACCTGGAGGACCCTGGAGAATAGAGGAATTGATGAAAAAACAATAAATGGAATAAAATGTCTATATAGGCAAACAACAAATTATGTTAGAGTAAGACATGAAAAGCCAGAGAGTTTGAAAACATCTAAAGACGTCAGAGAGGGGTGTATACTGAGTCCACTGCTGTTCTCGGTAGTGCGGGGAAACTCTTTAATAGTATCAAGAACACATTCCTAGGCAAAAAAGAAATACCAAAATCAACAAAACTATAAATCTTCAAAAGGGTGGCGACACCAATAATTACGTACGGATCTGAAGTGTGGACACAACACAAAGTCACAGAAGTAAGATACAAAGCATCGAAATGAGATTCCTCAGAAAGATTGAAGGAAGGACAAGACTGGATAGGATAAGAAACATTAATATACGGGAAACACTGGAAATGAAGCCGATACAGGAGAAAATAGAAGAAATTCTGTTGAGGTGGTTTGGATATATACAAAGAATGGGACAGGAAAGACTGGTAAGAAGAGTGTATGAAGCAAGAGAGAATAGAAAACGAAGTCGAGGAAGACCACGAAGAACATGGAGGGAGGAAATGAGGGGAGCAATGAAGAAGAGGGGAGTGAGGTGGGAGGAGGCAACAAGGCTAGCCTGAAATAGAGAAAGATGGAGAGAAGTAGGGAAGACCCCAACCTAACCCAATCCACTCACACCAGCCTACACCGAAAGGTATCATGGCTAAGGATTAAGTAAGTAAGTAAGTATTTCATATAATTCAGATTCTTTAGCTTTTCTATTAAAAAAATAAGTACAATTTTTATGGAACGCCCGGCATAAATAAGGAGCAACCTATGTAAATCTACCACCTATTATAGACCAGTGCCAAATTTCACAAGAATCTGGTCAGTCGCTTGGTAGTGATTATGGAACAAACGTAAAAGCCGAAACTACCTAAGTAATTTCTCAACCGGAATTCAAATCTACTCAATAAGTGCTGAACTGAGTTTCGAGTTAATCACTAAAATTACTCATAACATATATCGAGCTCTGAGTGACCCTCCATTTATACTTAAGTTTAAGTAAGAAAGCAATTAAGTCCGAAATGATTCGTTCTGTTCGTTTGTTTCTATGGAAAGTCCGAGATTTCGTTATTATATACTGGGTGCTGTACAATTTTCGATTAGAAGACAAATAACTGTAGAATTATATGCTGGTACCAAAAAAATATTTATGTATCTCTGACACTTCAGTCTCCACAGAAAACTTTTTTCAAAGATTGGCCACTTTAAGACCTAATCGGTTATTTCTAAAGAATGACTGGATTTTTAACTTGAATGGCAAGTTATTAGAATTCCGTGTTAGGTAGGGGTTCTTTTTTGTGGAAAATCTGCTGATATCTCGATCATCAATTTCTAAAATAAGTACCAAATTATTAGATTTTCACTGTAGATAGTGGTTATTTTCTGTGAGAATCTTTTAAACCAACATACATTTTTTTGTTTACTGTATTAAGACGAGCCTAAGCTTTTAGTGCCAGATTATTGTTTAACGTTCCCCGGTTTGTCGATTGATGCTTCCCGCTAGCTGTCAGTATATTGTTACATTTTTTGAAATTTTATTAAGCACTAAAGACATCTAGCCTCTTCAGAGGAAAATGTTGACGAAACGCCCCCATTAAATGTTAACAGCCTGCATTTGCTCAAACAGGTAGTTTGGACGTAGAATTCCATAAAAAAAAAGTTTGCTGCTCTAAAGTGCACGCTAAACCTACAAAATCGAAAATAAAATGAAATATTCGTTTTTTGCAAATATCTGGAAAAATAAAAAAAAAAATATATCGAAAAAACTAATAGCATCACGTAAAAAACGGAAAATTCTACAAAAAAAAATAGTGTACTCGGGGTGCAAATTAAGAATTCAACGACAGATTTGAAAAATTCAAAATGGCAGATCCAATATGATGGATGAGAGTACGTATTTTAATTTAGATTTTTTGTGTTTTCAATTACTGTTTTCTTTGTACCTGAATATTTAAAGGAAATATAAATACTTTTTACTTAAAGCCTAGACCGTCATCTTTCTTTTTCCACCTTTAAATATATTTTTTTATTTAACGTTTCAGTTGTATGATTAATAATAAGCAAAAAATACGTTTATCATGAACACTTTTTTAAGAGCAAAATTACAAAAAAAAAATAGATTTTTTTAAAGTTTTTAATGATTTTCTAATATCAAGTATGCTTTTAACTGTAACACACTACAGCAGACAAATTTTAAAACTCAATTTTTAAATAACACAGACAATATGACTATTTTTAATTACTCTTATATTAAAACTTAAGGTATAATAATGATATATGAACAAGACTTTTTTTCTTCAATACAACAACAAAATATTTGTAATTTATTGTATGCCCGTTAAAATCATGCAAACAAAAATTTTGTTTTAAGTTTTAAAAATTATAAAGCAACAAAAATTAAAACTATTAATCATCAATCATCGGAAAGCTAAAAGTCTCCTCTTAAAAAAACTTCTAATTTCTTTTACGATTAACCTTCGAGCGGTGGGTGTAGACTTTCAAATTAACCTGTTGTCGCGCTATATGTACTTTTTGAGTCACCGAAATTTAATAAATTCTCATGCTAATACTATTTTCTTCGTAAAATTTTTCCTTTCTTTCACATGGCGCTATTAGTTTTTCAATATTTCTTTTAGTTTTCGAGACATTACCGAAAAACAGAATTGTTTAATTTTATTTTGGATTTTGTGGGCTTATCGTACATCAAACTTTAGCCAACTTTTTTTTATCGTATTCTACTACCTGTATGCCAAATGTAACCTGTTAACAGCTCAAAACCCCTGGGAACTGAGCTAATATGTGGAAAACTCTCTAAAAGATAATAAACACTGCATCAAAATCCAGTTAGCTGTTCCAGAAAATATCACGAACTGCAAACGTATGTACATATATAGACGCTCAGTATAATTCTCTGTTTTTTACCACGTTTAAAAAATTAAAACTTAATGAATAGAAGAAGAAAACAAATTAAAGAAGAATATTGAGAGACATTTACTAAAAGGATGGAAAGTGGTCTGTATGGCGTATAAAGGAAAGTCTAGAAAATGTTAAAATGGAACAAACTTATTATAAAAGACACGGTACAAACAAATAAAACTACAATTCAAGAATGGAAAACATACTTTGAGAAATTATATAAAGAGGAAGAAAACAATGAAACCATACTTAAAGAAGTGGAAGTAGTAAATCTAGAAGTAAATTTAGAACAGACAAAAAGAATTATAAGAAGTCTTAAAAATAGAAAAGCCTCCGACGACATTACAAATGAGATGTTAAAATGTGGAGGCGAGAATCTATATCAACAACTAGCACAGCTCTTTACAGACATAGTAAAACATAGACAAATACCTACAGATTGGAAAACTAGCATAACAATCCGAATATTCAAAAAAGGACAAAAGACGTCACTCGAAAACTACCGCGGAATAACGCTCCTAAATACTGCCTTAACAGTATTAACAAAAATCATACTGGAAAAAATGAGCAAGGATATTTAAATAAGAGAGGAATAACAGGGATTCCACAAAAATCGATCTACCATAGATAGAGATATTTATATTGAGGCAGATAAGAAAAAGCTAAAGAATTTAACAAACTTGCGTATATGTGTTTCGCCGACATGACTAAAGCCTTCGATATAATGCAGTTAACAGATATTATAAAATTACAGGAAAAACAGACAAACCAGTAGCTAATAAAAATCATACATGACATTAACACAGAATGTAGAACAAATATAAAAGTTCTACTGAGCAAGAAAGTAAAAATAAACACCGGAATAAGACAAGGTGATTCACTTGGTCCCTTTATCTTCAACCTCGTCATGGACAGAATAGTTGAGAATCTTCCAAAAACTAGAGGATACAAAATTGGCAACATATATTTCCACTCAATCTGCTACGCCGATGATGCAGTCCTCATCTTCGATTCTGAGGACAACCTTCAGAAGATCTTTCATACCTTCAATTTGGAAGCCAGAAAACTAAACATGATTATCAACACAACCAAGACAATATGAATGATAGCTTCAAAATAATTATTAAGATGCAAGCTGGAGATCCAAGGAAATATTATTGAACAGGTTAATAATTTTAAATACCTGGGAATAATGATAACAAGCTACGGAGACTTAAACAGGGAAGTAAAACAACAGTCTATAAAGGCATCACTAATAGCAGGTTATCTGACGGATATAGTATAGAAAAATAAATATCTCACTAGAGAGTATAATAAGAATATACAAGACAACAGTGAGACCGATCCTCACATATGCTGTAGAAACAAGAGCTCACACATGTAAAACAGCACAAATGATGACGACAACAGGAATGAAGGTGATTAGGGACACACATGGAAAAACTATCCACGACAGAATCCGCAAGAAAATCCTACAAGAACTAAGTAAAATCCAAGAAATATCCAAGTGGACCAGAACTAGAAGAAAACAATGGGATAAATACGTAGATCGGATGGACGACAACAGACTGGTAACAAGAGCCAAACTCAATAAACCCAGCGTTAGAAGGGCTAGGGGTAGGCCCCAAAAAGGTGGAAGGAATGCTAGACGTCCACATTGAAAGGCCTAATGGGGATAAAACAGGCAGTATGCCTACTTATATGGCACACCATATAAGAAAGCAAAAGAAGAAGAAAAAATTCAGTTATTTGGACTTAAGAGCCTTTATAGACGTTACTTGATACTCCTTTTTATTTCAAGGATCTATATAAAGTTTTAACGCAAACTCCCAATTAGATATAGTGTTGTAAAACTGAAGGTACTGTCACAACGCCTAATGGATTTTAATTTTTAATGAAAAAAATTTAGTCGTGTACACCAAAAGTTTTAGGGCAACCGGGATAGATGATGAAAAAATGTGATTATTATAATCTTTAGAGTCCAAAAAGCATTTTTAAAAAATGTCACATAATATTTTCAGTAACAAAAATAAACGAAAAACACAAGTTAGTTACTTCACTAATTATTTTTTACAATAAAGTAAATCAACAAACAAAATTTTCTTTCAAATGTTTTTTAGTTTTTTTAATATAAATTATATTAATTATAAAATTTTACTATGCAAGCTATACAATCAAGATCGTTACGTTAGATGCTTGCCGTGTACAATTAGGATCATATTTTTACATATCTTCTTTGAGCTAGTACTATGTTTTTTTTTTTAATTAATTAATTAAATTGTTAGAACATAATGGAGAATTTATGGTAATATTCTTATATACGTAGAGATCCCTGGTCAAGGACATATCAAGAGGACTAGTTAATTCTTTATCACAATCAGAAATTCGTGTTACCGTTAATAACTAAAGTAATTCATTGCAAAAATAATCAGCTTCATGGATTTGCTCGTCTGTGGCGTTTAAACAATTAGGTCCATTGATGCTATGAAGAATTGATGAAGTTTATTGTAGACAAGTAATCGTAACGCAGACAGCAGTCTATCGTTACGATTACTCTTAAACTAAATTAGATATCGATTTTAAATTTAGTACACATATGATATTTGAAGTAAGACGTATTTGAGAAATATCGCTTCAGGGAAAGAGATAATCGGGTTGGGGGGTTTAAAAATTCTGTTTTTTTCGTTTCAAACAACGACAATATTTTAAGCAAAATTATTTGTAGTTAAACATATATGGTGTTAAGGGAGTGGAGAGATTAGACAGATTGCTTCTTATATATTTCGTTACATGGCCTTGTCGGTATTCTTGGAGTAGAGGAGCCTTAGGATTATGTTATTTTTCATTATTTTTAATGAATAGAAAAGATATACATTGGTTTAACGAACTAAGATCGTCTAGTAAGTGGTTTGCTCTTGGATCAAAAATACGCGCGTCAAAAGTTATTGACTATACCGGATTGTCATCCATGAAACATCAAACTAGGACTTACATATTTCGCTCCTTATTAGAGCTCGTCAATCTGCCTAGGAGAAGAGGTAAATCGCAAACACACAGTAACAGCAGGAGAGATATAAGAAGCATATACTACTGGAATTTTGTGTGTATGTTTTCTTAAATTTCGCGTGCTGTTACTGTGTGTTTGCAATTTGCCTCTTCACTTAGGTCAGCTGACGGCTTTTTTTATCATTTCCATCCTGGCCTGAATAGAGATACTATTACCCTTTTAGATGGATATCTGTGAGGATGTCAAAATATACGTCAACGTTGCCCAAATGCCGAAACATACTTTGGTAATTTACTGTATTTATTTTAGACAGCGCGATAGTACTGCCACGGACGTTATCTGGGGGCACGGCAGTATTTTAAATAGTAGATTATTCTTATGTGATTATACTTTATTCTTAAGTGCACTGTTTAGACTTCCTTAGCAATCGAAATAGTAGATTGTTCTGTGATTATGTTGCCGTGCGATTGCCAAGTCATTATATTTATTTTAGAAGTAAAGATGTCTAATATTGATACGGTCACTATAAATGTTGGTAGGTAACTAATTAGATAACAATTTATGACAAAATTATTGAACAGGTGCTTCCATAGATACTAACTAAAATATTGGTTTAACGTGAGATCATAACTTTTTGTATATATATATATATATATATATATATATATATATATATATATATATATATATATATATATATATATATATATATATATATATATATATATATATATATATATATATATATATATATATATATATATATATATATATATATATATATATATATATATATATATATATATATATATATATATATATATATATATATATATATATATATATATATATATATATATATATATATATATATATATATATATATATATATATATACGAGGCTGGTTTGAAAAGTCCGTGCAAAAATAAAAACTACTTATGTGTTTTTATTTTTCGACATAGTCTCCTTTTAGGCTTATACACTTCGTCCAACGATGTTCTAGTTTGTTGATCCCTTCCGAATAATAGGATTTGTCCAAGTCTGCAAAATACCCATTAGTGTCTGCAATCATCTCCTCGTTTGAATAAAATCTTTGTCCCGCCAGCCATTTCTTCAAATTGGGGAACAAATAGTAGTCCGAGGGAGCCAAGTCTGGAGAATAGGGGGGATGTGAAACGAGTTGGAATCCTATTTCAATTAATTTTGCGACCACAACTGCTGAGGTGTGTGCTGGTGCGTTGTCGTGATGGAAAAGGACTTTCTTGTGGGCCAATCGCGAGCGTTTTTCTTGCAGCTCGGTTTTCAAACGGCCAATAACGATGAATAATATTCACCTGTAATAGTTTTACTCTTTTCCAGATAGTCGATGAGGATTATCCCTTGCGAATCCCAAAAGACAGTCGCCATAACTTTTCCGGCCGAACGAACGGTCTTCGCCTTTTTTGGTGCAGATTCCCCCTTGGTAACCCATTGTTTAGATTGTTGTTTGGTCTCAGGAGTATAGTATATATCCATGTTCATCCACCAGTGACGAAACGATGCTTAAAGTCCTCCGGATTCTTCTGGAACAGCTGCAAACCATCCTTGCAACACTTCACACGATTCCGTTTTTGGTCAAGCGTGAGCAAACGCGGCACCCATCTTGCGGATAGCTTTTTCATGTCCAAATGTTTATGCAAAATATTATGTACCCGTTCAGTCGAGATGCCCATAGCACTAGCAATCTCGCGCACCTTAACTCTTCTGTCATCCATCACCATATCATGGATTTGATCAATGATTTCTGGAGTCGTAACCTCCACAGGCCGTCCAGAACGTTCAGCGTCACTTGTGCCCATATGGCCAGTCCGAAAAATTTTGAAACCACTTATAAACTGTTCTAATCGAAGGTGCAGAGTCACCATAGTGTTTATCAAGCTTCTCTTTAGTCTCCTGAGGCGTTTTGCCTTTCATAAAGTAATGTTTAATCACCACACGAAATTCTTTTTCGTCCATTTCTTGAAAATCACTCGACTTCCTTGATTCACACGAATGCCAAACACAAAGAAATAGACCAATATGGCTGAAACTTGGTGTGCGTTCATTCAAGAGATGCTACTAACCAAACATGACCTCGATACGCGCCGGTGGTGCCATCTCTCGGACTTTGCACGGACTTTTCAAACCAGCCTCGTATATATATATATATATATATATATATATATATATATATATATATATAAACGTAAAAAAAAATGCAACGCAGTCCTTCCACCACAAAAAGTTGTGAGATCTCACGTTAAACCAAGTTAGTTATTTTAGTTAGTATCTATGGAAGCACCTGTTCAACAACTTTGTCATAAATTGTTATCTAATTAGTTCTACCAACATTTATAGTGACCGTATCAATATTAGACATCTTTACTTCTATAATAAATATAATGACTTGGCAATCGCACGGCAACATAATCACAGAATAATCTACTATTTCGATTGCTAAGTAAGTCTATATATATATTATATATATATATATATATATATATATATATATATATATATATATATATATATATATATATATATATATATATGTATATATATTGTATAATATACATATATATATATATATATATATATATATATATATATATATATATATATATATATATATATATATATATATATATATATATATATATATATATATATATATATATATATATATATATATATATATATATATATATATATATATATATATATATATATGTATATTATTTTCTTTATATTTTTAAGAACAATAATTATTCGCATTATTTTTAATTTTAACACATAATATTTGTAATTAATATCTCAACATATGTTATCTAGCCTACTGCTTGGATTAAGTTTTTCTGTAGTGTGAGAAAGTCAAATTAGGAGCTTATATTAGAATCGCTTATTAAAATGGAAAGTACTGGATAAATTGCTTTTTCGATTTACTTTCTAGAGGAAAGTGTTTTTCATTGCCTTTGTTTTATTTTTTTTTTGCTATTAATACCATTATAACTATGACCTTTATTCACCTGCCTAACGAAAATACTCTATATTGAAACTGCATATTGACAAGTCGGAATTAAGTTAATTCTGTTTGTAGAGAAATATCGACGCCACCCGAATTAGCAGTGCATAGAATTTATATATGAAAAAATTATTTTAAACTAATAATTTAATTATTCATATAGAACATCCTTACGTTTAAAAGGTTAATTAAATTAAATAAATAATTTGATAACTGATGCGTTAATTAAATTAATCATAACGCTGTATAAATTATTTCCTATAATAAATTGAAAATTTGGTTTTTTTTTATTTGAAATCCGACTGAAACACAATTAATTGGAGTTAAATACGGAACATAGCGTTTATTTTTCGTTTGTATTTGCATCCATTTACGTATTTATTTAGCATGATAATTGTGTTATCAGTCTGTAATTGAAAAAAAGAGTTATTTCGATTTATTAATATTAGAAAATACAATTTATAATTAAAAAATATAGCTAAAATAATTATACGTAGTTTATGTATTACAACACATCCATATATAGCTATTTTTCAAATTGTTGATTGTTTTAGTTACATATTAAAAATTCTTCAATATTTCGTGGTTAATCCATTAAGTTTATGAAGCTAACATTTTGAAAAAAAAATCAAAAATTCTCAAGAGTAACTTATACCGTGTGTAAGATGCCGCTTTATAATGAGTGTCGTACTAAGTAAATTTTACTTAGGCGAATTTCGCTTTATTGGATCAATATATAAAAATAAAAAACAACCTTTGAAAATACAAAGTTTATAATTTTTGATAATATTCGAGAAAAAAAAGATATACTTTTATGACAAAATTCAAAAAGTTAAATCTTCTACTTCCTTTGCAGCTACAAGTTGTTCAATGTATTTTTTATGTCACTCTGTAATCATATACCTCTATTTTTGTTAGGGTTGGAAGCAATGAAAAATAATATAATTTTCTAATTCCACAATTTTAAAAACCCTATCAAGAGCATATAAACTATCTCATTCAAAACGCTCCTTCATCTCTTTAGTCGCTTATATAGTGTGTCCCAAAAAATTTTACACAAATGGAGAAAAAGTTTATCTTACATATTACAAAAAAAAATATTCTTGATAAAAAGTTCTGCATCACATAAAAATCTATAATTAAGCATCAAAAGTTTAAAATATTTGACGTATACGGGGAAAACAAAAAATAATGATTTATAATGAAGAGTAAAGAATGTTTAAATTTAAATACAGAGCAAAATATTAATTGAAGATGTTAATAGGAAGTAAAAAAATTAAGTTCACGTTTAATTTGTAGCTTTTCTAATTAAAAATTCAAAAAAACTCCGTTAAACAGATTACGGATAATTATCGGATTATTAATTGAATAAAGAAAAAATGAAATTAATTAAAAAACTAGTTTATTGCACTGATTTTGATTTTATCATATTTTTGTTAAAAATTTGATGATCTTTTTATCTGCTTTGCAACAAATTTTTGGTAGGCGATTACATCCATAATAAAAATTTGTGCTAATATCATTTTATTTTATTCTATCTTTAATTGCAACATTACTTAATTACTAGGGACATAACATAACAACTAAACATATTGGGGTTTGTATTAATTCTAACTTTATTGCACAAGTGGTTCAATGTAGCCACCGTCCCTTTCTAAACAGGTTATTGTTCTTCGAGAAAAATCTTTTATACAACTACATTAACTCTACTTACCTCAATACGATGAACAGATGTGGGTCTATTATATGTTAAAAAAGTTTGAACAAAAGAGAATTTGCTACGTCTAATTGACTATTCAGTAAATTTATATTATGGTCCTTTGAATGTCTGTAAATTTCTATAGATTCTAAGAAGTTGAGTTTTGACCGTTTTGACCCTTTAGGTGCCATATGGAGTATTTGTAAACAATCGATATTGGGAAAAGTATAGCCTGTTTCTAAGAAGTGTTTAGCAAAGTGTGATTTTTCATTTTTAACCTATAAGAGGCATTGTGTTCTGCGAATCTTGTCTTGAAATTCCTTCCCGTTTGGCCCACGTAACAGCTATTGCACTCTGACAATTAAGTTTATAAAACTCCTGATTTGTTGTATTTATTAGTTTTATCTTTGACATTAAAAAATATATTGGATAATTTTTGAGCGGGTTTTAAAGCTATTCTTGTTTTTTCGGTCGTGAGAACTTGGGATATTTTATCCGAGATGGGACCAAAAATATGTCAGAGGTATGAATGTTTTCTTTTGTCGGTATTCTTTTACGGGGTAGATTAAGCTGAAAGTGATTTGTTTTCGTTTACGTTTATAAACTTAATTGTCAAGAGTGCAATAGCTGTTACGTAGGCCAAACGGAAAGGAATTTCAAGACAAGATTCGCAGAACACAATGCCTCTTATAGGCTAAAAAATGAAAAATCACGAATTTATAGAAATTTACAGACATTCAAAGGACCATAATATAAATTTACTGAATAGTCAATTAGACGTAGCAAATTCTCTTTTGTTCAAACTTTTTTTAACATATGTATAATAGACCCACACCTGTTCATCATATAAACATAAAATACCAAAAATCTGTTTTAGTCTTAGTTAAGCGTTTGACAATGTAGTTGTACTACGAAATCGCGACAACGCAATTGTAAAATCTTTACAAATATATTTAGTGACAGTTAACAAAGTAATTAAGTAGTTTTATTTTTAAAATGTACTGTCACAAAGTAACGGACCACTCAATCAACTCTTTAATGTAACAATTACTAACGCGTTTACTGAAGTTTTTTTGAATTTTTAGCTAGGAAGGCCAGAAATCTAAACCTGAGCATAATTTTTTATTTCCTATTAACATTTTCAATTAATATTTTACTCTGTATTTAAATTTAAACATACTTTACTCTTCATTATAGATCATTATTTTTTATTTTCCCCGCATACCATCAAATATTTTAAACTCTTGATGTTTCATTATGGATTTTCATGTGATGTAGAACTTTTTATCAAGAATAAGTTTTTTTGTAACATGTAAGATAAACTTTTTCTCCATTTGTATAAAACTTTTTGAGACACACTGAACCTACAACTGTAAATAAATAGTTTAGATATATCATTGTCGCAATCAAACACCAGGTACAATGCTCAAAATAACTTTAAAAGTCAATAAGATTTATCGACCTCTACCATGTTTTACTTTTTTCCCCGATTTCATTGATTATGTTTACACTAAACTTAAAATTGATATATCATTTCATTCGAGAGTTTTTATAGCAACAGATATATAGACAGACGACGAAAATTCGAAACTGTGTCATGATATAGGGACGTGAAAAAATGCGAGAATTATGTGTGATATTTTCATGAATATAATACTTACATTTTAAGAGAAGTAAACCGAGAGTTAATGGAAGTAAACCGAGACTTAATGTAAGTAAAATACTATATTGTTGCGCTACTTAAACTTATAGACTTTCCAGCATCACGTCTCTGTTGTGTAACCAATTCTCTGCCAGAATCTCTGTATATTAAAATGAAGTGAACATTCTTTCAATAAGAGCAAGTAATTTACTGCACACGATTTCCAAACAACTTTGATCCGTCTTCAATTTATTAGCAGTTGAACTGGCTTCTCCGTTTCGTGATTTCAGTGATCATTTAGAGAATAGGAGAATAGAAGATTTAGGAAAGAAAAACCTTTTCTTATAAAATAAACATCGCAACCAAAGAAATATGAAATCAAATATTATTTGTTGATGCCAAATATTTGGCTGTTTATTATTATACATTGAAATATTTGAAGTTTAATTATAGGTTTTTTTATGGGTCTAGCACACGTGCTGCAGGGAAGTCCCTAAAACGCTCCAGGAGCGGCATGTGTGCGGAAAAAGCGATTCACGTTGTTTTTGAATAGCTGTAAGTTGTGGGTGGGAAACACAGCGCTGGGCAAATTATTCCAATGGGATGATGTTCTCCATATAAAAGACTGCTTGAAAAGCGTTGTACGCAGAGTAACAAGCTGAATCTCATACGGATGTGACGCACCAGCGCGACGTGTATTTCTAACATGCACCGCTTTGGGAGGAATTAAGCGGGCTACATCCTTCGAGTACTTTCCATGAAAATACTTGTAGAACAGACTCAAGTCGCCAACCGTTCTTCGATGTTCCAGCGAATCAAGGCCGCCGGTCAGTTCTGGGTCTCCAATTAGACGAACAGCCCTTCTCTGAACAGAATCCAACAAATGCAGTGTATGTTTGGGAGCGGAGCCCCAATCATGGGAGCAGTTTTCCATAGTTGGTCGAATTTGAGCTTTGTAAAGAAGTAACAGTTGTTGTGGAGTGTAAAGCTTTCGGTTCGAAATAATATTTCCAACTTTTGAGAAGCTCTCCTTGCTATGCCTGCAACATGTTCATGCCAGGACATATTTGCTCCCAAACTAACACCCAACAAATTTAGCGACGATGCTAGGGGAATGGACTGCCCCGATATAACTATGTCGGGTTCAGCAACGTTAACTTTTTTAGAAAAAACTGCCTACTGGGTTTTTTGTAGCGTTAAATTCCACTTGGTTACTGTCACCCCAAGATAGAATTTCTTCCAGGTCTTTGTTAAGTTAAACGACCTCCTGCTGTCTGCGGATATTCGCCTAAGCAGCCGATGTCCGAGCATTCAAAGTAAATGAAGAGACAAGCGTACTGTCATCTGCAAAGCTGTAGATTGGATTCCCGGTCTTTTTCAGCAGATCGATAAATTAAATGAGAAAGAGAGTAGGAGACAGTATGGAGCCTTGGGGCACACCGGCGTTGATAGTGAAGGTGTTAGAAAGAAATCCGTCGGCCGCCACTCGTAAAGAACGCTCTCTGAGGAAACATGAGAGCCACAAACAGAACTTTTCAGACACACCACAAAAACGTAGCTTAACCAACAGTCCATCATGCCAAACACGGTCGAATGCCTTCGATATGTCAAGAGCAACCGCTCGAGATTCTCCAAAGTATTCAATTGCGTTGTTTCAAACATGTGTTATATAAGTCAGAAGATCTCCTATTGATCTATGCTTACGAAAGCCATATTGGTGATCGCTAATAATATTGAATCGTTCAAGATATTTTAGAAGAGGCTGATTGATAACCTTTTCCATGACTTTCAATATTATTGAAAGCAGTGCGACTGGTCGGTAATTATTTGGCAAGGTCTTCTTGCCTTTTTTAGGTATTGGCTGAACCGTGGCACATTTCCAGCAGGACGGAAATATTCCCTTTCTATAGGATAGGTTGAAAAGTGTACAGAAAACTGGTGTTGGTTCCCTTGCATAGTTTTTGAGAACTATGGCAGGTATTCCGTCAGCGCCAGAAGCCTTTTTGGTGTCTAGCTTCATTAAAATACGCTTTATGATACGCTGTTTGAAGACAACATCGGGCATCTTTGACTGCAATATGGGAATAGTAGGTGGTGTTTTTCCTTGGAAATCGACAGTAGAATGTGAAGCAAAGAGTTCAGCCAACAAGTTCGCTCTCTCAACAGGTGTGGTTGCAATAGAATTATCTGGCCGTGCGAGTGGTGGTATAGTGAATTTGGTGAAATTCTGACTAACTGCCTTAGCGACTGCCCAAAAGGATCTGGAATTATTGGGACAAGCGAGAAGTTTGTTTGTGATTCGTTGATTGTGTGCCTCCTTGGTTTCGTCGATAATTCCTTTGTATCTGTTCCGGGCACGAACAAAGGTGTTACGATTTATGGTGTTAGGATTTTCACGCCATTGTCGGTAGGCAATATGTTTAGAAGCAACAGCTTCTTTGCATTTTCGGTCAAACCAAGGCTCGCCGTTGGAGGGGCATTTCTTCGAAAAAGGGATGTAAGCCAAAATAACATCGGAGACCTCCCGAAAACAAACGTCCATCCAAGGGAAAGTTCGAAAATATTCCATGAGATCTTCCCATTTAGCAGATTTCTGGTGCCAAATCTTGCGTGGCCTAGGCGCCTCTCTGTCACTGATTGGCAAGATACTTGATGTCGAAAGCAGTTTATGGTCGGAAGAACCTAACGGCGGATTTACGGTGACCGTGTAAGTCTCCGGATTGGTGGTAAAAACAGATCTAGAGGACTGGCGAACTCCTCGTCTCGATCAGGGGTCCGTGTTGGTTCGTCAATAAGCTGAGTTAAGCCACAACTGATTGAGAATGATTCAGCTTCACGCCCTTGTTCGTCGATAGTATTTGAATATTTAAGCCAGTTGATATTGTGGACATTAAAGTCGTCCAGGATGGCAATTTCGGCACTTGGATAGTTAATTTGTAAATGATCGATGGTGTCTGCAAGAGAAGCGAAAAGTGTTCGAAAATTGGTATCACTTGGTGGTCGATACATGATACAGATGAACCTTGTGGTTTGTTGAGTCGGTATTTTTAACCACATAACATCAAAGTTTGGGGGCTCCAGAGCCTCTTCTCGTTGGCAAGAGAGGTCGCTTCTGACAAAAAGACAGATTTCAAAGTTATGCTTAAATCTGGAATAGAAGTCGTACCCAGGATAAAGATAGTTTTATTTATTATTATTCGTAGTATAGTTACTTTCCAAATGTTATAAAAGAAAATTGTTCCTTTTTTATTTTACAAAAGCAGGTGCGGCAAGGTAAATTTAAAGTTTCAGTTTTTATTACTTTTTTAATGCTCTCGAAGTTTCTAAAAAAAACAGAAAACTTTCTTAAGAAACTATTTTCTTTTAAGTAACTTCATCTTATTGTTACTTTTTAAAAGCTAAATTATGCTAATGCCATTTTTTTCAAGGAAAGTAAAAATAACACTTTAAAATTCTGTTACATTTGATACAAAATTTACATATTTTAAATCAAATTCATTTTCCCAGTGATTAAATTAATGTCAAAATGAATATTAAAAAAATATGAATATTGTGATTTCGATATCTCCACAAACTTATTGTTACTTATTCTCAAGTAAACTTAATGTCACACTACATTGTTATTATAGGTTTGTGGTTGTGATATTGCTAACTTTTATAATTTATTCTGCAAATTATATAAATACTTGTTATAAAAACATTGTAGTTAAATACCTGAATAGGTTGGTGCTTTTTATTTCATAAAAGTTTTTTTTTACTCGTTTGATTTAATTTAGGCGTCAATTTTTTAAATTCATTATTATATAATTACATATCAATTTTAAAGTATTATTTTTGGCCTTCAATGGAAAAATTATTACTAACAATATTCAGATTTAAAAAAGGAAAATGTAATCAGGCTTCTACCAAAAAATAATTTGTTTTCAGTTCAAAATTACTATCAAAAGTATAAAGTGACTAGTGAAACTTATACTGCCAAAGCAATTATTATATATATATATATATATATATATATATATATATATATATATATATATATATATATATATATATATATATATATATATATATATATATATATATATATATATATATTACACATAAAAGAAATAAAATATTTTACAAAAGATGCTACGAAATTATATTCCAAATATTACCAAAAAAAATTTTGAATGCAACGTTTAAGAATTTCTCTATGCGCACAAATTTTAGATAGCAATTTATAATCGAGCTTTATAAGGGAGTGGTAATTTTTTTATGACCTTAGAAAAAAAAATTGTTTCGAACCGTGCATAATACTTGCACAGATAACCTCTTCATTCAACGAAAATTTGGTACCCTCAAGCCAGTTTTGGAGATTAGGAAACAAAAAAGTTACTTGTGGCTAAATCTGGGGAATAGAGTGGATTTGGAATATTTCGAAGCTCAGTTCGTGCACTTTTGCCATTGAAACAGCCTGTGAGTGAGCAAGTGCATTCTCCTGGTTAAGAAGTATTTTTTAGATCTTAATCTTGGTCGCGTTTGCTTCAGTTCACTATGCAGATGGACAACAACGTTATGTAATAAGAGCCAGTTCCTGTTTTGATCTTTTCCAAATAGTCAAACATGATGATATCGGTTTCTCTTGTGGGCTTTCACGTCCGAAAACCGATTGTTTTGTCTCCAACAATGAATTAGCGTGACGATGAAACATGATGATTGAAACCCGGAATTTTATTGCATAACATTCCACCATCTGTGAAAACGTCCATTGCAACTATATATAAATATATATATATATATATATATATATATATATATATATATATATATATATATATATATATATATATATATATACATATATACATATATACATATATACATAAATACATATATACATATATACATATATACATATATACATATATACATACAAACATACCATATATATATATATATATATATATATATATATATATATATATATATATATATATATATATATATATACCATACATAAAGTGAGAGGAATAGCGACTAGCTAGTAAGGAACAAAATTCTAAACTAGTAGGGTTGGAGTCAGGTTTTGGACAAAATTAAAACTCGTTTGCTTATTACCAAGCTTTGTATTTCTGACAAGCATCGCTCTGGAAAAAATTAAGCGGGCTACATCTTTCGAACACTTTCCATGAAAATACTTGTAGAACAAACTCCAGTCGCCGTCCGTTCTTCGATGTTCCAGTGAATCAAGGCCGCCGGTCAGTTCCGGGTCTCCAGTCAGACGAACAGCTATTCTCTGAACAGAGTCCAACAAATGCAGTGTGTGTTTGGGAGCGGAGCTCCAAACACATACTGCAGTATTCCATAGTTGGTCGAATTTGAGCTTTGAAAAGAATTAACAGTTGTTTTGGAGGGGAAAGCTTTCTAATTCGAAATGATATTCCCAACTTTTGAGAAGCTCTCTTTGCTATGCCTGCATCATGTTCATGCTAGGATATATTTGCTCCAAGATTAACGCCGAACAAATTGAGTGACGATGCTAGGGGAATGGAGTGCCCCGACATGATTATGTCTGGTTCAGCAACGTTAATTTTTTAGATAGAACTGCCGCCTGGGATTTTGTAATGTTAAATTCCACTTGGTTAATGTCACCCCAAGATAGAATTTCTTCCAGGTCTTTGTTAAGTTGAACGACCTCCTGCTGGCTGCGTATATTCGCCTGAGTAACCGATGTCCGAGCGTTCAAAGTGAATGAAGAGATAAGCGTACTGTCATCTGCAAAGCTGCAGATTGGATTCTCGGTCTTTTCCAGCAGATCGTTAATGTAAATGAGAAAGAGAGTAGGAGCCTTGGGGCACACCGGCGTCGATAGTGAAGGTGTTAAAAGGAAATCCGTCGACCACCACTCGTAAAGAACGCTCTCTGAGGAAACATGAGAGCCACAAACAGAACTTTTCCGACGTACCATAAGAGCCTAGCTTAGCCAACACTCCATGGTGCCAAACACGGTCAAATGCCTTGGATATGTCAAGAGCAACCGCTCGAGATTCTCCAAAGTATTCAATTGCGTTGTTCCAAACATGTGTTACATAAGTCAGAAGATCTCCTGTTGATCTATGTTTACGAAAGCCATATTAGTGATCGCTATTAATGTTGAATCCTTCAAGATATTTTAAGAGATGCCGATTGATAACCTTTTCCATGACTTTCGTTTTTATTGAAAGCAGTGCGAGTGGTCGGTAGTTATTTAGCAAGGTCTTCTTGCCTTTTTAGGTATCGGCTGAACTGTGGCAAATTTCCAGCAGGGAGGAAATATTCGCTTTCTGTAGGATAGGTTGAAAAGCCTACAGAAAACTAGTTGCATTTGAAAGCTTACGTTTCAATTAAGAAATTGATACCCTTAGAATTTTCTTTTCATTAATTCTATTTTTGGGTAGGGGGGTAGCCCCGTTGACGCGAAACGTTCTGTATATATATATATATATATATATATATATATATATATATATATATATATATATATATATATATATATATATATATATATATATATATATATATATATATATATATATATATATATATATATATATATATATATATATATATATATATATATATATATATATATATATATATATATACTATATATATATATATATATATATATATATATATATATATATATATATATATATATATATATATATATATATATATATATATATATATATATATATATATATATATATATATATATATATATATATATATATATATATATATATATATATATATATATATATATATATATATATTGTGGCCTTCTCTTTTCTTTCTTTTTTTTCTTATAATTTTTAAGAATGGATTGAGTGGATATTATTACTAAAAAACTAAAGAAATTAGACATACACTAGCTCAGTTTTTTTTGGTAGAGTAATATGGGCAAGAGATAATTTTTGTACGTCTTTTGAAAATAGTCTCTATAATTGTTTAAAATGTTTGGTTGTACGGATTTTGGGCACCATTCATTTTAAAATAAAAAGAATCTAACTTCAACTAAAAAAATGAAAAAATACTGAAGGGTTATGTAGTTGTTAAGAATGATTTTGATATGGTACAACCTTTGGGTCCTCAAAGGTAAAGCAGGTAATTCAGTGAAACGCTAGCCTTAAATAAATAAAAAAAGTTTATTAATGACAAAATTAAAAGTTCTAACTTTGCTACACTACTATTACTCTTATTAAAAAAAAACCTTAGTCTAATAGGTGGTATTATTAAGTAGAGTCTTGAAATCAGGATTGTTAATTAAAACTTTGTTAAACACGATGTTGAAGGTTCGTGAGGTTCACTTCACGAGTTACCAGTTCGATACGATGTAAAACGCACTTGTCGACGGGAAACTAGGTCTACGAATTGATATACTGATGACTTTACGGTTTTCTTTTCTACGAGTCTTTGGCCAGTCCTGTGAGATATTCATAACACTGATGTCTCCACCTTGGCTACCCCAATTCCCTTTGGGCTACTAAACTTTTTTTGGCCCCTAAAGGTCTGAGAATAAGCAGGATACTTCAAAGAAAAAGGCCTTGAACTTGTACACTAAAACCGTTTTTGCATTACTTCATCACTAATCGGTACGGCAACTTGATAAAAAAAAGCCTACTGGGCGGCTTTCCGAAGAAAAAGCCCTTACTTTGGCTTCACAAAATATATGCCCTACTTCATCTCGGCTGGGAAAAAAGACCTAGATCCATGCCATCCGGACCTTAAATATCTTTCTCCCTTCCGTAAAAATCACGTCCTCAAGATGACTACTTCCCGGATACAAAATCTAGCCAATCAACGCATTAGAAGCGAATTAAATAAATCCAGTAGATAACCCACGATGCACACTGTAATATAAACGGCTCAGAAATTCGAGTGAACTACACTGCTTAAAAGTTAGTAAACACTGCAATAAATATAAAAATGGAGAAAAATTATAAATTATAAGGAGAAAAAACAGTAACGTAACATGATCTTAAAATCTAGGAAAAAATGAATGTTACAATATATATATATATATATATATATATATATATATATATATATATATATATATATATATATATATATATATATATATATATATATTTACAGCCTGTCAAGTAAGAACGTGACCGCTCGTATTCTTGAAAAAATATGTTTCGAGAATATATTTTGTTATCTATGTATTCTTTGATGTGCTAACAACGGCGCAATTACCTTCTGTATCAATAATCGCCTGACATCTTCGAGGCGTGCCGTCGACGACATTAGCTGCATATTTTGCGCGAGACAATTGAGTCAAAGTTCTCAGAGTCTTTCCTTTGAGCTTTCTCTTTACAAGGGATCAAAAGTTTTCAATTGGGTTGGCGTCCGGCGATTATGAGGGACAGGCAATCTAGTATCTTATCGTGGACCCAAGCTAGCCGTTTCGCTACATGATTTTCGCCTAGCAACGCTTTCTTCGACGTGCTTCGAAATTTAACATCATAAGCACAAAGATGTTGTCGAATGGTCTCGGTCACATTCGAACCTAATGTTCTTATTTTTGTCGCTCCTTGACGGGGCGTCAAATTTCGATCCCGTAAAAACAAAAACAGGATTCGTTTTTCGACTTTTGGAGTGGCTTTGCCTACCTAGCCACCTTTTGCCAAGTCCTCGACATTTTTTGTCCTGTTAAAATGATTTACCCACTTCTCCACAAACGAAACCGATTTTTAATATATTTAGCGGCTACAGAATTTGTCATTTTAGGCTACTTTGGATGGAAACAAAGAAACACTTACTCGAACCGATGTGCAAACAAGTAACATATTTCACGTGATTTCGACGAAAGTTCGGAATCGATTGATAGTTTTACTAAAATGAGTCGCAGATAAAAATTTGCCATACCGATTGGCATCTACCAAAAATAAATTATCGTGGACACGTCCTTAGTTGACAATATATATATATATATATATATATATATATATATATATATATATATATATATATATATATATATATATATATATATATATATATATATATATATATATAAATATATATGTATATATATATATATATATATATATATATATATATATATATATATATATATATATATATATATATATATATATATATATATATATATATATATATATATATATATATATATATATATATATATATATATATATATATATATATATATATATATATATATATATATATATATATATATATATATATATATATATATATATATATATATATATATATATATATATATATATATATATATATATATATATATATATATATATATATATATATATATATATATATATATATATATATATATATATATATATATATATATATATATATATATATATATATATATATATATATATATATATATATATATATATATATATATATATATATATATATATATATATATATATATATATATATATATAGATTTGTATATATCAATCTAAAGCCTTATAAGACAGCAAAATCACAACCCTGCCTCGTACAAGGGCAGATTGAAAAGTCTGGGAAATTTCTGGGAAATGGCGAAAAATTTTATCAAGCGCTGTTAAGTGTGATTTTTGTAACAGTTGTGTTCACAGCTTCAAAAGATGCTATGCGCATTTGTTTGTTAGCAGCTTTTATAAGTGTTACACCTATCGCAGGACTGCTCTCCAGATAGAAACTGAACTGAAGAAAGTTCATGATGACTCTGCACCAGCACTCAAGACTATTTATTACTGGATAAATGAATTTAAACCTGACTGTATGAATACTACAGGTGCTGCACGTTCAGAACACCCGTTGGAGATTTCTTCTGAAGAAATGCTTGATACAATTTATGGTGTTCGTGTTGGAAAATCGTCGCATTAGGCTGCGTGAGATTGCTGAGATGGTAGGCATCTCATATGAACAGATACACAATATCCTGCATGAAACTCTAAAAATAAAGAAGCGGAGTACGTGATGGGTGCCGTATTTATACGACATTTCAAAATCGTGTTGAGAAAAATTACAGAGTAATCCTAGACGAAACGTGAATCCACCATTATAACCTGTAGATAAAACAATGAGTTTTCGAAGGTGAAAGTGCACAGGAGAAACCGAAAATGGTATAATCATGTTTGACTATTTGGAAAAGGGCAAAACAGTAACTGGCTCTTACTACACAACATTACTGGACCATTTGCATAGCGAGCGGAAGCAAACGCGACCAAGATTAAGATGCAAAAAAGTGCTCCTTCACCAGGATAATGCGCCTGCTCATACATAGGCTGTTGCAATGACAAAAGTGCACGATCTGGGATTTGAAATATTCCCCAACCATCCTATTCCTCAGATTTCCCCACAAGTGATTTTTTTCGTTCCCTAATTTCCAGAATTAGTTTGAGGGAACGAAATTTTCGTTGAGGTTCGAAACAATTTTTTTTTTCTGAGGTCATAAAGAAATCCCCTTATATAGTTCGATTATAAACTGCCAACTAAAATTTGTGCGCATAGACAAGTTCTGAAACATCGTGTTCAAAACATTTTTTTTTGGTAATATTTTAATTTTAAACATAATTTCGTAGCATTTTTTGTTATTTTTTATATGTATATGTAATATATATATATATATATATATATATATATATATATATATATATATATATATATATATATATATATATATATATATATATATATATATATATATATATATATATATATATATATATATATATATATATATATATATATATATATATATATATATATATATATATATATATATATATATATATATATATATATATATATATATATATACATACATACATATATATATATATATATATATATATATATATATATATATATATATATATATATATATATATATATATATATAACATTAGTGTCCGACTCGAGCCGAGTAAAGTTATTGCTATTTATCGTCCGGTATAAATACAGTTTTTGAGTAGTAGTTGTGCAGATTAATATTTGAAATTTTCACCATGGGGGATAGTAGTGGTGGGTCTCAGGATGGTGATGAAAGTGATGCGAATTTAGAAAAGATAAACGTAATTGGCGACATAAATACAGGATCCTCTCAGCAAACCGAACATCGTTTATTCAAGCATGCACGAACAAAAACTGAAGCAACAAAAAATGTACCTGAAATAAAAATAAATGATAACAAACAGAGAACGAATAAACTACCAGGCCAGGTCAACAAAAAAGGGATATCGCTAAGTAGGTGTGTAGTTCTTGAGGAAAGGCTTGGAAGTCCTTTTATGGATGGAGACGAGTTCCAGGAAGTTTTCTGGCCCAGGAATTCATTACAACGTAGTCCCCAATTTAAAAAGGGAGGGGTAGAGACAGAGAACTCCAAAGAAAAAGTAAATTCTTCTGAGGAGACCACTCGGGAAAAACCAGACTACGAAAAGCCAAATTGATTTACCCCCATACAAACGCAAACGTTCCGGTTCCAGCCCTAGCTCACTGGAACGATTTAAAATTCAACACTGGAGTGAAACAAATAATAATACGAAAGAAACAACAACGGAGCGCTCTGTTTTTCCTCCTTTGCTGCACGGAAACAATAGCGATAACCCACAAAACATGATCAAACGAGTACTGGAAAATCTGGAAACTATACAGAACTATTCTGAAACTAATCTCGAGGAAAACAAAGAAAGAGACTCTCAAAACAAAGTGATATTGAGGAAAGCTTCATATAACATATACAAAGTATTAACTACATTTGCTTATCAAATAGGACACTTACAGCAAGAAAATGCCAAACTTACATATCAACTTAATCATAACATACACGTTCAACAACTGTCTGAGACTACAAATCCGGAAGCAACATCGACCTTAACACCAATATTAACCCAAAATACTTATGGTACTGTAACAAAAAGGCATATTACGAAACAGACAGGACAATCAACACAGGGGGAACAAGAATGGCAAACTCCACCGCAGATAAAGAAACATGAAACATTAGTGAAAATCAAAAACCAAAACAACCCTAAAGTAGTGATCAGTGAAATTAAACAAAATATAAAAAATAAGGGAGTAAAAGAAACATTTAAAAATGTCAGAGAACTTAATAGTGGGGGAATAGTAATAGAATGTTATAACGATGAGCAACAAAAAAACTAAAAGGCATGCTACAAAACTCTGAAAATCTCCAAGTGAAGGAAAATCAGATTTCAGACCCATATATAATGATCACTGGAATAAAAAAAGGATGTAAGAGACTCAAGATTCCGGACAGAAACCACACAGCCAAAAGTTGGAATTGTTCAGCATTTCTTCGTAAAGTAAGAGAATATCAGAATAAAACAAATTACCAAGACGTAATTAAACAGAGTTTTTTATAATAAACTCAGAATACCCAACAAATGCTCCAACTCCTATTATACACAAACATACTCCTTATTGTACATCTGATAATATAAATAGTCAACTAACAGAAGGATACAGCCTAATACACCAAAATGTGCAATCTATGGAAATTCTGTTGACCTAATAGAGGACCTTTGCGCCAACATACAGAGTGTATCTTTTTGTGTGTCACTGAGCATTGGAAAACCCAAGACCAGTTAAAAAATTATGGCATTGAAGGATTTACTTTAGCGTCAAGCTTCTGCAGAGAACAAGAAAATAGACATGGTGGCAGTGCTCTGTTTGTAAGAAAAAACATTAAATTTAAATCAAGGTCAGATATAAGTAATATAAGTGTGGAATCTAATTTTGAGTGTTGTGCATGTGAAACTAAGAGAAAAAAATAAAAACATCATTGTTGTGTCTCTGTATCGTCCCCCCAATGGTGAGTTCAACATTTTCTTAAATAAAATTGAACAAATGTTAGTACTCTGCACAAATAATCCTAGTGATATAGTTATCATTGGAGGCGACTTTAATATTGACTTTCTGTCAGCTTCAAAAAATGTTTCTGAATTTAATTTCAGTTGTTTCCTCTTTCAATGTCAAACAAACTATTTTAAAACATACGCGCATTACTAACACAAGTAGTACCTGTATTGATAACATACTAACAAATTTTGATGGTAGCATGACATCCCAAATTTTTCACTCGATGATTTCAGACCATACCGCTCAGAAGGTGATATATATCGAAAAACAAAAATCTTTATTCATTAAAAAAAGAAGCTTTAACACTCATAATAAAACTAACTTCAAGAATGGTCTTCAAAAATTAAATTGGCAGTCCATCTACTCAATCAGCGCTGAATTAGTGGACAACCAGTGGTCTACTTTTATGAAACTTTTCTTAGAGATATTTAATGAGCATTTTCCCCAAATAAAGATCCCACGTAGAAATTTTAATAAATCCAAATATATGCAAAGTAGCCCTGAAATCAAAGAGTGTAAAAGACAATTGGATATTCTGTATGTAATAAAAAATGTAAATATTCGATATAAGGCTATGTACAGTAATAAAAAGAAAGAATATGACAACTATTCGGAGAGGTTAAGAAATTCGGATAATAAAAGTAAATGTACTTGGAAAATTTTAAATGAAATAAAAGGTAAGCTAGCAGAGAAAAACATTAAAATTGAAGGAAATAAGGAGAATATAGCAAACGATTTTAATGATTTCTTGATAAACGTAGCACCTAATCTATTAAACAAATTGAATAATACACCTTTTAATTCGGAAATAGAGTATAACGCTGTAGAAACTAAGGTAGAATTAGTGAATAAAGAGGAAATAATGCAGATAGTCACAAAACTGAAAAATAAGTTCACGTGCGGTTTTGATGAGATTTCAAATAGCCTAATAAAGTTTGTGATATCCGAAATTATGGAACCTTTAATGTACATTATAAATAATTCAATTAAATACGGTATATTCCCGGAACAGTTAAAAATTGCACTAGTAATTCCGGTTTACAAAAAAGGTGATGAAACCAATATAGAAAATTATCGCCCAATAAGTCTGCTCAGTTCATTCTCCAAAATATTTGAACATGTTATGTGCCAGCGAATTCTAGGATTTATGGTGGAAAATGGCCTACTTAATAAAACACAACATGGATACTTACATGGCAAATCCACTCAAACAGCAATTGTTAACTTTGTACAACAGATAATAGACGTTCTAGAAAATAACGAGATTCCTCTGGGGTTGTTTCTTGATTTATCAAAGGCATATGATACATTAAACCATAATATACTTTTACACAAATTAAACAGGTACGGAATTCGAGGAACAACCCTGAAGTGGATCAAATCATACTTATCTTGTAGGGAACAAAGATAGTGGTGATAGGGTCATCTCAAAAAAAGAAGATAATGTTAGGCATTCCAAAAGGTAGTGTTATGGGCCCTATACTGTTTATCTTATATGTAAATAACATAACTGAATTACTTTTATTAAATAATAAATGTAAAATTACTAATTATGCAGATGATATGAACATTTTGTTAAGTAATAAAGACATTACTGACCTTGAAGAAGATGCTGAGATTTTTATGCTAGGGGTGGAGGAATGGTTCACAAAGAATAGGCTAGTCATGAATAACACAAAAACGAACATTATGATATTTAAAACAAGCAGGTCACGACTAGAGGAACCAACTAGTTTAAACTTAAATGGTAACCATATTAATTTAAATGCTGAAGTTAAGTTTTTGGGCATGTTTCTAGATAGTACTTTATCCTGGGAATGTCATGTCAACCATGTTGTGAGTAAATTAAACAGAATATGTTATAGTCTTAGAGTTTTGGGGAGGTATATTTCGTTTGACATCAAGAAAATACTGTATCATGCAAACTTTGAGTCCCATATAAGGTATGGAATTATCATGTATGGAAATAGTAGAGATGCTAGTATGGTTTTTGTTTGTCAAAAAAGAGCTTTACGAATTATACTCAATTTAAACCATAGAGAATCATGTAGAGGAAAGTTTACAGAAAATAAACTACTTACTGCTACTGCTGTTTACATACCGGAATGTATACTATTCCTGTTTAAAAACAGGTCTTTATTTGAAAGATATGAGTCACAAACTGTATATGCCACAAGAACAATGAACTATACTTACCCAAGACACCGATTGACTATGCCAGAGAAGGGTGCACATTATCAATGTATAAAGTTGTATAATACTTTACCAAATGATTTTAAATTAATTACAAATCTCAAAATACTCAAAAAGAAAATCTTTAGATTGTTATTGAAAATAGAGCCATATAATATTGAAGAATTCTATAGATACTTTGATAATGTTTAATCCTGTTAGGTAGTTTTAGTCTTAGTTGGGGACACTATTTTGTTGTATGCTGGCATACTTTTAAAATAAAGATAATTTTGAATTTGAATTTGAATTTGATATATATATATATATATATATATATATATATATATATATATATATATATATATATATATATATATATATATATATATATATATATATATATATATATATATATATTATATATATATATATATATATATATATATATATATATATATATATATATATATATATATATATATATATATATATATATATATATATATATATATATATATATATATATATATATATATATATATATATATATATATATATATATATATATATATATATATATATATATATATATATATATATATATATATATATATATATATATATATATATATATATATATATATATATATATATATATATATATATATATATATATATATATATATATATATATATATATATATATATGTATATATATATATATATATATATTATATATATATATATATATATATATATATGTATATACATATATATAATGTTGTTGCTTTGTCAATGTTATATGTGTCTTTAGATTGTTGAAATTTTAGTCAAGATTTTAATGATGGATACTAGAACTAATTTCAAATAATATTTGCTCTCTCTCTAAAACCCAATATGGGCAAACATGTTTTTATTAAATGTTTGACTAAGGATTAAACTTCTTGCATCCAGACTTAACAGAAGTCCTAAATTGTCTATATGTACGTCCGAGAAAAACAATTTGGAGAGAAAATGTCGGTTGAGCACGCCACATCACGATATTATCACGAATTTGGTCAGAAATATCTTATGCCTTTTATACACTATACACGCAAAAAAAAAACTTAAAAGGGCATTGTTCTTTATAAGAAGATATAAGACTCGTAGGAATAGTTGAATGTCTGTTGCTTGACACCAAGTTTTTTCCTGAAATGTAAATTAAAGCATATTTATCGAAATTAGCATTATTTAGTCCATAGAGAGCAAGATAAATAGAAGCAATATTGGAGAAGATTATTTTAAATATCCCTTTATAGGATAATTTTAATTAAGAAATTTGTTGACCTAAAGATGGAAATGGAATTTCGTTGAAAATAAAAAAGGAATACTCGAATAAGTTAGTTTAAACATTGATTTCATTTGGAGCAATTTAACCAATCTATTGCATGATAATTTCCGTTTCTATATAAAGTTTGATTTTGTGTTTATCTAAGTATTATTATTGAATATTTTGCATTTACTATTTAATTTATTTTAGTTAGTACAGTTCTTTTTTTCATTTTGTTGTACAGGCCGACTAAGTAAACCGATCGGCTTGAAATTTTCAAAAAATTTTCCTTTTGTTATAACAAAAGTACCCTGAACTTTTGGTTCAAAAATATTGAACCCAGTGGGCACAATTGAATTTACTATTTGAATTGCCCGCCATGTTATGTCATTTAGTCCAAAATGAATCTTTTTTTTTTAAATTTAGGTCTTGATGTCAGCTTTCCGATGCCCAAAATTTATTGTGAAGTCACTGTTACCGTTTTTTTTTACATTTGTTACTGACATCGAACCTATATTTTAAAAAAATATATCCATTTTGGATTAAATGGCATAAAATGGTGGATAGGATTTGGAAAGATGGTAAATCTCTATTCAGGCGGGGACGTGAATAATAAAAAAAATAGTATAAGGTTTGGCAACTAGATATGTCGTTAATCACATGCTTTTTATCTCCTCTTCTGTAAAGAAGATTAGGCAACCCGATATACATAATATATTGAAATAGTATGATCTACAGTATATATATGATGGAGACGTAGAGAAACGGTATAGTGTGTAATATTTCTTATACCATAAGCCATTATCACTTATTTTAATAGAAGATTTAAAGAAAAAAGATTAATATTATCTCTAATTAAAGATTAGGAACTACAAGTTGTCAAAAGCTAGATTATTTGGCAATTGCAAGACAACTGACACATTGACACAAATAAAAAAATTATCAATAACTTTGTGTATTTTTTTACTACAAACAATAGTTAGTTAATATTTATCCATAATATAAAAAACTAGGCGTGCCCGCGGCTCCGTTCGCGTGGACTTAATTCACTATTATCGTCACTGCTTATATACCTAACGTAATAAAATATATCCTTTAACCTGACCAGAGAACATATGTAAGTATTTTATAAAAAAAAACACGTAAATCGAATAAGTAGTTCTTGAGTGCTAAGCGCACTAACGGACAGACAGACAGAGAGACGTTACGTTTTAGATACATTACAGTTTTTTTGATAAATATTAAGTTAAGAATTTAAAAAAACACGTAAATCGGATAAATGGTTCTCGAATAATAAACACACTAATGGACAGACAGACAGACAGAAAGACAGAGTTTTATATATATATATTATATATATATATATATATATATATATATATATATATATATATATATATATATATATATATATATATATATATATATATATATATATATATATATATATATATATATATATATATATATATATATATATATATATATATATATATATATATATATATATATATATATATATATATATATATATATATATATATATATATATATATATATATATATATATATATATATATATATATATATATATATATATATATATATATATATATATATATATATATATATATATATATATATATATATATATATATATATATATATATATATATATATATATATATATATATATATATATATATATATATATATATATATATATATATATATATATATATATATATATATATAAACTCTGTCTGTCTGTCCATTAGTGTGTTTATCATTCGAGAACCATTTATCCGATTTACGATATATATTATATAGATTATTATTATTATTATTATTATTATATAACCTGGCCAGAGAACAAATGTATGAATTTAAAAAAAAAACACGTAAATCGGATAAGAGGTCCTCGAGACAGATATATTTATATATATTATATAGATTATTATTATTTATTATATAACCTGGCCAGAGAACAAATGTATGAATTAAAAAAAAAAACACGTAAATCGGATAAGGGATCCTCTAGTAATAAGTACACTAACGGACAAACAGACAGGCAGACAGAGAGACGTTACATTTTATTTATATTATAGAAGATTATAGGTAACCTGGCCAGAGAACACATGTATGTTTAAAAAAAAAGCACGTAAATCGGACAAGTGGTTCTCGAGTGATAAGCGCACTAACGGACAAATAGACAGACAGACAGACAAAGAGACGTTACATTTTATATATATTAAAGATTATAGAATATAGATAAGCTATTTATAATTAAATTCGAACATAGCCGTCCAATGTTATATGTGGGTGTAAGTTTTTTACTTAGTTGATAACGAACTTTTTGGCCTCACTAACTAATAACGTCATTGTAAGAAAAATAAGTGAAAAAATACTTAAACATTTATTTGTTGCCATTCACCTCAAGACATTAAAAAAATTTGCTTGGGAAAAAAATCAACAATCATAGGCTTTATATAATATTTACAACTATTTTAAACCCGATATCAAATTTAACGTAACCAAAATGCCACCAATTAAAAAATGGTAAAGGAATTTTTTCAAAACTTCTCGTGCAAACAGGCAGTTCTAAAATAAACACTGAATTTAACAACAAACATTAACCTATTCTAAAGATTACTGCTTAGTATTTTAAATAATAGGTACTTTCTGGTGAGATATTAATTTCTAGTAAAATGGGAAGTAAAGAAAACATACCATAATTTTTAAATTTCTTTACGGCAAGAATTCTAAAAAGGACATGTGACACCATATATACGAAACCATCTCTCTAACGTCACATTTCTTAAATCCCTGTTTGTTTTACCGTCCATTATATCAACAATTTTTCTTTACAAATTCTTATAATACTACAAAAACTATAAAATATTTAACGACCTCCGCTTCGTGTACCTTCGTCCCCTGGAGCGATATCGCTTAAAAATTATAAGCTTCTTTCCTACTTCAAGTTTTATAACATTTCTAAAGTGTAAGAAATATATTAAATAAAATATGACCCTACGGTCGGGGCAAAATTTTTTTATAAACTTAGGGATGGAGGTTTTTTTTCTTCGTGGCGTTGCGTACCGCTGGAAGTAACAAAATGAAATTTAATATGAAAATATAATACAACGGATACCCATTTCAAATTGATAAAATGTCAGTTACTGGTTTACGGGAAACGTTATATATAGTTTTAATTTTAATTTAAATTTCTTTTATATTTTAAAATTTTTTTATTATGTGGAAAAGTCTAAAAAAATTCTGTCTACCATTTCATATGTTAAATGGCAACACTTTCTGGGATAACGGCTACTGAAAATCCGCAAAATTGTTCAAAACATCTTACGATAGCCCTAAATAGTGTTTCCTGTAGTTCCAACATGCCATTTAATTTTGCAAGATCCAAATTTAAAGTAAGTTAGCATTAATTATAACGGTTAACTCTCAAGATTCGGCAATGTCACATCAACTAGTAAAAATGTACGAAGTCCATATCAGCAGTGACCACTGTTCTCTCATATGTCAATACATCTTGAGACGAGAATACGTTTCGCCGTATCAAGGCTCATCAACCGAGGTTGGATGAACATGTTAGAACTCTTTGACGGAGAGCAGGTATACTTTTTTAATTTCCTTCTTTCACAAACCAGAGATACAATTTGTTATATCTTACTGCTGCGGCGTCAGTACTGCAATAAGAACTTCGAGTTTTGGTTTCTCGTTTGTCGATCCTAGCTCGGCTGATGAACCGTGATACGGCGAAATGCTGTCCGAGATGAATTGACAGATGACAGAATAGTGATCACACTGCTGAAATATATACTTCGTTCATTACTAGTAGTCGAAACAGATTTTGATTACTGGGTTAGAGCACTAACGATCGAGCAGCCTAGCACAAATTGTTTGTTACAATTCCTCTGTTGGTTTGTGGCCTTAAAAAACCCTTGACGGAGGACAGATATGACTTTTAATTTTAGGCTTTCACAAGCCAGGAATAAAATTCGCTACATCTTACTGCAAGGTCACTATCCAAAAAATATAGTCTAAGTAAAATTCTACGTTAAATATTAACTATTCTTACTAAAAATGATTATAAATCTAAAATATATTTATCTATATATATTTCTGATCCTGTTGACGGCTCTTTAAAACAGTTGAACAGATGTAAATCCGAACCATTGTCTTGAGTTATATAGCGAAGAATGTCTTCTTCTCCCTGGACCCTGTATTACCAGCTGCAGAAGACGGTATTTATTATGTCGCATGATGTGACCAAGATATTCAAGCTTTCGCCGTTTAATTGCGAGTGCGATTTCTTTATCATTGCCTATTCGGCGTAGAAGTTCTCAATTGGTGATATGTTCGGTACACGAAATCTTCCGGATGCCGTGGTACATCCACGTCTCAAAGGCTTCAACTTTTTTCGTTAATATTTCCATCATCGTCCACGATTCTGCATCATATATCAAAACCAGGAATACGTAGCATATGGCTCTTCTAACTTTTAGTCGGAGTGACAAATCTTTGCTTGTAAGTAATATTCTCATACCATTAAAAGCTGCTCAAACTTTCTCCACTCTTAAATTTATTTCGACATATTGGTCCCACTTTGCATTAACCACTGTTCTCAAATATACAGAAGATTCCATCGGCTTGATTATTTGGCTATTTAACTGAAGCTTCCTTGCTGTTTGTTGAGATTTGTTTATTAGCATCCATTTAGTTTTAGATATATTCAGGTTCAAGCCATACTCTTCGCTAACCCTTTGTACCCTTTCAACAAGATCTTGAAGTTCATCTATGTTACTGGCAAGCAAGACAGTATCATCGGCGTATCTTATGTTGTTAATCATCTCGCCATTTACTTTAGTGCCTTTGTTAACTCCCTCTAATTCTTTTTTAAATATTTCCTCGGAGTCTAGGTTCAAAAGGAGGTGAGATAAAATAAAACGCAATGTGTTATTATTAGGCTATATTTCACTTGTCATAGTTTACTTACAAGAATTATTAACTATTTCGACAGGGGGCGGTAAAAAGGGTAGTTATTTTGTTAGTGAGAGATCTTTTTGAAGAATGATTCTACAAACCTAATTAAATGATAAAAAAATACAACCTATAATTCCTATATAATAATTGTCACCCCTACACCCGACACTGTATTTTTGCAATAAACTGTTTGGTGTAGTGGTGTGCCAAAGATTCTATATTCTATTTTTTTATGCTACACTTATTCAAAATCGAATTAAAGTAAAAAACCAGCCAAGTACAAGTCGGACTAGCGCAATTAGTGAAAACTGAATAAAATTTTCATGAGCTTGTTGTATAAGTAAATAACCGGCCAAGTACCAGTCGGACTTATGCAATGAGTGTTCCGTACGGTGATTGCTTTTAAAATAAAATAAAATCCTTTCCTAGGCCAAGTTAATTAGGTCCTTGACATGTATATATCTTAAGGTCCAATATGTATTTTCTGTTTTTTTTTTTTAATCAATAATGTATGATAGTTATAGCATCTTAGCTATCTAATTGCCAAAGAATCAGTCTTGCTCAATCTAGAATCTAGTAATGAAAGTGTAAAACAAATATTTACTACCTATATATTGGTTTAATTAGAAACAAATAAAATAAAACTATTTTGTGTCGGTACCTCTCCGTTGGTGACCAGTGTGTGTACTGAAAAGTATCTTGAAAAACCTTCACCATATTGTCAACCCAAATATTTTTTTTTATATCAAACCTAATGCACTTGTGATAACTTTTGCTCAATCTACACATTATGAAGAATATTTCAGAATTTTTTCAAAATTTTTTGATCAGAAGTTTTCGAGATAGGGGCGATTTTTGGTAATTTTTAAAAATAATACAAAGAATAGTACGCGCATGTACTACATCCTATATATTTTTGAACTCGCGTTTTCACAAGCTTTCACGATGATCTCAAAACTAAGCCCTTAAATCAAAATTTAACTTGCAAAACTAAATCAATTCCTATATTTGCGCCAAATTTCAACTTTCTTTGTAAAATAGTTTCGGAGAAAATCAGGTGTAACATACAAACGGAAGCCGAAGTGATCCCATAAGTGTTTCGTACGGAACACCAAAAATTATTCATTTTCATGGGTCATTAATTCAGCAGCTGTTGATATTTGGCACAGAGAATGGTCCATAAAAGTTATCTAGGATTTTTCGTAAAATTTAAAAAGGTGAGAAATATACGTGGTATTTTAATTTAAAAAAATATCATTGCTCGCGTGTATCCAAAGCTGACTGGTATTTTTTGTGTTCCGTACGGAACACTTTTTTGATCACTTCGGCGCCCGTCTGTCACAGTCAATTTTCTCCGAAATTATTTGACATAGTTGAAATTTGGGACAAATGTAGGAAGGATGGCCCAATCAGAGCCGTCTAGTTTTAAAAGTTAAATTTTGACTTAAGGGGTTAACTTGTGGAGGAAATGAATGTTTTTTTCGAATCGAGATGGTTGTCAAAAGAAAGCTTGTGAAAACACCAGTTCAAAAATATATATCATGAAACATTTGTGCACACTCTTCTTGGTAATATTTTTAAAAAATGGTCAAAAATCTCAGTATTGATCAAAAAATGTTGAAAAAATTTTGGAACATCAAATGTAGATTGAACGAATATTATCAAGTTTGATAATTTTTGTGGTATAAAAAAAACTATGTGACATCACAAAATGTTGAAAGTATGGAAAGTTGGGAATTCAACCGGGACTAAAGGCTAAATATCAATACGTATTCGAAGAATTATTAATATCATTATGACTGGCGACCAACGGATAGGTACCGAAGATAAAATAATTTTATTTTATTTGTTTACAATTATACAAATATTTAGGTAGAAAATACTTGTTTTACACTTTTACTACTAGATTCTAGATTGAGCTAGATTCATTTATTTGCTCTTAATAGCTAATTTTTTTTTTATAGGTTATCACCTTACGGAACACTAATTGTGCAAGTCCAACTTGCACTTCACTGTTTTTTTTTCTAAAATGAGCTCCTATTCTAGTCTGGATAGTAACTTTAGGAATCATTACTGTGTTGAAAGTAATTTCTGGTTTAAGTCAAAAGCCTTAACTTTTTAGCTGGAACCGACTTCGCTATGGAGGCCACAACAGCAACGTGCGTGAGACGCTGCCTCCTGGAAATTACAAAACAAATTGAATGAGGACCAATCAGTTCGAACCATATGTCTAGCACTATCATTGCTTGTCACAGCATCATCGCAACATCACAGCAGCGACATTCGTTATGTTCAAATCAACATCTAACTATACATTTTCTTATAATTCGTCGCTGATCCTCCTTGAAAACCGCCAAATTTGAAAAATTATCTAGCAGATAAATTAAAGAATATGCATCTAAGCTAAAAGGATAAATTGTTTTCCCAGAGATTTCAATACAGCCTATATAAAATTAAAACAAAACAGTATCCTTATAATTAAAATAGATACGTATATATGACGTCGGTGATCATTTTTTCAGATCCTTTTATAACCTGCTAATGAAATTTTCCCATACAAAAGTTGGAAAAGGATGATAACAAAGTAAAGTGTATATTCTACAGGAAACTAGATATAATGTGCAATTATTGTGTCTGTGCTTTTTCATTAGAACTTTTTGCTTCCGAACTTTTTGTTTTAACTTTCGGTAGTAAGGCAAAGATCTTCTTTTCAAAGCTTCTATGTAAACTTTTAATCTAAAGTTTGTTACAATAGGAGTAGCATGTAGCTTATTCTTTTATCATACCTACTGTTTGACGTAATAACTAGTTTATTTTTGGTGTTCCGTAAGGAAGGAATGAGAACACTTCGGTGTCTGTCCCCTTTGTCTGCCCATCTGTCTGTCCATCTGTCTCTCCGTCTGTCCCACCCGATTTTCTCCGAAACTATTTGACATAGAAAGTTGAAATTTGTCATCGAGTGGGGTGTTTTTTTTTAAAAGCACTCAACGTACAGGACACTAATTGCGCAAGTCCGACTTGCACTTGGCCGGTTATTTACTTATACGACAAGCTCATGAAAATTTTATTCAGTTTTTTTAATCTTGCGAAGTAGTAAATAGGGATAGTTCTGATGTTCATGAATTTATTAGATAACGTGGCGTAGCCCGTATCATTTCCGCCAAACAGAATAAAATAACTAAATTAATGTTGAAATCTATTAAATACTCATTTTACTCGAATCTCAAGGCAACAAAATTACCGGATCTTGTCATGATAGAGTTATGTGATTAGAAAGTTGCTGATGAAGCAAGGATAATGAGTAGCTCCTTCGATCTCCAACGAAGCGCCTACTACTCTAATATTAAAAAGCCAAATTTTACAGAAATAGTTAAAATTCTGAATTGTCTTCTACTCATCACTTTACACTGAAACGAATCTCAGATATATGCTTTTCTTACGTAGTTATAGCCAAAAATGAACTACTTATTTCAAATTTGCTAACTAATTATTTGAATTTAAAAAACAATCACTCGAAATATAATTACACAAAATGAGAGCCATTAATTCAATAGTAATTCATAATTTATTTCTTAAAATAGGACTCCCCTCTCTTAGTTAATACCTCAGTTATTAAAACCATCGGCGTATCGAAGCAATCGATTATTAAAATTAATCGTTTTTTTCCACACTACCTATCATTTTTCTGTGTAAGTACTAGAAGTTAAAACTCATCTCAAGATACTATGGTCCATGCAAAATAGTGTCTTCCAAATTTGTACATCAATACATGTCCGTTTAGAAAGTATTTTTTTAGTTAATCTTGCATAGAATGATGCGTTCAGAGAATCATCCTTATTTACATTAACAGTTAAATTCATTATACGTCTTATGCGGGCAAACCTGCCGGTTATGCCTGAACAGTCCACCGAAGATCGGCGGCCGAAACGTTAGTCGGCTACGGCCACCGGTTCAGTCATCTCTGACAGGCAAGCCGGAGCCCACTCACGTTCCAGCCACTGGTTTTTGATGGACTGTTTAGGCATAACTGACAGGCTTACCGGTACATGTATGGCCCGCATTAAGCTGTAATGTAACATAGGGGAGCTAGGCGGCTTATGCATTCCACGTTCATGGATGTCGAATCTAACTCCTTCTTAGAAGCTTGCTTTTTTTATTAGTGGTTCCTATTGTGAAATATTTTCATTCCTTGATCATTAACTTTTAAGTTGTGTTTAAATTTTGAAAGTTTCACTGTATAAAATGCCGTTTCTTTATGAAAAATATCCCGACCCATGTAATCGATTTTATAATGTTCCAGTGTACGAGAGAAAGTTTTTTTGTTAAAAGGTTACCTTTAGATCAGCCTATTTTGTTCGAAAAGACTTAAACTTTTAGAGTGCAAGAGGTTTTTCTTTCGTCAAGAACATACGCCTCCGGTTATCGTTTGACGCCCCCCTCTTCGCAGTCTCTGCAAAATTACTTTGTCTCTATAGTTTCCTTAAAATATTTTTAAAATGCTCTCTATATCTGCTATATCGCAGATAACGGAGATTTCAAACAATAAAATAATTTTCACATGTACTTATAAAAGTAATAAGTAAATTAGTTATTATGTATTTTATAGAACTCTAAAAAAATGACCTCTAGTGCCAGACTTTGATACCGATCTGATTTATTAAACAATTGAACATTATGGGAATATTTGTTTATGCCATCGGTAAATATAGGTTGGTAGATTAAAAAAGCAGTAATTTTATAAGTTATTAACTAGCAAATAATGTTTACAGGCTGCCAGAGTGACTGTTTAATATGACCATATACCATTTATAATATATATGTTGTATAAAAAATATGATATATGCTATACCTTTTTATAATGATATTTAGATTAAAAGTTTACGTAAAAAGAGTGACCCTTCCATACTTCTAAAAGTTTAAATAAAAAGTTTGGCAGCAACCAGTTCTAATGAAAAAGCAGAGGCACAAAAAGTACACATTATATCTCCAGTTTTCTGGACAATACACACTTTACTTCATTGTCACCCTTTCCCAACTTTCGTATTTGTGTAAATTTCGTTAACCGATCGTAAACGGATCTGAGAAAATAATTACGGACGTCACATATGTATTTGAAATAGACGCTAGTGGAGAAATGTTGTATAAAATATATCTAAACCACCGGAAAAATAATTACAAAATGGAAAGTTACATGATATAATGTAATGAACATAATTAAAATTAAAATAACAGCTTACTTTATAACTGCATTCGTTTTATTTTAGGCACGCTGCAGTTGAAAATATCGAGTTGGTTATGCATTATGTTTCATATTCCACAGAGTTCACTCATTACGTACAATAAAACCAGTTTAAAAATATCCGCCATAACCTTTGCAATATGTTTACTTCATCCACATACACTAAGTATTCAACAGCCGCCGTAACATCAAGATCATTTATAAATATGTTAGAAAAGTAGTATATATATATATATATATATATATATATATATATATATATATATATATATATATATATAATATATATATATGTATATATATATATATATATATATATATATATATATATATATATATATA
>CM032456.1:118603808-118616308 GCA_019049505.1 Pachyrhynchus sulphureomaculatus
TAGTTATACAATGGAAGATCTTGAATTAAGAAAGGGTTTTGTTTTGTCACCCATGCTGTTTAATTTATATGTCGAAATAGCCATTGTTGAGGCAGTGTCGGAGAGTGATCTGGGTATCAACGTAAACGGTGTGCCGATAAATAACATCAGATTTTTAGATGACACTGCTATTCTGGCAGATAGAGCAGATGCTCTTCAAGCATTGTTGAAGGCTACAAATAAAGCAGAAGAAAACATTGGATTAAGTATCAATATAAACAAAACAAAATCCATGAAGAAATCCAATTCAAGATGTCCGAATTCATATAAATGGAGAGAATATAGAACTGGTTAACAGGTTTAAATACCTGGGATGTCTTGTGAATAAGAAATGGGATCCGGACATGGATATTAAAAGCCAGAGTTGAGCAGACAAGAGCAACTTTTACCATGTTACGCAAATTTCTTTGTAATAAAAACCTTAACCTAAAACTCAGGTACCGGATGGAAGTGCTATGTTTGGTCGGTTTTGCTGTACGGTGTTAAAACATGAACATTGAAAGTGCCATATATTAGCAAACTGGAGGCATTTGAAATATGGATACTCAGAAGAATGCTGAGAGTATCTTAGGTTGATAGAGTGAGGAATGAGGAGGTGATCGAGAGAGCCAACCTGGAAGATTGCGAATTATTCGAAAACATAAAAAGGAGGAAGATTTCATACTTGGGTCATATTATTCGTGGGGAACGTTATAGCTTTCAATATCCGATACTGCAGGCAAAAGGGAAATGGGACGAAAAAAACTGTCATGGCTGGGCAATAGTCATCACTGGACAGGCATAAGTGATTTACGGTCTCTCCAAAATGCAGCTTTAAACAGACTCATCTGATGAGAGAAGTTTGGTACAGACGCCTAGGCAGGAATCTGCACGGCATCTTAAGAAGAAGAATAAAATATATTGGATTTTGCGGCAATTCAGATATTATTAGTTATAAATCTTCTATCTCTATATATTCACGCATGACTCTTGTCGTAAAACATTTAAATATAAGTACTATGTATATAGGAGTGTGTTTCGTGAGAAAATTCTTATGTGTAAATATGCTTGGACACAAAAATGGTGTTGTTTAGGAAATAAATATGAAAATCCGCTTATTTCGAAACTTGGATCATTAATATGTATATGGCATAATAATCGGCCGAGGATTAATGTTGACAACCAAATATACAAACGATTGTATACTAGAAGCTAAATTATATATTTATTATTTATCTAATACATTTCTATCCTACCCCCTAAAATATATTATATGTCCTTACCAAAAGTTTAGGCTACATATCAGTTGAAGATTTTTTTAAACCGGATTGGCAGTTTCAGAGTTTCCTCCGACAAACAAACATACAAACTCCCCTTCTTTATTTTATTAGTATATATATATATATATATATATATATATATATATATATATATATATATATACTTATATATACATATGTGCGCGTGCGTGCGTGTGAGAGTGTGAGTGTGTGAGTGTGTGTGTGTGTGTGTGTGTGTATACTTTTCTTTTCTACTAATACAAAGCAAGGAAAACAATTCTTTGTTTTGAACAACACATAATGGAGATACTATGTTTTACATACTACACCTATACCTCAGTTAAACTATTTATCAGAAATGTTTCAAAATATTATTTACTTTGTATCTGAAACAGGATAAATGTTAAGTATTTATATTTTCGTTTGACTTCCAGGATATGTTCGAGAGCGCTTTACAGTTACGATGTATCACACACACCGTTGTGTTTATGCTGCTAATATTGCATTTACACGATATTTTCAGAATTTATTAGACAAACTCTGCGTTTAGTGCAGTTTGAAGTTCTGTTTCAAGTTTACGTATGAAGGCCCTAAAGGCATATGATTTAAATATTTAGAATATGGTTTGAAACGTATTTTAATAAACATGTTATTTTAAATGTTGCATGTACACATAATTAGTAGATATTATTTTTTAAATCAAGAATTTAGTTTCGGTTAAAGGATCAATGACTAAAAATAAAAGTATTTGTAGTCGTGATGAATTTCCATTTGCTTGATTGTTTTTAACAGCAATTATGTTCACATTTAAGTGATTATATATATACATATATATATATATATATATATATATATATATATATATATATATGTATATATATATATGTATATATATATATATATATATATATATATATATATATATATATATATATAATACAACGTCTCTCTGTCTGTCTATCTGTCTGTCTTTCTGTCCGTTAGTGCGCTTATCACTCGAGAACCACTTATCTGATTTACGTGATTTTTTTTTAAAACATACATATGTTCTCTGGCCAGGTTGTAGGCTATATTTTATTACGATAGGTAACATAAGGAATAAGCAGTTACGATAATAGTGAATCAAGTTCTCTTGCAATCCTTTACCTATAAACCAATAAATATGGAACAATATCATGTAGCAAAGAATATAATATATATCAAATGCAACGTCCCTCTGTCTGTCCCTTAGTGCTCTTATGACTTGAGAACCACTTATCCGATTTACATGTTTTTTTTTAATTGATTCGTTTGTTTTCTGGCAAGGTTACTCTTATATATGTATATATATATATATATATATATATATATATATATATATATATATATATATATACATATATATACATATATATATATATATATATATATATATATATATATATATATATATATATATATATACATATACATATATATATATATATATATATATATATATGTATATATATACATATATATATATATATATATATATATATATATATATATATATATATATATATATATATATATATATATATATACATATATATATATATATATATATATATACATATATATATATACATATATACATATATATATATATATATATATATATATATATATATATATATATAAAGTGTCACGTCCCTCTGTCTGTCTGTTTGTCCGTTAGTACGCTTATCACTCTGGGAACACTTATCCGATTTACGGGTTTTTTTTTAATTCATACATTGGTTCTCTGGCTAGGTCATTATAATCTTCTATAATATATATATATATATATATATATATATATATATATATATATATATATATATATATATATATATATATATATATTTATATATATATATATATATATATGTATATATATATAATGCAACGTCTCTCTGTCTGTTTGTCCGTTAGTGCGCTTATCACTCGAGAATCACTTACCCGATTTACGTGTTTTTTTTTAATTCATACATTTGTTCTCTGGCCAGGTTATATATAATCCTCTATAATATATATAAAATGCGACGTTTCTCTGTCTGTCTCTCTGTCCGTTAGTGCGCTTATCACTCGAGAACCATTTATCCGAATTACGTGCGTTTTTTAAAAAAATACATATGTTCTCTGGCCAGGTTATCGGCTATATTTTATTACGTTAGGTAACACAAGGAATAAGCGGTAACGGTAACAGTGAATCAAGTCGGAAAAAAGTTTGCCGCTAGCGCGTTCTCTTGCACTACACTGCCTAAACCATTAAATATGGAACAATATCATGCAGCCAAGAATATAATATATATAAAATGCAACGTCTCTCTGTCTGTCTTTCTCTCCGTTAGTGCCCTTATCACTCGAGAGCCCTTATCTGATTTACGTGTTTTTTTTTTAGATTTATACATATGTTCTCTGGCCAGATTATAGGATATATTTTGTGACGATAATAGTGAATCAAGTCGGGAAAAGTTTGCCGCTAGCGCACTCTCTTGCAATACCGTTGAATATGTTAAATATGTAACAAAGAATTCAATATATATATATATATATATATATATATATATATATATATATATATATATATATATATATATATATATATATATATATATACGTATATATATATATATATATATATATATATATATATATATATATATATATATATATTGTAACATTCATTTTTTCCTGGATTTTAAGACCATGCAATGTTACTGTTTTTTTTTACTTCGAATTGTATTTATTTTTATTTTAAAACATCGACCGGTATATTAAACAAAAGTTTCAGGACATTCAGTATATACTGTGTGGTACGGGTTGCTGATCGAACCTACCGCCAGGCCGCGATTGGCGAAATGTTTGACCCGGAGTTTTGATTGGAGCGTCCGGATATTACCGGCAAATCGCACGATTATTTAAGGGCCTGAGAAACTACCAGCTAGGCTTTTTTCGATCGAGCCACAGACCAGGCAGTACCGTCTAGCCGAGAGGCTATTTTCCATCTAGCCGAAGTGGGCTAATTTTCTTCAGAACCCGCTAAGTAAAAGTACCAGTTTCGACCATAAAAGCTGTAGTGAGCTTTCTAAGTGTTAAGAAAAAAGTGTGAAATCGGGCGAAGTCCATCAAAGCAGGACTGAAAAACAGTAAGTCAACAAAACTCCCCTCCAATAGACTTATTTAAGAGCAGTGCATTAACAGCAATGAATAACAGACAAAAAAGTGAAGTGTAAAACACGATGTCTCGCCTTCGGGGGGTTGTAAAAGTTTAAAGTTTAAATGTAACAACTACTATTTAGGCTAGAATTTTTTGGTATAACTGTAAAGGTTAGAACTTTTTATTTTCATTTTAAAAATATGAATAAATTCTTTTTTTGTTGATTAAAGCTAGTGTCTCACTGAATATTTATTTCTCTTTTCAGGATCAGTTGTACTAGACTAATTCTTTTTAGTAATATCCATAAAACACTTCAGTTTTTTCTCATTTTTCTTAGCTGAAGTTAAATCCTTTCTATTCTAAAATGAGTGGTGCCCAAAAAAAAGTCGTACAACTGAGGTTTCTTTAAAAATAGAATTAAATTCCAAAAAGACGTACAAAAATTATCTCTTACCCATATCTCTCCACCAAGGAAAACTGAGCTAGTATTTCTTTAATTTCTTTAGTTCTTTTAAAATCAGGTTTCACTCAATTCATTATCAGAAATTAAAGCGGGGCTGCAAGAAAAATTGTGCTCAAGCTTGGGGCGTCCAGTATTTAAAAATGTTACAAAATGACGCAGTCTACATGGGGCGAAAAAATAAAGCAAAATTAGCACACCTTACAAAATTGCGCTCAAGCGTGGGACAAACAACTTCTCACAGGGTACAGAAAAAGATGCCTCAAACTGAGGACAGTTTAGCATGTCATAAAAAGACGCCACATAAAAATAGCGCTGTCAACGCGGGGCTTTTGGAATTTTATTTTTTAAAAAAAGGGTTCAGTGTACTAGCTTTCGAACAAAATAAAAGCTCTAACTTTGCAGATATTTTATTTCATAATATTTATTAAACGAAACTACACTATAGCAGTAAGACAAAAGCAGGAAATTTGTAGAATTTTTTTATTTCAATTTATCTGATATAGATATTTGAATTTTGTTGTTGACTCTAAGATAAGAGATTCCTACTTTTTTCTTAAAAGCTGGCTTTATAGTTCAGATGGGCAGATGTGTTGGTCGACTTTAATTTTGCATTGTTGATTTATTTTGCGGATAACCGAACAAAAAACTGTTTTTTTCTCACCTATATTTTGCATGAATATTAAAAATACTTTGCTGATATACGAAACGATATTTAGAGATTTTTTTATAGGAAATTCTTAAGATAAATTGGTAAAGGAATGTTAATAGAAGGCAATACTTAGAAATTTTTTTTTTGAAATTGTCGAAGATTTTTTAAATGTTTGATAAAGAAGTTTACATATTTTAAGTGCCTTTACAGATTTTGTTATTTTTTTGACTATTGGGAGCACAGGAGAAATATTTTCACGGCTTTTTAAACAATTCTTTTAAATTTTATAGTATTCATTTATCATGGAAGCCTTCAATTTTAAAGTCAATCACCTATTGGAATATGAATTAGACTATGAACTAAAAATCCGTCGTACTTTCTCAGAACGTCCGGTCGCAGATAAAAGAAAGATTCTAACGAGGATCTTAAGTAAAGAAATATTCCCATAGATTGGACTAAATGGTTACAAAAAGTTTCTGATTTTTTTTAAAGTCTAATAAAAATTATCCTTCTCAAGTTAAAACTCCTGCTTCTCCAAATGGTCACATGTCTCCTTTATTCGTGCATAAATATTTAGATAATAGACCGCATATAAAGATAAATCTATTAGGTGCCCATTTCTCGGCTTTATTTGACTCTGGTGCAAATGCCTCCGTTAGAGGTCAGAATGGTATAAAAATTTTAAGTCGTTTAAGCATAAAAATATGCCACGTCAAAAATAGAAGTGTTACCACTGCAGATGGCAGCCGTCTAAAAGTTTTAGGTACGGTTGAGTTGCCGCTAGTCTGCAATGGTCATTATTTAGTAATTTCTGCTTTAGTAGTACCTTCTCTATCACATACTTTGGTTTTAGGATGTGATTTTGCACAAAAATTCGGAATTCTAGTAAATTTTAAAAAATAATTCGTGGTATCCACAGTCCCTAGAAGTCAATTCTCATACAAGTTTTAAAGTCTGTTATTCAGAAAGTTCTTTAGGAAACCTTTTCTCGCGTCTATGTACCCTAGATGACCTCTCGCGGACGGAACGCTTAAAAGCAGAAAACGTAATAAGCTCTTTCAATGAAATAAGTAGTAAAGATAGGTTAGGCCGAACGAATAAAATAAGGGGTTAGACGAAATGTTGAAACTCGGAGTGACTTCGTCTCAGCTATGACGGAAGAAAGCTCAACGAGGTCAGCAAATTTGATAACTATCCATTACCGAACATCGATAGATGTCTATAGATACGGCTGATGCCAGTCCTGTAAAGACAAGGCCCTTCGCCATGTCTCCTTATATGTCAAAAGTATTAAATAAAGAGTTAGACGAAATGTTGAAACTCGGAGTGATTGAAGAATCAAACAGTCCTTGGTGTTCTCCAATCTTATTGGTGAAAAAGGCCGATGGACAGTATCGTCTGTGCTTTGACGGAAGAAAGCTCAACGAGGTCAGCAAATTTGATAACTACCCATTACCGAACATCGACAGAATTTTGACATCACTCAGGAATGCTAAGTATGTATCCTCGATAGACCTTAGAAAGGCTTTCTGGCAAATTCCTTTGGACAAATCCTCTAAGGAAAAAACCGCTTTTGCAGTAGTAGGCCGAGGTCTATTTCAGTTCGTCACTATGCCGTTTGGTCTAAAGAACGCTGCTCAAACTCAGCAACGTTTAGTGGACGCTATATTTGGTCCGAAATATGAGCCACATATTTTTACCTATCTCGATGATATTTTAGTAACATCGGAAGACTTCGAATCGCATATTCGCTTACTTAAGGAAGTAAAAGATAAATTGAAAGAGGCCGGACTGACGATAAATTTGAGCAAATGTGATTTTTTCAAAACTTCTCTAAAGTTTTTAGGCTATATTGTAGGCTCAAATTCCTTGCGTACCGATCCGGATAAAGTAGCAAGCATGGTTAATTATGCGAGACCTACTAATACTACGGAAGTTAAGCGCTTCGTAGGAATGTGTTCATGGTATAGACGTTTTATCGAGAATTTTTCTACCTTGTTGTCACCTATTAATGATCTTTTGAAAGGACGGAAAAAAGGACAATCGATAGATTGGACAAAGGCAGCCGAAGAATCTTTTATAAAGATTAAAGAACTATTGGTTTCAGCTCCCATTTTATCCCAACCAGACTTTTCCCAACAGTTTTATATTTCTAGTGATGCTTCTAATACTGGTTTAGGGGGCGTCCTAACACAGGAATAATGGTGAGGAAAGGGTGATAGCGTATGCCAGTAGAACTTTATCAAAGGCTGAACGTAACTATTCGGTTGTTGAAAAAGAATGTTTAGCAGTACTCTTTTAACATCGAAAAGTTTCGACCTTACATAGAAGGTGTTCCTTTCACGGTCATAACAGATCATTATAGCTTATTGTGGCTTAATTCTATTAAAAACCCTAGTGGCAAACTAGCGCGTTGGGCGATTAGGCTGAGACAACACACGTTTACTCTAATTCATAGAAAAGGAGTCCACAATGTTATTCCTGACGCTTTGTCAAGAATCCCAGATCATACAGCGGACGAAAACAGTCTTAATGCACAGTTTGGCGTAAGAATTGATACAGTAGATGTAGATCGCATTGACCCCTGGTACGACAATTTACGGCAGCAAATTAAAGAATCTCCACAAAATTTTCCACAGTGGAAGGTGGAAAATGATTTCGTGTACAAGTTTATCCCAAACCAGTTGCCTTTAAAAATTAATGTACCCGAGTGGAAAATACTAGTTCCTAAACCGCAGAGAGAGGAAGTTATAGACATGTGTCACACTCCTCCTACTTCTGGTCATTTTGGCTTTTATAAAACTCTTCACAGGGTTCAGGAACAGTATTATTGGCCAAAAATGCGTTTTGATATCGTAAAGTTTGTGAGGACTTGTGAAGTATGTGGAGCGCAGAAATCTCCAAATACACTACCTATGGGACTGATGGGAAAAGAGAAAACGGTTAATTACCCCTTTCAAGTCATAGCAGCTGATCTAGTAGGCCCATTCCCACGTTCAAAAAAGGGAAATAAATGGCTTCTCGTGGTTTCTTGCTGGTTTACAAAGTATACCATGCTATTTCCTTTGAAAAGCTCTAAAGCTGGATATATAGAGAGAATTTTGGAAAATAATGTCTTTCTAATCCACGGTGTTCCATCGCTCTTAATATGCGATAACGGTACTCAGTTTACCTCTAAAAGTTTTAAGAGCTTAAGTGAAACTTATGGTTTTAACATCCGTTTTAATCCCGTGTACTCTCCCCAATGTAATTTTGTGGAACGTAATAACCGAACAGTCGGGACCGCTTTAAGAAGTTACGTGGATTCACATGACACTTGGGATGACAATATTTCCAAAATCCAACAAGCGATAAATACGGCAAGACACGAAGTAACAGGGTTCACACCGTCTTTCTTAGTTTACGGCAGACATATACCTCTATCTGGATCGTATTATAAAAATTTAGATTTGGATGTCAATATTGACAGCGAAATAATTCCGGGTAACAGGGGTGAGTACGCCGAAAATTTAAAGGGTTTAAAAGATATTTTCACCGACGTGCGTAGTAGGATACATAAGGCTTATGAACGGAACAGTAAGTCTTACAACCTTAGGAAAAGGGATTTTGCCTTTAATATAGGTGATCACGTTTGGCGAAAAAATAAAATTCTTTCCAGTGCAGCAGATAAATTCACATCTAAGTTGGTACCTAAGTATGTGCATTGCGTGATTAGAGAGAAGATTTCAGATTTGGTTTATGGTTTAGTTAATTTAGATGGGACTAAAATAGGACGATGGCATATTAAAGACTTAAAACCATTCAATGAACCTAACCCTAATGAAAGTTTGTCAGAAGAAGAATAGTTTATATTTACATTATCTTAATTGCTTTACTTTATTTTTTTTTGATGTTGCTCTGTAGAGGTGACGACCTCGTCTTTTTGACTGTTATAAAAGTTGAGCAGAGAATAGCTTACTTTTATTGTTTTGTGCTAAGGTTTTGGGTATTGGCCATATCCCAAACTTAGGTTGATTGTGGTTGATGTTTAGCATCGACTCAGTTTTGCGAGCTTGCGAAGGAGTCACACTCAGGATTTATCATAAGACTGGTATGTCGGTGGTCGCGGGATTTGATTTGCTTATGACCCCAAATAATATCCAGTTCTTGACACTTGGAAGCGAAATTTTGATTAGAGGCAATCAAAGGTGATCTTGAGTTAGGACATGCGCAAGATGTAGCTCGTGTAGTGTGATGTAGAGTACAATTTTTAAGAGCAATTTCAAAGTTTGTTACCCGAGTGGGTGTATTTTTTATTACCTTAATGGTATATTTTGGGTGCAATTAAGAGTAAATTGATTTTGGTTTATCCAGTAAGTCTAAGACTTGGATTATTTTGGTTTAGATCTTCTTCTGAATTGACAAACTGAGGGTATTTCCTATTTTTTTTCAGAGCCGTTCAAACGTTACCTTTGAGTCACTAATTTTTTTTTAAAATTTTTTTTGCATGGACTCATAGGCGTATGTTGAGTTTTTTCGGTTTACTATCAGATTGATAGAGAAGTGAAGCTCTGCAGGAGAACTAAAAGGCTGATCATTTACAGGAAATGAGAGCAGAGTAAGACAGTCGCGTCACAAAGAAATGATCAAAATCTGATACCGAGATGAGAACCTTGTCAAGAGAGGCTAAGCGCAGTGAAGGAAGATTCCTAACCGAATTTTTAGATTTCCGAGAGGTAATCTAGAAGTTTGGGCTGACAGAAAACGGTTATGCCTGATACCTGTAGCAGTTTCTTCTAGAGGCTATTGTCTAGGGAGACGATTAACACCATGATCGAATATTTTAGCTGTCAACGATGTTTTCTTCTTGTTTCTGATTAAGCTGGAAAAGCTCTTGTCGTCTTCAAAAGTTTATTGCGTTGCCACCAAAAGTTTGAGAAATTTTTGCTTCATGTAGCTTTTTAAGCTCATTTTCGTTTTTTTAAATTTCGTTAGAAGCTTGGTTAAGTCAACCTTGTGAACCTTTTAGGTTGTATCCCATAAGTTATTTGTTTTTTACAGGCTGTGATGCACCGGGTGCTAACAGATGCCGTTACGACGTTTGGCAGGGAGTTAGTCTTCCTGAGGAACAGACTGATTGGAAGGGTAGTCTATGGGGGGTGAACGTTTGACCTTTGGGACCTTTAAAGGTTTTGTTACTCAATGGTTATTTCTATTTGAACCAAAGGAGAGCCTAGCTACTGTAGTCGACCTCAGCTCCAATTAGCCTATTAGCGGTGACAGGCTGTTGGCAGTAGTGTGTTTCGGAACACCCTAATGATTAATTTTTTTGGCTTATGGTGGTGTGGTAGACACCGTTTTAGTTTAGTGGATGCTATAATCTACTCTCTTTTGTTGGTGGACTCCAGGGTCACCAATTCTGTATTTTTTTTTTTTTCACCATTCAGTATATCGTGGTGAAGTGTTTGTCTCCTGTTATGTGGGATGGATTGAATGTTTTTCGTTGTTGTTCTAGGGCGAGACCAGTACACGAGGGTTCTTCATGCAACCTGGAGAAGCGCAATGCTGGTTAAGTTTTATTTCTCTGTGTAGCCACCCTGAAGAATGACGGAGAGCGTTTTTTTTTCTGGCTCATGTTTCTAGGCAGATTTGTCACTTTGGTGCGATGTGCCGAAGATTTGATTAGCTTTTGCTAAGAGCTTTCACCAAGCTCAGTATGGAGTTATCATAACCAAGAGTTAGGGATTTGAACTACTGTATATATTTCTGTATATATTACTGTACATATTTCTGTATATATTTCGGTGTATGTTGGTTGCCTGAGGGCATGTGCTCAAAATGCGAGATTTTGAGTCGTTTTGCTTATGGACTCCTATATTTAGGATTATGACTTTAGGGAGGTCCTATTTCGAGACTTGCTGTCTCATATAGTTATGTTGGGAATGTTTCCAAGTATGTTAGTTGCGCGCGGACTAATCATTCTGTTCTTAGTGAACATTGCTTTTTGAAGCAGGATCATTCAGTTTAGTGAATTTTAGCTTTTATAGCTATTCACGGTGTTTAGAGTGAATTTTAGCTTTTATAGCTATTCACGGTGTTAAGAGTGAATTTTAGCTTTTGTAGCTATTCACTGCGCTTATAGTGATTTAGTTAGCTTTTATAGCTGCTCACTATGTTCATGGCGAGTTTGTTCTTTTAGAACGCAGACTTTGTGTAGTCGAGGACTATTTACAGAGTGTTTTCTTGGCGAGGAGCCGAGTTTTTTCTGGCGATACCAGAGTGTTTTGTTGGCGATGAGCTGACGTGTTTTCTGGCGATCAACCAGAGCGTTTTCCCTAGCGACTTTAGCATGTCTAGATGTCTTAGGACGTCGACATTGCGATATAGAGTGCGATTATTTTCTGAGTGCGACTAGTAGTGATACTAGATTTAGAATGTCCTCTTAGCGATGAGCTAGAGCATGGATAGCAATTTTTCCCGAGCGTTTGTCTGGATATTTATCCAGATATATTTTTTTTGGCCTAGTGCTAATTGGTCTGACAAGACTTTTTCTTTTTAGTGTAAGTGTTTGCACTAGAATCATTTTTTTTATTTTTTTTCTTTATTTAAGAATTTTTCTAAATTTCTTTTGCTGAAATAGAAAATTTTCAGACAATCCTTAAAATATCTTAAGGCAGGTGTTCATATTTTATTTCAGTTCACTTTTTTTGATTTAGACAAGAGTCTAGACAGTTATTTTTTTGTTTGGTAACAATAACAGAGCTGATTCTTTTATATAAGAAGACCGCGATTGTTACTTTGAACTGGTATTTCTTATGTTCATGCAAGAATTTTTATTTGCTTTTTGATGTACTTAACCTTAGTGTTTAATTAAGTTAAGTCTAGTTATAAGGTTCTTGTGTACTTGCAAAAATTTTCATTTGGTTTTCATTGTACTTAATATTAGTG
>CM032456.1:118621308-118645913 GCA_019049505.1 Pachyrhynchus sulphureomaculatus
AATTGAAAGTGATACAAAAGTAATACAATTTTAAGAATCACGGACTCGTAGAGCTCTAAAAAGAGATATAACAGGACATATTGTAAGCAAGGCTTCCAGCGCCCCTAACCCCACTTAATTAACCCTTTATATTTGTGACAATAAGCAATAGTGAAAAATGACACAATTTTCAAATTTCTCAACCCCAAAAAGAACGTAAAGCTTGTTATAAAGAAAGCAACTCTAAGACCCTCTTCCACCTCTTAACATCTTATATATTTGACTACAAATAGTTAGGCTGAAAATTGGCTCAGTATCACAACTAAAATCAATGAAAATATAGAAATCTTATCTACTTCCACCACTTTCACTCCCTTTTCCTGAAACTATATAACCTAAAAATTAGAGATTCGATTCCTACTTCAAGAATTTCTTGTGTATTAAATTCAAAATCGATATCTTATTTCGTTCGAGAGTTATGGTGCCAGCAGACAAATATATCGACGGGAATAGGGACGTGTGTTATTCGTAATTCAAAAAGTCTTAATGGTAAAGAAATGCAAAAATCTCGGAGGGCTATTTTTTCATGAATTCAATAATGTCTTTTAACAAATAGATTATTATTTAAAATACCATAATGAAATTGGGTTTCAAAAGCAATAGAGTTCGATTCAAAACTTAACTTCTTGTTAATTTATTAGAGATATCCACTAAATCATCGGAATCGGACATAACATAGTCAATGATCTATTGATCGATGTAGCTCCTTTGATTTCTCTTAGAGTGGTGCATACTAAAATATAAAAGTCATGCCAATACATTATATTCGTGTAAGGTTCTGCTTGTTGCTTTTTACTTTGAGACCTTTTTTATATTGAGAACCTTTTCCTTTGGAATAAACCGCTCACAACAATGTTTCATTTCGGACACACCCTTCTGCGATTCCAGATCAACATGGATAGTCACTTACGCACACACTTTGCTTTACAGTGGGTAAGTTGGGCCTATAAAAAAAAAAAAACAATAAATAATTATTAAGAGCCAAATATTATCAGTTCCAATTTCTATATACTAAAACTAGCTTTCAACGAGAGTTTGGCTTGACTACACCTAAGCTTCTCTTTTTTTTTTTTACTGTCCAAAAATTCACTAAAAAGTGTTTTTGTTGCCTTAATTTTATTAGTGTTGTTAGTGATAACAAGTAACTACTACAGTAATTTTTAAAATATTATTTATTATTTTAAAACAAAGCTATCCTATGCTATATTGTCAATTCATTTAGTTAATATTATCATCTTTCGAGATTTTCTCCATTATTGTCAATGTCATAACAAGGGGAGTTACATGAGCTGAAACTCCTCACCTAATAATTAGTATTAAAGTTAAAATAATTGTGTATCGTAAAAATATTAAGAGATTTCTTTTTTACCTTTTGTCTAATGTAATGTAGATTTAAAACCAATTATGGAAAAATAATTCTTCTTCTTCTTCGTCTTCTTCCTACGTTAGGACCATGTCCTGTGTTCACTTCAAAGGTTTCCCAGAAACAATTGTGATGATGAAGACCAGCTCTCATACCATTATTGGTGGTCTTCCAAGCGGTCGAGGTGTGTTTGGTCGCTTCTCTTTTGCAACCTTAGTCAACCGGTCATTTGGCATTCTGTCCACATGGTCTCTCCATTCTCTTCTCCTCTTCCTTGCCCATCTCACCACATCCTGTATTTCGCACATTTCCCTTATTTCTTCATATCTCTTCCTGTCAAATAAGGTATGTTCTGTTATCGATCTAAGTGTTCGCATTTCTGTTGTTCTTAGGATTCGTTTTGTTATTGTGTTCTCCGCTCTGGTTTCTATCGCGTACGTCATGATCGGTCTTACGCACGTTTTGTATATTCTTACTTTGCTCCTGGTGCTCATATATTTGTTTCTCCAAATCATATCTCTTAAATATCCTGATATTAATGATGCCTTTGTTGTTTGAGTTTTTACTTCCTCCTTAAGATTCCTGGTACTTGTTATGTTTGCCCCTAGATATTTGAAGGACATCACTTGTTCTACACTCTGATCATAAATCGCGAGTTTGCATCTTTTCGGTTCTTTAGATATTGTAAGGGATTTTGTTTTCTTTACAGATATTTGCATATTAAACAGTTTTGCTGTTTGTTAGAACTTATGTAGGAGTAAGTTATCTTCGTCTTCTAATATAATTACCGCATCATCGGCGTAGCATATTATTTTTATTTCTTTGTCTCCCAATCGATATCCTCTCCCAGTTGTCTTTACTTCGTTTATAATTTCGTCCATTATGATGTTAAATAAGATTGGGCTTAGGCTATCTCCTTGTCTGATTCCGGTTGTCATAGGTATTTTATTGCTTAATTTATTTGCCACTCTTACATATGTGTGGTTGTTGATGTTCAACTTTTCGATAGTTTTTATTATATTCGGGTGAATTCCCCTTTTTTGTAGTAGGGTTATGACATCAGTTAACCGTACCCTATCGAATGCCTGGGTAAGATCAATTTTATCTTATTAAACTCTATGGCTTTTTCGGTATTTGGCGGATTACAAATATGGCGTCTATAGTAGACCTGTTCTTTCTGAGCCCTTACTGTTCTTCACAGATTCTAGTTAACATTATTTCTTCTGCTAAAATTTTAGTGAACAATTTTAGTACCGCACTCATTAAGCTGATACCTCGATAGTTTTTTGGATCTGTCCTTTCTCCTTTTTTGAAAATTGGTATCAAGGTGCTTTCTTTCCATTCGGATGGTATAATCTTGGCTGCGAGTATTTTGTTAAAGAAAATCTGTAATTCTTCTAGTAATTTATCACCTCCATATTTGATCATTTCGTTCTTAATTTCGTCCATGCCCGGGGCTTCTCTGTTTTTTAGTTTCGCTGCCATGTGCTGTATTTGGTTCAAGGAAATGGTTCTGTTTGGTTGGGCAACATTTTCATCTTCATGCTGTATTTCCTGTGTTAGTGAATTGGTTTCTGATGGACTATGAGTTTTTCGAAATATCTTTCCCATTCTTCCACCGTAATTTTTGTATTTTGTATGTACTCATTTATTGTTTTTTTTTTCTATTTCTCAGTAGATTCCATATTTTTTTTTTTGTCCTTCGTACAGATTATGTTCCATATGTGTATATTATAGCATTGGCTCTGAATTGTAGGTACGATTTTCTTTTTTCTTCAGCTAATGTCTTAACTTCTTGTTTGAACCAAGGTTTTGTGTTTGGTTTTCCCCTTTCTTTATAGTCTTTCTTCCAAATGCTTCTTCTGCTGCTTCTAGCATATTAGTTTTCAGTTTTGTCCATACCGTTTCTATGTCATCGGATTCTCAAATATCATTTGTGGCTATTTTTTCTGTTAACCTTTGTTGATATAGATGTTTGGTTGAGTCGTCGGATAGAGATTCTGTATTGATTTTGCCTATTTGTTCGACGGGTTCACTACGAAGTCGTTGCATGGTTGTTCGTATTTTTGCTATTACAAGATGGTGATTCGTTCCAGCATTGGCGGAAGCTAAAATTCTCACGTCCTGTATTCTTGTTGGATAAATATTTCTATTTGTGATTACGTAATCAATTGTTGATCTTTGTCCGTGTGTATTTTCGAAGGTGTATTTGTGTTGTGGTTTATGTGGATAAAAGGTGTTGTTAATTCTAAGTTCATTTTGTATGCATAGTTGTATCATTAGTTCACCACTATCGTTTATAGTTTCTTCGTTGAATCGATTTTTGATGAAAAATAATTAATATCATAAATATAGTGCCAGTCTATTGACAGTAATTAGGATTAAAATTAGCTTGATTACTTTGAATTAGTTATTTAATATATATATATATATATATATATATATATATATATATATATATATATATATATATATATATATATATATATATATATATAGTGCCAGTCTATGGACAGTAATTAGGATTAAAATTAGCTTGATTACTTTGAATTAGTTATTTAATATATTACATTTTTATATATATTATCTTTTTTACGTAGATTTTTAATTGAAGAAATATTTGTCATATATATCAACTAAATGTCTGGACTATTAGTAATTTTGTTTCTAAATGTCGTAATAAGTTAAATAATCTAAATAAAACTATTAGCCTAATTGTGAAAGTTTCTCGCTTATAAAAGTAAAGTTAACTCTTAGAGCTACCATAAAACTTTTAGTTTTAACTTAAATAGAGTCGTTAAAATAGATTTGGCAATGTGCTAGAAAGACAATGCGTATCCAAGTTAATTACCATGGGTCTTTTGGGAATAATGAAAACTTTTTCGGTAGTTAGTATAATTAGATTATAATAGAAATAGTAAAAGTCCCATTCTATTAAAATATATTGAATATTTGTCCTTAGTTATGTCTCATTTTAACAAAGAGTATGCGAAGAATCAAAATATTTGCTCTTTTTAAAAAGGAGCTGAATTTATAGAATATAACTTAAGAGGAGTTACACATTGTTCTTTTACAAATTAAATTAAAAAAAAAAAAACACGCCAAGAACTGTGTTTATATGTACTAACCAATAAGCTTAGGGGTTAAACAAATTGTTACATTAATATTCATAACCTCAGATAAAAACGATAAAATTAGTGTCTATATCAGAGTATAAGCACACATACTGCTTTTTTGAAAGTTATGAAATCAAGTTTCGTTTTAAATCAAAAATAACCGGTCAAGTGACGTTGATTGCTTTTGAAATAAAAATTTTTGTTCCGGAAGTATAAAATGATCAGTGACTTTACAAGACACTTCCCAAATGAGTTTTCAACAAAGTTTTTTTCCGATTTTTACTGAAAACTGATAACCTTGAAATTTTTGTTTTTTTATATACCAGATAAATTATTAAAGGTAATGCACTAGTGATAACTTTCGTTCAATCTACACGCTGTAGAGAATATTTTGATCAGTACTTTTCGAGATAAGGGAGGCAGCGATTTTTCGCAATTTTTTAAAAATAGTACAGAGAGAAGTTCCTCAAGTGTTACATTATATATTTTTTTACAGGCTTTCATTTGACACCCCACTCGATGACCTGATAAAAATTTATTTTTTTTAACTTCCGATTTCACCCCCAAAACGAACCCCATATGTCAGAATTTAACTCTCAAAACTACACGGCTCTGATGAGGCCATTAATTCCTATATTAGTGTCAAATTTCAACTTTCTGTGTCCAATTGTTACGGAGAAAAAAAAAAAGACAGACAGACAGCTAGACGGATGGACGGACACCGAAGTGAAAACTACTGGTCAACATTTGAAAAAATACCTGTAATGTTAGTTATTGTGTTAACAATGGCAACGTCAAACAATTTCGGAAAAATAGTTCTTTCAATAAAACTCTCAATATTCGATATACCTAATTGAACTATAAAAGTGTAAAAAGTTAATAAAATGTTTTAAAACAAAAAGCAATAGTGCTGAAAAATGTTAAATAAAAATCATAAACGTATATATATATATATATATATATATATATATATATATATATATATATATATATATATATATATATATATATATATAGGTTAAGATGTATATATAATTAGTATAAATAATGTAAAAATAAGTGAAAAAAACATACAGGTATGAAAAAGAGTATGAAAGAGCAAAACATGAAAGAAAGAAGAGTCAGTGAGACTAGAATAGAAATGTGTAATATAAACTATGAACCACATATACCTGACTATATCGAGGTGGGTTTTTTAACAAATTATTAAATTCCCACCTAAATAAACAAAACATAACAAAAAAAATCTCACAAACAAGCAAAAAATGAACTGCCTTTTAAGGATCTACCGGAAATAGCACTATTATTGAATATCGTACATAAGATTTAAATACCAAGGCGGAATATCAATCGCCGCACCGCAAAGTTTCTCTGCGGATGAGAATGCTGTAGCCATAAAACCGAAACATGTATGTAGAACCTGTAATAATTTATCATTAATATAGATATTTTTGAATTTGAAAATTTGTTTTTATTCATTATTTCTTATTTCTTTGAATCAATAACATTCTCGTGTACATGGTTTCAAAATCATACCATACTTCAAGATGTAGATCAAATTATTTAGTTAATATTATTGTTATTTAAGAATCAATCTCAATTAAACATTTATATTATAAAAAAGGACCTTTTCAAAAACTACGATCCAAGAAGCGCCTTCTTATTTGCCCTTGGTAGTTGAGCTTAAAAATACTATTCCCTAAAGGCATGCCTTATTTAATGGGCAGTCATAAGAAAACTTATAAAATATTGAAGTATCTACTAGGAACTTCAAGTATTAATTAAGTTTCCACTTAATCTGCGATAATAAAGAGAGTAATTTTGTGTGGGCTATCATTACTTTATGGAACTTTTCTATGCAAGAAAAAATAATAAAAAAGCAGTAGAAATTTTAAATTCTTTTATTCCAAGAAGCTAAAGCTAAAAAGATAAAAGAGACAGCCATAGCGTAATGGTGAAGGTATCTGACTTATATGGCAGAAAATCGAGTTCGAATCACGGCTTAGAAAAAAAGAATAAATTAAAAAAAAAAGAAATTACAACGTGACGGTCGCTTCTCTAGGGAAGGCAATGGCCCCGTAGTGTCATGTCTAGTAAAGCCCTCTCAGTTTGGCCGTTCAGAACCGGCATTAAACTGTAGGGCCCCTTTGTCTGTGGAACAGTTAAAAAGACACAGGCAAAGGCGAAAGGGTCGCCTACGTCCGTATGGGATATGGCACTTCAAGAGGAAAGACATAAACGTAAAAAATAAAACAAGATATATCCAAAGGCTCCTCCTTACCTCCTTATATGAGGCAATTTAATCTTTTAGATTATAATTAGGTAAACAACAAAACCAATTTTAGAAATCCATAATCTCAAAAGAAGTTAATTGGAACTTTAGTTTTAACTTGGTTTAATATAAAAGTGTTTTAATTTTAAGCATGAAAAGAAAGTATGCAAGTTAATTATTAATTTAGTGGGACAAATGGAAAACTTTTTAAACGTTATCTAGTTACCCAGAAATAAGCACAAGAGTCAAAGTTCTCTTTAGTTCGAAAATAATGTTGTTTTTTACTCTGTATTTTTCCGACGGGTCTTTGTAGCTTTGAAACTTTGTAGCTAATTAAGCTTAAAAATTGTACCTCTATTAGACTTAAACTGAATTTTTTATTTCCTTTCTGAATTTATTCGCCTAGAGCATAAATTAGGATTTAATGGAGACGGTGATTCCACAGCAACAAGTCAATTATTATTATTTTTTTTTTAAAGAGGCGAACCTCTTTATGGCATTAGAACTAAGCCAACAAGCCAGCATATCTCTTTATTATTTTTATAAGTATACATATTTTTCCTTAAACCTAAACTAAACCTAAAGACGCACACAACACCCAGCCATCACACGGAATCGAACCGCTGAACTCTCGGACAATAGTAGGCAAGGCTAGCGCCTTAACCACTGCGCCAGTCGGTCCGGCGAGTCAATTATTAAAAATAAAAATTCGTGGTAGAGCAAGGTCCAGAGAAGTACGCAGAATATAATTTTTATAAGGAGCAAAATTCACAAGTATTTCATGAAGTTCCGTAAGATCGCGGATTTATGGCTCCCGAGTTTCCTCAGAAATCATTATTTGCGATTTTCAGTTCATGAACTTATCTTCGATACCTGTAATGTTAACGCCATCGATCTTCAAGGCACCGTACTATCTATTAGTGCCTTTTCTTTACCTTAATGATTCGTTGGAATACGTTCAAAAAAATGCATATATAAAACAACACTGAAAAATTTAGTGAACTTTTCCATGGAATTTTATATAAATATTTATTTTTACGAACAAAAATTAAATAAAATTTTAATTTGTGCCGTAAAGCTACATACGTGTATGTGTTACTGGTAACATTCGTAAATAGTTGATTAAATTTATAATTTAATGCTTTTTGTGTAACTCTCCCCAAAATATGTAATACTTACATAATTAAATATGTAAATTATCCAATAATATATTGCTTTTTATATTCACGCCTGCGTGATTTGATGCTGTGGTTTAAGCCCGGCGACGATCCCTTAGTTTTGCTAGTGTTACTCGGAGCTGAAACACCACGATGTCATCAAATATTTACACATATAGACACACACACACACACCTACGTGCGTGCATATTAACACCTTCAGATTTTTAGTTTTTTTTTTAAAATTTCATACAATATATAATTCGATTCAAATTATTAGTTGTGCTTCATGTAGTTATACGTGACATAAATTGTGAGATTATACCTCAAGAGAAATATTTTCCAAATTATTTTCGGATTTCATTACATATTCTTGTGTAGTATATTCTACATGTCTATGTTATATTGTTTATACAATTGGAAATTTACATGAAGACTTGGAAAATCCCCTAAATTGTGTATAAATACATGAACATGATTATCCTCCTAATTATTTTTTAAACTGAAATTCCAGTCTATAACTTTGCTTATGACAGTATGTTTGTTTCTTTATTTATAAGCACTAGTCCCATGATTAGGGTTCTGCTACCACTTTTCGCTTGATTGAAAATAAAAACATGATTCTTTGGAACATCGATGAGCGGTTCGTGATTTGCGTCTATTCTTAAAACATTCTCATGTTTGATTCCTCCTAGATCGGCGCATGCTGAGAATAAAGATCAGCTTGTCACTCCTCACACCATCTCTTAAAAAGCTCTTTTGTATCAGAAACCTCGTATCGTATCTTAAATGCAGTGAGCATATAGCTAGGGTGTGCTCTAGGCTCAATAAGTCTTTTTTACATTATTAATTCCTTAAAAAATTCTTCATTCTAATTAATGTTTACTATGCGTTAGGGAGCACTGTCCTATAATATAATAATTTGTTGACAAGCTGTGAATATTCATTGGCTAATCGTTATTCAAAAATTCGATCGATATTTTATTTACTCTTTAACTCTATTTGTCGCTACATTTTCAGAAATATAAGAGTTTGATCATGGTCTCCATATATATTTTAAAATTATGTCATTAGAGTATAATGAGTTTTTTCATGCCCCATCAAGAAATAATTTGTCTTTTAAGGATGTCCCGTGAAGCCTATGTAAAAACCCCGGCTTATTGTGAAAGCAAGATGTTTAATATGCTTCTTCCGGATGTGAAGGACATTTCTCGTGCACTAGAGGAATTTAAAAAAATATTGTTATGAAATAACTTTTACTCTCTGGAGGTGTTCATTTCTTTTATTTAGGGGGGCATGTGACTTTTTTGTTTCAGTGTTTTAGCTGCTTGATGTGTGTTACATTTGCTACTATACTATTTTACAGGTGTGTCTGATTATAGGATATGTTTTTGTTTATGAGATATTTTGTTTGTGTATTGTTTTATATATTATCAATGATTATTTATTTATTTTACTTATACTTGTGATTGTAGTTGTATTTATAGTTATACTTATATTTATACACATTTTTTTCCTGACGAAACCAATGTTACAAAAATGTAATTTCCGTGGGTAATAAAAGATTTGAATGCAATTGAGTTTAGACTATTCAAGACTGTCTCCCACAAAGTACAGCCTTGAGTGATTAAAGATCAACATGAATCCCTACTTTTGTGTACGCGTCGCAATTGTAGTAATTTAGCAATTTTTTCTGTAGAGTATGAACCACGCTCATAAAAACTGTTGTACTTTTAAAAATTAAAGACCAAGTTTTTACTTACTCTCAAGTGAAGAAATGATAGAATTTGGTTTTTTTTTAATATCATAGAAATGTTATATTCGATAGTGGTTTTCCCTCACAACTTGTGGGTTCAATAAGTTAAGTTTTCTTTTCCATTTAAGAGCACCTTTAACATCCTTTTTGAAGAATCTACCCATTTCAACACACTAAATTATTTGGGTACTTTAAACTAAGTGGTTTATTTACTATATCTGGAAAAAGGCTTTCCACAAATTTTATTATGACTAGTGGAAATGATTTCATAGCTTTTAAAAACATCCAGTTTAACCGGAAGTATTTCGAGTTCTGCTGTATGTGCTATTTGAAGGCAGGATGAAAAACTAACTGCTAAGAAATGTACCAACTATCTTGAGGTAAAATATACTTGTTAATGTCTAGAAAGTGTCAATTTTTACAAATGAATATCTCGGAAATAAATGAATCTAGGATATATTGTACTATATATTATAACATAGAAATTCCCGAACTTTTAGAACAGCCCAAGTGTATTTCAAATATAAAGTGACCCATTTGAAATTCCAACGTTGTCATTGGTTATGGCACAATCTGGCAACACCCTTCAAGATTTTTTCTAAAGCGAGAAAGTCACCTTCTATATCCTCAACAAAATTCTCATTAGAAAGTCTATAGCCACGATCAAATTTTTATTAGAAGGTCTTTCGTATATCACTGAGTGGTTACTAAATTTAGGACACTTTGTATAAATAAATACAAAAAATTAATAAATCAACAATTATTTGATAAGACCAAGGTACATGGTATAGAAAACATCGGTTCATTACCAGAGAATATACAGATCCTGTGGCAAGGAAACGCAAACAATATTATTACTACTAAAATAAATAGAGTTCATACATAACACCCCCTAAAAACTCTCGCTGTGAAGTTTTCTATTTCAAAAACGTCCTAATTGCCATAAGAGACAAATTTAGTCAATACATTGAACACATGATTCTTAAATAAAAGTGCATTCATGGTTATAACATTTGCCAGTAGCCTATGAAATAGTCTTATTTTATGTAATAGGGACTCCTCTCAAGTAAAGGTATGTCATGGTAGGGGATAACCAAATTTATATTACACCTCGTATTATGATTACACAGGCCGACAAATTTTTTACCCAGAAACCAGAATATACTTTTCCGAAGGTTTTTGACGCGCTAAATTGGAATCCGAGGTCAAAATTTTTCTGATGGCTCCGGTTTTCTAGATATTCTAACCTAAAAGTACGAAAATCACGGTTTTTCGATATATTTGAGGTTATGTTACATCGAAAAGCAATTTTTTTTTATGAAACCATTAATGGGGTCCGAAAGAAGTACCCTTCCTCTCTAAAAGGCATTTGGATTTGTCTGGATATCTTTTTTTGTATTTGAGAAATCGTATGTTGAATTTAAGTAGTTGGACTTATTTCTCGATTTTTGGAAAATGAAAGGCATCGAATAAATACAATTCTTCGACGCATTAACTTTTCTTTTTGTTTATTAGACTCGAAATAAGTCTAATCTGAAACATCCTTCACCATAAATTAACAATCGTTACAAAAATTAATGCGTCGAAGAATTGTATTTATTCGACGCCTTTCATTTTCCAAAAATCAAGAAATAAGTCGAAATACTTAATTTCAACATACAATTTCTCAAAGATGAAAAAAGATATCTGGAGAAATCAAATGCCTTTTGAAGAAGAAGAGTAATTCTTTCGGACCCCATTAATGGTTTGATAAAAAAAATTACCCTTCGATATAACATAATCTCAAATATGTCGAAAAACCGTGATTTTTCGTACTTTTAGGTTAGAATATCTCGAAAACCGGAACCGTCAGAGAAATTCGGATTCGAATTCACCGCGTCAAAAACCTTCGGAAAAGTATATTCTGATTTCTGGGTAAAAGGTTTGGCCAAATTTTGTGGGCCTGTGTTATGTACGCCACTACGGACACAAAATTGCTCCAATTAATCCTAACATATACCAAAACTTCTAATGTATACATAGCAAGTACAGTCAGTAATACATAGATCTGACACCAGCAATATTTCTGAGGTCTCTTTTTTGTAACTGAAATACTCTAATGACGCCAGGAGGATGATACAAACTAGTCTAGATTCTTGTTTTTCTCGGCCCTATACGTTCCGGATGTTGAGAGTTCCATAGAATTAACTCCAAACCATCAGAATTTGGTTAGCTAGCCAAGAAATCCTTCTTCTGCCATTACCTCTCTTATTGTCAATCTTGCGCTGGATACTTATTCGTGGTAGTCGGTAGCAGTTAGTGCACAAGCTTCCTCATCGTATAGGAACTTTAAGAACACAAACGGCTTTAAGACTCGTCTCCTGAGACTTAAACTAAAGTTGCGGAAGCAAAGGAGTTGTCTCAGTTTTATAAGTGTAGTTCTGGCTTTCTCAATTCTGATTGTTATTTCTCTGAAAAGGTCATTGAGAATGCATCCCAGAATGTAGCTACTTTCTAGATAGGTTAGTTGTTTACTGTCAAAAATTGAGGCGTCAGTGATACCTTGCATATTGACACGTACTTCTTTTTTGTTTAAAAGGTCCAAATCGTATTTCAGACTGGCCCCATGGACCTTACTCAGAAATTCTTGCAAACCTTCCGACGGGGAGAACAGTGTCGGCAGCGTATCAAATATAAATAACCGTTTACTTTGATACCAGTACTAACGTTCTTGAGAGCTTTCCTGAATATGTGTTCTGAGTAGAGGTTGAACAGTATAGATGAAATTACACATTCTTGATTTACTCCTCTTTTGATTTCTATAAACGCTGTCCCTAACTTAATATTAAACCTATATACGATTAGTTTTTAGATAGTAAGCTTTCACAGCTTCGATTATATAAGAAATTATGGTCCCGATATTAGATTAGGCCATATATAGTGAATTTCCAACATCCTACGTGTTTACACAAGACGTATTCAAATATATTTGCCCACTGGTTGAATCAACAAAAGTCAAGTATCTATAGACTTGTATTCATCGGGCAAACAGCCACAATATATATAGTTTCCACATGTGATACAGACCGTAACTTCCATTGATGTTACTAGTATGTTTATAAATTTCGATAGATATGCTACTCTTACGTTCTTAGAAAATAAAGATATAGGCTAAAACTTTCGTTACTCTTACATTGATGACATGCCTGTAGAGTATTGATCTCCAGCTAATTTTACAAATTATGTCTTTTTAATACATCTTTCATGTTTCTTAATTCCAGGAGTTACGTATGACTATCTCAAATCCGCTATTTTTTATTGTTCACCTCCCAGCCTGAGTAGGGATTTTACCCTTTTTTTATATCCTATAGGATATCGGCGAGGATGTCGTAATACCCATGAACGATGTCCAAGTGCCGAAATATACATTTTTGTATTTCACAGCACCTTTTAGGCAACGCAGTAGTGCTGCAACCAACGCTAGTGCATTTCTGCAAACAACTACTACCTATGTACGTGGCCAGGCCAAATATACTTAAAAAAAAATAATAAATAAGGTATACCGATGTGCCCGGATTGAAACCCGAGACCTTCAGTACCGCAAGTAAGTTACTATGCCACGGAGCCACTGGCCTATATATATATATATATATATATATATATATATATATATATATATATATATATATATATATATATACACGAGGCTAGAAAATATTATAAACACCTCCAGTGTGTAACTAAATATTTCATAAAATAAAATTTATGAAATGGGTAGAAATTTTTCCGTTAACTTGCCATAAAATCACAACTTCGCAGTAAAAGTTCGATACATATGTGCTTTCACATAAAAAAGTGATTGTATCTTGTCACTCATGGCACATCTTGTAGATTTATTCCTGTATTAATAGTAACAAATATATAAAAATACATTTTCGAAATGAACTTTACTTTTTATTTTCTCTTCGTAACCAGGTAATCCAAAGAGCAATAAAGAGGAGAATGCTAAATATTAGACTCCAAGATCGTATTCCTAACATCGAGATACGAAGAAGATCAAAAGCGACAGATTTAATACAACGAATATATATATTAAGGTGGACTTGGGCGAGGCATATCGCAAGGATGAGTGATGATAGATGGATACGCCGTATGGTTGAATAAAGGCCTAAAGAACACAAAAGATCCAGAGGTAGACCACAGACAAGATGGACAGACGATATAAAAAGATTAGCAGGACACGATTGAATGCAAAAAACAAGCAACAGGGCTCACTGGAGACAACTTGGGGAGGCTTACATCCAACTATGAATCGAATAAACTAATAATGATGATGATGATGATACATAAATAACTAAAGACCCTTGTCGACTTAGATAATGTCAGAAGAACCCATTGTTATATTTCTAAATTTTCAAATAATTTTCCTATTTATGATAAAACTAATGACTGGGCCATATATTTAATGTAAACTTTCATGGGAGCACTACTAATTTTGAATTATTATATTTCTAAATTTTCAAATAATTTTCCTATTTATGATAAAACTAATGACTGGGCCATATATTTAATATAAACTTTCATGGAAGCACTACTAATTTTGAAATTTTAACACAAGATATATCTTTTGCTTGAAAAATAGATTGATTCATATCTTATGTTCTTAATTATTTTTAAGCGCTTATATTTTTTTTCTGTGTATTTAACTAATATTTATTAACAATCTAACTTGGGTTTATTTGTTTAGTCAAATCATATTGTGTCATTTGATGATCATGATAACTATTAAATGACCTATGCAAAGTAACATGTTAGATAGATAGATAATAAAAAATCACATTTCAGTCCTTGAAATGATATTGATTTCGAAACTAATTATATCAGATCATACGCTCCGACGTCAATGGAATGAAAAACTTTTGCTTAGGTTTGTCCTTGACTCATCTCTTCTGTCTAGAACCTCAACATATAGTAATTAAAAGAGATAATTTATAACCGTGTATAAATCCTTGTAATCATTTATGTAACTCTTCACTACCCGGCGCGTAAAAAACTTTTCTGGTTAAATCAGCCTCAAAAACTTATCCATCAATCCATTCATCTTTCACCTGAGTTTTATCCATTTTTTTTAAAGTTTGCCCCTAATGCAGCGTACGCCCTAACCACGGCTCGAATGATGCTATTCTTCAAACTTTATATAAAATAATAACATAAAAATAACGCTTGTGTTGGATTATTATTAAGATCATTTAATTTAAAACAAAAAAATTGCATTTTACAGAATACTCCCATATCCATTCATTATTTTTCTCAACGATAATTATTATTTTTACTTACTTGAATTAATTTTTAAGAGATTATAAACTTTTAGACCCACAATTAATTAATAAAGCCGACAAAATTAATTAAATTCCTTCTAAAAACTCTTTTGTTAAATTTTTCGGTTTTAAAATTAATTTACCAATTTCAACCTCTTTCTACAAAAATAAAAGCATTCTTAAGGCAATCCAAGCGAACAATGATTTCAGTAATTATTTAACAGCGTGCTTAAAATTTGAAGTATTATAGGGAAATGGGCCCAACTATGGAAGTTTCATTTTCTTCCCTAATCTTAGTAATTATAAAAAACAAATTCTGGATGACACATTTTGTAATTGAGATTTCAGCACCTGCTGAAATAAATATATGTAGTTTTCAAAGACAATGAAGGCAAATGCAAACATTTACAATATAAACATTTTTGATATGTTTCGATAATATTCAATAACAATGGTGGTTCTAACAATCGGAGTTCCTACACATTTCTATAACACCTGAGGATGTTTACTGTCTCTGAGATAATTTACTTAGAATACAGATACAGAGGATTGGTTCTTTTAGATTGTTTAGGCCGATGAGTTCGTTCGATGATTATTATCCAAATATATTAGCGTGAGAATTTATTAAAAATTCGAATAGGTGATTCAAAAAGTGTCGCGCGCCAAACAGGTTAATTTGAATCGATATTACTTGTTTTCAGAGTGTAAAAAAAGACAAAAAAAATAATCGAAAGATGGCTTTTTGAAGATGACACATTCAACTTTCCGATGATACTAATAGTTTTTGTTTTTGTTGCTTTATAATTTGTAAAACTTCAAACGAAATTTTTGTTTTTATGATTTTAACGGGCATACAGTAAATTACAAATATTTAATGAAATGTAATATTGGAAAAAAATTCTTGTGCATATAAATTATACCTTATAATCCGTTTGTTTTGGAGTTGAGAGCACACAACATGGGTTATAAACATTAAAATGTCATAAACCATAAGCGTCCGAAATTTCTCTACCAATTATTTGCATTTCGCGGAGTCTGTAAATCTGCATTTTCCCTGTGAGAAAAGACGAGTATACTTAACTTCCACGATGCCCTAGTGCATTAACAGCCAACAAGCCAGGTCCGTGAAATTGTGGAAACCTGTGCCAACATGACGGGAGTTGGATCAGCAACTATTTATAGACTTTTAAAAGAAAGAGACGAACGAACTTCAGAATGTCAAAGGAAAAGAGCCCTTAGAGGTCGATGAAGACTTTAAAAATGCAATAAGAAGAAAAGTACACCTTTTTTTTATTAAGAAAGAAATACCTACACTACATAAAGCTTTGCAAGAAATCAAAGAAAACCAGGACTTACCATATTTAAAAAAATGGAAATTATGGAAAATCCTTCATAACTTGAATTTGCGTTGAGAAAAACACAATAGAAAAACTATTCTTATCGACAAAACAGAAATAATTTGTTGGAGAAGAGAATATCTACGAGCAATTAGAAAATTTCGAGCCGAAGGAAGAAATATTTTTTATTTAGATGAGACTTGGGTTAATGAGGGACAGACAGTGAAAAAATTCAGTCAGTCAACTGGATTACAACCCCTTTCAGGAAAAAGATCCCAGGCTAATTATAGCACATATGGGTAGTAAAAACTGATTTCTCAAGGGTGGCTTGTCAAATAAAGATTATCATGAGGAGATGACGGCCGATGTTTTTGAGAAGTACAAATGATTGAATGTATACCAGCAGTATCACTAATAATATTAGACGATGCCCCATGCCATTCTCGATTATTAGAACGACTCCCGACAAATTCATGGAAGAAAGCGTATATTCTTCAATGGATAAGAGACAAAAATCTCAAACATAAGAATGGTATGTTAAAAGCGGAACTCAAAATTGCGAAACAAAATAAGACACAGTTCAAGAAATACTGAGTCGATAAGATGATAAAGGAGCGGAATATCATAGTGCTTAGATTACCTCCATATCATTGCGAATTGAATCCCACAGAGCTAAATTGAGCACAAATGAAAGGTTTCGTTACAAGAGAAAACAGCACATTCAAACTTTAAGACGTAAGACGGAATAGAGAGGATCAAGGAGATAATTGGAAAAATGCCATTCGAAATGTTATAGAAGAAGAAAATAAAATGTGAAAACATGACTGATAAAAAGAAACTGTGGAAATAGAATCCTCAATTATCAATTTAAAAGAAGTCGAGTCTTCAGATTTTGAAGATGATGAATGTTTTTGATTGTAATTAAAGTACTTATATATCTTGAATTGTGAATTTGTATATACATAAATATATAGATTAAAAAATTTTTGGTAATAAATCTTATATTTCTATAACTTTATTTTTAAGATAATTTTATTTATTAAACACTAAAAGCAGGTTACGCTCAGACGGCTATGCTACCGATGAATCTTCATTTAAATTGTATGTATAGCAGAGGTTTTCTACCTAAAATAGGGTGAACCCTTAAAAATAATTCAAAACAGGTAGCAAAATTCAGTAAAATGCATAAGAAATCTCTTTTTTTTTTGGCGCACCCCAATATGTATTTGCATCTACAATGAGATAATTCTGCTGTCAATTCCAAACAAATACACTATAAGTTTCAATATAAGAATAATTTACTTACTAATATACCCACATTGTGTTATTCAAAAATAACCGGTCAAGTGCAAGTTGAACTTGCGCAATTAGTGTTCCGTACGTTGATTGCTTTAAAATAAAAAATGTTGTAACGGAAGTATAAAATGATCAGTGACTTCACAAAACACACCCCAAATGAGTTTTCAACAAAGTTTATTTTCAATCTTTACTGAAAATTGATGACCTTGAAATTTCTGGTTTTTTATATACCAGATAAATTATTGCAGGTAATGCACTCGTGATAATTTTCGTTCAATCTACACCCCGTGGAGAATATTCCAGAACTTTTTCAAAATTTTTTGAGACTTTTCGAGATAAGGCGGGTGGACAGCGATTTTTCGCGATTTTTTAAAAATAATACAAAGAAAAGTGCGCGCAAGTATCACATTATATATATTTTTTACTCGTGTTTTCACAAGCTTTCATTTGACACTACACTCGATTACCTAGTAAGAAAATTTTTTTTCACTTCCCAAAACTAACCCCTTAAGTCAAAATTTAACTTTCAAGACTACATGGCTCTGATGAGGCCATCAATTCCTATATTATTACCAAATTTCAACTTTCTATGAGAAATAGCTTCGGAGAAAATCGGGTGTGACAGACGGACAGACACCGAAGTGATCTTATAAGTGTTCCGTACGGAACACCAATTAGTCTTAAAATATGAAAATTTTTCTGCTGCAGTCCGGCAATTTTACGTTCAAAGCGTTGCGAAATGGTCAAATTTTTTTTTACTTACAGTTAAAAGTATACTTGATATTAGAAAATCATTAAAAAAAAAAATAAAAATTTTAAAAAACTTTCTCTTTTTGTAATATTGCTCTATTATATATATATATATATATATATATATATATATATATATATATATATATATATATATAATATATATATATATATATATATATATATTATATATATATATATATATATATATATATATATATATATATATATATATATATATATATATATTAATCATATATGTAATTTAGACTTAAAATAAAAAAATATATTTAAAGATGGAAAATGAAAGATAAAAGTCTAAACTTTAGGTATAAAGTATTTATATTTCACTTAAATATCCAAATACAAAGAAAACAGTTATTGAAAACACAAATATTCTAAATTACTCAAAGAAAATTTGTTAATAGCGATCGGAGATGAAACGCGCGCTCAGCGCCACCAGCTCGATCTATTTTCTGTGTGTCGCACGCTCACCTTGTATACTGTATATTGTTAAATAAACTTTTAAATGAAAAATAATTAACTCTAAGTTTAAATTAAGTATTGGTTGCTGTTTAGTGAAATGATCTATTATCTATTCTTCAATCATTACAAGAGGGTAGTAATGATGAAAATTGTGAACAAATTGAAGAAGAAGAAAGTGACTAAAAAATAATGGTTATTATTTTATTAATATTTCTGTTATACATGTTTTGTAATTTATTCTTTATTTTATTGTATTGTATTTACACAATTATTATTAAATATATTCATTTTTTATATAAATAAATATATTTTCATTTATTCTTTTTTTATATAAACTGACTGCCATTTTGGATGACCTATTTTGAATTTTTTAAATCTGTACCCAGATTCTGAATCAGCAGCCCAAAAAAAACCCTTGGTAGACACTTTAAAAAAAGAGAATTAGAAAATTAAGTATATTACGTACTCTTTAGCCGCCATATTGGATCCGCCATTTTGAATTTTTCTGTCATCAGATTCTTAAATAGCACCCCTAGGAACCCCTTAATAGCCAATTTCAAAATATTTAGCGGTATAGAGAAACGTTAATTTGATCATAAATGAGGTTGGAAGCATGATTTCCACTACAACTGAAGGGGTTAAACTATTTTATTTTAAATAGTTTTTTAAAATTACGGTAAAACTAAAAAAAATAATTTATATACCATTGTTCTCTAGAGTTTCCCGTTCTTTCATGTGGTGCTATTAGTTTTTCGATATCGTTTTTATTTTTCGAGATATTGGCGAAAAACCGAATTTTTAATTTTATTTTCGATTTTGTAGCTTAGCATACATTTTAGAGCAGGGGTGCTCAAACGGTCGATCGCGATCGACAAGTCGATCGCGAGTGCTTTTTGAGTCGATCTCGAGAAAAAAATTCCGATATAGAACTATTCACAGATTTTGTTTTAGGTAACTAAAACAAAATGTATTGAATAAACTACTAAAATTTATTCGATCCACAATTAGGCCAGAATAACCCCCTCATCACTTTCTTTTATCGTAATAACCCCCTGCTAGCGGCAAAAGGCGGCTTTATCAAAGGAACGAGCGGTACTTGTCAAAGAAAAGCCGCGTTTTTGATTCCCGCCGATTTTTCTAGAAACTTCGGGCGGCGTGTTTGACGGGAACATTCGAGACTTCGTTCGCGCCGATATAAATGTTGCGCCTGCAGGAATAGGAGTCAGTCTGAGTTGTAACTTGAAGGCGATACATCGATACAAAGTTTATTAATAAATAGTCCAAAATGAGTGCGGCGAAGAAAAGTAAAACTTATCATTTTATTAACGATTGGGAGGAAGAATTTTTCTTTTGTATGGTAAAGGATAAGTGCATTTGTCTCATTTGCTGTGCGTCAGTTGCAATACCTAAGCGTGGGAACTTAGAGAGGCATCATAAAACGGTTCATAAAAACTATGAAAAGGATTTTCCGTCACAGAGTGAATTAAGAAAACTAAAAGTACGTGATTTGATAACTTGTTTGAAAAAAGAACAAACCATGTTCACAAGACCAGCCAAACAATCAAAAGCTGCAACGATCGCGTCATTTAAAATATCTCATATATTGGCGAAACACAAGAAACTATTTGATGATGGATTGGTTGTGAAGGAAGCATTTATTGAAGTGGGTGAGACTTTATTTGGAGATTTTAAAAATAAAACATAGAATATGTCTGCTATTAGAGAACTTCAGTTATCTCGTCCGACTGTCACAAGGCGTGTTGAAGTCATGAGTCAGGACATGGCAGATAAACTAAAACCTGATATCATGGAATGTACATACTTTTCTTTACAGTTCGACGAATCCACCGATATGACAGACACTGCCCAGCTGTGTATTTTTATTCGAAGGGTATTCAATGACATGTCGGCTAAGGAAGAGTTTTTGACAATGATTCCTCTGAAAGGAAAGACCCGTGGCGAAGATATATATGACGTTTTCTTCAATTTTGTAACAAACTACAAGCTACCAATATATAAACTAGTGTGGATTACAACCGATGGAGCACCAGCAATAACTGGAAACGAAAACGGTTTTGTGGCATTGTATCGAGCTAATGATGATTTCCCTTCATTTTTCTCCTTCCATTGCATTATACATCAACAAGTTTTGTGTACAAAAGTTCTAAACATGGAGGAGATTATGGGCATTGCAATAAAAATTTTGAATTCTATCCGTGCACGTAGCTTACAACGACGGCTCTTTAAATTGCAGTTGGAAGAAAGTGAGTTAGCTGAACACACTGATTTAGTTCTTCACACGGACGTCAGGTGATTGAGTCGCGGAAAATTCCTAGAAAGGTTTTTCTGGACGAAAGAGGTGATGACACTCAGATGTTGAAAAACGGAAAATGGCTGACTGATTTGGCATTTTTGACAGACATCACAATGCATTTAAACACCATTAATTTGGAGCTTCAAGGTAAAGGAAAAACTATTATTGAGATGATTAGCGCAATAAACGCATTCAAAAGTAAATTGCAACTTATGATAGATCAACTGACAAGAAAGGATCTGAAAAATTTTCCGTCTTTGAAAGCAAGGATTCCTCAGTTGAATTATGATATTTATGAGGTAGAATTATCAAATATTTTGGGCCAATTCGAAATACGTTTTTATAATTTCAGTAAATTGGCAAATATCGCATCATTTATGAGTTATCCTTTTTCGTGTAAAAACATTGAGGAATTAGCTACTGAAATAGCAAGTCAGTTTAACATGGACTCATGTTCTGTTGAAAATGAGTTAGTGCAGATTATATCAGATATACATCTCAAAGCCACAGCATCTGATACAAAATTCTGGTGTTTTATATGTGAAGATAAATATCCGAATCTAAGGCAAATCGCCGTTCAACTGACGGCAATGTTTGGGTCAACTTACTTGTGCGAGTCTGTATTTTCTGAAATGAAGATAATTAAGTCAAAATATCGCAATCAACTAACTGACGAACATATGTCATCATGCTTGCGATTAGCACTCGGTAATTACGTACCATCTTATGAAAAGTATGCTGAGGACATGCAGTGCCACGCTTCAACATCCAAAGTCACTCTTTAGTTAAGTTTAGACACTAGAACTCGTTTGTTTTGTAAGAACCAATAAACTCGCAATTTTGAATAATTATGAGTTTTTTCATTGACATTTTAGAGCAGACCTACAATTACCTTGACTAAATGCATAATATGCGGAAAACTAATATCTATGCCACGATACACCCTACCTAGACGACAATCCTGCATCACGCTTACTTGCAGCCTCTCAGAGTCGATCGATCGTAGTCTAACAATATTAAGGCAGATCGCCAACAGTTCAAGTTTGAGCACCCCTGTTTTAGAGCATCAAACTTTTTATCGTATTCTACTTCCAAAAAACTACCTGTATGCCAAAATGCAGCCTGTTAACATTTAATGAGAGCTTTTCGTCAAAATTTGCCTCTGACGACTGGGCTAGTGATGGTGTAGGTAAAAACTTACACCTACAAAGCTGTTCGTGAGATGAGCTGTATCGAGTTGTGTTAATGTCCGAAGACCTTAACTAGTGTATAAGTAGGAGTTACAAGTATAGCTACATGCCTAATTTTTTAAGGTTTCCTTCTGTATGTGCACTAGTGTCAATACAAAATAAATAATTAAGATATACATAAAAATTTAATTTACTCAAGGAGGATAAAAGCATTGTAAACTTATTTCAAATTAAAATATTTTAAATATCCTGCCACCTGTATTTTATTATTTGCTACTCTTCAACTAGCTAACAAGATCCCACTTAATAATATTCCTTCAAAATACTTCGCCTGAAAATCCTACACATTACTACCTTCTGAATTAGGAAGTAGAAAAGGTCATATAAATCTTTAAATACCTCGTCAACTAGTGAATTTTGTTTAAAGACCTAAAGACTTTTAATTCAACACGGGTCACAACCCATTCCTCGTTGAATTAGATTTGTTGAACCGTAAAATACAGGAGACGTCCAAATGACAAATGTACAGACAAAGCGGGCCTATATTTATTTTCCAAAAGAGATTTCTTACAATTGACCTGCTTTATTTGTTACGCTTGAACTAAAGGAAAATAAATAAAAAAATTAACTTAATATACTCTTAGTAAATTTTTTTTTGTTTAAATTTGCTTTGAATTCCTTAATTTTCAATTTGCATTTTGAATGAAAATGTATATTTTTTCTTTATATTGTAATTTTAACATGAAATAAAAAAAGGTCCCCCGTATTCTTGTATAAACTGATTTTTAGAAGAAAACGTTTTTTTTTATCTAATTTAATTTTTAAATGAAATTCAGTTATGTACTAGAGTTGATATTTATTGATTGATTTCTCAATTGTACTTTTAGCAGTGACGTGCGTAGTGATAACAAGAGACGAATTTTTTGCCAAAACTCGTCAACAAATCTTTTTTCTGCTCAAGTTGATAATTAGCAATAGAAAAAAATACAAAGTGTTATGATTTAAACATAATAATCATCATCATCATTAGCTTATTACATCTATAGTTGGATGTTATCTCCAATGTTGTTTGCTTTTTGCCTCCAATCGTGTCCCGTTCATCTTTTTATGTCGTCCGTCTATTTTGTGTCTGGTCTAGCATCTTTTATATTCTCTAGGCCTCCATTGCCTCCAGTTCCACCTTAATATATCTTCGTTGTATTACATTTGTTATTTTTGATCTTCTTCGTATCTCTTATACAATCTTGAAGTCTAATATTTAGCATTCTCCTCTCCATTGCATGCACATAATAACAGATATTTAACTTGCGTAAATTTATATCATATCATATAATATATATATATATATATATATATATATATATATATATATATATATATTATATATATATATATATATATATATATATATATACAGTACAATCCCGATTATCCGAATCGCGATTATCTGAAATCCGGCTTATCCGAAACAAACTGTTAAAAAGCAAATTGTATTCCCATTAAACGAAAAAATCCCCATTATTCGAAACAGACGATGAGTGGTTTCCTTAACGCGTCGGGGACTTCCCGACGTCTAGAATTTCACCGCTGTCTATGTTTTGGTTAGTCGACGAGTGTTATAAACTACTCATTACGTCTATTATTATCGCAGAGGTAATAGTTTCGTTTTAATAGATATTTTACAAAATGGAGCGTTATAATAATAAGCGTAAACGTGTTGTTATTACCTTAAAAGAGAAACTTGAAGCAATTCAACGTTTAGATAATGGTGAACTTCTTACAAATATAACGAAGGATTTAGCCGTAGCCGTGAGTACTGTTTCAGAGTGGAGAAAAAATCGCGAAAAAACTTGAAAAATGGTGTAGTGTTTTGTCATCGCCGACACAGGCACGAAAAAGTATGAAAAGTGATGAATACCAAAAAGTGGATGATTCTTTATTTGTATGATTTACACAGAATCGAGAACGTGGAATACTAATTTCAGGAACAATTTTAAAACATAAGGCAGTGAATTTAAGCGAAGAGTTGCCGGTTATTGAAGCGCCTGTAAATTTTTCTGCAAGTGATGGATGGCTAGACAGGTGGAAAAAAAGATATGATGTACGTCAACTGAAAGTTTGTGGAGAAAGATTGTCGGCTGATGTATCTGTTACAAAAAAATTTGCAGAGAATTTTGAACAGCTTATGAAAGAATATGGTTTACAACCACACCAAATTTATAATTGTGA
>CM032456.1:118646013-118671161 GCA_019049505.1 Pachyrhynchus sulphureomaculatus
AAATGCATATTATAAAACAACACTGAAAAATCTTAGTGAACTTTTCCATGGAATTTATATAAAATATTTATTTTTAATAACGAACACAAAAATTAAGATAAATTTTTTTAATTTGTGCCCGTAAAGCTACATATGTCTATGTGTTTACTGGTAAACATTTCGTAAATAGTTGATTAAAATTATATATTTAAAATGCCTCTCTTTGGTGTAGACTCTCCCCAAAATATGTAATACTTACATAATTAAATATGTAAAATGAATCCATATAATATACTGGCTTTTTTATATTCACGCCTGGCGTGACTTTGAACGGCTGTGGTTTAAGCCCGGCGACGATCCCTTAGTTTTGCTATGTGTTACTCGGAGCTGAAACACCACGATGTCATCAAATATTTACAACATAACACACAAACACACCATACGTGCGTGCATATTAACACCTTCAGATTTTTAGTTTTTTTTTTTAAATTTCATACAATATATAATTCGATTCAAATTATTAGTTGCGCTTCATGTAGTTATACGTGACATAAATTGTGAGATCATACCTCAAGAGAAATATTTTCCAAATTATTTTCGGATTTCATTACATATTCTTGTGTAATATATTCTACATGTCTAATGTTATATTGATTTTATACAATTGGAAATTTACATGAAGACTTGGAAAATCCCCTAAATTGTGTATAAATACATGAACATGATTATCCCCTCCTAATTATTTTTTTAAACTGAAATTCCAGTCTATAACTTGCCTGATGACAGTAGGTTTGTTTCTTATTTATAAGCACTAGTCCCATGATTAGGGTTCTGCTACCACTATTCGCTTGATAGAAAATAAAAACATGATTCTTTGGAACATCGATGAGCAGTTCGTGATTTGCGTCTATTCTTAAAACATTCTCATGTTTGATTCCTCCTAGATCGGCGCATGCTGAGAATAAAGATCAGCTCGTCACTCCTCCCACACCATCTCTTAAAAAGCTCTTTTATATCAGAAACCTCGTATCGTATCTTAAATGCAGTGAGCATATAGCTAGGGTGTGCTCTAGGCTCAATAAGTCCTTTTTTACATTATTAATTCCTTAAAAAATTTTTCATTCTAATTAATGTTTACTATGCGTTTAGGGAGCACTGTCCTATAATACAATAATTTGTTGACAAGCTTTGAATATTCATTGGCTAATCGTTATTCAAAAAGAATAATTCGATCGATATTTTTATTTACTCTTTAACTCTATTTGGTCGCTACAATTTCAGAAATATAAGAGTTTGATCATGGTCTCCATATATATTTAAAATTATGTCATTAGAGTAATAATGAGTTTTTTTCATGCCCCATCAAAAAATAATTTGTCTTTTAAGGATGTCCCGTGAAGCCTATGTAAAGACTCCGGCTTATTGTGAAAGCAAGATGTTTAATCATGCTTCTTCCGGATGTGAAGGACATTTCTCGTGGAATTTAAAAAAATATTGTTATGAAATAACTTTTTTACTCTCTGGAGGTGTTCATTTCTTTTATTTAAGGGGGGCATGTGACTTTTTTGTTTCAGTGTTTTTAGCTGCTTGATGTGTGTTACATTTGCTACTATACTATTTTACAGGTGTGTCTGATTATAGGATATGTTTTTGTTTATAAGATATTTTGTTTGTGTATTGTTTTTATATATTTATTAATGATTATTTATTTATTTTAACTTATATTTGTAATTGTAGTTGTATTTATAGTTATACTTATATTTATACACATTTTTTCCTGACGAAACCCAATGTTACAAAAATGTAATTTACGTGGGTAATAAAAGATTTGAATGCAATTGAGTTTAGACTATTCAAGACTGTCTCCCACAAAGTACAGCCTTGGGTGATTAAAGATCAACATGAATCCCTACTTTTGTGTCGCGTCGCAATTGTAGTAATTTAGCAATTTTTTCTGTAGAGTATGAACCACGCTCATAAAAACTGTTGTACTTTTAAAAATTAAAGACCTAGTTTTTACTTACTCTCAAGTGAAGAAATGATAGAATTTGATTTTTTTTTAATATCACAACTTGTGGGTTCAATAAGTTAAGTTTTCTTTTCCGTTTAAGAGCACCTTTAACATCCTTTTTGAAGAATCTACCCATTTTAGCACACTAAATTATTTGGGTACTTTAAACTAAGTGGCTTATTTACTGTATCTGGAAAAAGGCTTTCCAAAAATTTGATTATGACTAGTGGAAATGATTTCATAGCTTTTAAAACATCCAGTTTAACCGGAAGTATTTCGAGTTCTGCTGTATGTGCTATTTGAAGGCAGGATGAAAAACTAACTGCTAAGGAATGTACCAACTATCTTGAGGTAAAATATACTTGTTAATGTCTAGAAAGTGTCAATTTTTACAAATGAATATCTCGGAAATAATGAATCTAGGATATATTGTACTATATATTATAACACAGAAATTCCCGAACTTTTAGAACAGCCCAAGTGTATTTTCAAATATAAAGTTGCCCATTTGAAATTCCAACGTTGTCATTGGTTATGGCACAATCTGGCAACACCCTTCAAGATTTTTTCTAAAGCGAGAAAGTCACCTTCTATTTCCTCAACAAAATTCTCATTAGAAAGTCTATAGCCACGATCAAATTTTTATTAGAAGGTCTTTTGTATATCACTGAGTGGTTACTAAATTTAGGACACTGTATAAATAAATACAAAAATTAATAAATCAACAATTATTTCATAAGACCAAGGTACATGGTATAGAAAACATCGGTTCATTACCAGAGAATATACAGATCCTGTGGCAAGGAAACGCAAACAATATTCTTACTAATAAAATAAATAGAGTTCATACATAACACCCCCTAAAAACTCTCGCTGTGAAGTTTTCTATTTCAAAAAACGTCCTAATTGCCATAAGAGACAAATTTAGTCAATACATTGAACACATGATTCTTAAATAAACGTGCATTCATGGTTATAACATCTGCCAGTAGCCTATGAAATAGTCTTATGTTTATGTAATAGGGACTCCTCTCAAGTAAAGGTATATCATGGTAGGGGATAGCCAAATTTATATTACACCTCGTATTATGATTACACAGGCCGACAAATTTTTTACCCAGAAACCAGAATATACTTTTCCGAAGGTTTTTTGACGCGCTAAATTGGAATCCGAGGTCAAAATTTTTCTGATGGCTCAGGTTTTCTAGATATTCTATCCTAAAAGTACGAAAATCACGGTTTTTCGATATATTTGAGGTTATGTTACATCGAAAAGTTATTTTTTTTTATGAAAACTATTAATGGCATCCGAAAGAAGTACCCTCCCTCTCTAAAAGGCATTTGGATTTGTCTGGATATCTTTGTTTGTATTTGAGAAATCGTATGTTGAATTTAAGTAGTTGGACTTATTTCTCGATTTTTGGAAAATGAAAGGCATCGAATAAATACAATTCTTCGACGCATTAACTTTTCTTTTTGTTTATTAGACTCGAAATAAGTCTAATCTGAAACATCCTTCACCATAAAATTAGCAATCGTTACAAAAATTAATGCGTCGAAGAATTATATTTATTCGATGCGTTTCATTTTTCAAAAATCAAGAAATAAGTCGAAATACTTAATTTCAACATACGATTTCTCAAAGATGAAAAAAGATATCCGGACAAATCAAATGCCTTTTGAAGAGGAAGAGTAATTCTTTCGGACCCCATTAATGGTTTGATAAAAAAAAATTACCCTTCGATATAACATAACCTCAAATATGTCGAAAAACCGTGATTTTTCGTACTTTTAGGTTAGAATATCTCGAAAACCGGGAACCGACAGAGAAATTCGGATTCGAATTCACCGCGTCAAAAACCTTCGGAAAAGTATATTCTGATTTCTGGGTAAAAGGTTTGGCCAAATTTTTGTGGGCCTGTGTTATGTACGCCACTACGGACATAAAACTGCTCCAATTAATCCTAACATATACCAAAACTTCTAATATATACATAGCAAGTAGAGTCAGTAATACCTAGATCTGACACCAGCAATATTTCTGAGGTCTCTTTTTTGTAACTGAAATACTCTAATGACGCCCAGGAGGATGATACAAACTAGTCTAGATCCTTGTTTTTCTCGGCCCTATACGTTACGGATGTTGAGAGTTCCATAGAATTAACTCCAAACCATGAGAATTTGGTTAGCTAGCCAAGAAATCCTTCTTCTGCCATTACCTCTCTTATTGTCAATATTGCGCTGGATACTTATTGGTGGTAATCGGTAGCAGTTAGTGCACAAGCTTCCTCATCGTATAGGAACTTTAAGAACACAAACGACTTTAAGACTCGTCTCCTGAGACTTAAACTAAAGTTGCGGAAGCAAAGGAGTCGTCTCAGTTTTATAAGTGTAGTTCTGGCTTTTTCAATTCTGATTGTTATTTCTCTGAAAAGGTCATTGAAAATGCATCCCAGAATATAGCTACTTTCTAGATAGGTTAGTTGTTTACTGTCAAAAATTGAGGCGTCAGTGATACCTTGCATATTGACATGTACTTCTTTTTTTGTTTAAAAGGTCCAAATCGTATTTCAGGCTTGCCCCACGGACTTACTCAGAAATTCTTGCAAACCTTCCGACGGGGAGAACAGTGTCGGCAGCGTATCAAATATTAATAACCGTTTACTTTGATACCAGTACTAACGTTCTTGAGAGCTTTCCTGAATATGTGTTCTGAGTAGAGGTTGAACAGTATAGATGAAATTACACATTCTTGATTTACTCCTCTTTTGATTTCTATAAAATCTGTCGCTAACTTAATATTAAACCTATATACGATTAGTTTTTAGATAGTAAGCTTTCAACAGCTTCGATTATATAAGAAATTATGGTCCCGATATTAGATTAGGCCATATATAGTGAATTTCCAACATCCTACGTGTTTACATAAGACGTATTCAAATATATTTGCCCACTGGTTGAATCAACAAAAGTCAAGTATCTATAGACTTGTATTCATCGGGCAAACAGCCACAATATATATAGTTTCCACATGTGATACAGACCGTAACTTCTATTGATGTTACTAGTATGTTTATAAATTTCGATAGATATGCTACTCTTACGTTCTTAGAAAATAAAGATATAGGCTAAAACTTTCGTTACTCTTACATTGATGACATGCCTGTAGAGTATTGATCTCCAGCTAATTTTACAAATTATGTCTTTTTAATACATCTTTCATGTTTCTTAATTCCAGGGGTTACGTATGACTATCACGAATCCGCTTTTTTTTTATTGTTCACCTCCCAGCCTGAGTAGGGATTTTACCCTTTTTTTATATCCTATAGGATATCGGCGAGGATGTCGTAATACCCATGAACGATGTTCAAGTGCCGAAATATACATTTTTGTATTTCACAGCACCTTTTAGGCAACGCGGTAGTGCTGAAACCAACGCTACAGCATTTCTGCAAACAACTACTACCTATGTACGTGGCCAGGCCAAATAATTTAATAAAAATTATTTAAATAAGGTATACCGATGTGCCCGGATTGGAACCCGAGACCTTCAGTACCGCAAGTAAGTTACTATGTCACGGAGCCACTGGCCTATATATATATATATATATATATATATATATATATATATATATATATATATATATATACCCGAGGCTAGAAAATATTATAAACACCTCCAGTGTGTAACTAAATATTTCATAAAATTTATGAAATGGGTAGAAATTTTTCCGTTAACTTGCCATAAAATCACAACTTCGCAGTAAAAGTTCGATACATATGTGCTTTCACATAAAAAAGTGATTGTATCTTGTCACTCATGGCACATTTTGTAGATTTATTCCTGTATTAATAGTAACAAATATATAAAAATACATTTTCGAAATGAACTTTACTTTTTATTTTCTCTTCGTAACCAGGTAACCCAAAGAGCAATAAAGAGGAGAATGCTAAATATTAGACTCCAAGATCGTATTCCTAACATCGAGATACGAAGAAGATCAAAAGCGACAGATGTAATACAACGAATATATATTAAGGTGGACTTGGGCGAGGCATATCGCAAGGATGAGTGATGATAGATGGATACGCCGTATGGTTGAATAGAGGCCTAAAGAACACAAAAGATGCAGAGGTAGACCACAGACAAGATGGACAGACGATATAAAAAGATTAGCAGGACACGATTGAATGCACAAAACAAACAATAGGGCTCACTGGAGACAACTTGGAGAGGCTTACATCCAACTATGGATCGAATAAGCTAATAATGATGATGATACATAAATAACTAAAGACCCTTGTCGACTTAGATAATGTCAGAAGAACCCATTGTTATATTTCTAAATTTTCAAATAATTTTCCTATTTATGATAAAACTAATGACTGGGCCATATATTTAATGTAAACTTTCATGGGAGCACTACTAATTTTTGAATTATTATATTTGTAAATTTTCAAATAATTTTCCTATTTATGATAAAACTAATGACTGGGCCATATATTTAATATAAACTTTCATGGAAGCACTACTAATTTTGAAATTTTAACACAAGATATATCTTTTGCTTGAAAAATAGATTGATTCATATCTTATGTTCTTAATTATTTTTAAGCGCTTATATTTTTTTCTGTGTATTTAACTAATATTTATTAACAATGTAACTTGGGTTTATTTGTTTAGTCAAATCATATTGTGTCATTTGATGATCATGATAACTATTAAATGACCTATGCAAAGTAACATGTTAGATAGATAGATAATAAAAAATCACATTTCAGTCCTTGAAATGATATTGATTTTGAAACTAATTATATCAGATCATACGCTCCGACGTCAATGGAATGAAAAACTTTTGCTTAGGTTTGTCCTTGACTCATCTCTTCTGTCTAGAACCTCAACATATAGTAATTAAAAGAGATAATTTATAACCGTGTTATAAATCCTTGTAATCATTTATGTAACTCTTCACTACCCGGCACGTAAAAAAACTTCTCTGGTTAAATCAGCCTCAAAAACTTATCCATCAATCCATTCATCTTTCACCTGAGTTTTATCCATTTTTTTTTTAAGTTTGCCCCTAATGCAGCGTACGCCCTAACCACGGCTCGAATGATGCTATTCTTCAAACTTTATATAAAATAATAACATAAAAATAACGCTGTGTGTTGGATTATTATTAAGATCATTTAATTTAAAACAAAAAAATTGCATTTTACAGAATACTCCCATATCCATTCATTATTTTTCTCAACGATAATTATTATTTTTACTTACTTGAATTAATTTTAAGAGATTATAAACTTTTAGACCCACAATTAATTAATAAAGCCGACAAAATTAATTAAATTCCTTCTAAAAACTCTTTTGTTAATTTTTCGGTTTTAAAATTAATTTACCAATTTCAACCTCTTTCTACAAAAATAAAAGCATTCTTAAGGCAATCCAAGCGAACAATGATTTCAGTAATTATTTAACAGCGTGCTTAAAATTTGAAGTATTATAGGGAAATGGGCCCAACTATGGAAGTTTCATTTTCTTCCCTAATCTTAGTAATTATAAAAAACAAATTCTGGATGACACATTTTGTAATTGAGATTTCAGCACCTGCTGAAATAAATATATGTAGTTTTCAAAGACAATGAAGGCAAATGCAAACATTTACAATATAAACATTTTTGATATGTTTCGATAATATTCAATAACAATGGTGGTTCTAACAATCGGAGTTCCTACACATTTCTATAACACCTGAGGAAGTTTGCTGTTTCTGAGATAATTTACTTAGAATACAGATACAGAGGATTGGTTCTTTTAGATTGTTTTAGGCCGATGAGTTCGTTGATGATTATTATCCAAAGAGGACTATGTTAGCGTGAGAATTTATTAAAAATTCGAATAGGTGATTCAAAAAGTGTCGCGTGCCAAACAGGTTAATTTGAATCAATATTACTAAATAAATAAATAAATAAAAAAACTTTATTAATCCAAGAGACCATACACAATAGCATAGGACAAGTCAGGCACTATTTTAATTGAGTGAGAAAAGGTATTACAAATGAATTCACATAAATGCAATAAAGCAAACAAAAGTTATCATCTTAACATTAGTAGCCTCTATCTGTTAAAAAATCGTTTATACTATAGTAACATTTTTCTAAAAAAAAGTCAATTAACATCTTTCTTTTATACAATTTCATATTATCAATATTTCAAAAACGGGGGGTGGCAATTTATTAAATAGGTGAATGCCAATATAACGGGGATTGTTTTCCGTTGTGGACAAACTGTGGACTGGAATAGCATAGTTATCACCATACCTTGTATTATAATCGTGATAATGATTGTTAGTAACAAAATTCTGTGGTTTCTGCTTCACAAATAACAAAATTTCAACCATGAAAATACAAGGTACTGTGAGGATCCTTAAGTCCTTAAAAAAATCTGCCAACAGGATGCACTTCTCTGAGCGTTAACTATCGCTCTTATAGCTCTCTTTTGTAGCCGAAAAAAAACCCTGAGGCTATAAGAAGAACAACCCCAAAAAATTATGCCATACTTAATTCTTGAATAGAAATGTGCATAGTAATAAGACAACAAAACATTTCTATTGGTCAAATCTTTCAGTTTATATAAGGCAAAACACGACGATGATAAAGTCCTGCAAAGAGCATCAACATGGCTTTCCCAACTTAAGCTATTTTCCAAATATATTCTTGTTTTCAGAGTGTAAAAAAAAGATAAAAAAAAGAATCGAAAGATGACTTTTTGAAGAGGACACATTCAACTTTCCGATGATACTAATAGTTTTTATTTTGGTTGCTTTATAATTTGTAAAACTTCAAACTAAATTTTTGTTTTTATGATTTTAAAGGGCATACAGTAAATTACAAATATTTAATGAAATGTAATATTGGAAAAAAAAAAAATTCTTGTGCATATAAATTATACCTTATAATCCGTTTTGTTTTTGGAGTTGAGAGCACACAACATGGGTTATAAACATTAAAATGTCATAAACCATAAGCGTCCGAAATTTCTCTACCAATTATTTGCATTTGGCGGAGTCTGTAAATCTGCATTTTCCCTGTGAGAAAAGACGAGTATACTTAACTTCCACGATGCCCTAGTACATTAACAGCCAACAAGCCAGGTCCGTGAAATTGTGGAAACCTGTGCCAACATGACGGGAGTTGGATCAGCAACTATTTATAGACTTTTAAAAGAAAGAGAACGCGGTCCTTGCAACGAACTTCAGAATGTCAAAGGAAAAAGAGCCCTTAGAGGTCGATGAAGACTTTAAAAATGCAATAGGAAGAAAAGCACACCTTTTTTTTATTAAGAAAGAAATACCTACACTACATAAAGCTTTGCAAGAAATCAAAGAAAACCAGGACCAGACCATATTTAAAAAAATGGAAATTATGGAAAATCCTTCATAACTTGAATTTGCGTTGGGAAAAACACAATAGAAAAACTATTCTTATCGACAAAACAGAAATAATTTGTTGGAGAAGAGAATATCTACGAGCAATTAGAAAATTTCGAGCCGAAGGAAGAAATATTTTTTATTTAGATGAGACTTGGGTTAATGAGGGACAGACAGTGAAAACATTCAGTCAGTCAACTGGATTACAACCCCTTTCAGGAAAAGATCCCAGGCTAATTATAGCACATATGGGTAGTAAAAACTGATTTCTCAAGGGTGGCTTGTCAAATAAAGATTATCATGAGGAGATGACGGCCGATGTTTTTTGAAAAGTACAAATGATTGAATGTATACCAGCAGTATCACTAATAGTATTAGACGATGCCCCATACCATTCTCGATTATTAGAACGACTCCCGACAAATTCATGGAAGAAAGCGTATATTCTTCAATGGATAAGAGACAAAAATCTCAAACATAAGAATGGTATGTTAAAGGCGGAACTTCTCAAAATTGCGAAACAAAATAAGACACAGTTCAAGAAATACTGAGTCGATAAGATGATAAAGGAACGAAATATCATAGTGCTTAGATTACCTCCATATCATTGCGAATTAAATCCCACAAAGCTAAATTAAGCACAAATGAAAGGTTTCGTTACAAGGGAAAACAGCACATTCAAACTTTAAGACGTAAGACGGAATAGAGAGGATCAAGGGGATAATTGGAAATATGCCATTCGACATGTTGTAGAAGAAGAAAATAAAATGTGGAAACATGAGGAATAAAAAGAAATGTGGAAATAGAATCCTTAATTATCAATTTAAAAGAAGTCGAGACTTCAGATTTTGAAGACGATGATTGTTTTTGATTGTAATTAAAGTACTTATATATCTTGAATGTGAATTTGTATATACATAAATCTATAGATTAAAAAATTTTTGATAATAAATCTTATATTTCTATAACTTTATTTGTAAGATAATGTTATTTATTAAACACTAAAAGCAGGTTACGCTCAGACGGCTATGCTACCGATGAATCCTCATTTAAATTGTATGACTCTATGTGATTTTTGTATAGCAGAGGTTTTTTCTACCTAAAATAGGGTGAACCCTTAAAAATAATTCAAAACAGGTAGCAAAATTCAGTAAAATGCATAAGAAATCTCTTTTTTTTTGGCGCACCCCAATATGTATTTGCATCTACAATGAGATAATTCTGCTGTCAATTCCAAACAAACACACTATAAGTTTCCATATAAGAATAATTTAAAATACCCACATTGTCTGTGTTATTCAAAAATTAGTTTTAAAATATGAAAATTTTCCTGCTGTAGTGCGCCTCCGGCAATTTTACGTTCAAAGCAGTGCGAAATGGTCAAATTTTTTTAGTTACAATTAAAAGCCATCTTGAGACATACTTATTTACAAGAAATTAAAAGTATCGATCAGAGAATTGGCCAATAATTTACCTTGCCGAAACATGGTTTGATACCCATGACACTGTGCAAAAAGGGTGGGTTGACAGCAGTACAAAATGTCCGACTAACGCACCTTCAAATAAAGGGAAACGAATAACCATTTTGCATGCGGGATCTGAAAAGGACTGGGTTTTAAATTGTCTACTATTATCTGCAAAAAACATAAAAGATTCTAGTTTGGACTATCATGAAGACACGACCGCAGAACTTTTTGAAAATTGGTTTCAAAATTCCTTTTGCCAAATGTTCCCGAACAGAGTGTTATAGTTATGGACAATGCAAGTTACCATATTCGCCTACTAAATAAAGTTCCTAATGCAGCCAACACCAAATCGGAAATACAGGAATATATGTTAGAAAATGACATTTATTTTGACTTTAAAAAACTTTCTCTTTTTGTAATTTTGCTCTTAAAAAAGTATTCATGATAAACGTATTTTTTTGCTTATTATCAATCATATAATTTAAACTTAAAATAAAAAACATATATTTAAAGATGGGAAATGAAAGATAAAAGTCTAAACTTTAGGTATAAAGTATTTATATTTCACTTAAATATCCAGATACAAAGAAAACAGTTATTGAAAACACAAATATTCTAAATTACTCAAAGAAAATTTGTTAATGGCGATCGGAGATGAAACGCGCGCCTAGAGCCACCAGCCCGATCTATTTTCTGTCATCTGTGTGTCGCACGCTCACCTTGTATACTGTATATTGTTAAATAAACTTTTAAATAAAAAATAATTAACTCTAAGTTTAAATTAATTATTGGTTGCTGTTTAGTGAAGTGATCTATTATCTATTCTTTAATCATTACAAGAGGGTAGTAATGATGAAAATTGTGAACAAATTGAAGAAGAAGAAAGTGACTAAAAAATAATGTTTATTATTTTATTAATATTTCTGTTATACATGTTTTGTAATTTATTCTTTATTTTATTGTATTGTATTTACTCAATTATTATTAAATATATTCATTTTTTATATAAATAAATATATATTTTCATTTATTCTTTTTTATATAAACTGACTGCCATTTTGGATGACCTATTTTGAATTTTTTAAATCTGTACCCAGATTCTGAATCAGCAGCCCAAAAAAACCCTTGGTAGACACTTTAAAAAAGAGAATTAGAAAATTACGTACTCTTTAGCCGCCATATTGGATCCGCCATTTTGAATTTTTCTGTCATCAGATTCTTAAAATAGCACCCCTAGGAAGCCCTTAATAGCCAATTTCAAAATATTTAGCGATATAGAGAAACGTTAATTTGATCATAAATGAGGTTGGAAGCATGATTTCCACTACAACTGAAGGGGTTAAACCATTTTATTTTAAATAGTTTTTTAAAATTACGGTAAAAACTAAAAATAATAATTTATATACCATTGTTCTGTAAAGTTTCCCGTTCTTTCATGTGGTGCTATTAGTTTTTTCGATATCTTTTTTATTTTTCGAGATATTGGCGAAAAACCGAATTTTTAATTTTATTTTCGATTTTGCAGCTTAGCATACATTTTAGAGCAGGGGGTGCTCAAACGGTCGATCGCGATCGACAAGTCGATCGCGAGTGCTTTTTGAGTCGATCTCGAGAAAAAAATTCCGCTATAGAACTATTCACAGATTTTGTTTTAGGTAACTAAAACAAAATGTAATGAATAAACTACTAAAATTTATTCGATCCACGATTAGGCCAGAATAACCCCCTCATCACTTTCTTTTATCGTAATAACCCCCTGCTAGCGGCAAAAGGCGGCTTTATCAAAGGAACGCGCGGCACTTGTCAAAGAAAAGCCGCGTTTTTGATTCCCGCCGATTTTTCTAGAAACTTCGGGAGGCGTGTTTGACGGGAACATTCGAGACTTCGTTCGCGCCGATATAAATGTTGCGCCTGCAGGAATAGGAGTCAGTCTGAGTTGTAACTTGAAGGCGATACATCGATACAAAGTTTATTAATAAATAGTCCAAAATGAGTGCGGCGAAGAAAAGTAAAACTTATCATTTTATTAACGATTGGGAGGAAGAATTTTTCTTTTGTATGGTAAAGGATAAGTGCATTTGTCTCATTTGCCGTGCGTCAGTTGCAATACCTAAGCGTGGGAACTTAGAGAGGCATCATAAAACGCTTCATAAAAACTATGAAAAGGATTTTCCGTCACAGAGTGAATTAAGAAAACTAAAAGTACGTGATTTGATAACTTGTTTGAAAAAAGAACAAACCATGTTCACAAGACCAGCCAAACAATCAAAAGTTGCAACGATCGCGTCATTTAAAATATCTCATATATTGGCGAAACACAAGAAACCATTTGATGATGGATTGGTTGTGAAGGAAGCATTTATTGAAGTGGGTGAGACTTTATTTGGAGATTTTAAAAATAAAACATAGAATATGTCTGCTATTAGAGAACTTCAGTTATCTCATCCGACTGTCACAAGGCGTGTTGAAGTCATGAGTCAGGACATGGCAAATAAACTAAAACATGATATCATGGAATGTACATACTTTTCTTTACAGTTCAATGAATCCACCGATATGACAGACACTGCCCAGCTGTGTATTTTTATTCGAATGGTATTCAATGACATGTCGGCTAAGGAAGAGTTTTTGACAATGATTCCTCTGTAAGGAAAGACCCGTGGCGAAGATATATATGACGTTTTCTTCAATTTTGTAACAAACTACAAGCTACCAATATATAAACTAGTGTGCATTACAACCGATGGAGCACCAGCAATAACTGGAAACGAAAACGGTTTTGTGGCATTGTGTCGAGCTAATGATGATTTCCCTTCATTTTTCTCCTTCCATTGCATTATACATCAACAAGTTTTGTGTTCAACAGTTCTAAACATGGAGGAGATTATGGGCATTGCAATAAAAATTTTGAATTCTATCCGTGCACGTAGCTTGCAACGACGGCTCTTTAAATTGCAGTTGGAAGAAAGTGAGTTAGCTGAACACACTGATTTAGTTCTTCACACGGACGTCAGGTGTTTGAGTCGCGGAAAATTCCTAGAAACGTTTTTCTGGACGAAAGAGGTGATGACACTCAGATGCTGAAAAACGGAAAATGGCTGACTGATTTGACATTTTTGACAGACATCACAATGCATTTAAACACCATTAATTTGGAGCTTCAAGGTAAAGGAAAAACTATTATTGAGATGATTAGCGCAATAAACGCATTCAAAAGTAAATTGCAACTTATGATAGATCAACTGAAAAGAAAGGATCTGAAAAATTTTCCGTCTTTGAAAGCAAGGATTCCTCAGTTGAATTATGATATTTATGAGGCAGAATTATCAAATATTTTGGGCCAATTCGAAATACGTTTTTATAATTTCAGTAAATTGGCAAATATCGCATCATTTATAAGTTATCCTTTTTCGTGTAAAAACATTGAGGAATTAGCTACTGAAATAGCAAGTCAGTTTAACATGGACTCATGTTCTGTTGAAAATGAGTTAGTGCAAATTATATCAGATATACATCTCAAAGCCACAGCATCTGATACAAAATTCTGGTGTCTTATATCTGAAGATAAATATCCGAATCTAAGGCAAATCGCCCTTCAACTGACGGCAATGTTTGGGTCAACTTACTTGTGCGAGTCTGCATTTTCTGAAGATAATTAAGTCTAAATATCGCAATCGACTAACTGACGAACATATGTCATCATGCTTGCGATTAGCACTCGGTAATTACGTACCATCTTATGAAAAGTATGCTGAGGACATGCAGTGCCACGCTTCAACATCCAAAGTCACTCTTTAGTTAAGTTTAGACCCTAGAACTCGTTTGTATTGTAAGAACCAATAAACTGGCAATTTTGAATAATTATGAGTTTTTTCATTGACATTTTAGAGCAGACCTACACTTACCTTGACTAAATGCATATTGTGCGGAAAACTAATACCTATGCCACGATACACCCTACCTAGACGACAATCCTGCATCACACTTACTTGCAGCCTCTCAGAGTCGATCGATCTTAGTCTAACAATATGAGGCAGATCGCCAGCAGCATCAAACTTTTTATCGTATTCTACTTCCAAAAAAACTACCTGTATGCCAAAATGCAGCATGTTAACATTTAATGAGAGCTTTTCGTCAAATTTGCCTCTGACGACTGGGCTAGTGATGGTGTAGGTAAAAACTTACACCTACAAAGCTGTTCGTCAGATGAGCTGTATCGAGTTGTGTTAATGTCCGAAGACCTTAACTAGTGTATAAGTAGGAGCTACAATTGTAGCTACGTGCCTAATTTTTTAAGGTTTCCTTCTGTATGTGCACTAGTGTCAATACAAAAATAAATAATTAAGATATACATAAAAATTTAATTTACTCAATGAGGATAAAAGCATTGTAAACTTGTTTCAAATTAAAATATTTTAAATATCCTGCCACCTGTCTTTTATTATTTGCTACTCTTCAACTAGCTAACAAGATCCCACTTAATAACATTCCTTTAAAATACTTCGCCTGAAAATCCTACACATTACTACCTTCTGAATTAGGAAGTAGAAAAGGTCATATAAATCTTTAAATACCTCGTCAACTAGTGAATTTTGTTTAAAGACCTAAAGACTTTTAATTCAACACGGGTCACAACCCATTCCTCGTTGAATTAGATTTGTTGAACCGTAAAATACAGGAGACGTCCAAATGACAAATGTACAGACAAAGCGGGCCTATATTTATTTTCCAAAAGAGATTTCTTACAATTGACCTGCTTTATTTGTTACGCTTGAACTAAAGGAAAATAAATAAAAAAATTAACTTAATATACTGTTAGTATTTTTTTTTTGTTTAAATTTGCTTTGAATTCCTTAATTTCCAATTTGCATTTTGAATGAAAATGTGTATTTTTTCTTTATATTGTAATTTTAACATAAAATAAAAAAAGGTCCCCCGTATTTTTGTATAAACTGATTTTTAGAAGAAAACGTTTTTTTATCTAATTTAATTTTTAAATGAAATTCTGTTACGTGCTAGAGTTCATAATAATTGGAATTTTATATACCTAAAGAAATGTTTACCGATATGATTTCTCTATTGTACTTTTAGCAGTGACGTGCGTAGTGATAAAAGAGAGACGATTTTTTTGCCAAAACTCGTCAACAATCTTTTTTCTGCTCAAGTTGATAATTAGCAATAGAAAAAAAATGCAAAGTTTTATGATTTAAACATAATAATCACCATCATCATTAACTTATTACATCTATAGTTGGATGTAAGCCGCCCCAAGTTCTCTCCAATGTTGTTTGCTTTTTGCCTCCAATCGTGTCCCGTTCATCTTTTTATGTCGTCCATCTATTTTGTCTCTGGTCTAGCATCTTTTATATTCTCTAGGCCTCCATTGTCTCCAGTTCCACCTTAATGTACCTATTCGTTGTATGGCATTTGTTATTTTTGATCTTCTTCGTATCTCTTAGGAATACAATCTTGAAGTCTAATACTCGTATTTAGCATTCTCCTCTCCATTGCATGCACATAATAACAGATATTTATCTTGCGTAAATTTATATCATATAATATATATATATATATATATATATATATATATATATATATATATATATATATATATATATATATATATATATATATATATATATATATATATATATATATATATATATATATATATATATATATATATATATATATATATATTGCGATTATCTGAAATCCGAAACAAACTGTTAAAAAGCAAATTGTATTCCCATTAAACGAAAAAATCCCCATTATTCGAAACAGACGATGAGTGGTTTCCTTAACGCGTCGGGGACTCCCCGACGTCTAGAATTCCACCGCTGTCTATGTTTTGGTTAGTCGACAAGTGTTATAAGTTACTCATTACGTCTATTATTATCGCAGAGGTAATAGTTTCGTTTTAATAGATATTTTACAAAATGAAGCGTCATAATAATGAGCGTAAACGTATTGTTATTACCTTAAAAGAGAAACTTGAAGTAATTCAACCGTACCCGTGAGTACTGTTTCAGAGTGGAGAAAAAATCCCGAAAAACTTGAAAAATGTTGTAGTGTTTTGTCACACAGGCACGATAAAGTATGAAAAGTGGTGAATACCAAAAAGTGGATGATTCTTTATTTTTATGGTTTACACAGAATCGAGAACGTGGAATACCAATTTCAGGAACAATTTTTAAACATAAGGCAGTGAGTTTAAGCGAACAGTTGACGGTTATTGAAGCGCCTGTAAATTTTTTATGATGGATGGCTAGACAGGTGGAAAAAAAAGACATGATGTACGTCAACTGAAAGTTTGTGGAGAAAGATTGTCGGCTGATGTATCGTTGCAAAAAAAAATTGCAAAGAATTTTGAGCAGCTTATGAAAGAACATGGTTTATAACCAGACCAAATCTATAATTGTGATGAAACAGGCTTCAACTACAAAATGTTGCCGTCAAATACCTTAGCTTCAAAAACGGAAGCTGGAGCACCTGGTTACAAACGTAGCAAAGAACGTATTTCTATTCTTGCATGCAGTAATGCTTCTGGAAGATACAAACTCCCATTATTATGTATTGGTAAGTCAGCAAATCCACAAACCTTTAAGAATATTCGTCGCAACTCTTTTCCTGTTTTGTATAAAAATCAAAACAATGCCTGGATAAACGTGACTCTATTTAGAGGTTTTTTGAAGATTTTGTTCCCAAAGTGGAACTTTTTTTAAAAGAACATGGATATTCTAGAAAATGTATTCTGTTACTTAATAAAGCTCCCACTCACCCAAGTGCGGAGCAACTTGAAAGTGGGGAAATAAAAGCAATGTTTTTGCCTCCTGCTGTAACTTCTCTCATTCAGCCTATGGATCAGGGGTGTACTAGAAAATTTAAAACGCAATTACAGGCGGTTGTTATTGGAGCCTATTTTGGAAGAAGTAGATGAAGGTGGCAATCTTACTGATTGTCTAAAAATGATAAATTTGAAAAATGTTATATATTGGATAGCTTCAGCATGGAATCAAGTAAAGAGTAGTACTATGGGAAAATCTTGGTCAAAATTGATTCCACAAGAGAAGATACATTACTCAGAGGCAGAAACAGAAGAGAATGAAAGTTTACATTAAATTATTACAAGAATATCAGGATGTGAAAGTGTTACGGAAACCGATGTTTGTGAATAGTTAAATAGTGATAGTGCAGAAGATGAAAATTACTGACCAAGAATTAATTAAAAGTGTATGCAAAAATGCTAATAAAATAGATAGTGATGACGATGACGATAACGAAGTAGAAGCTACTGACAATATTCCAGTAAAAATGTTCATTCAGAAGTACTAGCGACCCTAGAAAAAGCGGTAACTTATGTAGAACAACAAGAAAATGCAACTGCCGCGGACGTTTTGCTTATCAAACGTTGGAGAGATATTGCAGCCAAAAACAGAACTAACGCAAAACAAGCGCAGTTAAAAGTTACCTTATTTTTAAGACATTAAAGTTAAGAATGAAACTGTTTTATTTTGGATTTTCCGTACATATACATAAAATAAGTAAACTAATTGTTCTATTCTTTGTTTTAATAAATACCTATGTACGTAATAGCATATTGTACAAATGCTTTTAAGTCAATCTGCAATGTTATATTCATTATATTTTATAAAAAAATTCGGATTAACCGAAATTTCGATTATCTGAAATCACTTTGGTCCATATGATTTCGGATAATCGAGATTTTACTGTATATATATATATATATATATATATATATATATATATATATATATATATATATATATATATATATATAATAAAATATAAATATAAAAAAACGTTTTCTATGAAGTGTAAACAGAGATCTCTGAATTTTTGGTCGAAAAATATTAAGGCTTAGAGGGTGCTAAAGTTGATTTTATTGGTAACATCAGTGTTTTCTATATTTTACCGGATAAAAACATAATTGTACTTTGAAAACATTACATTTTTAAGGTTTCAATTGCATGGATATGTAGAACAGACAATTACTTCCAAATTTAGACCACGTGCGACCACGACAAAGTAAATCCAAGTTATAAGTAGTTAAAAGACGTTTAAAATGGACAAATAAGCCAACTTTCAAACTTAATGGTTACATTACGTTGCACACATTATTTTTTTGAGGAATAAATTGCATAGATATTCAGGATTGCCAATTTCAAATAATCTTAGCCACGTACATGTATATATATATATATATATATATATATATATATATATATATATATATATATATATATATATATATATATATATATATATATATATATATATATATATATATATATATATATATATATATATATAATATATATATATATATATATATATATATATATATATATATATATATATATACATATATATATATATATATATATATATATATATATATATATATATATATATATATATATATATATATATATATATATATATATATATATATATATACATATATATATATATATATATATATATATATATATATATATATATATATATATATTTATATATATATTGATGTATCATAACCATCGACCACGTGCCAATAAGCATTGATAATGACAAATAACAATGTCGAAAAACGTCTGCTGCGACATACCATATATAGTAGATGTTAAATGTACCAATTAATTTGGTACCTTTGAAATAAGTATCACAATTCGAAGCATTTTTTCGTTACTTTTTACCACTTCACGTGATGCTGCTCTTCACATAATCTCAAAAGGCAGTCTTGAAAGCGATGTCGCTGCATTGAAGGCACCGAATTTCAAATTCAAAAGAAATGTGCCTAAAGCAATCTTTGCAACAAATTTGTTCAACTTTGAGAAAAGCTGGTGTTACGCACAATATATACAAAATGGTACCACCGATTCCAAAGCAGTAACTTTAGTCTTTTGGATCGTGAGCGTTGTGGACAGCACCAGATAACACACTGCAAAGACGACCCTAAATTAATTATTTTCTTTGGGGTGGGAAGTTCTAACTCATGCAGCATATTTTCGAGACAAGGTCTCGTCTAATTACTTTTTATTTCACTGCAACAATATTTCCCTGATTCTCACTTCACTTTGTTGCAGAATGTCGAAAATCTATAACCGAATTCATAGATTTGGTACCACCATTTTTTTCAAAGAGGAAAATTGCCAGTTTTTTAGTATTAACATTGTATCAACCATACTTTATAGTATTAACCGGCCAAGTGCAAGTCGGACTTATATGTTCCGTACGTTGAGTGCTTTTAAAATAAAAAAAAAATGTTACAGAGCTATAAAATGATCAATGACTTCACAAAACACACCCCAAATGAGTTTTCAACAAAATTTTTATTTCCGATCTGAAAACTGATGACCTAGAAATCGTTATATATATATATATATATATATATATATATATATATATATATATATATATATATATATATATATATATATCTGATAAATTATTAATAATGCACTCGTGATAATTTTCGTGCATTCTACACCCTGTGGAAAATATTCCAGAATTTTTTCAAAATTTTTTTATCAGTACTTTTCGAGATAAGGGGGGACAGCGATTTTTCGCAAATAATACAAAGAAAAGTGTGCACAAGTATCACCTTATATATATTTTTGAACTCGTCTCTTGACATACCACACGATGATCCAGTAAAAATTTTTTTTCACTTCCGATTTCACCCGCCCCCAAAATCTTAGGTCAAAATTTAACTTTCGAAACAATACGGCTCTGATGAGGTCATCAATTCCTGTATTAGTGCGAAATTTCAACTTTTGAAATATCAGATTGAATTGAATATTATAAAATTTGACTAAAATGCTATATAGATGAAATTATAAAATAAATTTAATAGTCAGTGTTTAAGTAGTTTAAGATTTCGCATCGATTCTTATTGCTGATTTGCCATTACAAAATATGTTAAATAAATATTTAACAATGTTGCTGTGAGTTAATTCAGATACTCTGAATACGGCTATTTATTTGCTTAAGAATATATTCTACCTAAATTAAATTATTGCTATTTCTCATTCGTTTTCAAATTAATTATAAAATATTATTTTTTATGTAGGTTGGGTGCTCAACGAACTTCTAATTACCTAAAGAGGTAAGTTTAATTAATTACTAGGCCGAATACAAAAAAATAGATATTGTAAGTAGCTTGTATCGGCAGTGTTGCCTGTATTAATATGATAAGCTGTGAATCCATCTATTGCCCATGAAAATTTTTCATATAAGTACATTTTTCACTTCATGTTTCTTTGTTTAGCAATATAGTAGTATAGAAGAAAAGATAAGAAAATACATCGATATGAAAACTGATCTATATACCACACTATTTTAAAGCACACACATAAAAGGAGAAAATCTGTAAACGATTATAATCTCTACGTGCCAACGATATGTAATTTGGTTAGCCGCAGCAACAAGTAGTCGCACCTCCGTACACCCATAGAACACCCTTCACAATATAGAATATGAATCTGTTAAAACTTAACATAACCTTATTTGAAAATATAGAAATGGGACTTCCGTTTGACAGTTCGAAGCACGAGGGCGTGTATTTCCGGTTGGGGCTTCTGAGGGCAAAGTTCACGCATTTTGGGGCTCCGGAGTGTAGAACGGTGGTCCACAAATTGATTGGTAGGAGTTCTAATAGCAGAGGGTTGCTAAACGCTGTGCCGAGTGATTCTTAAAACGTCGGTTTGAGGTTATGTGATTTGAACAGGTGGTCGAGCACGTGTGGCCGTGCTTTTTGTGATAGTTGCATAATCGGGCTGACGGGCTGACAGAAAACGGTTATCTCCAAAACCAGTAGCAGTTTCCTGAGGAGAACCTTATTAGGGCCCATGAACTCTATGAAAAGCTTAAGCTAAATAAAAATCCCAACAAGGTTATTGACACAGAATCCAGACTCACTTTGTTCTGGACTTTGTTGGGAAACGTTTAATATAACAGAAAAAATAAGCGTTTTGAAATATAAACCGACACTCGGCCGAATAGTCCTGGCAACTGTGGTCGTAAAACGTATAGAGAGAGAGAGAGAGAGAGAGAGAGAGAAAATATGGAAATACAAGACAAATGACAAATTATATTTAAAAAAAATACATAAAAATAAAGGAAAAAATTTAAAAAACCAGGGCACTATGGGTTCCGATTTAACATAAAATATACACACATAAAGCCAGATAACGAAACTGTATGTTATTCAAACGTGAGCAGAAAATTCTACAAAGTAGAAAGATAGAAATTTTAGGATTATTTATATAATACCGGGTCACGTGCAACTTGAACTTGCGCAATGCACTCATGACATTTTTCGTTCAATCTACACTCCGTAGAGAATATTCCCGAACTTTTTCAAAACTTTTTGATCAGTATTTTTCGAGATAAGGGGGGGGACAGCGATTTTTCGCGATTTTTTAAAAATAACACAAAGAAAAGTGTGCGCAAGTATGACATTATATATATATATATATATATATATATATACATATACATATATATATATATATATATATATATATATATATATATATATATATATATATTTTACTCGTGTTTTCACAAGCCTTCATTTGACACCACACTCTATGACCCAGTAAAAAAATTTGTTTATTACTGCCGATTTCACCCCTCAAAACTAACCCCTTATGTCAAAATTTAACTTTTAAAACTACACGGCTCTGATGAGGCCATCAATTCCTATATTAGTACCAAATATCAACTTTCTACGACAAATAGTTTCGGAGAAAATCGGGTGTGACAGACGGACAGACACCGAAGTGATCTTATAAGTGTTCCGTACGGAACACTAAAAACATGTAACGTTAGTAATATTGCCAAAATATATGTTATATATGAACTCTACATAGTCTCTTTAAAGCCTATACTGTTCTACAGACAAAATTCAACATCTGTGCATATACATTCATAGATGCAGACATATCTGTATATATATATATATATATATATATATATATATATATATATATATATATATATATATATATATATATATATATATATATATATATCTATATATATATATATATATATATATATATATATATATACATATATATATATATATATATATATATATATATATATATATACACAAAGAAAAGTGTGCGCAAGTATGACAAGCAGTTACCTCCTCTAAGAAATCGAAAAAACTACAGATAAATTAAGAAATGAAAAGACTCCTGGGGCAGGCGATGAGACAGACGAAATTTTGAAACCTATGGGACTGAAGGGAAACAAGGCCCTTCTTGACTTGTACAATGTCGTCTAGAAAATAGCCAGAGGATTGGTGCCATTCAATCTTCATCCGTATGCATACAAAGGGATCTTCCATCGAATGCTCGAACTACAGAATAGTGGCTCTTGTATCTTCTACTAGCAAGGTCTTACTTCATGTAATTCACAACCGAATGAAAAATTTTCTACTTCCTGAAATAGCCGAGGAACAGTGCGGCTTTATTCTAGGAAAAGGTACGTAAGAACAAATTCTGAACGTCCACCAAATTATGGAAAAAACCAGCTAGTTAAACAACGAAATTTTCCTGTGTTTCGTCGGCTATACTAAGGCCTTTGACTCCGTGAAATGGACCCTATTCTGGTCAATTCTTTAAAAAATGGGTGTTCCTAAACATCTCGTGACGATAATCAGAACCTCTACGAGAATAACATAGCAGCCGTTTGGGTCAACCAACCTACCTCTAAGATGTTCAAAGCAGAAGCCGGCACGAGACGAAGCCGGCACGAGACAGGGCTGCATTGCCCTATTTAATATATATGAGAGAGCTCTTGGAAGAATCAGAAGGGGGGATTTCGGTGACAGACAAGAAGATGAACAACTTAAGGTACGCTGATGTCACCCTTATCATAGCGACTAGTACTCTGGAACTCTAGACTATTAGGCAAAGCTCACACAAGCCAGCAGGGAATATGGACTTGCAATAAATAAAAGCAAAACCAAAGTTATGAATATCGATATACCTACCAATAACCAACCACAGCGGCGAGTGGTAGCTGTAACCGAAGTCGTCGAGAGCTTCGTATGTCTAGGCACGTTAATCGCGAATATTGGGGGATGATCGGATGAGATCAAGAGCACGATAGCGATGACCAAAACAGCTATCAAAAAATCGTTAATGCCGTCATATTTCCGATCGCAATGTATACAGCCGAAAACCTGCACTAAAGCAAACAAACAGGAAAAGAGTCGAAAATTTCGAGATGTGGGTGTACAGACGAATTCTTTGGATCTCCTGGATAGAGCACCGGATTAACGCGTCCATGTTAGAGGAGATGAACGTAAAAACTAACCCAAGCCTACGTCACATATTTTGGTCACATCGCTAGAAAAAGAGACACCATGGAAAAACTGATGGTAGAAGGAAAAATTAACGGCAGAGGCAGATCTCCTACAAGATAGGTAGACCAACTGCAGCCGTCTTGTTGGAAAACTCTACAGGAGGTGGACTAAATGGCCCTAGACCCAGAGATCTGGAAGGTTCAAGTGCGGAGAACCAGGTCATGAGTAATCATCACGCCATGTTGAAGGCAATAAGACAGAGAAGAAGTGTGTATATATATATATATATATATATATATATATATATATATATATATATATATATATATATATATATATATATATGGGACGATCCGCGTCAACCGGATCAGGGCTACGACCAAAATTAGAAGCAACCAAAAAACTTGACCAAGGGCTCATTTTAAAGCTTAGAGCGTCTACTTTCAAATGCCGAGTGCGCATTTGAAAAATCCAATATGGCGGCCGGTAGCCGGAGAAAAATCAAGTGTCCAGCAAAAAAAAGCTTAAATTCAATATGGCGGATCTAAAATGGCTGATTCAATATGGCGGCGATATATTCAAAAAATCAACTAATTGACACCAAATTTTATGTAAAGGGGATTTTGAGGTAGCTGATCATATATCTGTGATAAGAATTTAAAAATTTTGACAGATTGAAGGTCGAGGCTCATTCATAGTTCAAAATTCAATTAGTTATTGCTCAACAGTATTGACATTTTTGCACTAAATTTGGCATACGGGGATTTTTGGGGTCGCTAATTACGAATCTGAAGTCAAATTTATAAAATTCAAGAAGGTAGACCCAATATGGTGGAAACTGAATAAGGCAATCTACTATATTGGGTCCGCTATTTTTGATTTTGAAAATCGAACTCCTGATTCGTAATCGGCGA
>CM032456.1:118671261-119013761 GCA_019049505.1 Pachyrhynchus sulphureomaculatus
ATAGATTTTTTGCAACAAACGAGGTTTTAAACTCAACATAAAATTCAGTGCACCAACACCTGCAATCGAATAAACCCTCATGTACTCACTTTTTCGCTTCTCTTGCAGACACCATCGATCATTTACAAATTAACTATCCAAATGCCCAAATTGCCATCCTGGACGACTTTAATGTCCACAACATCAACTGGCTTAAATATTCAAATACTACCGACGAACAAGGTCGTAAAGCTGAATCATTCTCAATCAGCTGTGGCTTAACTCAGCTTATTGACGAACCAACACGGATCCCTGAACGAGACGGGGAGTTCGCCAGTCTTCTTGATCTGTTTTTTAACCACTAATCCGGAGATTTATAACGGTCACCGTAAATCTGCCGTTAGGTTTTTCCCGACCATAAAACTGCTTCCGACATCGAGTATCCTACTAATCAGTGACAGAGAGGCGCCTAAACCGCGCAAGATTTGGCACTACAAATCTGATGAAGATCTCATCGAATATTTTCGAACTTTCCCTTGATTAGACGTTTGTTTCCGATCCGACGACCCATCTGACTGCGCCAGGGAGGTCTCCGATGTTATTTTGGCCGGTATGGAAGCTTACATCCCTTTTTCGAAGAAATGCCCTTCCAACGGCAAGCCTTAATTTGACCGAAAATGCAAAGAAGATGTTGCTTCTAAACATTTTGCCTACCGAACAGATGCAAAGAAATTATCGACGAAACCAAGAAGGCACACAATCAACGGATTAGAAACAAACTTCTCGCTTGTTCCAACAATTCCAGGTCCTTTTGGTGAGTCGCTAAGGCAGTTAGTTAAAATTTCACCAAATCCACCATACCACCACTCAAATGGCCAGATAATTCTATTGCAATAACTCCTGTTGAGAAAGCGAACTTGTTGGCCGAACTCTTTGCTTCACATTCTACTGTCGATTTCCAAGGAAAAAAACACCACCTACTATTCCCATAGTGCAGCCCGATATTGTCTTCAGACAGCGTCTCATAAAGCGTATTTTAATGAAGCTAGACACCAAAAAAGCTTCTGGGGCTGACGGAATGCCTGCCAGAATTCTCAAAAACGGTGCGAAGGAACTAACCTCAGTTTTCTGTAGACTTTTAAACCTAACCTACAGAAAGGGAATATTTCCTTCCTGGTGGAAATGTGCCACGGTTCAGCCGATACCTAAAAAAGGCAAGAAGATATTGCCAAATAACTACCGACCAGTCGCACTGCTTTCAATAATATCGAAAATCATGGAAAAGGCTATCAATCAGCATCTTCTAAAATATCTTGAAGGATTCAACATTATTAGGGATCACCAATATGGCTTTCGTAAACATAGGAGATCTTCTGAGTTATGTAATACATGTTTGGAACAACGCAATTGAACACTTTGGAGAATCTCGAGCGGTTGCTCTTGACATATCCAAGGCACTCGACCGTGTTTGTCACGATGGACTGTTGGCTAAGCTACGCTCTTATGGTATGTCTCAAAGTTCTGTTTGTGGCTCTCTTGTTTCTTCAGAGAGCGTTGTTTATAAGTGGCAATATACGGATTTCTTTCTAACACCTTCACTATCAACGCCGGTGTGCCCAAAGACTCCATACTGTCTCCTACTCTCTTTCTCATTTACCTTAACGATCTGCTGGAAAAGACCGGGAATCCAATCTACAGCTTCGCAGATGAGAGTATGCTTATCTTTTCATTCACTTTGAACGTTCGGACATCGGCTACTCAAATGAATATTCAACAGACAGCAGGAAGTCATTCAACTTAACAAAGACCTGGAAGAAATTCTATCTTGGGGCGACAGTAACCAAGTGGAACTTAACGCTATAGGAACCCAGGCGGCAGTTTTTTCTAAAAAAGTTAACGTTGCTAAATCCGGCATAGTTATGTCGAGGCACTCCATTTCCCTAACATCGTCACTCAATTTGTTGGGCGTTAATTTGAGAGCAAATATGTCCTGACATGAACATGTTGCATGTATGGCAAGGAGAGCTTCTTAAAAAGTTGGAAATATTATTTCGAACCAGAAAGCTTTACACTCCACAAAAACTGTTAATTCTTTATAAAGATCAAATTCGACCAACTTAGGGCTTCGGTCCCCAACATACACTGCATTTGTTGAATTCTATTCAGAGAAGTGCTGTTCGTCTGATTGGAGATCCGGAACTGACCGGCGGCCTTGATTTACTGGAACATGGAAGAAAAGTTGGCGGCTTGAGTCTATTCTACAAGTATTTTCATGGAAAGTGTTCGAAGGACCGCTTAATTCCGCCCAGAGCGGTGCGCGTTAGAAATACACGTCGCGCTAATACTTCACGTCAAGCAGAGAACATCATCCCTTTGGAATAATTTGCCCAGAACTGTATTTCCCACTGACTACAATTTACAGCGATTCAAGAACAACGTGAATCGCTTTTTCCGTACATACGTCGCCCCTGTGGCGCTTTAGGGACTTCCCTGCAGCACGTGTGCTAGACCCATAAAAAAAAACGAGCTACCAGACTACATATGCTTCAAAATTTGAAAGAACGCCCGCGTCCGCTCGAACAGTCTTCTTCAAGCTGTGTTGCCACAGCGATAATTTATTTCATAAAATTCGATAAAAGTAATATTTATTCAACTAGATGGTAAACTGCCATCATATTTTAACAAACGATAGCAAAGTAATTTTTTTTTTTGTATACATAATTTTTTGTGATTTTTTACTAGCACAAAAAAAAACAACTTGTAAAAAACGCATGCTTTTGATCGAAGAAAAAGTATGGATTCCTATCTTAGATATGTTCAACAGCTGCAACTTTTACAATTAATTATGACAATACGGCGTGGTAAACCATCTTTATATAGAAGCAGTGAATGCATGATGCTAAAATCTATTATTTCTCAAGCAAAGCTGCTTTTTTTACAGTTACTCGTAAGAAATACCTTAATGGCTTCCGTTAATATGGTACATCACCTATGGCCCTACACTCTCTATAAAAATCTTCAACTATTCTTAGTATTTCTATTCGGTTTGATGTTATATTACCGTTTTTATTCTTCAGTTTTAATATTTCGCTTTTTACCGGGGCGAGCTTTCGTCGGAGAACTTTCACATTTTTATTTTCCTCTATGGTTTGCTGAATATTTGCTTTATTATAAGTCCTTATATCTTTCCTTATGTTTTTCAAAATTTCCTTTTTTATATTTCTTACATTTTGTGGATTGCTATTTTACCTTTGCATGTTTTTGCGTTGATGTATAAAGCTGATTTGGTTGGTTTCGTTCTTTCTATGCTAGGCTAGAAACCTATCAAAATGCCCTCTTAAAAGCCACTTCATGGCAGTATAGGGATATTCCACAATACATTTTGGATTTTTTTATAACATATAAATTGTCCGACAAAATCATTTTTATTTACATTAGGAATCCATTTTACAGCTTTACAGATGATAGTATGCTTATTTCTGCATTCGTTTTGAACGCTTAAACATCGGCTACTCATACAAATAGGAACTCATTCAACTTAACAAACACTTCGAAGAAGTTATATCATGGGGTGACAGTAACCAAGTAAAATTTAAGGGTACAAAAACTCCAGTGGCAGTTTTTTTTAAGAAAGTTAACGTTCCTGAATCCGACATAGTTATGTCGTGGCACTTCATTCCTCTAGCATCGTCACTCAATTTGCTGCTCATATTGCAAGCATAGCAAAGAGAGCTTTTTAAAAGCTAAGAATATCTTTTCGAACTAGAAAGCTTTACACTCCACAACAACTGGTAATTATGTACAAAGCTCAAATTCTACCAATGATGGAATACTGCTATCGTGTTTGAGACTATGCTCCCAAATTCAGAAGAGAGCTGCTCGCTTGATTGGAGACCCGGAACTGGCTAGCAACCTGGCTTCATTGGAACATCGAAGAATGGTCTATTCTAGAAGTATTTTCATGGATAGATGTAGCCCGCTTAATTCCTTCCAGAGCTGTGCATGCTAAAAATACACGTCGCGCTTATACTCCACATCCAAATGAGGTTCAGCTTATTATTTCTCGTACGACCCTTTTCAATCAATCTTTTATATGGCGAACCTCGTCCTTTTGGAATAATTTGCCGAGAACTGTATTTACAACCGAGTACAACTTACAGTGATTCAAGACCAACGCGAATCGCTTTTTTCGCACAAGTGCCGTTCCTGTAGCATTTAGGGATTTCCCTGCAGCACGTGTGCTAAGCCCATAAAAAAAGTTGTTTACTTGTGTAAAAGAAAATTACAGGTATTTTTTTTACTATAAAAACTTGGTGTTGTCGCAAATACGAATAAAATACAATTAAATGTCTTTGGTATGTCTTGTATAATAATAAGAGTTTAGTAGAAATTAAATATTAAATTAAATAGGATTAAATTCGGGTTGATAACATTCTAAGGCTAAATACCCTTATTTATTGAAGGATTAGGGTGTTCCTGTATTTTTCTAGCTTAGCAAAGATATTTTCATATTTTCTAGATTTTATTATATCTCTTAGGGAGCTGAATTCTTCATATTTTTATTGCTAATTTTTAGATCAAATTCGCTAGCCTTAGTGGTAAAATACTAGTATATTACGGGGATGAATTGAAAAAGTTTGCGGTCTTATCAAAAAATAATTATAATATTTTTATTATAGTACCCTCAATAAGTTCATATTTTCTTTGGTTGTCACAGTGTAAAATTTTGTTGCTATAGAATTTGTGGTTTTTAGGTTAGAACGAGTTTAGTGAGACCAAGTGAGGCATTTTAGGAAAAATGGAAAAAATTGAACGACGTGCGGTCATCAAGTACCTGTTTAAAAAAAGATTAACACCAAAGGAGATCCGCGATAATACCACTCTAAAAAAATGAGTTGCAGAATTTAAACGTGAACGAGAGACATTGAAGATGACCCTTGCTCCGACCTGTCCACTACATCTACGACTGAAGAAAACATATCGAAAGAGAGTAGATTAACTATCAGGGAAATTGCAGACACTATAGGCATCTCGTATGAACGAACACAAAACATTATTGCCAACGATCTCGGATTTTCTAATGTTTCCGCTAGTGAATTGCTTTCGGTTGAACAAAAACGAATTCGACTTAAAGACTGTTTGAAGATGTTTGAGGCTGACCCGCAATTTTCTTAACAGGTTTTGACAATGGATGAAACCTGAGTGCACCACTATACTCCAGAGTCAAAACAACAATCCAAGCAGTGGAAAAAGATATGGTGAACCGACCCCAAAGAAAGAGAAGGCAATTCTGTCGGCTGGAAAAGTGATGGCGTCAGTTTTTTGGGATGCTAAAGGTATTATTATGGTGGACTACTTTCCGAAAGGCGAAACACGAAATTAAAGAGAAACGCCAAGGATTACTGAGAAAGAAAGTTTTGTTCTATCAGGACAACGTTCGCTTTCATACGTCTGTTGAGTCTATGGCTCAAATTCGTGATTGTGGATTCGAATTGCTGCCCCACCCGGCTTATTCTCCTGATTTGGCACCTTCGGAGTTTTATCTGTTTCCAAACCTAAAAAAAACACCTCGGTGGCCAGAAATTTACATCAAATGAAGAAGTCGAAACTGCAGTTAACCAGTATTTTGAAGACCTTGAGGAATCTTCGGTGGAAGCAGGTGGAAAAAGTACCTAGACCTAGGTGGAGATACGTCGAAAAATAAAAAATATTTTTGTACGTATTTTATTTTGTTTTCTTGACTAGGCCGCGAACTTTTTAAGCCATCCTCGAAAAAATAATTACTTTTAGCAAAGAAAGTAATAATTAGTTTCTTAATTAGAAAGCAACTAAAAGGTGTATGTAAATTATAATTAAATTAAAGATTTCAAATGAGACGGGTACTATATAATACCTCAAGTGGATACTATTTAAGTCATTTAACTGTTGTTAACTTATTTTGGGTATTATGATAATTAGATATGGTGTAAAAAATGTAAGAATGAGTCTTTTAGACGAAGAGTAACTAAAAACGAAATCCGTTTCTAGTAGCGTCACAACAATAATATATACACTTAGTCCAACAAGTCTCCATACACCATCTGCTTTTTATACTATTTTTCTGTTATGTTTAACTAATTAATTGGAACTATGAGAAAAGATGTTTAAATTAATATTTGAAACTTAACCAACTAGGATTAGTATTAAAAACAACTGAGGAACATTTTATTTAGAAGTTACATCATTGTTATAAAAATGTAAACAAAATTAATGTCAAAAAAGTCTCTATACACTTAACAATTACCAATAATAGTTTGACGGGGTTTAACGGAAAATAACAACTTCGTTTAAACTAATATTTAGTGGGACCGCCGTTTGCCTTGATAATCTCCTGTAACCTTTTTGTCATGCTTGCAACTAGCTTTCTAGTAATTTCTGTTGGCATGTTCTCCCATTCGCTCAATATTCTGTTTTTTAATTCTTCTCTATTTGAGACATTATGTTCGAAAACGCGCAGTTTAAGTTCCTCCCATAAATGCTCGATGGGGTTAACATCGGGTGATTGCGGAAGTGTATGTATGAAGCTGCTGTTGCACATTATGGATCATCCATTCTTGCACCAAGTTTGCGGTATGTTTCGGATGATTGTTCTGTTGAAAAATGTATCTTTTTCGAGTGCTAATTTTTGGACACTTTCTCTTAAATTGTCTCTCAAAATGGTCAGATAAACATGTTGATTCATGGTACCATTAATAAAATGTAAATTTCCAACCTCTCCAGCGGACATGCGTCCCCAAGCCAGAACACTGCCACCTCCTTGTCTCACCGTGGAACAAATGTTTTTAATATCGAATGCGTATTTTTCTTTCTCCAGACTTTAGTTCTGCCATTAGACCCAAAAAGGTTAATTTTAGTTTCATCACTGAAGATTTCGGATTCCCAAAATTCAGGAGGTTTAGTAACATATTCCCTAGCAAAAGCTAACCGCTTTTTACGATTAGCTTCCGAAATTAATGGCTTCTTCCTGGGTTCACATCCCTTATAGCCTGCTCTGTGTAAACAATTTCTCTATGTTTGTGAACAAACATTTTCGAAAATAGTTCCCGTACTTCTATTAATTCTGGTGCACTTTTCTATTTGTCTAACAATACTGGCCTCTTCACGTGGAGTCAGTTTTTTGGAACGACCGGAGCGTGGTCGAATTTTATAGGAACCAGTTGATTTATACTGATTTACAATGTACTGAACAGTAGAATGCGATTTTTTAACAATTTTTCCCATATTTCTGTACGATTTTCCATATTATGATCAAGTGACAGATTATAAAGTATGGCCCCAAAATTATTCATCTGTTTTCAGTTTACTGAGCAATAGATAGCTTGATAAAATGCTGATTATAACGTGTTTTTTTCAATGCAGTTCTTGAGTGATTGGAGATTTTTTGACATTAATTTTGTTTACATTTTTGTGACAATGTTCCACAGTTGTTTTTAATACTAATCCTCGTTGGTTAAGTTTCAAATATTAATTAAATCATGTTTTCTCATAGTTCCAATTAATTAGTTAAACATAACAGAAAAATAGTATAGAAAGCAGGTGGTGCATGGAGACTTTTTGGACTGACTGTATTTCTCGAATGCCACGAAATATTTCTTGTAAATAATAGGAGGGTGATTCAATAAGTAAACGTATTTGAAGACAGATGGTGTTGCAAAGGAAAGTTGATTTACCATTGTGTTCCATAATCTGATAGATGACACCAAAAAAATTTGACATCGATTCATAGGTTAGTTTGCATTCTGCAGCCATTTTAATAAGTAGTGTAACGTGTTTGTGACTAAGATGAAAGAAATGCAGTATCGTTCAGTAATTCGTTTTGTGCTTTTGGATGGGAAAACGAGTAAGGATATAAAAGCGAGGTCTACCATCTCAGCAATCGCGCAAAGCTTAATGCGATGATCCTCCATCACGATACTATAAATTTTACCGACCATTTCTTCAGAAAAAAGCTTAATCTGGCCTGCTGTATGTGCAGCTTCTGCAGTACTCGTACCTCCACTTGTAAATCCAATTATCCATTGCAGAGTTCCCATACACTTCCTTCAGTTCAGTTTCTATCTGAGCCGCAGTCCACTGTTTTACATTAGAATGTTTTATTATTGCACAATACTAGGTTTTATCTGTTTCTACGAAACGTGTAACATACCGATCACTTACGGTAGCTGCCAAGAAACAACTGCGAGTTTCGTATGTTTTAAACTTTGAACACAATCGTTACAAGAATATACAGGGTATCCCATATGTATGGAATAATGATTCCACAGTAAAAGATATAGGGTGTTATACTGCGCACGTGCTGACTCGACAATAAAATGTTTTGAACTGTCAGTTCGAAGAAATTACGCAATCTTAATTTTTTTTAATGAAAAGCGCTGTATATTATTTATTTCTGAGTCATACTAAAATTTTAGATATTATTTGTCTAACAAACCGTATGTCCAAATTGAACTGTTTTGGAGTTATTGATATTTGAAATTAAGGAGATCAATTTTTTTTTTTTTAAGCTGACTTATGTCAAACATTAACTGACAAGTAACGACTTAAAGCGTCAAAAAATTATTGACGAGAATGTTTATTCCTGCATTTTGTGAAACGGCAATTTGAGCGTAATGTCATCATGGTACACTTAACAGAAACTCGAAAGAATCACTTTTTTAATGGTGGATGGTTACGGAGACCGTAGGAGAACACAACAGGTGGTGTGTGATCTTTTTAATGCAGAATATCCGAATCGGGAAGCTATTACCCAATCTGTAGTTAACAAAACATTAAAACAATCTAGACAATCAGATCATGTAAAGGATCGTTCTAAATCTAACCTTCAAAAGTTAAAACAAGCGATAATAAAAAGTTAGATGTTTTATTGGAAATTACAGAAAATCCCCATACAGCCACTCGCCAGCCTTGCCTACACCACAATATAAGTAAAGTTACATTAAGTCGTATACTGAATGAAGAAAAATTGCATCCAGAAAAACCCATTCTATTTTAAGGATTATCTGCGATAGACGCGTTGAATTTTGCGAGGTAATAATATAACGAATCAATAATGATCCTAACCTAATTCATAATATTGTTTTTTCTGACGAGGCCACATTTGGTCTTAACGAAAGAGTTAATAGGCATAACTGCCGGTCCTAGTCTACTGAAAATCCCCACTGGATAATCGGGAGTCATTCTCAAAAACCACAACAGATAAACGTGTGGGCAAGATTTGTAGACGTCATATCATTGGTCCCTTTTTTATCAATGTTACTCCAAGAGCAAGTTATTCCAACTTGTGCAAGTCTATTTCCCAATGAAAATAATTTGGACACCCCTAACAGGAACCTGTGGTATCAATAGGACGGAGCATCCTCCTCACTATGAAATCAATGTTCGTAGATATTTGGATATTTATGGATGCGCCTGAAAACCAAAGTTTACCGAAGTCAGATTTTACAACAAAGAATTCAATATGAAGTAGCACAGACAAATAATATCCAGAATTTTTAGTAACACTTGAAATTAAGATAAATAATTCCACAGGAATGTTAGACTTTCCATTTAAAAAAAATAAGATCAAGATGGCGTAATTTCTTCGAACCGACAGTTCCGAACAGTTAACACCCTAAAATATTTTATTGTGAAATATTATATACATATGGGGCAGAGGAGAGAGAGAGAGAGAATTGAAACTTGACATAGAATAAAATAATTCGAATAAATTTTGTCATTTCTATCTTCCTACTTATGAAATGAAAATTTATTTAAAACTACATTTCTACAAACAATCCATAATTTCTAAAAATATCCTAATGGAGGGCATTTAGTAATTTTTCCATAAATTCCGCGGTAATGCAATTCAAAGAGCAGTAAAATTTTCCATTTAATCTTGGAAAATGGTTCAATATCCGTTTCATTACGTAAAAGGTCTGGAAGTAAGAATTTGAATTTTTGTTATACGTTTTTAATAACTGGCTATGATTACAAAGGATATTCCGATTCAAAAATATATTTATTTTATAAAAATTAGTGAAAAAAATGTTCAAATTAATGTATTTAGATTTATTACAAAACAGAAATGAGTATGCCGGGCAAAAACTTAAACTATTAATTAACACACAAATACTATTCTCTTGTTTGGGGCTCTATACTCAAACATATTTTGCATTTTTAATATCCTATCTTGTTTACCTTGATTCTTGAAAGCCAGTTCATTCAATTTGTTGTATCTTATCAATATGTTCCGCAATTCTACTTTCGTGTTTATCAATCCTAACCTGACTGATGAGCCGTGGTACGGCGACACAAGTCTTGGGATGAATGAGAGAACAGTTGGGTGGACCGCTGAAATATGGGCTTGGTCCATTTTCACTGAACTAACCTGAACGATATATATATATATATATATATATATATATATATATATATATATATATATATATATATATATATATATATATATATATATATATATATATATATATATATATATATATATATATATATATATATATATATATATATATATATATATATATCGTTCGTCCAACAATGAACTTGCACGACGTTTCGCCAAAATCTCATTTGTAATTTTCAAGTGCTTCCGCTGCTTCTGCTTCTCGATACTGTGATCTTGCGGTTTCTGGCACTCGAACCTAACTGAGAAACCGACGTGCGGTAAGTCGGAGTCTACGCAGATTGTAGCTGGGGGGTCGAAAGTGTTCATCCGAGCATCGGTGTTTGCCGGCTGGGATGTAATTACGGGTTTCGGGGATCGCTATGCTGACTGTTGAATTCTCGATGTTTTGGTTATCCCTTGGTTTAGCTAGTATGCCCTTCCATGTAGTGGAATATTCAGCGCATCATCTTGCTTATTTAGCTGTCCATTTTTTTTTCGATTTCCAAGGCTTCTCTGACTATGCGTGTTTTATAAATATGAAATCGCGGCTATTTGTTTAGATCCCTCAAAACTGATGTTGTGACCAGTATCATGATAGTGCTGAAAAAGAGCTGGTGTTGTTTGTCTTTGATATGAGCGGCAGCAGCAGCAGCAGCAGTGGGAGCACTTGCCAACGAGATTTTGGCGACACGTCGTGGACGAACGGATTGAAACCTGGGATTTTATTGTATTATATTCTATCATCCGTGAACACCTCTATTGTAATATATATATATATATATATATATATATATATATATATATATATATATATATATATATACACACACACATATATATATATATATACTATATATATATATATATATATATATATATATATATATATATATATATATAATATAAAAAAAATATATATATATATATATATATATATATATATATATATATATATATATATATATATATATATATATATATATATATATATATACGCTACCCATCAAACTTTTATCGGTACTATACAAAATCCTCACTAAAATAATAACTTATAGATTAACGAACCAATAGACAGTTATTAACCACATGAACAAGCTGGATTTAGACGGAAATACAGCACTTTGGATCATCTTCAAAGAATTAGATTACTCGTGGAAAAAAGCAAATGAATATTTGGTCACCTTGTTGATAGCAATGGTTGACTACGAAAAAGCATTTGATTTGGTAGCGATATCAGCAGTCCTTAACGGCTTAAGTAAGAGGAGAGTCGATGAAAGATACCCAGCTCTTCTTGAATACATATATAAAAAAACCACATCACAAATAATGCTTGAAGAAAAAACAAATAACAAAATTAAAAGAGGAATTAGACAAGGTGACTCAAAGGTACAAACATTCGCATATTTAGGACAAAAAATCAAAATATAAAAAAATAATTTAAAGGCTGGCTTGGATAGAAGAGTCTTGTTAGCTTGGTTTGCATTCGGAAAGTTACAATCTAAATTTAAATTAACATACGGCACTGAAACGTGGGCTTTAAATAAAAGTATAATAAATAAACTTCAGGTAACCGAAGGAGGAATGGAGAAGGAGAATGCTAAATATTAGACTCCAAGATCGTATTCCTAACATCGATATACGAAAAAGATCCAAAGTGACAGACGTAATACAACGAATATGTATATTAAGGTGGAATTGGGCGGTGTATATCGCAAGGATGAATGATGACAGATGGACACGCTGTATGGTTGAATGGTGGCCTAGAGAACATAAAAGATGCAGAGGTAGACCACAGACAAGATGCACGAACGACATAATAAAATTAGCAAGACACGATTGGATGCAAAAAGCAAACAACAGAGCTCACTGGGAACAACTTGGGGAGGCCTACATCCGACTATGGATGAAATAGGCCAATGATGATGATGAAATACTGTATTCTAATGACAGTAACATATTTTGATCAACGAACAGACTAAAATAAAGAGAAAGCAAAACGATATTTTTCACAAAGTTCATGAAGAAAATGTGAAAGAGCCGAACCTGATAAAAATGGATAAAGTGACAACTAACGGCTCGTTTGTACTTAGCTAGAAAAAGATAGCTATAGTGATGATCAAAATTTATCAAAAACAGAGGGCGAGTAACATAGATAAATGTCAAAACTACGTATCTTTTCCTGTTTTTTTCGAGACGCATTTACGTTTCTTAATTGCTGTGTAGCAACCTGAAGAATACCCATGGCCACTTTCTTTAAATAGTACTATATCAAAAAGACCATTCGTGGAGCACAAATACGACACAGATAATTTTTTAAGTGTCTTGTCAAGTGCTTTTTTTAATTTAACTTTTATATTCTATCGCGCTGCGCTAAACTGTATCTGCTATTTTACAGCTCTGCAGGTATTTTTATATCATTTAGAATCAAAATTCGCTACTGTTAATGGGAGAAACAACCCTTAAATGTAAAGAAATATTCACAATTGTCCATTTAGAAAAAACATACATTTTCATACACTTCGTCCAACTCGGAAACAATTAGTGTTTTGTAGGAACACTTATGCACACACCCGATGCTTGAAGAAAAAACAAATTAAATCAAAATTAAAAGAGGAATTAGGCAAGGCGACTCGATATCCTTAAATGTGTCCACGCTGATTCTAGAAGACATGTTCAAATTGTTAAGGTGGGAAAAGAAAAGGATACTAATGGACGGTGAACAATTAAATCACTTAAGGTTCGCAGATGATGTCACTCTAATCGTCAACACAAAAGAAGAATTACAAGAAATGCTGATGGAATTGAATAACAAGTCTCGAGAAATAGGTCTAAAAATAAACTTTACCAAAACCAAATATTGGAACAACGAAAGTGAAGATAACAGCCAGGAACTATTAACAGAAAGTGAGAGAATAGAAAAGGTACAAACATTCATATATTTAGGACAAAAAATCGAAATATCAAAAAATAATTTAAAGGCTGACTTGGATAGAAAAGTCTCGTTAGCTTGGTCTGCGTTCGGAAGTTTACAATCTGCATTTAAATTAGACATCCCAAATACAATAAAAGCCAGAGTATTCGATCAATATATACTGCCGATATTAACATATGGCACTGAAACGTGGGCCTTAAATAAGAGTATAATAAATAAACTCCCGGTAACCCCAAGAGCGATGGAGGGAAGAATGCTAAATATTAGCTGCAAGATCGTATTCCTAACATCGAGATACGAAGAAGAACAAAAGTAACATATCGTCCCTTAGCTTACAACACCGCTCAAGTCGAAAATTGGCGGTTTTCACATTTTAATGCCTTTAGATGGAGCTGCTCATTGCGCGTCTAACCATTGGTCACATGATATAGATTTTAGCCAATCAGGTAGCCGTAATTCGAAAAGTAGTGACAGCGCGCAAGTCGTTAGTCCGTCATACTTTTCTCGTAAAGTACTTCGCGCTCCGTGATTATTATATTTTTATGTGAGTTTTATCGCTGAAAGGTCTATGCAAGAAGTTTTAATAGAAGATTAAGAGGTAAGCTATATAATAAAGTAATGTTTATTGATTTACGCGTATTAATATAGAAAATGATAATAGAATATCTTCATTTACTTAAGCGGTGTTTACTAACTATCTTTTTTTAACTTAGGCGGTGTTTCAAAATGTATTTTATTTCTTTTAGGAAGCTCAATAAATGAAATACACTATGGATGGAGAAGAAATTGATTCCTGGAGTGATACGAGTTCAGGGGATGAATTGCAATGTGCCTAATTACAAGAAGCAGGACTGATGTCAAAACATAAACGGCGTAAACAAAGTTGCAAAGAAGATAAAAAAAGAATTAAACTAGGTTAGTAGCATAGGTCTGTTTTGAGGTCCACATTTATTTTTTTGTTATTTATATTTTTAATGCAATAATTCCTATTATTTTTTTTTAGATTTGTATCAAAAATATAACACTAGTTCTTTTGATACCAAAGCATGCAATTCTCCTAATAAATACGAAATTATTGCAACACCAATAAACGAACAAAACTTCGGGGAGTCCATGAAAAGTATTATAAGTAGCCAAGACAATGTAAAAACAATATTTTATCAAAACATAGACTTGGATATTGAAAACATTGACGTTAACAATCTACAAGTTATAGAAAAAGTTGGTAATGACTTCTTTGATCTGCAACAGGAACCACCCGAATTCGCTACGGTGGCCTCTGCTACTCCATCGTGTTCTTCAAAAGTGGTCATACTCAGTAATGTTCCATATCACGGTGATTTGTTAAGTCATCAAAAACGACAGAACAAGGCGACAAAATATCCAAAGAAATATAAACGCAATGTTAATAAAGAATAACGGATGAAAGGTGAAAATTATTTAGGATACAGAAGATATAGAAAAGCAAAGACTAATGAAACATTTAAAGTAAAACAAGACGTATTTAAGCCTGCAAGATCCATGAAACCACCGTGCACTTCTGCATTTTGTAAGAAATCAAAACTCAGATTATGTGACAACATAAACGAACAAGAGCGGCAATATTTGTTTGAAAGTTTCTGGAAGAACATGAACTGGGAGCAGCGAAGATCATTTATAACTTCTCACGTTAATAAAGTACCAAAAAAAACTACCACTGCCACTCTTGGCATTAAAGATTGGTTTATCAGATATTGGCTGACAAAAACAGACTATGCCATGCCTCCCGATTTGTCTACTTCAACCAGTAATCGCAGAAATCCAGAGAAAATTGAAGATCACAAATATGTTGAGAAGTTTTTAGCAGGTCTTCCAAAGATGCCGTCGCATTACTGTCGTGCTAAAACATCACGAGAATATTTAGAACCAATTTTCTCGAACATGACACAACTCTATCACATATATAAAGAGAATTGTGAGTTAGAGGGTAAAGAAATGCCGTAATTATTTGACAAATTATTTTTGAAACTCAATCTGAGCCTATTCCACCCGAAGAAAGATCAATGTGACGTTTGTTGCAGTCATAAAACTGGAAACATTACGGATGAAGAATACGCTCAACATGTTTTGAAGAAAGATCGAGCCAGGAAAGAGAAAGATACTAATAAAGGTATTACACAGTCCGGAGCTTGTCACGTATTCACACAGGATGTTGAATCGGTAAAATTGGCCCCGTATCTTCAAGCTAGTGCAATTTATTATAAAACTAAATTATGCGTCCATAATTTTACATTATACAATTTAGCAACTAAGGAAGTAATGTGTTATTGGTTCCACGCTTGAAGCCTCTGTTTTTGCTTCATGCTTAGTAGACCATCTAGAGAAGATTTTGATTCAGAAATTATTGCCTGTGATTTATATTCCGATAGCTGTTGTGCTCAAAATCGCAATGTTACCATAAGCAATGCTTTATTACGTTTAGCGATTGAAAAAAATATTGTGATTACTCAAAAGTACCTGGAAAAAGGCCATACCCACATGGAATGTGATTCCGTACACAGTGCAATAGAGTGTAAATTAAAAGCTAAAGAAATTTCTCTTCCACAACAATACATATCTATAACTAAAACTGCTAGGAGTGATCCTATGCCTTACGAAGCTCGTTATTTGGACTATAACTTTTTTACCGACTTTTCGAAAGGATTAATTTATAAATCTATACGGCCTGGTAAAAAAGCAGGTGACCCAGTCGTCACAGATGTACGTATGCTAGAATACAGACCAAATGGCACAATTTGGTATAAAATTGGTTTTGATGACGAGCTTCAGCCGTTACCACATCGTCCCATGCCAATTAACAGCATTAAACAAATAAATCACCTTCAGAAATTGTATGCAGCTAGAATACCAATTACAAAGCGGAAGTATGAAGATTTGCAAGACCTAAAAAGTGTATTACCATCTAGTTGCCACTCTTTTTATGATGACCTTCCGCACAGTAATCGCTAAAGACTGCAACTAACTATTAGACTAGAGATTTCGAGTATTATTTTTTATTTTTATAATTTTATTACTATTATATCTTGTTTCGTTGGGGTTTATGTTTTAAATATTTACCTATTTAAATAAAAAAAAAATAATTGCACTTACGCTCTTAAGGTTCGTGTGTCACCAAATAACTTTAAGCAATTGATCTCAACAATGTGATTCTTAAGATTTAGGTTATAGATACCTTATGTTATAACGATTGTTAATTATTCTTGAAATATTTCTTAATAAAAACTTTTCTTTATAAATCATCTATTAATGCCTTATTCCCTAACATTTCCGCAAACACCGCCTTAATCTAATAAAATATCAGTCAACACAGCTCAAGTCATAAAATAAAAGTTAAAATAAAGTAAATCGTCAAAATAAGTATAAATAATTATTTCTTAACCGTTAACTAGGGTATTTATTAAGTAATAACAGAAAAATTCCACCGATTTTTTAAAATAGGCAGTTTTTTTCGTCTCCTGTAAAGTTGGTAAAAATGACTTATGCGGTGTTGTTAGCTAAGGGACGATATGGACACGTCGTATGGTTGAATGGAAGCCTAGAGAGCACAAAAGATGCAAAGGTAGACCGCATACCAGATGGACGGACGACATAAAAAGATTAGCAGGACATGATTAGATGCAAAAAAATAAACAACAAAGTTCATTGGAGACAACTTGGTGAGGTCCTACATCCGACTATGGATGGATTACGCATATATATATATATATATATATATATATATATATATATATATATATATATATATATATATATATATATATATATATAATAGATATATATATATATATATATATATATATATTTATATATATATATATATATATATGTAGAGAGAGAGAGAGAGAGAGTGATAATTATTAATTTTTCGTCAACTGTCGTTACATCGATAAGAATCGACCTATCGATATCTTAAAATTATCGTTAAGTGGACTTGTTGGTGTCGAGTATCGATAGGTAAAAATCATTATCACCTCTTCCTACTCAAGATCAAATATTACTTTCTTTCGATAGTAACTCAAAGTTTCAAGTTAATTTAGTGTGCTCCGGTGTTCGATAAAAGTAGGACAATATTAAGCGGAAGTTTGATGAAAAATTAATTCCTTCGAGACATGACAAATTAAATGAAGAAGTCTTTAATTGGAAGTGGAGAACTTGCTGGGGTAAAGTAAAACTAAAAATAGATAGGGGCATGACACTGTTTCTTTGTTAATAATAGAGAAAGGTAAAGGTTACTGAACATGCTAAAAATATGAGTACTTAATAATATAAGTTGAATATTATGAGTGAGTTTACCATATTAACTTGTTGGTAGAGTATCACGGACAACTATTTGATTTTCTATTATCTAATATCCGGATAGAGTAGAGGAGTAGACTGCATTATTTAGACAACTACCTGTGCTGCTACTAGCAATTCCGATATATATATATATATATATATATATATATATATATATATATATATATATATATATATATATATATATATATATATAGTTATTGGGCAACATTTGTTAAGTAAGTAGATAAACCTAAATTATTTTTTACCTGAGCTTAAGAAGTCCTTTATAAGTAAGAAAATGGATCTTTCGGAAATATATCGAAACATGGACACGCATTGGACATGCATACGTTGTTGCTTTTAAAATATCGTTAGGAGAATTTTCTAAAAAGTTAGCAGTCAGAATAATAATTCCATTTCTGAAATGTTAGATTTCTTCTTTATATTACATAAATGTATTTTCATCTAATTGTAATTTTTGAATAGTAGGGTTGGAAGTTGAAGTTAGTCATTACCAAAGTTTAGTTTTTTAGCAAATTTTAAATTTTTTAATTGTTAGGGCTAATTGCGAATGATTGAGTGTTATCGAAAATCTTATGGTTTGCGATAGTCGTTATATCTTTATACTTCTGGTTTAACGAAACAGGAATTTTTTCTTAGATAATGTGTGCATTTAGACTTCAATCACAAAGAATAGGAGTTTAATTAAGAATTTTCGAACATGTCGTAGCCTAGATAGGGTCCCATAATTACTTGATATTTTTTAAGGATATGTAATTCTATATAAACTAAGTACATTTATTGATCATCGGACAATACGATGGTGTTTTCTTCATGGAAGACTAGTCCTATCATGCTATTTATTGATATCTGATAGGAGCCTGAAGAGTCTGAATCTATCACATAATAATATATCAAAACTAATTCTTAGCATGGTTAAGTTTTAGAAAATTTCTGTAACGGACTCTTAAATTTGAGGTTTTATCTGTTATTTGTAATTCTGATTTATAAAAAATCAGCCCAATGCAAGTCGATTTTGCGTAATTAGTGTTCTGTGCCGTGATTGCTGAAGTATTCTATGAAACTCAGTCACATATTCATCTTCAATATAAGAATTACCAAGAATATATATAAGAAAAAAACGAGGCATCTTTGCAGTTAAAGTTTATATCGAATAATTACTACCCAAATATTTGTTTAATTAGAAACAAATAAAAAAATTATTTTGTCTCGGTATTTACCCGTTGGTCACCAGTCTTCATAGAAATTTATTTTATCTGTGATTGGCCAAATGCTTAAAGCAGTAATGTACTGAAAAATATATACGAAACGTCAGTCCTAATTAAATTCACCAAAAAAATCTCCAGCATATTATCAAGCAAAATATATATTTTTTATATCGGATAAATTATCCAAGGCAATGCGCTAGTAGGAAAATTTTCGCTCAAACTACACTTTATGGAGAATATTCCAGAATGTTTTCAAAATTTTTTGATTCTTGATTTGATGATTAATCTTAGAGATAGAGTGCTGGGAAAGCGATATTTGGCAATTTTTTAAAAATCATACAAAGAACAGCATGCGCGAATATTTCATATCATATATAATTTTGAACTTATGCTTTCATTTGATACCCCATTCGATAGCCCTATAGAAAGTTTTTTTTTACTTCCGATTTTATCCCACCCCACAATCTCTAAGTCAAAATTTAACTTTCCAAAGTACACCACTCTGATTGGGCCGTTAATTCCTATATTTGTGACAAATTTTTATGTCAAATAGTTTCAGAGGAAATCGGATGTGGCAGACAAACAGACAGACACCGAAGTAAGCCCATAAGTGTTCCGTACGAAACACTAATTATGAATGCAGTATGTTAAAAATGCGTATAAGATATGCATTTTATGTTTTTTCTAAATGAACAATCGTAAATATTTCTGTACTGTGAAGGATTATTACAAGTATTGCTGTTTTCAGTAGTAGAGGTAACGCGCTTCTGGGACTGCGGATGGCCATTTTGTCAAGAATCGGTGTCAAGAATTGACCACTAGCCGAAGAAGTCCTGAAAATGTCCTGAAAAATCTGCAAGAAGTTCTGAAAAAACGTTGGTGAAGGCGAAAAAGTGGTCGTCAATGACGTCATAAGTCCAGTGGCTATTGATCAGTGCCTTTTTGTCACTTTTGACCTTGAGGAGTGAGTTTGACCACGTGACCATTATATATGTATGTATTATTAATTGGTTGTTGAACAGTGTCCTTTTGGCATGAAGAGGAAATCTGACGTCGCAACGGCATATATGTGTATGTAAATGGTGTATTTGAATTAAATGAGTTAAAAAAAGTGATGTCTGTAGTAGGATTAGAACCTGCATATGTTGTGTGGAGAACTGCAAAACCGGGGACTTAACCTACTTAGCTAAATAGGATTCGTAAGAGAGAATGCAATAATTGGGATGACATAAAAAAGGATTGCTGAAGAATATGTGAAAAGTCTGCAAGAAGTTCCGAAAAATTGGTGAAGGCGAAGAAGTGTCGTCAATGACGTAATATGTCCAGTGGATGTTGAATCAGTGTCTCTTTGGCAATATAAGTTGTCGAAAAGGTGTAAAACTAGATGTAAATAGGTGTAAAATAGGTGTAAATAGGTGTGAATAGATGTCTTAAGAGCCTGCAAGAAGTGGTCGTCAATGACGTAATTGGTCCAGTAGATGTGGAAACAGGGTATCTTAACTTCATTAAAACTTTAATAAACTTCTGTTAGAGGAGAAGTTGCATTAGTTTAGCTGTTATTGGTCTCGTTGTACGAAAGTAGGCGTAACCTGATAAGAAAGGTGTTATTTTGATAGGTTGAATGTGTATGTAGTGTAAAAGGAAGATGAGAAAATTGTTGTTGGTTGGTTGACTAGGTAAAATGGCTTCCATAAGGCATGTATTTGATTGGTTTGTAGTGTATAGGTGTGATAAGAAACTTGTAATTGGTTGGTTGATTAGATAGAATGGGTGTTGATAGCACTTGTTTGATATTTTGAATAGTAAAAGCTATGGTGTAAAAGTGTATCAAAAAGTAATATATTAGTTGGAAATGTGTTGAAAAAGGCTTTATTAGGTAGTATATTTGATGTAAAATTTGGTAAATGTTCCCCTATAATGTTGTTTGGCGTCTAAAAGTCGGTAAAAAAGCTTGAAAATGTAAACAAGTGGAGCCGTAAGTCTGTAGAAATGTGTGAGATAAGGCAAAATGTATGAATAATGTGTGATTCATGGTACTTTTTGTAAGTAAAATTGAGTAAACAAGTGACTCGTTAGGTCATCAAAGTAGATAAGAAAGGTCAAAAATAGTTGATAAGAGATGAGTGAATGTATGTGAGAATGTAAGAAATAGCAAAACTTGTATTAATAGGAAAATTCCATGCAAATAAAAGAGCAAGAAATTTATTTGGTTGTGGGAAAGTTGAATGTAAAGGCAAAAGTTGTTGTTTGTCCTCAAGTTATGATATGAAATGAGCTTAATTTATTTGGGCTCGTTGAAATTTTGTGTGAACTCGTTGGAGATTTTGTTAGAAAGCAAAAATAAATCACCTATTTGTCAAGAATAGTAAAAGAAGTATGAAATGAGCTTAAATTATTCTAGTTGGACCTTGTTGAAAAATGGTGAACTCGTTGGAGATTTTGTTAGAAAGCAAAAGTAAATCACCTATTTGTCAAGAATAGTAAAATAAGTATGAAATGAGCTTAAATGAGTCTATTTGGAGTTTGTCGGAATGTTTTTTTTGAATTCGTTGTCTTGTAATAATAGTAAAATTTTAAATGAGCCTAGCCTTTTACCGTATCTGGGAACGTTAAATGTAAAAGTTGTTGTTTGTTTTTTCACAAAGAGTTAGTTTTGTTGAGCTTAGTTTGGCCTCGTTGTATTGTAAATCTTAGTAAAATATATATGTAGAGAGATGAGCCTAGCCTAGCCTAGCCTGTACTCGTTGTTATTATTATGAGAGGAGAATAAAATACAAGTATGAGTAGAGATTTAAGACAATATATTAATAAATTCTAAAATAATACAAAATGTTACAAAATGTTACTATTGTTTAATATAATTCATTCAAATCATCTGTTTCCTTGTCTTTCGTTGGTTTCTCTCGCAATTCCTTGTTATTCTTTACTGGTAATGTACCTTGATGGCATGTGTTTTGCACCATCCATTAATTTGAAAACCTTTTTAGAATCACATGCCAAACATCTTTCATTATATAGATCTGTTTCTCCTTTACATTTGGGACATTTTATTCGTACAACAACTGGCATTTTTAATGGTAGTTTTATCTCAGACACCTGTTATTGAACTAAGTTTAGCTAGATAAATCTCAATCTTATATAGAAAAATAATCCTACTACTATTACTTATTACTGAACATTAGTTTTATCGATCCAACTATTGTGTTTATTATCAAAACCTAACCATTTTACAAATACTTTATTTCCTTGTCGTTTTATTACTTTTGCAACTAAATGAATATCTGAATATTTAACTTTTTGCAGTTGGAGTTCATAAAATCCACCTTTAATGTCTTGATTGTGTTCATCTTGAAGTAAATACGTAACGGGGTTTGTATATTGTACCTTTTTAATTGTAAATATTTCCGTAGACCAATTTGGTTTGTAATGTTTGTCAAAAACACCTCTAAGTTTTGATATGCGTACATGACCTCCTACTTTATATTTCGTTTGAAGTGTAGTCATCTTTATGTTATTATAAACCGTGTCAAGTAGAAATTTTTCATGTTTTTTAGTTACCTCACTAGGTTTTAGACCGATAGTTCTATGTTTTTTATTATTATAAATATGGATGATTTTCGGTAGTAATTTAACCCACTTATAGGATCCTTGAATACTAAATTCTTTCCAGATCATACTCTTAAGGGTTCTGTTAACACGTTCCACAATTGATGCCTTCTTTTCACTGTAAACGACATAATGTAAAATATTATATTTTTTCAAAAGGTTTTGTACTTCCTTTCCCGTAAATTCTCCACCAGAATCTGTACACAAATTGATTGGAATCTGTTGTTTAAAAACATTTTCAAGAGCATGTGCTACTTCATTAGATGTTTTTGTTTTTAATGGATAGGCCCATACGTATTTGGAAAAAAAAAATTAATTACAACTAATACGTATTTAAATCCTTTATTTTCTTTTTCAAATTCTCGCATTTCTACCAAATCGGCTTGCATTAGATCTACAAGTGATTTTAAAATGACTCTTCTACGTTTGAAATTTTTCCTTGCAGGTCTATGAATTTCTTCAACAATTTGTTTCTTTACTTTAGTTGCATAGTTGGACATTATTCAATAATATTAGCTTCACGTAATTCTTCAATAATAGAGTTGATCTCGTTTGTGTGACTTGTATTGCCAGCTGTTTCAGAGGCAACTAATAATTTTAATCGTTCGATCAACTCATTTGGATCATCTCAGTATACATAGTCGATTGGATTATTTGTAACTTTTATAAACATACCATGTCCTACTCTTTCAGAGTTGTCTTATTCTTCTTCTTCCGAATCTATGTCTATTTTATTTAAATTTGGTTTAATAATTTTCTTAAATTTGCTATGTTGTATAGTTTTAATATCTCTTATTGCACTTGAATCAGATAGAATTTCAGCATAATGTTTAGCATCATTTTTAGTATATTTATTTGGTGGATTTCTATTAAAAAGTAGTCCATACAAACCATTGGTACCTCTAAATTTTTTAGATCCAATTAAGAGATCGGGTCCATCGAAATTAATAGTTTGATTACCTATTGAAAATCGTTCAATGTCTTTATCAAATTTTACTCTAAATTTTCCCTCAGAATCACCTTTACCTTTCGGATTCTTAAGATACATTTTAATATATTTTGCAGGTAAAGGATGATATTGTTCATAATAATCTGATAAGGATTTCTCTTCTATGGTTTTATTTAATTGATCTTCGTAATCTTTTTGTCTTTTGGCTTCCTCATCGAAATGTTCTTTTTGAATATCTTTAACGAGATGTTTTCTTAAACAGTATGGCTTAGATGTTGTAGTAAAATGCAATTTTCTCTTTGATAGGTGCTGCTGCTGACATAGGTGGTTTAATTGTCATCATTCCTCTAGGTGTATCGGTGTAAGTTGAGGTTGTCGGGATGGGTTCAGATGCTATCGAATCTTTATCAGTATCTTCTAGATCATCATCATATTCATCTCCTTCATACTCATCATCATCATTATAATCAGATTCTTCAGATTTTATATTTAACTCAGGAGGTGCTTCAAGAGTTTTCGTTGTTAGTATTTCATATTTTTTTGGGTCCAATTTATTTTCAATACTTTGTAAATATTTCGTTATTGGTTGAAATAAAGTTTCATGTGCAATTTGATCATGTTTTAAAAGGTTTAATTTATTTTTAATATCTCTTCGTTTGTGTGTTAATTTTTGTTTAACATTCTTTTTACTTGAGCTTATTTTCTTCCTGTTAGCCATCTTGTCTGAGAGGCGTTTAAGTGAATATTAATTGTATATAAACATTAATTTAAATATATATATATATATATATATATATATATATATATATATATATATATATATATATATATATATAACTGTCTAAACCATAACGATATCTTCCTTCATCAATTTTATTGTCCTTAAAAATTGGTAAGAATCCAAATGTGTTCTTCCAACAAAAAGAACAGATCTTTTTAAAACGTTCAAATGGCATATTGGTACCAACATGATCGGAATAGACATGTCGTAAATTTAAATCATCCTGTTTGAATAAAATAAGTACATTGGCATTGTCTCGTATTAAATGTTTCGGGATTTTTGCATAGGTTTGACACAAATAAAAACAGTCAATGTTGTTGTGTCGACCCATACTAAAGTACTCTCGTATTACATCTTGTTTGTCACAGGCTACATCATCAAATATAAATACAGAATTACGTTTTGCCTCTGACGGTGTTATTATTTGTTCACTGTTATCGAATGCGAAATATCCTATTCCCTTGACAGGTTTTAATAATTGTTCCAAATAAATATAATTAGGTTGATATAACGATTTCGAATACAGGTAAATATTCTCAAATTTTAAACCATTCGGATGTTCAAGAAGACTTAACATAGTTGAAGTTTTTCCACAATTACTAGGACCTGAAATAATACATCGCATCGTAGAGGGTAATAAGATATTATGTTTAACATTGTTCTTAAATTCTTGTAAATCGTGATTTTCAATTTTCAGTCTAGTTTTTTGTTGAACAATTCTCTTCATCTTACACAACACATTCAAAGTTAGAATAGAAATAAGTATAAAATAGGATGTTTGTTAAATTTACAGTTAGTATATAGTTTGATTTCGAAAATGAAATACTATTCTAGTGACAGTACATTTCAAGGGAGTGGACTCTTAAATACTGTTATAAATAAGCTTCCATTTGAAGTACATTTACCGGGTTATCAATTTTGTGGACCTGGTACAAAACTACAAGAACATCTAGCTCGTGGTGATAAAGGCATTAATCCTCTCGATGAAGCTTGTAGAGAGCATGATATAGCCTATTCAAATTATACTGCCTTACCTGATCGTCATCAGGCTGATAAAATTTTACTTAAAAATGCTTTAAATCGAATTAATGCACAGGATGCATCTTGGAAGGAAAAAATTGCAGCTATAGGTGTATCTGCTGCCATGGACAGTAAGCTTAAGTTAGGTATGGGTTATAGTAGAAAAGGAAGGGATAGTAAACAAGATAAAATAAATGAGAATGATAAAATTAATCAGTATATTATGAATGAAACGAAGAAGAACATTAAACACACTACAGGTATTATTAAGCAAAGTGTAAAGTCAACGCAAAATTATCTAACAAAAATGGAAACGTTGTTAGAAAAGATCAATAACTTACCAACCCCGATCCCACAAAAGGTTAAAGCTGAGAAGAAAATAAAAGCTCCTAAAAATAAATCAGCTACTACTAAAACGAAAACGAAAACTATTAAGAATACTATTAAGAAGAAGAAAAACTATTAAGAATAAGAAACCTCAAATAGATAGCAGTGAAGAAGAATTTGATGAGGATTATAGTAAAAAATTTAAATAAATACAGTTATATAGGAAAGTCTTATTAAATATAGTTTAGTTCATTACAAACCTTTCAACCAAAGGGAACACTAATTATTATGGCAGTCAGTAATAGTCGTAATCGTAGGAAAAGAAAAGAGATTAAATCTAAGAAGAGACAGAGGGGAGGAAAACCTAAAAAACAAATAAGAAGGAAAAATAAGAAAAGATTAAGTTTTCAATCTGTGGCAAAGAAAATAAAGAGGAATATTTTAAAAGTAAAGCCTACAAGTATAAACAGTGCGCTTAATATTGCAATTAAAACGGTTAAAAATGAAAAAGAAAAAATCAACACACCTCGGGTTATTAAAATTCCTAAAACTGGAGGAATTTTACCCTTAATACCTATATTTGCAGGTCTTAGTGCCTTAGGGGCTTTGAGTGGAGGAGCAGCAGGAATAGCAAAGGCTATTAATGATGCTTGATCAGCTAAACAACAATTACATGAAAGTCAACGTCATAATAAAACAATGGAATCTATTGCTATGGGGAAAGGTCTCTATTTAAGACCCTATAAAACTGGAATGGGACTGTTTTTTCATCATCATCGTCCTTCTCACCGAAAGTACCAATAACGGGCTTTAACGAATCTCGAAATGGAAATGTAAAGTTGAAAATTTCCCCATTTTCGAGGAGTCTTTATGAAGGATAGGTTACCGAGGAATATTTATAAATATGAATCAGGAATTATTAATTTAGATAACGATTCTGGTCCTGGTACACATTGGACTGCTTACAAAAAGTATGGATCAATCATTTATTATTTTGATAGTTTTGGAAATTTGTTACCACCAATCGAAACACAACCGTATTTTCAATCTAATGAACCAAGTACTATATATTATAATCATGCTTCTTATCAGTCTTATAATTCTATTATTTGTGGTCATTTATGTTTAAACTTTCTGTATAATCCTGTATGTTTAAAATAAAAGCAATTTACAAGTAGATATTGTGTTAGTTATTTATATTATTTTGAACTGATTAGAACTAGTATTCAACAAATGTCCTACACATTTACGTTGTCAGGAAATGAATCTATATTGACAATAAATATTTATCCTCCTATTGTATTAAACGAAAACCAAGAGTTTGTTTTGGGGTTGATTAATTTTGCCAGTTACTATTCAATACCAAATGTTGACAAAACCAATAATACCTTTCACTATGGAAAAGACAACAATAAGATTGTTTTACCAGAAGGATCGTACGAACTTAGAGATATATACAAATATTTACTCGAACAAATAAGCCTACAGTCCAAGGAAGAAGTTAAACTGAAATTATTTCTTAGTGCAAACTTGAATACTCTCAAGTGTGAAATTAAATGTACAGTAAAAATTGATTTTACCCAAGAAAATTCTATAGGAAAACTATTGGGATTTGGTAAAATTGTCCTAGAACCGAATACACAGTACATATCTGAAAATCCTGTAGATATTTTCAAGGTGAATTCCATCTGTATCGAATGTAATTTAGTAAACAATTCGTATAATAATGAAGCGCATGTGCATATAATTCACATGTTTTATCCTAATGTAGAACCTGGATATAAAATATTGGAGAACCCATCAAATGTCATATATTTACCAATCAATACACGTTATATAGATGAAATTCAGCTTAAAATCACCGATCAACATGGTAATTTAGTTAATTTTAGAAAAGAGTTGGTCACAGCACGTTTACACTTAAAAAGAGTTTAAATATGGTATTTATATACAACCATAATTCATTTGACATACCATTCTGGGACTATAATCATCATAATCAACAAACTGAATATAAAACCTGTAGGAAGAAGGATAAACGTATCAGTTTACAAAGACCATTGAAAGAATTAACTCCTGAGAATAAAGCTGTTTTACATTCTTTGGGATTTAAATTGAAAAATTAATAAACAACATTGCAAACAAAATAAGACTATTTTGGTGTAGATTTAAGTTACAAATTAGTACAAGTATTGAGAGAATTTTCCTAATAATTAGGTGTAAGTGTAAATACAAGGTCAAAGAAGAAGAAAATGAGTTATAACATACTAAAAGTTGGAGAAAGTGTGTTACATGACGATGCAATTGTTAGTTATCAATATCATACTCATCAACCTTATTCGTCGACAACTCTAAGTAACAACGATGAAATTAGAATATCTATTCAAACACAGGATCTTTATACGTTGCCCAGTCAAAGTTTTTTGTATATTGAAGGAAAATTGCTGAAAAATGACAATACCTATAGTGAAAATGTACATTTTATCAACAATGGCATACTATATCTATTTGAAGAAATTCGTTATGAACTAGGAGGAGTAGTAATTGAGCGTGTTAGAAATCCTGGAATAACTATAACCTTAAAAGGTCTCGTATCATTTACTCCAACCGATAGTAATAGATTACAAAATGCAGGATGGTGTGAAAAAGAGATTCCTGCTCTAGTAGATGGAAGTGGAAATTTCAGTGTTTGCATTCCACTAAAAATTATGATGGGTTTTGCTGAAGATTTTCATAAAATTGTAATGAATCTACGTCAAGAATTGATATTAATCAGAAGCAGTACAGATTTAAATGGTATTCAACAAATTGCAGATAAAAAGGAAAACTATAAAGTGTCTTTGAACAAGATGCTTTGGAAGATGCCTCACATTTCAGTAAGCGATCATCAAAAGTTACGATTACTCAAACAATTTGAGAGCAACAAGGATTTAAATATGGCTTTTCGTAGTTGGGAATTACATGAATATCCACAGTTGCAACAAACAAACTAAAAATCATACTTGGACTGTAAAATCTTCCAATCAATTGGAAAAAACCACGTTTTATCATCATTGGTTTTCAAACAGCTATGAAAAACAAACTTGACAAAGATATGAGTACTTTTAATCACATCAATTTGACTAATTTAAAAGTCTACTTAAATTCTGAGGTGTTTCCCTACGACGATTTAAACTTAGATTTTGAATCTAACAAATATTCAATTCTCTATGAAATGTTTGCACAATTTCAAAAATCCTACTATTATACAACAATCAACGATCCATGTGTCTATCCTCTAAGATTTAAATCACATACACCTTTAGTGGTAATTGACTGTTCTCGACAAAGTGAAGATATATTGAAAGGAGGAGCTGTCGATATACGCATTGAATTTGAAACCAGTAAAAAACGTAACCAAAGATACAGCTGCCTATAGTTTAATCCTACACGATCGGTTAGTTAGATATAACCCTCTGACCAGTACTGTAAGGTTTTTTAAGAGAATATATTACAAGTCAATAAAACAACAAAACTCTCTTATGTACTAAAATTTATTTTATTATTAAGAAAATGTTTTATACATACACATATAATGTAAATAAATAAAATATTAAAAGAAAATTGTATTATTTCCCATAACAATATTCTTCTTATTATAGTAATAGTCAAATCTGGATTTAATCCCTATCTGAAACGTAAAACATTATTAAAATATATATGAAAAATTCTATTTGATATTATTACCAATAGCAGTATCGAGTACATTTTCCTTATCAGAATCCTCTTCAGTGTCCGTATAAACTTCTTCAACTGTTAATTTAATCTTTTTCCTTCGAGGTGGAGATGAGGAGGTTTCTTCCTCTAAAGCCGGAGAAGAAGTCTTCATTGTTATCGATTGAGGTGCATCAGACTCTTCCTCATCGAGAAGATTAAATTTATACATCTTTGCAACTTTCTCCAATATCTTAAAATCTTCTTCATTATCAATTTTAGTACGCATATAACGCACAGGTAAATTGCCCAGCTTTTGTCTCAACTTGTTACCCTTAGGACAATAGGAAAGATAAAACGTACACTTTATCCCCTCTGGTTTTAATTGATTTCACTCCATATCTACAAATAACATGCACAATAAATAATATTTCTTATTAAAATCTAAGTTTTAGTAAAAAATAAAACAATATTAGAAATTAAAAGCAATAAACTTACTGAAAGAGTTCCTTAACAACCACATTCAAATAACGAAGAGGAAAATTAATGGGATCCTCGGAGAAAAGAACAAGAGTACATGGAGTATTAGCCATAATGTAAAATTATTCACTGTACTGTTATAGCAATAATAATACCAAAAACAAATTTTAATCGCGCTTATATACTAGTTCCAAACTGTTTTGTCACTCTAGTCACGTTGCAGACAACAAAAATATATTCTTGAAATAAAATATAAGATTGCATCATGCAAAATTTCCATTTGTTATTTATTTGTTATTAAAAACATGTTTTTCGATATTTATCTCGTATCATTATATTTTTATATACTAATTAACTTGTTTTTGTTTTTGCAATAAATCAAAACTAATTAAGTAAGATAAATCTATAAAGTTTAAAATATAAATAGAACGATTTATTTAATAGAGTCATCAGTTCAAACGTTTAACTTGAAATAGTATATCGGTTATTATAATTAATTAAGAAATATGTCTTCTGCCAATAAACAGTAGTTCCAAAGTTTTGGATTCTTATTCCACGGAAATCGTACGGTCGACCGAATTGGTAACTAGATTACTTAAAACAAAGGAAGAATATAAAAGACATATAAGTATCTTAAAGAAAAATATTGCTATTTTAACAAAGGGTTTAAAAAACAAAGTCTGTGTGAATAGTTTAAGTAAAGTGGAATCAAACTTATGCATTTTGAAAAATTATTTAGAAAAATTTAAAATTCATCTTAAAAACTAATAAATCTTTGACAAATAGGAAATTGATTTGGCAAAATGTCGATTCCTGTTTTCAGGGACGCATAAAACATATTTGAAGTATAAAGAACCTAAGGAATTTTTACAAAAAGCTTTTCGTGTATTTTCTCTGCGAATTAGAAAGGAACTCAAACAATTGACTATGCTTAAAGTAAATGTTAACTTTTGTGGTCTATTTATAAAAACTCAAACTGCTGACACATCCATTAAACATTTTTCGACTAAAAACCAAATAATTGATCAGAATACCAATTTGCCTGAGTGGTATAAGATGAATGTAGTTGATAAAATTTTAGGTAATTTAGAGGATTTTCAGGAAAAAGACAGCGGTTGGGCTTTATGTGAAATATGGCACTTGAAAGTAAATTTAAACAAATATAATCCCATAGGTGGAGGGTTTTCCACATATGTAACAATACCTAAATTCATTCAAAAAACTAAAAGTGTTGTGAATATTAAAAATAATGATCCTTATTGCTTTCTATGGTCCGTTGTATGTGCTTTAAATCCAGCACCCACTAATAAAAAAACCTTTTCGTACTTCATCTTATCCACATTTTAGTCAAATATTAAAATACGAAGGAATTACATTTCCTATAGTATTAAAAGATATTCCTCGATTTGAAGCACTTAATAAATTGGCTATAAATATTTTCTGTGTAAAAAAACCAAGAAATTTTTACCCTTAATGTTGACTAATACAAATTTTTCAACTAAAATCAATTTACTTATTTTAACTATTGATAATGAAGATCCTGATGATTATGATGATGATTCCTTTGAAATTGACTATTCCAACCCTAATAATAAATTCAATTTGGTATATATTAAGAATTTAAGTCGTTTAGTAAACAAACAAGTCGGAAATATTCATCACAAAAAATGGTTTTGTGAGAGATGTTTTAATCACTTTATAAGCGAATCAAACCTGAATAAACATTTAACTGATTGTAAGATACTAAATAAATCTAAAATTACCTTACCCAAAGAAAACGAGAAAATTTTAACTTTTAAGAATTTTTCAAACAAATTGAAGGTTCCATTTGCGATTTATGCAGATTTAGAAAGTATGCAAATGAAAGGATCAATAAGTTTACTTCCAATCAACAAGGAAAAATATATATCATTTACAAAATATGTGGAAAATATATGTTCCTTATTAATATTTTACGTTTCAGATATTCAAATGTATTGACTGTCAGATTGATACATATGATTATAAGGAATGTGAAGGATTACTAAGTATAATATAATGCATAAAGAAACCTATTCAACCGAATTCAAAATGTAAATACTGCGGATTAACAACATCATACTGTTACTTTTTCCGCTCTCCAATTAAACCTTGGAAACCAACAAAATAACATATGAATAGCTCAATTATTTTATATAAGTATATATTGTAAAATTCTTTTAATATAATTCTCGTATCTACTTTATTTTAGTAACAATTTGTAGAATTATTAATATATTGTCTTAAATCTCTACTCATACTTGTATTTTATTCTCCTCTCATAATAATAACAACGAGTACAGGCTAGGCTAGGCTAGGCTCATCTCTCTACATATATATTTTACTAAGATTTACAACACAACGAGGCCAAACTAAGCTCAACAAAACTAACTCTTTGTGAAAAACAAACAACAACTTTTACAACGTTCCCACATACGGTAAAAAGTTTGGCTCATTTAAAATTTTACTATTATTACAAGACAACGAATTCAAAAAACATTCCGACAAACTCCAAATAGACTCATTTAAGCTCATTTCATACTTATCTTACTATTCTTGATAAATAGGTGATTTACTTTTGCTTTCTAACAAAATCTCCAACGAGTTCACCATTTTTCAACAAGGTCCAACTAGAATAATTTAAGCTCATTTCACACTTATTTTACTATTCTTGACAAATAGGTGATTTATTTTTGCTTTCTAACAAAATCTCCAACGAGTTCACACAAAATTTCAACGAGCCCCAACTAAATTAAGCTCATTTCATATCATAACTTCAGGACAAACAACAACTTTTGCCTTTACATTCAACTTTCCCACGACCAAATAAATTTCTTGCTCTTTTATTTGCATGGAATTTTCCTATTAATACAAGTTTTTGCTATTTCTTACATTCTCACATACATTCACTCATCTCTTATCAACTATTTTTGACCTTTCTTATCTACTTTGATGACCTAACGAGTCACTTGTTTACTCAATTTTACTTACAAAAAGTACCATGAATCACACATTATTCATACATTTTGTTTACATTTTGCCTTATCTCACACATTTTTACAGACTTACGGCTCCACTTGTTTACATTTTCAAGCTTTTTTACCGACTTTTAGACGCCAAACAACATTATAGGGGAACATTTACCAAATTTTACATCAAATATACTACCTAATAAAGCCTTTTTCAACACATTTCCAACTAATATATTACTTTTTGATACACTTTTACACCATAGCTTTTACTATTCAAAAATATCAAACAAGTGCTATCAACACCCATTCTATCTAATCAACCAACCAATTACAAGTTTCTTATCACACCTATACACTACAAACCAATCAAATACATGCCTTATGGAAGCCATTTTACCTAGTCAACCAACCAACAACAATTTTCTTATCTTCCTTTTACACTACATACACATTCAACCTATCAAAATAACACCTTTCTTATCAGGTTACGTCTACTTTCGTACAACGAGACCAATAACAGCTAAACTAATGCAACTTCTCCTCTAACAGAAGTTTATTAAAGTTTTAATGAAGTTAAGATACCCTGTTTCCACATCTACTGGACAAATTACGTCATTGACGACCACTTCTTGCAGGCTCTTAAGACATCTATTCTCACACCTATTTACACCTATTTTACACCTATTTACATCTAGTTTTACACCTTTTCGACAATCATATTGCCAAAGAGACACTGATTCAACATCCACTGGACATATTACGTCATTGACGACACTTCTTCGCCTTCACCAATTTTTCAGAACTTCTTGCAGACGTTTCGCATATTCTTCAGCAATCCTTTTTTATGTCAGCCCAATTATTGCATTCTCTCTTACGAATCCTATTTAGCTAAGTAGGTTAAGTCCCCGGTTTTGCAGTTCTCCACACAACATATGCAGGTTCTAATCCTACTACAGACATCACTTTTTTTAACTCATTTAATTCAAATACACCATTTACATACACATATATGCCGTTGTGACGTCAGATTTCCTCTTCAAGACATGCCAAAAGGACACTGTTCAACAACCAATGGATAATACATACATATATATGATGGTCACGTGGTCAAACTCACTCCTCAAGGTCAAAATTGACAAAAAGGCACTGATCAACAGCCACTGGACTTGTGATTGACGTCATTGACGACCACTTCTTCGCCTTCAACCATTTTTTCAGAACTTCTTGCAGATTTTTCAGGACATTTTCAGGACTTCTTCGGCTAGTGGTCAATTCTTGACACCGATTCTTGACAAAATGGCCATCCGCAGTCCCAGAAGCGCGCTACCTCTACTACTGTTTTCTCCCATTAATAGTAGCGAATTTTGTTTCTAAATGACATAAAAAATACCTACAGAGCTGTAAAATAGCAGGTACAGTTTAGAGCAGCGCAATAGAACATAAAACTTAAATTGAAAGCAGCACTGATTTATAAGACGCTTGAAAAATTATCCGTGTCGTATTGGTGCTCCACAAATGGTTATTCTGATATCGTATTGTTTAAAGAAAGAGACTGTGTGTATTTTCAGCAATTAGGATACGTAAATAGGGCTCGAAAAAAACAGGAAAAGATACATAGTTTTGACGCTTGTATATGTTAGTCTTTCTCTATTTTTTTATAAATTTTAATCATCACTATAACTATCTTTTTCAAACTAAGTACAAACGAGTCGTTAGTCGTCACTCTATCCATTTTTATCAGGTTCGGCTCTGTCACATTTCCTTCATGAACTTTGTCAAAAATATCGTTTTGCTTCCTCTTTATTTTAGTCTATTCGTTGGTCAAAATATCTTACTGTCATTAGAATATATTATTTCATCATCATCATTAGTTTATTCCATTCACAGTCGGATGAAAGCCTCCCCAAGTTGTCTCCAATGAGCTTTGTTTGCTTTTTACATCCAATGGTGTCGCGCTAATCTTTCGGTGTAGTCCGTCCATGTTGTCTGTGGTTTACCTCTGCATCTTTTATGTTCTCTAGGCCCCCATTCTACCATACTACGTGTCCATCTGTTATCAATTATCCTTGCGATATGCCCCAATTCCACCTTAATATACATATTCGTTGTATTACAGCTGTCACTTTTGATCTTCTTCGTATCTCTATGTTAGGAATACGATCTTCTTCTCCTCTCCATTCCTCCTTGGGTTACTGGGAGTCTATTTATTATACCTTTATTTAAAGCCCACGTTTCAATGCCATATGTTAATTTAAATGTAGATTGTAACCTCCCTAACGCAGACCAAGCTAACGAGACTCTTCTATCCAATCCAGCCTTTAAATATTTTTTTTATATTTCGATTTTTTGTCCTAAATGTACGAATTCTTGTACCGATCTTATTTTTTCACCTTCTATTAATAGTTTCTGGCTGTTATGTTCACTTTGTTGCATGTAGTATTCCTTTATTTTCCCCCTTTAGCGATTTGAACATGTCTTCTAGAGTGAACAAGCTTTGGGGATATTGTGTCACCTTGTCTAATTCCTCTTTTAATTTTGATTTTATTTGTTGTTTTTCCAATCATTATTTGTGATGTGGCATTTTTATATATGTATTCAAAACGACGTTTAGAGCTGCCTATATCTCTACCGAGTCAAATGCTTTGTTATGATCAACCATTGCTATCCACAAGGTGACCTTATATTTATTTGCTTTTTCCACCAGTTATCTAATTGTCTGAAGATGGTCCAAAGTGCTGTATCCCCGTCTAAATTCCGTTTGTTCACATGGTTAATAGTCTTTATAAATACTTAATTCTAAATAAACTGAATTTAAATCACTGTATTAAAGAAACCACAGCTCGTCTTTTTTATACCGCGAATTGCCTAACTTACAGATTTGCTAGAGGTGATCAAAGCAAAAGTTGAAAGCTCAGAATGTCATAAATAATTGCCGTCATAAGGTCGAACATGGGAATGAAATTTCTTTTGTTTTCTTTCGTACTCTACATGTATATTTTAATCGAATATAGTATTTTTTAACAGACATTGAGGTCATTATTACTTATATTTAACATACTATGGTACACACAACTTGCCTAAATGGCTTTTATATTTAAATTACCACTACGGTGGCTATCAACTTCCAGTTTTATAGCATAATTTCTCTGAATTTCACAAATGGCACTTTCTCAAGTCATAATTTAGTACTTACGAAAGATTTATCGAAAATGGCCAACATAAAATTTATGCGGCAAAAGCAGCCATAGTTTCCTTAATTTGGCAAGGAATTTTGTAGTTCACTAGAGAAGTGTTTTAGTTCGATAAATAGTAAAAAAAATTATTAAGTAAATTATTTTAAGCAAAGTAGAAATAACTAGAAAAATATGAAAAGTTACTTGGGTATTTGCTTCATGTAATTCACCGCCAAAGTATTATATAGTGTCCCCAAAATGGTAAAAACTGGGCTGGATGTGTGTCAATAAAAAGAAAAGTATGAGAGAATCAATTGTTAACAAAATTGAATAAAAAATAATTGTAATAAAATTTCTCTTATTTTTGAGAATATTTATAAAAAAAACGATCAACGTGCAACTCGAACTTAAGCAATGCTGATGATTGCTGAAGTATTCTATGACATTCAGTCACACATTCATCTTCTATATAAGAATTACCAGGATTATATAAAAAGAGAGATACCTTTATGGTAAACGTTTAAAAACAAACTACCTAAATACTTGTTTAATTATAAACAAATAAAATAAAATTATTTTGTCTTGATACCTATGCGTTGATCACCAGTCAACATGGAAATTTATTTAATCTGTGATTGACCAAAGGCTTAAAGCAATAATGTACTGAAAAGTATATGAGTAAATTACTGATTGCACCGAATACTTATTGATATTTCATTGCTCGTAATCCTGGTTAAATTCACAACTTTGCACGAAAAAAATCTCTACTTTATTGTCAAGTAAAAAAAATTTTTATACCATGCCCTAGTGATAGTTTTTGCTCAATCTACACTTACACCTTATGGAAAATATTCCAGAATTATTTCGAAATTATTTGATCAGTACTCTGGGGACAACGATTTTTGCCCATTTTTTAAAGATTAATATAAAAAACTCAGCTAGTGTTACATCATATATATGTTTTCACAAGCTTTCAATTGACACCCCACTTGATGACCTTGCAAAAAAAAAATTCACTTCCAATTCCACCCTCCAAAACTAACCCCTTAAGTAAAAATTTAACTTTTAAAACTATACTGCTCTGAATGGGTCATTAATTCCTATATCTGTGCCAAATATCAACTGTCTATGTCGAATAGTTTCGGAGAAAATCGAGTATGACAGACAAACAGACAGATAGACATCGAAGTGTTCTATACGGGACACTAAAAACGAGACTGGTGTAATTTTGATTCACTTTTTTGTTTTATTTAACGTCCCATAGTGTACCTGCCGCATTTTAGAAATAAAGAAGATCAATATCCTTTAAAAGGTACATTAACCTTCCACGTTAAATTTTCTTAATGTGCCCCTGCCCCGAAATGACTGGAGATCCTATGTTTGTCCACTTTGTCAAAGACACCGAGCCTCGCTACGACCATAGACTAAACAACCATGTCATTATTGCCTATACAACTATATAACTCACTGTAAATTTTAGGCAACCAAAAAGTAAGTGGCTGGGGCAGCAAAATAACCTCTGGGTGAATAACATCAAGGTCCGTGACAACCGAAGTAATATAAAGTATGTAGAATTTACTACAAGATGTGCTAATAAGAGTTAAACTTGAAGTTCCTACTCCTTCAAGGGATTTTTGTTTTTTATTGAGTAGCCACCATTTCAGTGAATAATCTATATAACATAATTCTTTAGTTTATGCTACTACCTAAGTAATACAAAACACATCTTATGAATTTCAACAATATATAGTTTTATATATGTCCATTTCGCGACTAGTAGTGTATATAAGGCGCATTATGGACACCTCTTACACCCTTAAAAACGTCACCTTTAAACGCCTCTAGATATATTCTATCCAGCCAACAAAAAAAAATTTTCCGATTTTCAGATTCCGTTTTTCTCGAATAAAAAATATCAATACTTCTTTTAACCTACAAGCCTACAACAAAGATTAAAAGAACACAGGCACTTTATTTTAAATAAACAAAAATTAATAGACTTTGCTGAACACTTCATAGACAATAACAACCTTTTTAATAACGAGAGGGTGAAGTTGCTATACAGTGCTTAAAAAGGAAAACATATGAATTATTTACAAATTCTTGGCATAAAAAAAGCCATTAAAAAAATACAAAAACCCCCAAACAGAATTTGGAAATACCCCCATATTAGACGCCGTGTTAAGATAGACTACCTGTAATGAACCCAATTTTATTATTTCTTAATTTCAATTTAGTACCATTTAATCACCCAAATGTAATATCTTTTACAACTTAAGTTTGGTTATTGTAAACCTGTGTCAGAGTGTTCTGAATAGATTCAGTGAAACAGTTATACTGTAATTTATTTTAAAAAATTGTAAATATATATATATATATATATATATATATATATATATATATATATATATATATATATATACTCGCCACAGAAAAATGAGACCAGACGTTTATTTTTTATTGTTTTTTGTCCGGTTAAGAGAACATTTTTTTGTGTCCGCGTCCGTTCAAGAGAATGTCCGTCCAAGAGGGAGTTAACACAATGCCAATTATATGAGAGTCGGTCGGGACCCTGAGAAACTGTCTGTTCAAAGGAAGTGTCCATGTAAGAGGAGTGTCCGCGAAGGGGAATTTCACTGTATATATATATATATATATATATATATATATATATATATATATATATATATATATATACGAGGCTGGTTTGAAAAGTCCGTGCAAAGTCCGAGAGATGGCACCACCGGCGCGTATCGAGGTCATGTTTAGTTAGTAGCATCTCTTGAATGAATGCACACCAAGTTTCAGCCATATTGATCTATTTCTTCGTGTTTGGCATTCGTGTGAATCAAGGAAGTCGAGTGATTTTAAAGAAATGGACGAAAAAGAATTTCGTGTGGTGATTAAACATTACTTTATGAAAGGCAAAACGCCTCAGGAGACTAAAGAGAAGCTTGGTAAACATTATGGTGACTCTGCACCTTCGATTAGAACAGTTTATAAGTGGTTTCAAAATTTTCGGGCTGGCCATATGGGCACAAGTGACGCTGAACGTTCTGGACGGCCTGTGGAGATTACGACTCCAGAAATCATTGATCAAATCCATGATATGGTGATGGATGACAGAAGAGTTAAGGTGCGTGAGATTGCTAGTGCTGTGGGCATCTCGACTGAACGGGTACATAATATTTTGCATAAACATTTGGACATGAGAAAGCTATCCGCAAGATGGGTGCCGCGATTGCTCACGCTTGACCAAAAACGGAATCGTGTGAAGTGTTGCAAGGATGGTTTGCAGCTGTTCCAGAAGAATCCGGAGGACTTTAAGCGTCATTTCGTCACTGTGGATGAAACATGGATACATTACTATACTCCTGAGACCAAACAACAATCTAAACAATGGATTACCAAGGGGGAATCTGCACCAAAAAAGGCGAAGACCGTTCCTTCGGCCGGAAAGGTTATGGCGACTATCTTTTGCGATTCGCAAGGGATAATCCTCATCGACTATCTGGAAAAGGGTAAAACTATTACAGGTGAATATTATTCATCGTTATTGGACCGTTTGAAAACCGAGCTGCAAGAAAAACGCCCGCGATTGGCCCACAAGAAAGTCCTTTTCCATCACGACAACGCACCAGCACACACCTCAGCAGTTGTGGTCTCAAAATTAATGGAAATAGGATTCCAACTCGTTTCACATCCCCCCTATTCTCCAGACTTGGCTCCCTCTGACTACCATTTGTTCCCCAATTTGAAGAAATGGCTGGCGGGACAAAGATTTTATTCAAACGAGGGCTGCAGACACTAATGGATATTTTGCAGACTTGGACAAATCCTATTATTCGGAAGGGATCAACAAACTAGAACATCGTTGGACGAAGTGTATAAGCCTAAAAGGAGACTATGTCGAAAAATGAAAAAGGTTTACCCCAAACATTTTATTTTTGCAGTGACTTTTCAAACCAGCTTCGTATATATATATATATATATATATATATATATATATATATATATATATATATATATATATATATATATACATACATATATATATATATATATATATATATATATATATATATATATATATATAGACATATATATATATATATATATATATATATATATATATATATATATATATATATATATATACACATACATACATACATATATATATATATATATATATATATATATATATATATATATATATATATATACTATATATATATATATATATATATATATATATATATATATATATATATATCTCTATGGTCTCATTTTTCTGTGGCGAGTATCGCTGTTGCGTTTTCCAATCGCGCCGCGAGCCAACGTCGCTGCCTGCTTTCGCTGAGGGACTTCCACGAGTAAAACGGGGATTTACCGATCTCAATTTTTCGGTACACGCGGAGATTTAATATTAGTCTGACGCATATGCGAAAAAGAGACACAGTGGGCGACACATTTATTGTAGAAATGGCTCCAAATAGAAAAATTCTCACGCTTAAACAAAAAATTGAGATTGAAGTTTACATTAAGGAAGTTAAGTGTAAGGGACTTATCCAAGCGTTCAACATAAAGAAATCCTTGTAAACAAGTGGATGTCGAACAGCAATTTGAATGGAAAAAGAAGCTTTTTGACTGGTGATGGTACCAAAATAGATATGTGTTATAACTGGTTTATAGCAGCTCGCCATAAGATTATTCCTTGGACAGGTATGCACATGAATTATTTTTTTTTATGATAACTTTTCTGGAGTTAGTGCGTTGATTTTCTTTTCATATCAATTCAAAGAATGGATAAAAGGGGTGAGAGTATCAGTAAGCTTGTCGTGACAAAAATGCTAAACACTTATTGTTTAAGTTTTTTTCAGGTTCGCTAATACGGTGCAAGGCAAAAGAAATAGATGAGTCTCTGGGGCATTCTACATTCAGTGCTTCTTCTGGTTGGCTTAATAAATTTAGAATCCGGTACAACATAAGTTTTAAAGCGATTTCAGGAGAACATACTTCGGTTATTACTGAAGATGTTTCATCACTCTGGGAAAAATGCCCTTTTTTAATTAAGGGATATTCACCAAGAGGCATCTATAATGCCCAACAAAACGCTAACATTAAAAAAAAGAAAAATGTGTTAAATATCCCAAAAAGAGGTTTGCAATTTTGTATTGTGCAAATATGGCGCGAGAAAAAAAAACTCTTAGTCAATGGTAAGGCAGATAAACCCAAAGCATTTAAAAATATTAACATAAACAACCTTCTTGTAACTTGGAAATATAATAAGAAAGCTTGGATGGCAGGAGAAATTATGACAGAATGGTTGCACGATCTTGATTGGAAAATGACAAAAGAAACAATTTGTTATTTTTAGACCATGCAGTTGTCTGTGTCAACCACTCTGTCGGCTCGAAAGCTGCTGTGTCAGCTTTCTATGGAGTAATAGGTATACTTAGTTAATACAATTCGTTGTATCCTAGCATCGGAATCGGTGAAAAGTATTAAATTGTGTACAACGAATCTAAAAATTTACTCGGAAATCATTTTAGATACAAGTTCGAACCATACTAATAAATTAAGAAAATTAAACACTAATATGTTTGCATGTAAAATTTAAAGCCTGTTAATTAAGTTGGTAAACTTCTGATTTTGTCCTTTCGTTCGTTTTATCTTTGTTGTTTTTTATCACATTGGAAAGTTTATTATTAGCTCTAAAAGCACTATTTAACCCTCTTTTAGACAACTGTTTCGAAACAAAATCAGTTATATTACCTGCATAAGTTAAATATTAAAGTTTCGGTTATTCTTTTTAGAAGTTAGGTATACCAGATTACTTGCCGGTAGGATTTTCTATCGACAATTCTATTTTTGATATTAGGTTGATATCCATTGCAAACACTATTTGATTGATTATATTTAGTTCTTTAATATAATTTTTCTCTGACATAGGTATGTGTAGGAGTCCGTGGATTAAAGAATTAAAAGCAGCCATTTTGTGTGAGTAAGGATGAGTTGAGTTATTGTGTATTACTGAGTTTATCATTAATGTTTGTAATGGTTAAATCTAAGAAATTGATTTTTGTAAATGTGTAAGTAAATGATACCGTACAATATTTTGTGCTTTAGCATAATGCTTGTATTTGTAGTAAAAGATTTCACTAGCAAATACTTTGGTGCAAGATCAAGTATTACTTCCTCGCTTTTGTAATTCAAAATTGCACGTTAATTTTATGTGATCCCGAGTTTAATAAAAGCTGGACAATATTAAGCGGAAGTTTGGTGGAAAATTAATTCCTTTGAGGCACGATAAATTGAATAAAGGGAAAGGCTCTAATTGGAATCGGAAGGCTCACTAAGTGAAATAGAAGCATAAATAGATATGTGACGTTTACTTTTTTGTTTGATAGTAAGAAGTAAACATTTTGCTTGAATAGTAGTAGAACGTGAATATTAATGATCTGTGCAAATAATAATAAGTGTAGTCCGATAAAACACACTATCTTGCCATTAATTAAAAAAAAAGCCCTCATTTTTATTTACATTAGAAATTATGTTCTAGAATATCAAAACAATAAAGCTATTATAATGGAAGCAAATGCCGTAAAATTTTCATGATTTTTTGAAATTTTTCGGTACAACTTGGAAATTGATACTTTGAAACAGTGCAAACATAATGTAAACGAGTTTTCTAGGCATAATGTTGACCGCAAGACAGTGCGTTGTTTCACATTTTAAGGCTTTCGGTTCATTATTTTTTAAATATCTCAGCTTCTATTCGTTTTTATGCCACAGAAAAAAAACCATTTTACTCGTAATAAAATCGACTAAAAAACTGCGTAGATTGCATTTGAAGATACTAAGTACAGAACCCACGGCATATTGAAAAATGGTTTTTTACGGGGAACTTCCGTTTAATTCGATATTACGGCTTAAAATTTTAGAAAAATATAGCTTTATTATATTTTTATTATTTTTTTTATATTTATTAACAAAAAAGTATGCCAAATTTTATTGAAAATATTAACAGTATGGGTCAAAATATGCATTTTAATTCAAATCTTAGGGATTTTTCTTGTGGGCAAAAGGTCGTAGTAAGCTTTTTTTAAATATGCTCTTCAAGAGGGTTAGAAGGAAGAATAAAGAATATACAAAAAACTATCTATTTTTCAATTTTTTCGTTAAAAAAAAATTCATTTTTTTTTTTCGCTTTTGCTCCAGAAAATTTCTAGTTCTTTCTCTTTATTTCTATTCAATATTTTATCTTAAATATAACATGAAAAAGTAATTTTAAAACAAATACTAGGTATTTTACAATAAAATTATGATTTAGATAACAGAAACGTATTAGTTATTACTGTTTTAATGCTGAAATATTAGTAACAGTAATATAATATAGCACAGAGGTTCCCAAACTTTTTTTTCTCGTAGACCACTTTCAAAATTTAACTGGTTTCGGTGGACCCCCTGCTGCTACATTTCTACCATATTCCCAAAACTCGTCAAAAAATGTGAAGATTAGATCTAACGGATGGAAATTTGCGTCGTGGCTGAGTTCCAACCCTAAATTTGGAGTGGTACAAAATAAAAAGAAAAATAATATATATATATACATATATATATATATATATATATATATATATATATATATATATATATATATATATATATATATATATATATATATATATATATATATATATATATATATATATATATATATATATATATATATATATATATATATATATATATATATATATATATATATATATATATAGAATACGGTGGATGTGGGAGCAATTCGAAGTTCAATTCATGTAGTTTTGCCATTTTTTTGATTGATTGACTTGTGACACAGTGCGTTGTCTTGATGAAACAAAATTTTTTTTCTTTGCCATATGCGGTCGTTTCTTTGCAATTTCGGCCTTCAAACGCTCCAATAACGCTATATAATATTCACTGTTGATGGTATTTCCTTTCTCAAGATAGTTGATGAATATTACACCACGCACATCCCAAAATACCGAGGCCATAACCTTTCCAGCCGATTGTTGTGCTTTCGGGCGCTTTGGACGAGGTTCACCAGTTGCTGTCCACTCAGATGACGATCGTTTTGATTCCGGAGTGAAGTGATGGATCCATGTTTCATCCATTGTCACATATCGACGCAAAAATTCCGGTTTGTTACGTTTAAACATGGCCAAACACTGCTCAGAATCATCAACACGTTCTTGTTTTTGATCAACAGTGAGCAGACGCGGCACCCACTTTGAACAGAGCTTTCTCATAGTCAAATGCTCATGCAATATAAAGCCAACACGTTCTTTTGATATCTTTACGATGTCAGCTAACTCACGCAACTTCACTTTTCGATCATTCAAAACGATTTTATGGATTTTTTTGATGTTTTCTGGTGTTACCGCCTCATTTGGACGTCCACTGCGTTCTGCATCATCGGTGTCTCTACGACCACGTTTGAAGTCAGCAAACCAACGTTTTATTGTTGTTTCTGATGGAGCGGAGTCCCCATAACACTTTTCAAGCCATTGCTTCGCTTGAACGGTATTTTTTCCCATCAAGAAGCAGTGTAAAATTAAAACACGAAATTGTTTTTGATCCATTGTTTTGAAAATAACAAAAGTAGCGCCACTCTTAGCACAATAACTCACAAACTAATGAATAGAATATCATGAAATTTTAACAGCTGTCTTTTGAAGGTTAGTATTAACTGAAAAAAAGGTGACTGCAATAAAACTAGCGCCATCTGTGTGTTAGGCCCGGATATATATATATATATATATATATATATATATATATATATATATATATATATATATATATATATATATATATACATATATATATATATATATATATATATATATATATATATATATATATATATATATATATATATATATATATATATATATATAATAAATATATTTTCTTGTGTTCTATTTATTAAAATAATATGATTACAGACTTAATAGAATTAAAATTAAACATTAATAACGTACCGTAACTTCAACAATTAAAAAAAATTGTCATAATTTTAATTAGAGGTATGTACTTGATGGATTGACAGCAAATTATCAATATTTGGCTTCAGTTTTGTAAGGAATAACGGCAAATCTTCCCGTTCTGTGATGTTCAATCTGCTCCTTTTTTTTTGTTAATAAGTTTGTAATGACACTAAAACTTTTTTCGACAAGGTATGACGAGGGAAACGCTATCAAAAGTTTTCTCGCAATTTCCACAGCCGAGGATATTTTTCGGATATTTCTGTCTGCAGCCAAAATGTTTGATAGCCTTTTTTAAATTTCACCTTCAGCTCCTCATTGGTGCTAAGCTCGAGTAGCTCCTCTTGTATACCACATTCACCACTTCCGTTTCATCAAATGGATTTATGATCCATGGTGGTATTTCTATCGTCAAAATATCTTCAAATCTATTTTTGAAATCATCATGCAGGGCATTTAAATGTTGAACGTATGTCTGAATATCTTCATCACGACATTCTGCCTGTGACAAGTTTGGAAACTGGGAGAATTTGCGCCGACTAATATTTTCATAAATTTCAATTTTCCAAGAAAAGCCGAAATTACCCCTTTGTTTTTATTAAATTTAAGCTGTCCCCTTGTAACTGCAAGTTAATGTCATTAAATTTTTTGAACAAATCTGTCAAATACGCGATGTCGGCTTTTAATTGATCAGGTTTTCTTTTAAATCTGGATCTTTACTTTCCAGAAACTCTAAAACTGATTCAAAAAGTGAGTAAAATCTTGTTAAACATGCACCTTTCAACAACCAGCGTACTTCAGTATGTAAGAGCAATCGTTGGAAGTCTTCATCATTTTCGTCGCACAATTGTGCAAATAAACGGGTATTTCAACGCATTGCTTCTTATTTTGTTAACTGCTTTAATCAGAAATTGAAGCGATTGGTGCAATCTATCACTCAAATTTTTCGCTACCAGGTGTTGTCGGTGGATGACACAGTGAATTGCAGTTACTCCTGGTATAATTCTTTTAAGATGGCTTATAAACCCACGATATCGCCCAAAGATGGCAGGAGCTTCATCTGCTGCTTAAAAAAATCACTCATGACATTAAATATTGATTCGCCTTTAGTGTCTGTCTCCAAAGTTTTCGCGAATAGCAGCTATTCATGGATTTCTTCGTCCATAACAAATCGAACATATGCCAATAATAATGCTTCATTACCAGGTAAAGTTGACTCGTCAGTTGAATAGAGAAATGACTTGTTTGCAGATAATTACACAAGAAGCTTTCAATATCAGACCTCATTTCATCAATACGTCTTTGTACAGTGTTGTTACTCAAAGGAATTCTTTTGAGTACGTCAAATGGAGGTTTGTGCAGAACAGTTTTTAAAACCTCTTCAACAGCGAGTAAAATTAATTGTTCTCCAATGGTGTGCGGTTTTCCAGATTTCGCTATAAGCAATGAGCTATTGTAAGATACCCGCAAGCCATCATCGTTACTTTGAGACGTTGAAGAGAACATACTGTACACGGTGGGTCTCTTTTCATATTTTTCCTTCAATGTTTGAAAATATTTTATATCTTTACCTATTTTATCAGGATGACACCTTCTTAGATGATCTTCGAGCTTCGATGGTTTCATAGAGTCATTGCTCAAAACTTTGTTGCATAAAAGGCATATGGGCAATCGTTTGTCTGCCTTTGATTGAAGAAAACCAAATTTCAAATAATCAACACTGTACTGTTTCGTATCACTTACCTACCGCTAAAGAAAAGAATGTTTGTTTTAGTAATCATAAGGCGACTTTAACAGGATATGGCTATTTTAACAGAATAAAATAGGATTAATTAATTATTGCAATGAGAAAACCAAAATGCCGGCGGCAAAACTGATTTTAATTATTAAAAGCAATAAACTGCTAAGACCCATATAGAGGTTTTCACAAAACGGCTGAACCTATTTTAATGTAATATAAAATATTTTTTGATTAATTATATTTTGATACATTTCTGTAAATTCCAGAGAAAATACTTTTAAAGACTATTTTGACATCAAAAGACGCGATTTTAATGATTTATTTATTACTTTGATGTACGTTACGAGTGGTACATAAAGACACGTACAATTTATGAAAATATTTTTAGTCATTTAGCATTAGCAACTACGAGGGCACTGAAATATGTACAAACATGCAGGTCATATATCTCTGCTTTAGTGAATCACCACAGACGGGTAAATAAATAATTTTATAATAAAAAGTACTAAAAGTTCAATCTTTCTCGGCTTTCTGTTCTTTTATAAAAGTATCGAATAATGGCGCTGTTCAGTATTTAATTTTTATTACATACCAAATATAATATTATTACAATATAAAATAAAAGTATGAATAACAAATAGGCAGGTACTTACTTTTTCCGGCACTGGCAAACACTGACATCAATTCACTCACACTTTTCTTTTCAAAATTCCGGAAACAAATGAGTAACGTTTGTCCTTGGCATTCGTATTTATATTGGTGAAGAATCAAACAAGTTCATGCAAGATTGCAAGCACAGCACAAGTTGTATTTCGTCCCTTTGCACTTCTGAACGGGTTGCCTTGCGGGCGGGCGGGCGGCGCTTTGCAAGTCTCGACGCGCGTTGTAATGAATATCGAATATGCAAGTTTTTACAAGTAACAGTCGCTGACCTTCTTAAAATACATTACTCAAAAAAATTAAGGGAGGTTTTAAAACAAGGAAATTAATGCTAAATAAACAGGCTATCTGATCCATATGCCGGCCTAACTGAAAAAATTTATATCAAGCCCGTGGACCAAAAAAAAAGCAAAATATTTGCAATATTATTTTTTCGCGCTATCTGTTAGGATTGCATGAGAACCTTAGCTCCTAAAAAATTTTAGCCAAAAAATTAGAATCTTAAAGCTTCAAAATGCTTTTTTTTAAAGTCCCAATATGACCATTTTTCACCGAAATACAGCCTGTCAAAAATTTGGAATTTTTTTTTGCTCCCTTAATTTTTTTTAGTAGTGTATTATCTGCCTACATTGATAGGTAAAGCCAAGCCAACATTTTTATTCTTTACTATCGAAACCAGATAAATTTTCGTGGACCCCCACTTACAAATTGTGAACCCCCATTTTTTTTTTCACGCCAACGTAGACCCCCGTCGAGTATCCCGTGGACCCCTGGGGATCCACCTGAACCACTTTGGGAATCACTGATATAGCAGTTTAAAAATAAAACAAACAATATTAAAAAAAAAGAATATTTGGATTTAAAGACATTACCTACTTAAACATAATATAAGGTATATAATTTGAAAATTACCGCATAGTGCCTGGATGCTAAGCTTCGAAACAAGTTGTAATGTTAAGAACCTTCATAAGTATATAGATGGCACCTGTATCGTAAGCATCAAACATCTCACCTTAGTCTTTTTCTGTTATTCTGTTGTTAAATTATAGTTTTATTGTAAAATAGGTAGTATTTGTTTTAAAATCACTTTTTCATGTTATATTTACGATAAAATATTGAATATAAATTAAAAGAATGAACTAGAGCAAAAGCGAAAAAAATTGAATTTTTACTAACGAAAAAAATTGTTTGCATATTCTTTATATTTGCTTCTAACCATCTTGAAGAGCATAAAATTTGACATATTTTTTTTTTAAAAAAAAAGGGTTCCTACGAACTTTTGCCACTAGAAAAATCCATAAAATTTGGACTAAAATGCGAGTTTTGACCAATCATCTTAATATTTTTTAATAAAATTTGGCGCACTTTTGTCTTAATAGAAAAGTCATATTTGAAGCCGTCATATCAAATTGAAAGGAAGTTACCCGTCAAAAACCATTTTCAATTTGCCGTAGTAAATACATTTTTTTTTGGTTATGTACTCGATATTTTTTGATGCAATCTACACAGTTTTTTAGGCAATTTTATGATAAGTGAAATGATTTTTTTCTATCGCATAACAATGAACAGAAGCTGAGGTATTTAAGAAATAGTGAGCCGAAAGCGTTAAAATGTGAAAAAATGCACTAAAATAGAAGAAAAGTGGCCTTGCAGTCAAAATTAGGCTGAGACAACTCGTATGCATCATGTTGGCACTATTTTAAAGTAGTTCAATTGATTTCCAAGCTGTAACCAAAAATTTCCAAAAATCATAAAATTTTACGGTATTTGCCTCCACTATTAATATCATGTCACTTAGTACTATACTAACAAAGAATTAAGTAGTATAAAAATCTTCATGCACTTAACTAATGTGACCTAATCGCATTGTTTGGTCGTCAAAAATATGGTAAGCATTTTAAAATTGAAAGAATATAAATATTAAATGTATTAAAAATGGTTCTTCAGGTAACTCTCAGCTTTCAAATTGTTTTTACTAGGCGACATGCTTTTAACTTAAAATTTACATAAAAATGTTAATAGTTGCAGGTCTGAACAAAATTGAACCAATTTAGGTTAAGCATGTATGAAAAAAACACTTCATTAAAAATTCTAAAAATTCTAACTTACTAAAAAAAAGCTACTATTTCTAAATAATAATCCATGCAGCATGACCAATTTTATTTAGGTTTTCATTAGTTGCCACTTGTTACAGATTACGTTTTGAAAATTCTAGGAAAACATAAAATACTAATACGATTATCTACCACATCTTAGATTTGATAAAGATAAATTTCCCATTGAAAATTCAGGCGTCTACAGTATCCAAAATAATGGTCGTAAAAGTTATATCGACTAAACCAGCACAAAAATATGTATTAGAATGAAAGAACATCAAAAGTATGTTTTTGCAATATTTCGACCTTAGCACTTGTAAAACATTAGCTTGAAATAGGACACTAGATTCTCTTGGACCAATAAAAAATCCTTGTAACAAATTATTTTTCTTATCCTAGTAGGTTTAGAGAGTGCATCGAAATATCTAAACATCTCAACAGCTTTAGTCGTGACATTGGTATTTATCTCTTACCAATCCAACAACAGAATATCCATGAAACCTGCCCTCCCGGCCTGCTACTATAAGTATGTGTGCAAGCAGTATTAAGGTAGTTCACTCGTAAATCCACTTTTCTTAAGAATTTGATGAAATTGAAATATGATGTTAATCTAAATGTTTTTCATTTAATTAAAAAAAAATTGACCGATTGTGAAGCGAGATATTCATAATAAAAGTGCACATAATTAACATGCAATAGGCCAATGAACTGTAAAAAAAGGCATAGTTTCGTGTATATCTTAAGAACTTTTCTTACGAATTTTGAAAAACCTAGCATTTAGTAAAAAAAAATTAGACAAGTTTTGAAATATATTTTTTATCGATTTGTTGAAAAGATATAGATATTTAAAATTGATATTTTTTTAAAAGAATAACCGCATAGTGAGGGACAAATATTACAATTTGACAACGCTGTATGTCGTCATATTTTACGCACCAACATTCAAACAGTATTTAAAGTGATTAACTTTTAAACAGAAATTCATTTGTAGGTTAAATAATTTAATGAATTACTGAATAAACACAATATATTTATCAGCTTTACCTATATCAAATAAAAATATTAAATGTATTAATTAAAAATTTGAATTTGCATCTTGATATTTATTACTTTTTTCTTTAATATTTAAGATTTGTATTTAACAAAAATATGTTTGGAGGCTCAATAATTTTACAATATTTTAAGTTAATATTATGTTTATTGATCAACACTGTTACATATCAATTGATAACAATATTAAATATATATTAAAAAAACCATTTTATAAATCTTCTTTGTAAAACTAAATATATAATTAATGATACTAATGATAAATAAATAAAGTACTATAAAGTGTTCATAAAGTAATTAATTACTTTATTTACTACTCGCGTATCTTTGATTACACGTGGTTAGCCATTGTCTTTTCGACTGGATAATAATTGCACTAGTCCTGTAAAATGCAATTTATCATAAAAACTTTTTAGATCTTCCAAAGTTATGCATTCAGATGCAATTCTTTCAATCATAAGATCTGAAATAGCACTTTTTAAAGGCATTAACGATGACAATATTAGTTTTTTCATGACGCATCTCTCTTCAAAAACTCATTTGCCAAATTCTCAAGAATTTCAACGTCATATATCGCCTCACGGAATTTTTCGTTTGGTGCTATTTGCAGCAAATCATGCGCTAACTTTCCGAGCTAAAACATTTCTGAGCATTTTCAATCTGGAAAGCGTTTTTTAACAAGACTTAATGTGTCCGAAAATCCAGCAATATTTTTAAAATTCCCGATCATTGCAAAATTAATTATACCTTGAATTAAATTGGACGAATCAAAACGTGCACTATGGGCAACAAGTATGCAAAGTGAGAAAAATTCAAAAAATGTTGTAATGAAATTGATGCATCTTTTAGAGTGATTTTTTTGACAGGTTTACTATATAAATACAGATCACCATTAATGTTTTCTAAGCCCGTAATTTTGAAAGCATGGTAATCAATACGTTGCGTAGGCCTAATATAAACATTGAATGTTTTATCCCGATATTTCGCCGCTATTTGCAAAATTTCAGCTGTACTTGAAAATTCAGATATTTCTAAATCGAAATATATTAAGCCACAGCCCTTGGATGTTATTGAAACATTATTCAATATATTAGTTAACGCTGGAGGATTAATAATGTCACCGGTATGATAAATGTCTATCTGCAGTCCACAATTTGATTGATACTGTACCCCTTCGTATTTCTTTATTTTTTTCTAGTGGTTTCTTTATCTCTAAACAATAAATGTCTACGTTTTTTCGTTGCAGGCAATTTAGCTCTTGATGCTCTTTGTTTTCTTATTTCATCTTTTCTTGCCATATAAGATCTTGTATGTTTCCCAGGAGACACTGACAAAATCTCATTTACATTTAATAAATGACTGTCACCTTCATTTTTTGTTGCAACAGCACTCTGTAACTACACGATTCATGTAAACTGTAACAATTATTTTTGGGAGCTTTATGAGCAACAATGTTATTAAAGGTCTTATTCGCCTGACTTGAAGCTGCAACAGCAAATTTAGCAGCATTTTTAGCAAACTTATCAAAAAGCTCTTTTATTTGATTATATAGTTCGTTATCATATAGTTTTAATGTATGAGGCTTTAAAGCATTGCAAGCATCACTTCGGCACCAGACACCACAATTTTCGTGATGGTCAAAGAAATGATCTGGAAAAGACCGAAGTGTATTTGCTAGTACAGTTTTATTTTCGATACATTTTTTTACAACATATCCGAAACACCGTTTGATATGAAGGATTGTTTGGGCTGCTCTCAACTCTTAAATTTTTTTTTTTTCATAATAATCAATGACTCATTTTGTATAAATGATTAGTGTCTGCAAACTTATAAATAGTAGCTTCGGATCCATGACGAACTGCTGCTATTATAGAGCTATCTTCATCACCTACTTAAACCTGTACTGTGAGCCCTGCCTCTTTTAAAATCTTACTACTGTTTACCAATTCTACACCAACGCTCGGTTCCATGGCTTTTACGCTGCCATCATGATTTTTTCGGCAGTCATGATTTTCTCGCGGATCTCCTTTGTAGCAGAGCTTACATTTATGATTATGAACACCATAATCTAAAATTTTCCCACTTATAAATCGAATAATAGATCCATAGCCATTTAAACTATTACAGCTTTAACCGTTACTTAGTTTACTACAACCCTATAATATCAACAGTTTCTCTTCATTAGCTTCTGAGGAGGTACAATTGTTATTATCGTCTGGGTTCTTAGAATTAATGGAAATCTTCAGAGTCGTGTAATGACGGTAAAGATCTTCGAATAAATCTTGTGACCTAAATGAAAAGTAAAAAAAAAAAAAAATAAATGAATAGAAAAATTTAGGATTTGACAATATAGTGATATTTAAATCAGTTTTATTTTTATATAATGCTTTATTAATTGATTTTTATTGTTTACAAATTTTCTTCAATCATTATAAAAGTCAAATCAAAAATAGATCACAGAGAGAAAAAAATAAAAACATTTGTAAACTTAATTTTTGTACAATTCTATAGAGATTAATTATTTAATTAATATTTTTAATTAAATTGAATATACAATTAATTATTTTAATTAGGTTACGCTCTTGTGGTATGTCTGAAAAGTTCTGTTTGTGGCTCTCACGTTTCCTCAGAGAGCGTTCTTTACGAGTGGCGGTCGACGGATTTCTTTCTAACACCTTCACAATCAACGCCGGTGTGCCCCAAGGCTCCATACTGTCTCCTACTCTCTTTCTCATTTACATTAACGATCTGCTGGAAAAGACCGGGAATCCAATGTACAGCTTTGCAGGCGACAGTACGCTTGTCTCTACATTCACTTTGAACTGTCGAACATCGGCTGCTCAGGCGAATATCCGCAGACAGCAGGAGATCGTTCAACCTAACAAAGACCTGGAAGAAATTCTATCTTGGGGTGACAGCAACCAAGTTGAATTTAACGCTACAAAAACCCAGGCGGCAGTTTTTTCTAAAAAAGTTAACATTGCTGAACCCGACATGGTTATGTCGGGGCACTCTGTTCCCCTAGCATCGTCCCTCAATTTGTTGGGCGTTAGTTTGGGAGCGAATATGTCCTGGCATGAACATGTTGCAGGCATAGCAAGGAGAGTTTCTCAAAAGTTAGGAATATTATTTCGACCAGAAAGCTTTACACTCCACAACTGTTAATTCTTTACAAAGCTCAAATTCGACCAACTATGGAATACTGCTCCCATGTTTGGGGCTCCGCTCCCAAACATACACTGCATTTGTTGGATTCTGTTCAGAGAAGAGCTGTTCGTCTGATTGGAGACCCGGAACTGACCGGCGGCCTTGATTCGCTGGAACATCGAAGAACGGTTGGCGACTTGAGTCTGTTCTACAAGTATTTTCATGGAAAGTGTTCAAAGGATGTAGCCCGCTTAATTCCTCCCAAAGCAGTGCATTCTAGAAATACACGTCGCGCTGGTGCTTCACACCCGTATGAGGTTCAGCTTGTTACTCCGCGTACAACGCTTTTCAAGCTGTCTTTTATATGGAGAACATCATTCCTTTGAAATAATTTGCCCAGCGCTGTGTTTCCCACCGAGTACAATTTACAGCGATTCAAGAACAACCTGAATCGGTTTTTCCGCACACATGCCGCTCCTGGAGTGCTTTAGAGACTTCCTTGCAGCACGTGTATTAGACCCATAAAAAAATATATTTACAATTGATTAAAAAATAGATTTATCAGCTTTTGCAAAGCCTGGGTCAATTAATTGTGGTAATAAAAAAAATTTAGAATATATTTTAGAGAATCATGTAATTTTTGAGGAGTATTTAATTTTCATTTATTTCTCAGTTATACCATTTTCAGTGACATCTTAAAGTCCAAATTTTTTATTCTTACAATTTTTCTTTCAATTCATCAATTTTGTTAATAATTAATTGACGCTCTTCTTGTGCACTACGCCTACAACTGTCTTTGGCAGCGTCTTCTATTGCTGGACCAATTTCACGTTCATATCTTTTATATAAATTCCATGATATTGGAGGTATATTCATTGAAGCCAGTAGTTTGTTCAATGCAGTGCACCCGATACCTGAATGAACAGCGCCTTCAAAAGAAATAAATAATTAAGTTTATAAAAATATGAATACATATATATATATATATATATATATATATATATATATATATATATATATATATATATATATATATATATATGTAATATTCGTCACAATAAATATCTAGTATTGAATTAAAGCCTAAATGCTTCTCACGAGTTATTTTTTCTAGTGAAAAGACTTTTTTACACAGACAACACTTAAACTCAAATAAATTTATTGTCGACCACGGTTACGCTCTACAGTTTTTTTTTTGCGTCATTGATTGCCGAAATACTTTTTTTGCGTTTATTGATGAGCTTTTCCTTTGCAAATTTGCCTTCATATCGCAACTGATTATAATCAAAAAAATTTTTTATTTAATTATATTTTTTTATATTTTAAATAGAAGTAATAAAGTCTAAACAGTAAACATACGCAAAGTATAATAAATATTCTAAATAACCTATATAAACGTCATTCTATAGAGCATTCAGTATAATTATTAGCAGCGTGGCCACATTTATTTTCATTAAAAGTCTGTGTCTGCATATGATAGTTTCCATGTGTCGAATACAGTCTCCGACAAAAATAACATACCATTTATATTTTAAACTTTTTGTATTAATTATCGGACTATACTTTTAGCTTCTATTGTCACGACTGAACTACCCTAAATCATTTGTCGAAGAAGTCAGTTCGCGAGACCAGCTGACATGATGCTTAACAAAACGTTAACGCTTATTTAATCGATACAGGAGAAATCCAGAACTGTACTATAAGCCCTGTAACCTGTTGGAGTTTTCTATCAAAAGTAAAAAATATGATTTTGAGAAATCGTTTTTTAAAATATTCTCAAAATTTCATCTGAACCGTGCCCCATCAAGATGTAAAATTACTTGTGTTGAAAAATATAGATGAAGATCTACCTATGACACGATAAATTTAAGATGAAATTTTTTCAAAGTTACGAATTTTACAGAATTATCAAAAATAGTAAGGAAATTTTTCTCAGTTCCCGTTAGTAATGATTTTTTGGAGGTTAGTTTTTTTCTATTAGGAAATTTATGCTCAAATGGACAAAACTGTTCATCGGTCTAAATGGCGATATCTAAGTGAAGAAAAATTATAATATGATCTGTTAAGAACACTTGAGGTTTTTGATAGAAACAAACAAGAAGAATTACGAAAAAATTGCAAGCGACTGAAAAATATTATTGTCCAAATCAAAGTGATCCTAGTAGTACCAGCACTAGCTGTTAAAAGTTAATATATTGACTTATATTTTGAATAGTATAGGACAAGAGACTCGAGTCTTGAACCAACAAGATCGATAAATTGTAACTTGAGCCAAAATATTGTATGGGTTTTAAATTCGTGATTATTGAGTCCTGCAATTGGTTTCTTATTCTTTTTAAGTTCATCTAAAAATAATTCCGATTTCCGGATCTACGCTCTGTAAAAGTGGGCAGTGATGCAAGAACTAAGATGCATAAACCAAGCTCATTTAGTAAATTTAGTATACCAATTGTTCTATTCCACATCCAAATTGACAACCATAGTCTCACAATGCCAGAGTTACATCGAAACAGGCGTAATATTATATGTAACGTCAAGTTCGGACATCCTTGTGACGTAATATTTATTCATCTATGAGGGTGGATTGATAAGTCTCGTAAATTTCTAGGATAGTAGAAAATTTTGTTAAGCGGAAAAACTATTAGTAAGCGTGATTCTTGTAACAGATGCAATGCGCAGGTGTTTGTTGGCAGCTATCGTAAGTAATCGGTGCTACACGTTTCGTAGAAATGAATAAAGCCGAATATCGTGCAGTGATTAAACATTTTTATTTAAAAAAGTGAACTACTGCCTAGATAGAACATGGGGCTCTGCACTAGTACTCAAGACTATTTATTTATTATTGGACAAATGGATTTAAACCGGACTGTACGAGCACTACAGATGCTGCACATTTTAGAAACCCCGTTGGAGGTTTTTTCTCAAGAAACGGTTGATAAAATTCATGGTATCATGATGAAAGATCGTCACATTAAGCTTGGTGAGATCAGAGGCATCTCATATGGATGAAGTTCTAAAAATGAAAAAGCTGAGTGCGCTATTGGTGCAGTATTTGATGACTTTAGGCTAGAAACGCACCAGGAAGGACATTTAAAAATTATATTTGGAAAAGTTGCAGAGTTAATTTGAAGGACTTTTTTGTCTTTTAACATTAAAAATTGGTTTGGGGGAGGTTATCAGTGCTATAAATGAGTATTGTGCATTCTTAAAGCTTAGATACGTACTTAAAAATTACGATTTTGGTTTGACGATATTTACAACGAAAAAAGATAGCAAAGATTGTAAAAGATACTAATTATATTCTAGTATTAATTAAAAGAGCAGTTGGAAAATTAACGAATTAAATTGAAAATCGAAGTTTTCAGTTTTTTACGCGGTTTTCCTAAAATTAAGGAAATCTTGTAATTTTTAAGAATGCAGTTTCGACTCTGTTACAAAAAATGCCGAGTCGTCTTTGAAACTCAAAACAAATGACTATCATACATTTTTTAATCCGCGAGCTGTACTGAAATCGATTTAAATACCCTAATTAGTTTAGCTCCGAATCTATAGAACTGTTATCGATATTTAAATCGCACTAAGTTCACTTTCAGCTGAAGGTCATCATTCCGATATTTTTAAGCATGAAAATGCTATGAAATCGAAATAGAATTTGATCATTAGCATAATGAAAATACATATATTTTATATGTACCAACAGAAAATTACAAAAAGCAAATACAACTATAATGGACAGATTAGACATAGGTTATTTTGGAAAGTTGTATGGATAAACAAATTTTGCCCGTTTATTTAATCCTTCTCGTATTAATTAGAATAAAACATATTACTAAAATATCAAATTTACAATTTGCTGGTTTTTTTTTAAGTAGGTATAGGTGTATTATTATGCAATATGTTTTCTTCATAGAAAAGAGGAAAAGTAGATTTTCTATGGCTTTCGTGAAAATTAACAATGTAATGGGGTAATAAATCCTGGCTTGGGATAATATAAAGACGTAATGGTTTAGTAAACGTATTTTATGGTGGCACTTTCCTATCAAAACCGCTTTGTTGAAGAGATTAGATTTACGGTGTTAGTAAATATATTCTGGCTTAATGCACTTAGCATTTTGTGTAATATGTTGTTTTAAAGGTTGAATAATAAACTGTTAGTTCAAATTTTCACTGTTAGGTAAATAATTTTATTCCAAAAGAAATTTTAAATAATTTCATGAATTTGAATTATTGAATTTTCTCACGCTTCGATGTCCCTCCCTCCCAAGACATCTTAGTCCCCAGTTTTCGTTGGTTTGTCAGCTTGTCTACTTACCCTCCAATGAAATAAGATATCTATTTCAAATTTGTTATTATAAATTTTTATAGTTTCTACAGTATTATGAGAATATTTATTGATTTTCTGGTTACATAATGAACAGTCTGTAAGGCAGTGAGAGGCGCTACTTCTATCATCACATCTTATTTTTGTTAACATTAAAATGATGGAGATATATCATAATTTTCATATTTCTCGAAATACAACTCATATTTGCTAGGAAAATGCTTAGTAAATAACGTATGGATAACAACAAGAATTTTTAACATTGTCAAAAATAAGAATTAAACACGAAAGTTATTTTTATCAAGCAAATATTAAAATAAGGTATAATAAACAAAGGCATTTGAAATTTCACATTGTAAATACAGCAATATTGATTTTATCCTCTCTGGGGTATCACCAGTAGTATTGTCCTGAGCTTTAGACCTCGAAAAATTTGTGCTCTTTTGTTTATAAACAATTTAAGTTTTCAAAACGCGTTTTTTGAGCTTAAAATGTGAATAACTCCGGTTGTGTGAGTCGGATCAAGATAAAAAAAAAACCAACTCTTTGTAATGAATTTTTCAACAAATCCCCGTAGGTTTTAAGGCGTTCAAGTGCGTATATAATCTGCAAAATTGAAAAACAGGCAAAAACTGTTTTTGTTCATTTTATTTTACAGGTCGGCCAGCTTCAAACTTTCAGAAAATATGTCTTTTGCTTTAGCAAAAATGCCTGGAAATTTTGCTATAAAAAATATTGAACCTAGTGAGCACAATTGAATTTGTTATTTAAAATTCGAATTACCCGCCATTTTATGCCTTTTAGTTCAAAATGGATCTTTTTTTGGAGTTATTTTAACCGTTTTTTTTACATTTGTTTATTAACTAAATAACAACAAATTTTCGGTCATTTTGAAAAAAAAAATTGAAAATTTTTTATCACATCTAGTAGAGAACCGCCAGAACTTTATTTTAAAAAAATCATTTTCGTTAACAATGTTTTTTTTTCAAAATAACCGAAAAAACGTATTTGTTTTTATTTGATTGATATATTGATGACTCCAAAAAAAATGTTTTTAATGGCATGGGAAAGCTGACATCGAGACCTAAATTTCAAAAAAAAAAGATCCATTTTAGACCAAATGGCAAAAAATGGTGGGCAATTCAAATTTTAAATAACAAATTCAATTTTGTCCACTGAGTTCAATATTTTGGTACCAAAATTTTAGGGTATTTTTACTATAACAAAAGGCATATTTTCTGAAAGTTGCAATCCAATCGGTTCACTTAGTCGACCTGTACAATAAAATTTAAAAAAAAACAGTTTTTTGCCTATTTTTTTTATAATTTTGTAAGTTATGTACGCACTTCAGCGATTTAAAACCAACGATAATTTATTGGGCATTTCATTACAAAGAGTTTAGTTTTTTTCTTTGTCTCGATTTGACTTATATAATGGAAGTTATTCACATTTTAAGCTCCAACAACGCGTTTTGAAAACAAAAGAGCACAAGTTTTTCGAGGTCCAAAACTCAGGCCAATACTTCTGGTGATGCCCCAGAGAGGATAAAATTATAATATCGTTGAATCTAAACTATGCCTACTTCATCATTATTTTGGCCTTTTTTTACTGCACTAAGCCAAAAACTCAATAACTATTACAAAATACCTATGATATCTTGATATAGTCTGGTGGTATCAAATATAAACTGACTGACAAGTGACATTAACTTAAAATGACATCAGATTTTGCACTTCTTCAGAAAATTTACGATGAAGAAGAAACAGATAAAATTATCTATTCCATTAGGGAAGAACTTATGGATATGGTAATGGAGCAATGCTATAGAATATATATTAAAAGGCAAACCATAATATTTATTGTTCAATGTGCTTATGACGCTATGGTAAAATTTTTGGGTATAAACTTTTATTATCACGAGGAATCTCCCGATACGAAAGATCTCTTATGGATACCTGATAAACCCATAGAACCTTCACCCAAAGATACGTGGGCCCATAGTGCAGTACCTATTAGACCAGGCTCAGTTGATTCGAAAGATGATGACACATATAATAAAAGAGATTCCATTAAAGAATGTCACTGCTGCCAGCCCTGTGATTGTTTTCTTGAACAACAGGGTGTATATAGACGCGTAAGTTACATTTAAACATTGATATTATGGCGAAAGTGTTAACAACCGCACTAAATTAGTATATATAGTATAAAACTAATATTCAATCAGACTTTTCCCACTATTAAGCTAGCTGCCAGGATTTCGTCCTAAAAACTGAAGAAAAAATAAATGCAGAACAATTACGCAAGTGCTTGCACCAATTTGTTACTCAAAAATCATTAAAAAACTATTCTCTCTCCACTATTTTATACTATGCTAGGAATGTGGAATCTTTGACACAATGACACTACTCAGTATATATCACCACTACACCAAACACTTTATTTTTGCACTCGACATGTGTTTCGCTAACCGTGTTAGCTTCATCAGAAGAGATGACTGACTAAAGCTACATATCTACCCTATTTATAGTTAACCTAACACCTGAATTACTCGGGTGGAACTAATGGCATAAGCGAGGCCATCAGTTCCGATCAAGTAACCAGTAGAGGGGACTATAAGGAATAGGCCCTCTGTCTTTATTTAAACTACTTTTACATTTTATAATTTTCATACTTTCGTATGCGTTCAACAATCTCGTATCAGATACATTTTTAATTAATCCTAAATTATTTAAAGTTGCAGTATGATCAGCTTCAAGGTCATGTTCGGCAATGCTAGACTTTTCTATTCTACTGTATTTTAAATGTGCTAAATGTTCTTTAAATAGTGTTTTAACTGACCCTTTTAGTTTGCCGAACATACTTCTTGTCGCAATCATTACAACTAATTTCATAAATTCCACTTTTCTCACAATTAGGAATCTTATCTTTGGGATTCCCTAAGATATTCCTCAGATTGTCTGATGACTTACAGACTAAGGTGAGGCCTACTTATTAAATATCTTGTTGAATCCTCTGCTATATTTCGGTTTATATGGTATGGAGACATACTCGGTCTTATTTTCTTCGCGTGTAAAAAAGGTGGAATTCTGAATATTTAACCTGAACTTATGTCTATTTATTAACTTGTTTACTAAGTCATCGTCATAACCCTTAACTCTTATTATATTTCTAATTCGATTTCTTTCATTATTGAAGTTTACTCTATTCAGAGAAAAAGTGACCAAACGATGGACTAAAGAATGTAAGGCGGCTAATCTGTTAGTGTATCTTCTCTATAGATATCAAATTCTAACCTACTATTATTTTTAATAATGTAATGGATAATGGAATCATTTCGACTATTTAATTTGGAAACAAAATCATCTATATTTGCTTTCTTAGTATCAAAAATCGCGAAAACATCATCCACATACCGATACCATACCCTGGGGAAATACTCAAGTTCTGACATTAGCTCCGCCCGAGTAATTCAGGTGTTAGGTTAAGCATAAATAGGGTAGATTTGTAGTTCAGCTTTGGTCCATCATCGCCCGATGAAACTAACATGGTTAGCGAAACTTGTGTCGAGTGCAAAAATAAAGTGTTTGGTGTAGTGGCGATATATATTGAGTAGTGTCACTATTTTATAGTTTCAATAGTGTTTTAAAAATTCGTCCTGAATTTTGACTGCGATATTGGACAAAATTTTAGCATAAATCTGTGCCCCAAAGGTAAAGTGTCGTAATTACAAAATTTGTGATTTCGGGTTATCATTGTTTTTATCATAAAAATGTTCACATTTTATAGTGATAAACAGGGAAAAGTCAAAATATTGAATATAGAAATCCTGAATTTTATATAGAAATGCCCATTGGTTTACATCATATTGTATAAGAATAACCGGTTAAGTGCAAGTTGAACCTGCGCAATTAGTGTTCCGTACGTTGATTGCTTCTGAAATAAAAATTTTTGTTACGGAGGTATAAAATGATCTGATCAGTGACTTCACAAAACACACCCCAAATAAGTTTTCAACAAAGTTTGTTTCCGATCTTTATTGAAAACTGATGAGCTTGAAATTTTTGTTTTTTTTTATATACCAGATAAATTACTAAGGGTAATGCACTCATAATAATTTTCGTTCGTGGAGAATATTCGAGAATTTTTCAGTTTTGAATCAGTACTTTTCGAGATAGAGAGGGGGACAGCGATTTTCCTCGATTTTTTTCAAAATAATACAAAAAAAAGTGTGCGTATGTAAGACATTATATATATTTTTGAACTAGTGTTTTTACAAGCTTTTATTTGACACCCCACTCGATGATCTAGTAAATTTTTTTTTTTCACTTCCGATTTCACCCCTCAAAACTAACCCCTTAAGTCAAAATTTATCCTTCAAAACTACATGGCTCTGATGAGGCCATCAATTCCTATATTAGTATCAAATTTCAACTTTCTACATCAAATAGTGTCGGAGAAAATCGGGTGTGGCAGACGGACAGACAGACAGACATGGAAGTGATCTTATAAGTGTTCCGTACGGAACACTAAAAAGTAGTATAATAGCAATTTTGAAAATTCATTCCTGTAAAATTACACACATGCAATTACGACACTTTACCTATGAGGTAAAGAATTATGTATAGTAAATAATACGTGAGTTTAAAGACATGGAATGGATAGAGAAGCGCATATGCGAGGAATCTGAAAATTATTCGTCCAGGTCTTTGTTAAATTGAACGAACTCCTGCTGTCTGCGGATATTCGCCTGAGCAGCCAATGTCCGAGTGTTCAGGGTGAATGAAGAGACAAGCGTACTGTCATCTGCAAAGCTGTAGATTGGATTCCCGGTATTTTCCAGTCGTTAATGTAAATGAGGAGGAGAGGAGGAGGGAACTTTTTGATTAATATCTTACCATAAAGTACCTGTTGTATAAAAGATCGAGTTGTAATTGGTTTAACTTGTTTTTAGTATAAGAGCATTTATATTAGTGCAAATAATATAATTTTTAACCGAAAGACACGGAAAATATCGCTACGTAAAATGTGTGCTTATATGTAAGTTATAATGTAAGTAGTTAATAAAACTACCAAAGGTACCAAAGTGTAGATATGTTTTATAGGTATAATAGGATTACATAACATATTTTTCACTTTTGTATATTTATGTATAGGTTTATGGCACTGGTTGACACAATATGACCAGCTTCATAAATTTTTAATTTCATATAAACTTAAGCATTGTTTAAAAGTTAACGATAAAGTTCCTAGACTAAGACCCCTACACAAAATTTTATCAAAATACGTAACTTCTATTGCCAAAAAATGTTGAATCATGAAACAGTATCCTTAATTCCCGATAGTAAATGTGGAGCTTTGTCGTTACCATCGCCGTCAGTAAATTATTTATTTTATACCCATATTTATATACTTTTATAGTTATCCACATCCTCCAAACGATATCCTAGCAGGGTTAAATTTAGTCCCAAAACAAGCAGAATGACTTTAAAGATGAGAGATAGCAAAGCTACAATGTTATCTTCTTCTACTGATAAAAGCACTCCTTTTTACGAATCTGAAGCTACTGTTGGCACTGTTCCTAGTACTACAAACCCACATTTAATTAAAAGAACGACAGATCTAAGAGAGGCAACGCCAAAAATTCCCGATGCAATCCGAAGAGGATCCCAAGCAAGTATCGTAAGACTACCTCCGATCAGAGTGAATACAAAGTTAACTTCTAAGGCTGAAGACAAACCAAAGAAAAAAAGCAAACCATTTCAAAATTGATATGAGCAGTATTTTTCTAAAACATATTATTTGCAACATTTGTTTTAATTCTTATCTAAATTTTATTCCAAACTGCAATTTTTTAGTTTAAACACATGTGTTTAGCAACTTAGAGTCACTTCACCGGAAAGTCTAACTTTAACATCTAGGATTTCTTATCTTACAAAAAGCCTATATTTTCTACATTTTGACTATACCAGAAATTAATCACAAGATGATATAGTCTAATTTCAAAAACCATTTTACCAAGGCAAATTTTATTTTGTATTTTTTTTATATATAATTAAATTTTTTCTACTCAATACCGCCGTAATAATATTGGTAAGTAAAATTTCAGTTGAAGTAAAAGTAAGTCATCACTTATCAGTTTTCCAGGTTAGGAATTTTATTATTATTTTTAATTCACCGCTCTTTTTGTAGATGGCTTTTCGTAAATCATGTTTTACTCATTTTAGGACCTTTAGTTAAAAAAATGTAAGTTTCTTTTGGAAATTATGTTCTAGAAACAGCTTCTCATATATTTTTATTATCCTTTAAGTTTCTTAACACATGTATATTTTTAAAAATAATATTGAAAAAATACATAGATCAGCAGAACTGCATTTTTGGTACTCCAGTCTTAAAAATCTAACATTGATCCCAAAATACTGTTCCACTACCACTGTTCTTTTTAAACTCGTTTTACATGAGTAAGTATATACAGGGTGCCCCATATGTATGGAATAATGACTCTAAAGTATTTATTAATCAGTGTATCAAAAAAATGTTTAAATAAAAGTTAAAGGGTGTTATACGGCACACATGCTGATGTTGACAATAAATTGTTCTGAACTGTCAGTTCGACGAAATTACGCCATCTTAAATTTTTTTTGAATGGAAAGCCCTGCATATTATTTTATTTTTGACTCCTACTAAAAATTCTATATATTATTTGTCTTGCATACCATATGTCTAAATTGAACTGTTTTGGAATCATTGATATTTGAAATTAAGGAGATCAAATTAAAAAAAAAAAAAAATTTAAGCTGGCTTGTGTCAAATATTTTCTGTCAGGTAACGACTTAACTTGTCGAAAAATGTTTTATTGGAGAAAGCATTTATTGCTGCATTTTGTGAAACTGCAATTTGAGCTTAATATATATATATATATATATATATATATATATATATATATATATATATATATATATATATATATATATATATATATATATATATATATATATATATATTATATATATATATATATATATATATATATATATATATATATATATCAATCGGTTTTATAACGTCTTCTGTCTTTCGATGCCTAATTTCCACTCCTCCCGGTTTCTCCATCCCTCCTCCTCCAGATCTCTCTCTAGTACTTCCTTGTTGATTCCTGTTCTCCAGCTTTGGCGTGGTCTTCCTCGCTTTCTTTTTCCATGAGGGTTTCAATTTAAAATCTTTTTAGGTAGTCGGTCTTGTGACATTCTCTGTACATGTCCGTACCATACCAACTGTTGGATTCTGATTTCGTCCACTATATCGTGCTTTATTTCTAAAGCTCGTCTTATCGTGTCATTTGGTATGCGGTCTTTTCTGGATTTTCTGGCTGCTCTTCTCCAGAAATCCATTTCTGTAGCTTTTAGTATTTTTTCTGTTCTTTCCTTCAATGGCCACACCTGGGAGCTGTAAGTTATTATACTTTTCACTACTGAGTTGTAAATTCTCTTCTTATTTTCAATGGTTATGTTTTTGTCCCATAGTATACTATTAAGCATTGCAATTGCTTTTCTTCCTTGGATATTCCTCTCGAATATCGCTTCTTCCAGTATTCCGTCCCTAGATATTGTCGTTCCCAAATACTTATAACTGGCACAGTGTTTGATGGTGTGTCCAGTTTCAAGTCCTGCTGTTGTCCTCCGACGCATATGTACTCGGTCTTTTTAATATTGACTTCTAGGCCCCATTTTTCATATTCCTCCATAAGTTTTCGTGTCATGTATTCCATATCATCAATGTCCTGGGCGACCACTACCTGGTCGTCTGCGAATAACAGCGTGTACAATGTAGTATCGTCATCCAGTGGTAATCCCATACTGCTGCATTTCCTTTTCCAGTTCTTCAGTGCACTCTCCAAATAGATTTTAAATAGCGTTGGGGATATACAGCAGACCTGTTTGAGACCCTTTGTGACCTGGAACCCTGTTGTTATACCATATTTGGTTTTCACACTACTTCTTGCATCTTGGTATAAGGATTTTACGGCTTTAATTATTTCGGTGCTTACATTTACTCTGTTGTAGTGTTTCTCAAAATCTCATTAGGGGCACGCTGTCGTAGGCCTTTTTTAAATCAACAAACAAGACATGGACTTCCTGATCAAATGCGGTTTTCTTTTCTAGTATTTGTGTCAGTGAGAAGAGATGGTCTATTGTGGATCTTCCTGCTCTAAAGTCTGCCTGTTCTTCAGCTTCTACGTCCGCGTATTCCGTTTCTATTCTATTTTTAAGTATTTTTCCGTATATTCTGCTAATAGATCCTGTAACCGTTATTCCCTTATAGTTATCGCAATTATTTTTGTCTCCTTTCTTATGAATTGTTGATATGTATGATATTTTCCATTCCTCAGGTACTTCTGATGTGTTAATGCATCTTTGGAATAAGTTCCTCAAAGCGCTAAATAGCTTTTCAGTTCCGTATTTTACTATCTCTCCTGGGATGTTTCCTGGTCCTGGAGCTCTACCATTTTTTAGCGTTTTACATACTTCTGATGTTGTTATCCTTATTGGGGATCCTCGTATAACTATATTTGGGTTTCCATGTTGGATACTTTTGAACTCTCGTCTATCTTCTGTTAGCATATTTGTAAAATATTGATTCCATTTTTCTGGTGTTATGGGTGAGAAGATTTCTCTTTTCCGTTCTGTTCTCATATTTTTAAGAAGTCTCCAGCTTTCTGTGCTTTTTCTTCCTCCTATGTAAGTGTTGAGTCTTGAGCATGTCTTTTCCCATTGGTTGTTCTTTTTGTCACTAATCATTTTGCGTACTCTAGCTTGGGATTCTTTGTATTTTACTGTGTCGTTTGTGCCCTTTGAACTTAAGTATTTGTGATAGCTTTTCCATTTTTCTTCAATTTCGTATTTAATTTCTTCATCCCACCAATATGGTTTTTGCTGTTTTTACCTTTTCTCTTGGTACCCTAATGTTTCCAGTGCTGCTGCGTGTAGGCATTCCTTTATATACTTATATTCTTCTTCTATATTAACAAATCCCGTCCGTTGTATCTTTTGGTCCAGTCCACTCTTGTATAGATTTCTGATACTTGTATTTTGTAAGCTGTCTGTATTATATCTTATTGTTGTTTCACTTGTTGTGTGCTGTGTACTTGCATCTTCCAGTTTGCTTTCCCGTGTTGTTCGTGAGGTTATCTTTCCTTTCACAAGGTAGTGGTCGCTGCCACATGAAGCCCCTCTTTGGACTCTTACATCTAGGAAGTTTAATCTAGATCTCTGTCGTATTATCATATAGTCGATAATACTTTTTAAATCTCTTGTTGTTTGTCTCCACGTATATTTATGAATATCCCTATGCTGGTAGTGTCCGTTTAATATTGTAAGGTTGTTTTGTTCACATATCTCTATAATTCTTCTTCCGTTGTCGTTAGTAACTTCTTCGCCATGTTTTCCTACCACTTTATCGTGTTCTTTCCTTCCTATTCTTCCATTTAGATCACCCAAAAGTAATGTCTTTCTTGATGTTCCAGTTTTGCGTATTTTCTCATTTAGTTGTTCAAAAAATGAATCTTTGTTATTAGCCAGATCGTCGTCGTTGACAGCGTATACCCCCAGGGGTATACGCTTAATATCATAATGGTATATTTAAAAAAATTCAAAGAATCACTTTGTTAATGCTTGCTAGTTACGGAGACCGTAGGAGAACACAACAGGAGATGTGTGATCTTTTTAACGCAGAATATCTGAATCGAGAACCTACTACCCAATTCGTATTTAGTAAAACATTAAAACGATTTAGACAATCAGGTGATGTTAAGGATCGCTCTAAATCTGGACCTCCAAAAGTTAAAACAAGCGATGATAAAAAGTTGGAATTGGAAATTATAGAAAATCCCCATATAGCCACTCGTCAGCTTTGCCTAGACCACAAAATAAGTAAATATACCTTAAGTCATATACTGAATGAAGAAAAATTGCATCCACACAAACCCATTCTATTGCAAGAATTTTCTGAAGGCGATTCCTTTGAGCAACAATACAGTTCAAAGGCGTATTGCTGAAATCAGCCTTGATGTTGAAAACTTCTTGTGTAATTATCTGCAAACATCTCTATTCAACTGGACGAGTCAACTTTACCTGGTAATGAAGCTCTATTATTGGCATATGTTCGTTTTATTATGGACCAACAAATCCATGAAGAACTGCTCTTTGCGAGAACTTTGGCAAAATGGAGACACTAAAAGTGAATCAATATTCAATGTTTTGGGAGATTATTTCGTGGAAAAAGTGATACTTTTATCAAATATATTATCACCAGCAGCAGATGAAGCACCAGCCATATTTGGGAGCTATTTAAGTCATTTAAAACAAAATGTACCCGGAGTGCTTGCAATTCACTGCGTCATCCATCGACATTTAGTAGCTAAAAATCTAAGTGCCAGATTGTATCAATCTCTTCAATTCGTCAGAAACGCAGTAAACAAGATTTGAAACAACGCGTTGAATTCTAGATTATTTGCGTAGTTGTGTGAGGGAAATGACGAGAACTTTCATCGATTACTCCTTCATACTGAAGTACGTTGGCTATCAAAAGGCTTAGATGCGTTTAATTCTGCGAGGTCAAGATGGAACGAATCAATAATGATCCTATTCTAATTCATAATATTTTTTTCTGACGAGACCACATTTTGCCTTAACGGAAGAGTTAACAGGCATAATTACCGGTACTGGTCTACTGACAATCCCCACTGGATAATCGACAGTCATTCTCAAAGAACACAAAAGATAAACGTGTGGGCAGGGATTTCCGGACGTCATATCAATGGTCCATTTTTTATCGACGAAAATCTTACAGGACAGCGGTATTTACAGTTACTCCAAGAGCAACTTATTCCAACTTGTGCAGGTCTTTTTCCCGATGAAAATAATTTGGATACCCCTAGCAGGAATCTGTGGTATTAACACAACGGAGCACCTCCTCACTATGAAATCAATGTTCGTAGATATTTGTATGTGATTTTTCTTAATCGATGGATAGGCAGAAGAGGTGTTATAGAATGTCGTACACTCGACCTTACGCCACTAGATTTTTTTTATGGGGTCATTTGAAAACCAAAGTTTACTGAAGTCGACCTGAAACTGTAGAAGATTTACAACAAAGAATTCAATATGAAGTAGCACAGATCACCCCGGATTCTCTGCAAAACTCTATTCAGGCTGTTTATGACAGATTGGGTCATTGCCTCACTGTTAACGGTAGACATTTTGAACAATTGTTACCTTAAAAATAAACCTAGAGTATTTATTAATAATTTTTTTGTTTTAAATTTTAAATGACAATAATTCCAAAACAGTTTAATTTAGATATATAGCATGTTAGACAAATAATATCTGGCATTTTTAGGACTCAAAAATAAAATAATATAAACTACTTTCCATTTTAAAAAATCAAGATGGTGTAATTTCTTCGAACTGAAACTTCAAAACATTTTATTGTCAACGTCAACATGTGCGCCGTACAACACCCTATAACTTTTATTTAAACATTTTTTTGATACACTGAATAATAAATGCTGTGGAATCGACATATTGCCAACAATTTCAAACGGAATTCATATTTTAAAAACTTCTTAAAGAAAGCTCTGATATACTCTAAAAAAATACCACAATGGAACGAATTATCTATTTTTGTTATTTTTGAACCTAGATGCTTATTTTAAGAACTTTGATACTTCCTATTTCGGAGGCAACTGTATAATTTTAAATAATTGTATATTTTAGAAATCTTATTGACAAGGGTTGCTAAGTCACTTACAGAGCTTGTCATTTAAAGAAATCCTACACGGTTTCTTTATAAAAAAACTAAGTGGAGGAGTAAATAATATTATATATCAAATGTACTAACGTGTAGATAGTGTTTAAAGTTAGAGTTGACTGATATATCATATTTTTGATTTCAATTGGTAAATATAGACATTCTTTCAAAATAAATCATAATATTGTGCCGTCCTTTTATGACATGCTAAACTGTCCTCAGTTTGAGGCATCTTTTTCCGTACCCTGTGAGAAGTTGTTTGTCCCACGCTTGAGCGCAATTTTGTAAGGTGTGCTAATTTTGCTTTATTTTTCGCCCCATGTAGACTGCGTCATTTTGTAGCATTTTTAAATACTGGACGCCCCAAGCTTGAGCACAATTTTCTTGCAGCCCCGCTTTAATTTCTGATAATGAATTGAGTGAGACCTGATTTTAAAAGAACTAAAGAAATTAAAGAAATACTAGCTCAGTTTTCCTTGGTAGAGAGATATGGGTAAGAGATAATTTTTGTACGTCTTTTTGGAATTTAATTCTATTTTTAAAGAAACCTCAGTTGTACGACTTTTTTTTGGGCACCACTCATTTTAAAATAGAAACGGTTTAACTTCAGCTAAGAAAAATGAGAAAAAACTGAAGTGTTTTATGGATATTACTAAAAAGAAATTAGTCTAGCACAACTGATCCTGAAAAGAAAAATAAATATTCAGTGAGACACTAGCTTTAATCAACAAAAAAAGAATTTATTCATGTTTTTAAAATGAAAATAAAAAGTTCTAACCTTTACAGTTATACCAAAAAAATTCTAGCCTAAATAGTAGTTGTTACATTTAAACTTTAAACTTTTACAACCCCCGAAGGCGAGACATCGTGTTTTTACACTTCACTTTTTTGTCTGTTATACGTTGCTGTTAATGCACTACTCTCAAATAAGTCTATTGGAGGGAGTTTTGTTGACTTACTGTTTTTCAGTCCTGCTGTGATGGACTTCGCCCGATTTCACACTTTTTCTTAACACTTAGAAAGCTCACTACAGCTTTTATTGTCGAAACTGGTACTTTTACTTAGCGGCTTCTGAAGAAAATTAGCCTACTTCGGCTAGATGGAAAATAGCCTCTTGGCTAGACGGTACTGCCTGGTCTGCGGCTCGATCGAAAAAAGCCTGGTTGGTAGTTTCTCAGGCCCTTAAATAATCGTGCGATTTTTGCCGGTAATATCCGGACGCTCCAATCAAAACTCCGGGTCAAACATTTCGCCAATCGCGGCCTGGCGGTAGGTTCGATCAGCAACCCGCACCACACAGTATATACTGAATGTCCTGAAACTTTTGTTTAATATACCGGTCGATGTTTTAAAATAAAAATAAATACAATTCGAAGTGAAAAATCAGTAACATTGCATGGTCTTAAAATCCAGGAAAAAATGAATGTTACATTTACCCCCTTCCAAAAAGAAATAGACTACACTAGTCTATTAAACTAAGGCTACTGATGAAAAGGTACAAAGTGGTACACTATCACTTAATACTAAGGTCAGAACTTAAAACAAAATTACAAACTTCGGTCCTTACTACTAGACTTAATTCAATTAAGCACTAATATTAAGTACAATGAAAACCAAATGAAAATTTTTGCAAGTACACAAGAATCTTATAACTAGGCCTAACTTAATTAAGCACTAAGGTTAAGTACTTCAAAAAGCAAATAAAAATCCTTGCATGAACATAAGAAATACCTGTTCAAAGTAACAATCGCGGTCTTCTTATATAAAAGAATCAGCTCTGTTATTGTTACCAAAACAAAAAAATAACTGTCTAGACTCTTGTCTAAATCAAAAAAAAAGTGAACTGAAATAAAATATGAACACCTGCCTTAAGATATTTTAAGGATTGTCTGAAAATTTTCTATTTCAGCAAAAGAAATTTATAAAAATTCTTAAATAAAGAAAAAAAATAAAAAAAATGATTCTAGTGCAAACACTTACACTAAAAAGAAAAAGTCTTGTCAGACCAATTAGCACTAGGCCAAAAAAAAATATATCTGGATAAATATCCAGACAAACGCTCGGGAAAAATCGCTATCCATGCTCTAGCTCATTGCTAAGAGGACATTCTAAATCTAGTATCACTACTAGTCGCACTCAGAAAATAATCGCACTCTATATCGCAATGTCGACGTCCTAAGACATCTAGACATGCTAAAGTCGCTAGGGAAAACGCTCTGGTTGATCGCCAGAAAACACGTCAGCTCATCGCCAACAAAACACTCTGGTATCGCCAGAAAAAACTCGGCTCCTCGCCAAGAAAACACTCTGTAAATAGTCCTCGACTACACAAAGTCTGCGTTCTAAAAGAACAAACTCGCCATGAACATAGTGAGCAGCTATAAAAGCTAACTAAATCACTATAAGCGCAGTGAATAGCTACAAAAGCTAAAATTCACTCTTAACACAGTGAATAGCTATAAAAGCTAAAATTCACTCTAAACACCGTGAATAGCTATAAAAGCTAAAATTCACTAAACTGAATGATCCTGCTTCAAAAAGCAATGTTCACTAAGAACAGAATGATTAGTCCGCGCGCAACTAACATTCTAGGAAACATTCCCAACATAACTATATGAGACAGCAAGTCTCGAAATAGGACCTCCCTAAAGTCATAATCCTATATAGGAGTCCATAAGCAAAACGACTCAAAATCTCGCATTTTGAGCACATGCCCTCAGGCAACCAACATACACCGAAATATATACAGAAATATGTACAGTAATATATACAGAAATATATACAGGAGTTCAAATCCCAAACTCTTGGTTATGATAACTCCATACTGAGCTTGGTGAAAGCTCTTAGCAAAGCTAATCCAATCTTCGGCACATCGCACCAAAGTGACAAATCTGCCTAGAAACATGAGCCAGAAAAAAAAACGCTCTCCGTCATTCTTCAGGGTGGCTACACAGAGAAATAAAACTTAACCAGCATTGCGCCTCTTCAAGTTGCATGAAGAACCCTCGTGTACTGGTCTCGCCCTAGAACAACAACGAAAAACATTCAATCCATCCCACATAACAGGAGACAAACACTTCACCACGATATACTGAATGGTGGAGACAAAAAAAATACAGAATTGGTGACCCTGGAGTCCACCAACAAAAGGGAGTAGATTATAGCATCCACTAAACTAAGGTGTGTGTTTGGGGGGTGTGGGGGGGGGAACGGTGTCTACCACACCACCATAAGTCAAAAAAAAAATTAATCAATAGGGTGTTCCGAAATACACTACTGCCAACAGCCTGTCACCACTAATAGGCTAATTGGAGCTGAGGTCGACTACAGTAGTTAGGCTCTCCTTTGGTTCAAATAGAAATAACCATTGGGTAACTAAACCCCTAAAGGTCCCAAAGGTCAAACGTTCACCCCCCATAGACTACCCTTCCAATCAGTCTGTTCCTCAGGAAGACTAACTCCCTGCCAAACGTCGTAACGGCATCTGTTAGCACCCGGTGCATCACAGCCTGTAAAAACAGATAACTCATGGGATACAACCTAAAAGGTTTACAAGGTTGACTTAACCAAGCTTCTAACGAAATTTTAAAAAACGAAAATGAGCTTAAAAAGGCTACATGAAACAAAAATTGCTCAATTTTCCGGTGGCAACGCAACAAAACTTTTGAAGACGACAAGAGCTTTCCCAGCTTAATCAGAAACAAGAAGAAAACATCGTTGACAGCTAAAATATTCGATCATGGTGTTAATCGTCTCCCTAAACAATAGCCTCTAGAAGAAACTGCTACAGGTATCAGGCATAACCGTTTTCTGTCAGCCCAAACTTCTAGATTACCTCTTGGAAATCTAAAAATTCGGTTAGGAATCTTCCTTCACTGCGCTTAGCCTCTCTTGACAAGGTTCTCATCTCGGTATCAGATTTTGATCATTTCTTTGTGAAACGACTGTCTTACTCTGCTCTCATCTCCTGTAAATGATCAGCCTTTAGTTCTCCTGCAGAACTTCAATTTTCTATCAATCTGATAGTAAACCGAAAAAACTCAACATACGCCTATGAGTCCATGCAAAAAAATTTTTAAAAAATTAGTGACTCAAAGGTAACGTTTAAACGGCTCTGAAAAAAAATAGAAAATACCCTCAGTTTGTCAATTCAGAAGAAGATCTAAATCAAAATAATCCAAGTCTTAGACTTACTGGATAAACCAAAATCAATTTACTCTTAATTGCACCCAACATATACCATTAAGGTAATAAAAATACACCCACTCGGGTAACAAACTTTGAAATTGCTCATAAAAAAAATTTTTTGACTCAACATCATACTACACGAGCTACATCTTGCGCTTGTCCTAACTCAAGATCACCTTGGATTGCCTCTAATCAAAATTTCGCTTCCAAGTGCCAAGAACTGGATATTATTTGGGGTCATAAGCAAATCAAATCCCGCGACCACCGACATACCAGTCTTATGATATATCCTGAGTGTGACTCCTTCGCAAGCTCGCAACAGCTGAGTCGATGCTAAACATCAACCACAATCAACCTAAGTTTGGGATATGGCCAATACCCAAAACCTTAGCACAAAACTATAAAAGTAAGCTATCCTCAGCTCAACTTTTATAACAGGCAAAAAAACGAGGTCGTCACCTCTACAGAGCAACATCAAAAAAAATTTAAACAATTAAGATAATGTAAATATAAATTATTCTTCTTCTTCTGACAAACTTTCATTAGGGTTAGGTTCATTGAATGGTTTTAAGTCTTTAATATGCCATCGTCCTACTTTAGTCCCATCTAAATTAACTAAACCATAAACTAAATCCGAAATCTTTTCTCTAATCACGCAATGCACATACTTAGGTACCAACTTAGATGTGAATTTATCTGCTGCACTGGAAAGAATTTTATTTTTTTCGCCAAACGTGATCACCTATCTTAAAGGAAAAATCCCTTTTTCTAAGGTTGTAAGACTTACTGTTCCGCTCATAAGCCTTATGTATCCTACTACGTACGTCGGTGAAAATATCTTTTAAACCCTTTAAATTTTCGGCGTACGCGCCCCTGTTACCCGGAATTATTTCGCTGTCAGCATTGACATCCAAGTCTAAGTTTTTATAATATGATCCAGATAGAGGTATATGTCTGCCGTAAACTAAGAAAGACGGTGTGAACCCTGTTACTTCGTGTCTCGCGGTATTTATCGCTTGTTGGATTTTGGAAATATTGCTATCCCAAGTGTCATGTGAATCCACGTAACTTCTTAAAGCGGTCCCGACTGTTCGGTTATTACGTTCCACAAAATTACATTGGGGAGAGTACACGGGATTAAAACGGATGTTAAAACCATAAGTTTCACTCAAGCTCTTAAAACTCTTAGAGGTAAACTGAGTACCGTTATCGCATATCAAGAGCGATGGAACACCGTGGATTAGAAAGACATTATTTTCCAAAATTCTCTCTATATATCCAGCTTTAGAGCTTTTCAAAGGAAATAGCATGGTATACTTTGTAAACCAGCAAGAAACCACGAGAAGCCATTTATTTCCCTTTTTTGAACGTGGGAATGGGCCTACTAGATCAGCTGCTATGACTTGAAAAGGGTAATTAACCGTTTTCTCTTTTCCCATCAGTCCCATAGGTAGTGTATTTGGAGATTTCTGCGCTCCACATACTTCACAAGTCCTCACAAACTTTACGATATCAAAACGCATTTTTGGCCAATAATACTGTTCCTGAACCCTGTGAAGAGTTTTATAAAAGCCAAAATGACCAGAAGTAGGAGGAGTGTGACACATGTCTATAACTTCCTCTCTCTGTGGTTTAGGAACTAGTATTTTCCACTCGGGTACATTAATTTTTAAAGGCAACTGGTTTGGGATAAATTTGTACACGAAATCATTTTCCACCTTCCACTGTGGAAAATTTTGAGGAGATTCTTTAATTTGCTGCCGTAAATTGTCGTACCATGGGTCAATGCGATCTACATCTACTGTATCAATTCTTACGCCAAACTGTGCATTAAGACCGTTTTCGTCCGCTGTATGATCTGGGATTCTTGACAAAGCGTCAGGAATAACATTGTGGACTCCTTTTCTATGAATTAAAGTAAACGTGTGTTGTCTCAGCCTAATCGCCCAACGCGCTAGTTTGCCACTAGGGTTTTTAATAGAATTAAGCCACAATAAGCTATAATGATCTGTTATGACCGTGAAAGGAACACCTTCTATGTAAGGTCGAAACTTTTCGATGTTAAAGAGTACTGCTAAACATTCTTTTTCAACAACCGAATAGTTACGTTCAGCCTTTGATAAAGTTCTACTGGCATACGCTATCACCCTTTCCTCACCATTGATTTTCTGTGTTAGGACGCCCCCTAAACCAGTATTAGAAGCATCACTAGAAATATAAAACTGTTGGGAAAAGTCTGGTTGGGATAAAATGGGAGCTGAAACCAATAGTTCTTTAATCTTTATAAAAGATTCTTCGGCTGCCTTTGTCCAATCTATCGATTGTCCTTTTTTTCGTCCTTTCAAAAGATCATTAATAGGCGACAACAGGGTAGAAAAATTCTCGATAAAACGTCTATACCATGAACACATTCCTACGAAGCGCTTAACTTCCGTAGTATTAGTAGGTCTCGCATAATTAACCATGCTTGCTACTTTATCCGGATCGGTACGCAAGGAATTTGAGCCTACAATATAGCCTAAAAACTTTAGAGAAGTTTTGAAAAAATCACATTTGCTCAAATTTATCGTCAGTCCGGCCTCTTTCAATTTATCTTTTACTTCCTTAAGTAAGCGAATATGCGATTCGAAGTCTTCCGATGTTACTAAAATATCATCAAGATAGGTAAAAATATGTGGCTCATATTTCGGACCAAATATGGCGTCCACTAAACGTTGCTGAGTTTGAGCAGCGTTCTTAAGACCAAACGGCATAGTGACGAACTGAAATAGACCTCGGCCTACTACTGCAAAAGCGGTCTTTTCTTTAGAGGATTTGTCTAAAGGAATTTGCCAGAAAGCCTTTCTAAGGTCTATCGAAGATACATACTTAGCATTCCTGAGTGATGTCAAAATTCTGTCGATGTTCGGTAATGGGTAGTTATCAAATTTGCTGACCTCGTTGAGCTTTCTTCCGTCAAAGCACAGACGATACTGTCCATCGGCCTTTTTCACCAATAAGATTGGAGAACACCAAGGACTGTTTGATTCTTCAATCACTCCGAGTTTCAACATTTCGTCTAACTCTTTATTTAATACTTTTGACATATAAGGAGACATGGCAAAGGGCCTTGTCTTTACAGGACTGGCATCAGCCGTATCTATAGACATCTTGATTTTATTCGTTCGGCCTAACCTATCTTTACTACTTATTTCATTGAAAGAGCTTATTACTTTTTCTGCTCTTAAGCGTTCCGTCCGCGAGAGATCATCTAGGGTACATAGACGCGAGAAAAGGTTTTCAAAAGAACTTTCTGAATAACAATCTTTAAAACTTGTTTGAGAATTGACTTCTAGGGACTGTGGATACCACGAATTATTTTTAAAATTTACTAAAATTCCGAATTTTTGTGCAAAATCACATCCTAGAACCAAAGTATGTGATAGAGAAGGTACTACTAGAGCAGAGATTACTAAACAATGACCATTGCAGACTAGCGGCAACTCAACCGTACCTAAAACTTTTAGACGGCTGCCATCTGCAGTGGTAACACTTCTATTTTTGACGTGGCATATTTTTTATACTTAAACGACTTAAAATCTTAATACCATTCTGACCTACAACGGAGGCATTTGCACCAGAGTCAAATAAAGCCGAGAAATGGGCACCTAATAGATTTATCTTTATATGCGGTCTGTTGTCTAAATATTTATGCACGAATAAAGGAGACATGTGACCATTTGGAGAAGCAGGAGTTTTAACTTGAGAAGGATAATTTTTATTAGACTTAAAAAAATCAGAAACTTTTTGTAACCATTTAGTCCAATCTGATCTACTGGAATATTTTTGTTCGTCCGTGTTTCTAGAATGTTTTGGATTAGGGGCTTTACTGCGAACGTGAGCTTGTGACTTAGCCGAATGATTAGAGGCTTTTTTGTTGGACTTAGTATATCCGCCTCGGTAATATACCGTCCTTACTCGTTTTTTTGTACATTTGGGGCATGATGCTAGTCTCACACCAGTTGTTCCACATTTGAAACAAAATACCCTCTTAGGTGCTGTACAACTTTGGTAAGTGTGATTCGGACCTTCGCAGTTCCAACACGTGGAAATTGCCTTAGGTAAAACCGACTTGTCATTCACTTTAGCTGCAGTGTCGCTAATTTTAGAATCACTATCTTTTCTTTTACCCGTTTTCCGGTTACTCCTAGAGTTCCGATTTAAATTCCCATCTTTATTTGTCGAGACTCCACTTCGGCCATTTGGATTATACTTTACTTGATGTACATTAGTTTCGCCCTTTGGTCTGCTCTTTTCCAACAAATAATCGGACTCTTCAAGTTTTCTACATAACCCGGCGAGTTCGGCTACCGAATTAATATCTAGTAGAGCTAACCGATTGACGAAGCTAGGCAGAACATTCCTACGTATAAATTTAACTTTGGTACTTTCCAGAGGCTTGGTGGATAACCTGCCAAATAAAGATTCCATGTGGGCAATAAAAATCACAGTGGACTCATTCTTCTTTTGTAGCCTCATCTTTATTTCCGACCACAATTCTTCATCATCATCCCAGTGCAAGAAGTCCTTCTTTAGCCTATCTACCAAGGAATGCCAGTCGTTGACACTTGATTTTATGCTTCTAAACCAAATGAAAGCATCGCCAGTGAAAAATTCAACAGCAGAGCTGAAAAGTTCATCTTTCGATACTTTCCTAGCTTGTGCTATTTCAGTCAGCCTCTCCAAAAAAGGATAGAGTCTCTTTGAGTCTCCATTAAATTTCAATTGCCATTCGCTGACAGGAATATTTCTGGCTGCGCAATTCACGATTGGAGCTGGTACGTTTATGACTGGGGTTGTAATAGGCAGCTGTGGTAACTCATGGCCAGGAGCTATCTTTTCGGCAAGATTTGCTTCCATGAGTACACACGTAGCTATTGTTTCTTGAACATATTTGGAAAACTTCGACGCTTCCTCTTCGTCATCCGGCATGGGAATTCTTTGTACGCGACCCGCTACATGCGATAAACGTGATTTAACCCGGTGTACAAGTGAATCATTTGGATCACCGTCATAACTATCGATTAAGTTTTGGATTGAATTTAAACTCTTTTCGATACCAGCCGTTTCTTCTTTAAAAGACAGGGTGTCATCCCCTATTTTTATCGTTTTTTCCCGGCTCATTAATTTCTTTACTTAAGATCCTCGTTAGAATCTTTCTTTTATCTGCGACCGGACGTTCTGAGAAAGTACGACGGATTTTTAGTTCATAGTCTAATTCATATTCCAATAGGTGATTGACTTTAAAATTGAAGGCTTCCATGATAAATGAATACTATAAAATTTAAAAGAATTGTTTAAAAAGCCGTGAAAATATTTCTCCTGTGCTCCCAATAGTCAAAAAAATAACAAAATCTGTAAAGGCACTTAAGATATGTAAACTTCTTTACCAAACTTTAAAAAAAATCTTCAACAATTTCAAAAAAATTTCTAAGTATTGCCTCGTATTAAAATCCTTTTATTAAGATATCTTAAGAATTTCCTATAAAAAAAAATCTCTAGATATCGTTTCGTATATCAGCAAAGTATTTTTAATATTCATGCAAAATATAGGTGAGAAAAAAGAACAGTTTTTTGTTCGGTTATCCGCAAAATAAATCAACAATGCAAAATTAAAGTCGACCAACACATCTGCCAATCTGAACTATAAAGCCAGCTTTTAAGAAAAAAGTAGGAATCTCTTATCTTAGAGTCAACAACAAAATTCAAATATCTATATCAGATAAATTGAAATAAAAAAATTCTACAAATTTCCTGCTTTTGTCTTACTGCTATAGTGTAGTTTCGTTTAATAAATATTATGAAATAAAATATCTGCAAAGTTAGAGCTTTTGTTTTGTTCGAAAGCTAGTACACTGAACCCTTTTTTTAAAAAATAAAATTCCAAAAGCCCCGCGTTGACAGCGCTATTTTTATGCCGTCTTTTTATGACATGCTAAACTGTCCTCAGTTTGAGGCATCTTTTTCCGTACCCTGTGAGAAGTTGTTTGTCCCACGCTTGAGCGCAATTTTGTAAGGTGTGCTAATTTTGCTTTATTTTTCGCCCCATGTAGACTGCGTCATTTTGTAGCATTTTTAAATACTGGACGCCCCAAGCTTGAGCACAATTTTCTTGCAGCCCCGCTTTAATTTCTGATAATGAATTGAGTGAGACCTGATTTTAAAAGAACTAAAGAAATTAAAGAAATACTAGCTCAGTTTTCCTTGGTAGAGAGATATGGGTAAGAGATAATTTTTGTACGTCTTTTTGGAATTTAATTCTATTTTTAAAGAAACCTCAGTTGTACGACTTTTTTTTGGGCACCACTCATTTTAAAATAGAAACGGTTTAACTTCAGCTAAGAAAAATGAGAAAAAAACTGAAGTGTTTTATGGATATTACTAAAAAGAAATTAGTCTAGCACAACTGATCCTGAAAAGAAAAATAAATATTCAGTGAGACACTAGCTTTAATCAACAAAAAAAGAATTTATTCATGTTTTTAAAATGAAAATAAAAAGTTCTAACCTTTACAGTTATACCAAAAAAATTCTAGCCTAAATAGTAGTTGTTACATTTAAACTTTAAACTTTTACAACCCCCGAAGGCGAGACATCGTGTTTTACACTTCACTTTTTTGTCTGTTATACGTTGCTGTTAATGCACTACTCTCAAATAAGTCTATTGGAGGGAGTTTTGTTGACTTACTGTTTTTCAGTCCTGCTGTGATGGACTTCGCCCGATTTCACACTTTTTCTTAACACTTAGAAAGCTCACTACAGCTTTTATTGTCGAAACTGGTACTTTTACTTAGCGGCTTCTGAAGAAAATTAGCCTACTTCGGCTAGATGGAAAATAGCCTCTTGGCTAGACGGTACTGCCTGGTCTGCGGCTCGATCGAAAAAAGCCTGGTTGGTAGTTTCTCAGGCCCTTAAATAATCGTGCGATTTTTGCCGGTAATATCCGGACGCTCCAATCAAAACTCCGGGTCAAACATTTCGCCAATCGCGGCCCTGGCGGTAGGTTCGATCAGCAACCCGCACCACACAGTATATACTGAATGTCCTGAAACTTTTGTTTAATATACCGGTCGATGTTTTAAAATAAAAATAAATACAATTCGAAGTGAAAAATCAGTAACATTGCATGGTCTTAAAATCCAGGAAAAAATGAATATATATATATAATAGAATAAGTCAATCAGTACTGCACTTCTGGTGCATGGTTTCTATTCATCAAAGGTTGACTCGAAATCTGTATTACGAGGCATATTGTCTAACCTTTCACTCATTACTGTAGGTCCATAAACTAGGCACAACTCCCGATAAATTTGAGCAGCTGATGACCCTTTTGCACACAAACATTGAATCACAACACGCCTTTGCAACTGACGGGAGCAACGATTTTCGCGGACATTATTGTCTGCACTGACCGACAGGCACACGACTACTAAATCAAAACAATAACTGCAGTGGCTTCGGAGACAATCAACAGATGATGCTGCATGTGTACAACTTTCCTCAGTCCTGCCAGTATTTACATATGAACAAGTGCCCTTTACTTTTCGAATATGCCTCCTATATCCAACATCCAAACTTTATATTTTCACTAATATTTTACCCAATTAGACATATTTAGTTGAGTAAGTGTCGTTCAAAAATAGTTGGGACGAGGAAAAACATTTCTAAAGACAGAATCGAATTTTAATTTCTGAATATTTTAGTAAATTAATCTAAGGATATAAAGGAAATAAATACGTGTTACAAAACGTCGCCGCAAAAACGAAGTTTTACCCACCGAATACAATTTACAGCGATTCAAGAACAACGTGAATTGCTTTTTTCCGCACACATGCCGCTCCTGGAGCGCTTTAGGAACTTCCCTGTAGCACGTGTGCTAGACTCATAAAAAAAATATATTAGAACTAATTGTTATATATTATTAGGAAATGTGAACAAAAAATAAAAATACTGAATTTATTTATTATTGTTATCCATTTTAACCCATTACTGTGGCAGCCTGTGGCTCCGTGGCGTAGTACTTGCTAGTGGTGTAGAAGGTCTCGGATTCCAATCCGGGCAGGTCGGTATACTTTTATTTAAGTATATATGGCCTGATCACGTACATATGTAGTACTTGTTTGCAGAAATGCAATAACATCCATGGTAGCACTACAGCATTGTCTAAGAGGTACCGTGAAATACAAAAAAAAGTATATTTCGGCCCTTGGACAACATTGAAGGGTCTTATGACATCCCCGCCGATATCCTCAGGATATGAAAAAGGGTAAAATCCCTACTCAGGCGGGAAGGTGAACGATAAAAAAATTACGAAGGAAATAAAGACATGTTGTGTAGCCATCATTCACTTGATCTTTCGTCTTTTTTTTGTGCACTCGAAGTACATATTCGTAGACATCACAACATTTAATAAAATGCTAGAAGAAATTTTGTCACGAGATTACAGAATCAAAGTAGAATTTACTGCTAAATAACAGAGGTCAGTTTTCATTTAAAAGAGTTTTATCATGTTGGCAGCATGTCTTGATACGACCAGTTGCAGATAGAGCAAATCATTCAATATTTCCACTATAGATTTTATGCTATGTAGTTACTTACCTTTGAGAAATAATTTTCTTTCCAGAATTACAAATAAAAAAACACAAACAACAAATAACATTATAACAAAATAATATAAGAAAATAAAACAAAAATAAAATAACCGGCCAATGCAAGTCGGTCTTGCGCAATTAGTGTTCCGTGCTGCTAAAATAAAAATTGATTGAATTAGTTTTCAACAAAGTTTCTTTTCGATCTGATGATCTTGAAATTTTTTTTTTTTTTTATATACCAGATAAATTATTAAAGGTAATGCCCTCGTCATAATTTTTTTTCAATCTACACGTTGTGGAGCATATTCCATAATTTTTTCAAAATTCTTTGATCAGTACTTTTCGAGAGAAGGGGAGGGCAGCGATTTTTCGCAATATTTTAAAAATAATACTAAGAAAAGTGTGCACAAGTACTGCATTATATACGTTTTTGAACTCGTGTTTTTACAAGCTTTTTTTTCCACCCCCCACTCGATGACCTGGTAAATTTTTTTTTTTTATTTCCGATTTCACCTCCCAAAACTAACCCCTTAAATCAAAATTTAACCTTCAAAACTACACTGCTCTGATGAGGCTATCAATTCCTATATTAGTGCCAAATTTTAACTTTCTGTGTCAAGTAGTTTCGTAGAAAATCGGGTGTGATATATAAACAGACGGACAGACACCGAAATGATCCTTTAAAGTGTTTCGTAGAGAACACTATCAAGAAGAATATTTTTTCTAAATTTTAAATTGATACTCTCTACTGCAGTTCCGTAAACCTGAATACTTATGTCTAACGTAGGCTCAGGAAGAATGGAGACACAGAGATACAAAGGGTATTTCTATAAGGAAAAAAGAGAATATTAAAGGCGGAGCTGAGCTGCTTATAGAGAAATTCTCTAAATGACAAACGGAGGTGGGACAAAAGGTAACCGGGGGCGAAGCTCCTTCATGAAAATTCTTGCAATGAAACTCTAGAAGACGAGGCTTTTCTGAACACTCTCTCTCTCTCTCTCTCTCTCTCAATATTTTCACTCCGACAGGAGTATCGGTGACACGATGCAGTTGTTATTTCAACAGCCATTCTCTAGGCATCTCGATCCGCGCGACCTAACTTGACTCGTGCATACCCATACAAAGGAGAAGTCTTACTTGGTCGGACCATCTTGTTGGAGACCGTCTCCTTGATCTTCTACCTTCCCCGTTACTACAAGCTTTTGCATGGCATCTACTTTCCTCATAATGGACTTAATGCTAAACTCTTCAAGAATAGATATATTAGTATGGTGTTCGGCATATGATACACTCAAGATTTTTGATGTCCCACATCTCAAACACATCGATTCGTCTTTTGTCAGCTTGTTTAATGGTCCATGTTTCCGATGCGTAAGTTGCTAGGGGAATATAAGACTGGATAGCAATCTTAACTTGGTGTTTTTTGTGATAGCTGTATCTTCCCAGACCTTAGTGAGTTTAATCGTCAAGTTTCTAGCCATAGTCGTCTTTTTACTTCCGCTTCACTGCCACCATTTTTAGTTATGAGGGATCCCAAATAGTTGGTCTCCAACAGTGAAATTACCAATTTCATTTATGGGTGACAGATCTTCATTACGACTAACAATCATTACTTCGGTTTTCGCTATATTAATTATCAATCCATAGTGTTTCTAATGATTTCAAGGCGCTCCATAATTGATTCTAGGTCTTGTAATGACGTTGCAAGTATAACAGTATCATCCGCATATCTAAGGTTACTTAGCTTTTTTCCATCGATTGTCACACCTCTACTCCAGCCATCCAAAACAGATCTCATTATATGTTCACTATATATGTTAAAAATTAAGGATGACAGAATACAACCCTGTCTGATGCTAGCTTCTACGTTAAAGGGATCTGAAAAAGAATTATTGTAAGATTGTTCCATTGTATGAACTTTTGAACACGGTAAACTAAAAAACGAAATGGTTTGGAGATTTCATCCACCGAAATTTTAAAAACTTTAATCGCATTTAAAAGTTGGGGAGGGGTAGGGCGAGTGATTTTCATAAAAAAGAACTTGTAATGAAGAAAAAACATGCTTCTAAGAAGGCACTATTTTCTTCATCCATGGAAGCTGGGGGCCATATGTCTCCCCCGGCTCTCCATCGATTGTACCACTTATTATTAACTATAAGTATACAAAAATCCAACGATTTACTTCAAATAGTCTCTAAGAGAGATTCTATCAAAAACAAACCGACAGACCGAAAGAAATCGATTTTTTATTAACTGTTCGGCTAACTTAAAGTGCTAACATGATACTTTCTATTGTTTCGGAATAATTAATTAATCTACATAATTATTAAATATATAATTTTCTTAATCAGTAGCTATTTTTATCTCTAAAATAAGCAGGGTGACTTTAAAGATAACCTGAACTAATTAAACATGTTACTGGCATGTTTTATTAGATCAAAAGCATTATTACGTGGTTAGCTTGGGTTCTATCTCTACCATTGTTTGCTCGTATTTTAAACAAACTCGGGTCTGATTTCAACTAAGAAAGTTTCATAATGTTATTTCTATCTGTTTATATTTATCAAGAAATTTTTATTATCGAGGGTAATATTCTTTATATTTTTTATTCTACTGTATATCTAAACTCTCCAACATAGACTTTATTCTGGACGCACAGAAATTCCCAATATTCATTTTTTCCTACGATAGAAAAACTAAACTAACTTTTTTTGTAACTTACTTAGTAAGGATGATATAGCTATTTAAGATTACTCAAAATTTTACTTTCGTGGCTGTATCATCATCATTAGTCACTATCACTCGAAGCGATCTTCTTCACAACTTCCTAATGTTGTCAGTTTTTCTGATTTTATTCTTACTTTACAAATCTATGCCTAGTCTTTTTTATGGCGACAAAAACACATGTATTTTCACTGTAGAACAATGTTTATTTCTACTAGATGGGATGCTATTTTCTTCCTTGTGGTTAGTGGAAATACTTGCATGAGAACTCCTCGAATGAATTTCAAGATATGGAAGGTACGAGTGTTGTATGATAAGTACCTGGCTTTGACAAGAAAAATACATTTTTATGTATAAAATTTATTTTATTTTCCGACAGTCTTCTTTTAGCTCGATACACTTAGTCCAGCGTTTTTCTCTCTTTTGTATCCCATCTAAAAAATACCATTTCACCAACTCTTCAAAATAGGCGTTTGTTTCAGTAATCACCTCATTATTTGAGCCAAATTTTTTTCCACCGAACCATTGTTTCATATTAGGAAACTAGAAAATATTCTCTAGGGGCAAATATGGTGGATGCGGAAGTAATTCGTAACCTAACTCATGGAATTTTGTCGTGGCGACGAGACAAGTGTGCACGCGTACATTGTTTTGACTAAAAAGAAATTTTTTTCTTCGCTAAATGAGGACGTTTTTCTTCCACAGCATAGTTGAAACGATTCAATAAGTTGACATAATACTTTCCATTAATCCTTTTACCCTTTTCATGGTAATCGACGTGGTTTATGCCTCGTGCATATCAAAATACTATGGCAGTGACTTTGTTGGCCGAAAAAGTCGCCTTTGGCGCTGGTTCGTCACGGAAACTCACTGTTCGGACTGTGTTTTGGTCTCTGGTGTGCTGTGATGAATTCATCTTTCGTCAACAGTTATGAATCGATACCAAAAATCATTCCGATTGCGCTTTGACATCGCCAAACATTCTTTTGAGGTTGACACAGTGTGTTGTGAATATTCGCGGCACACATCTTGCGGAAAACTTTCTCATATACAAATGAGTTTTTAAAATGTTCTACATCCGTTTAGTTGAGAGGCGCATAGTCTCAGCAATCTTACGAACTTTCACTCTCAGTCCATTTATCACTACCGTGGATTTTTTCAATCATTTGGACGACCTAGATGTTCTTCATCAAAAATGCTTGTACGGTCGCTTTTGAATTCAACTGTGCAATATTTTATGTTTGATAACGAAGATGCAGAGTCGCCATAAACTTCGCTGAGTTCCGCTTTTATCTCATCATTCGTCTTCTTTTTCAAAAACAAATATTTTATAACTGCTCGATATTCAATTTTTTCCAATGTTGTAAAATCACAAAAGTTGTTCTATCTAAATGGCTGCCAATCACAAACTAAATCTTGCAGCGACTTGAAAATTTGGTTTAATTCTTGTGAAAGCTTATATTTACGCTGACATGTAAACAGAGGAAAGCCCCTAAATTAAGTCAATCAAATTTCCAACAACAACTTTTAATGAATTTGTAGGATGCTACTGCATACTTATTGGGCTGTTTATATAACCTGATCAGATCACTAGCTTACATTATCTGCATATCTTTCAGGGTCACTTGCCCGGGTTACTGAAAGAGATATCTTAAATGCTAGACTCACATTTTTAGGAGCGATGTACGCGATTGGTTAGTTAAACATTCAGTTTCACAGGTCACAGATAGGTGAACGTAAAATTTTTTGGTCACAAAGATTGGCTGACTACATTCTGTGTTTATTTTACCTCTGAAGTTATACCAAAAATTTGACCGAGATTGACACAATGAAACAACTACCGAATACACTGATACTTTTAGACTGTCCTTTTCTTTCAGTCACACGTAATAAATTTTAACAAAATGGTGAATTTTTAGGATAAATCTTATGTAAAATCTTTTGCAGTACTTTTATGGAGGCTGTAGTTGGTAAATTGACTTTACTGTAACCAAATAAAAATAATGCTCAAACTCCAGAAATACCCAGAAGAATTATTATATTTATTGGTAAACACCAATAAATCCAATCTCTCTCTCAAAAATGTGCCCGAGTCCTATCCTAATTTTTTATATGTAATGTCCTGGAACTGTATAATTAAAAAGTCACAAAAATCCGTCATCATTAATATTTAGCTTTACTTCCAACTTTGTGATATACGTATCCGATACAGAATTTTTACTTGCTTGTTCCATAAGTTATTAAGGACGATCTTTATCCCTTATCCGGGCTTGCGACTGTTTGGGTTATAATGGAATCTCATTTTTTTTTCTCCACAATGTGTCGATGTTCTTAAGGACATATAATTTATCAAACTATAGAGCAGTAAATTTTAAAAAGTAAAACTAATTTATTTCCAAACCGTTTGTGCTGAGTAAAGAGAAAATATTAACATTATAGAGAGACACATGATACGAAGGCCGCCTTTTAAGTTTTTACAAAGGACCACTAGATGGCGCTATTGAGATGTGACATCACCATTGTTGTAAAATTTGACATTTGTTATTGTTAAATCAGTAGCAGCTCAGAAACTGGCCGAGTAGTTTGTTTACAGTGAGCATTTAAAAAAAAACAGTTTTGTGAATAAATGAAAATTTCACGTGGATGATTTTTTACGATATTAGTAAAGGCCTAACTCAATAACAATGCCTCGTATCGCTTCGTTCAACTTTTGGTAAGAAATTACCATCATAAAAGACTGTTTACAATCGGTTGTTGTTCCAAAAAACATCGATGCTCTGCGCAACATTATTGGAAAGGCTCGGTATATGACTTACCATGAGATAAAGGCATTCTTAGGCTTATCGAAGACTGAAGTACGTTCGATTTTGCATGAACTGTGAAAAATATCTGTTCTCGATGAATTCCGCATAATTTAACCCAAACTCAAAAACCGGCTCGTGTCAATTGGTGTAAGGAAATACTCAAAATAATTTACCGAGGACGTGCAAAATCCGTATACAACATCGTAACAGGAGACGAAACTTGGATATATTCATATATACGAGCCCGAAAGTAAGCAACAATCAACTGTTTGAGTATTTCAAGATGAACCGAACCCAACAAAAGTGGTTCGTTCGCGAAGCGAAAATGATCGCTTGTTTCCTTGGTTATACTGGACATATTGAAACCACTGCCTTAGAGGATCGAAAAATAGATAATGTTGAATGGTATACAAAAATTTGTTTGGCAAAAGTCATCGATGAAATTAGGAAAAACAACCGAAAACGTCACATCATTCTTCATTATGACAATGCCAGCTCTCACACAGCACGTCAAGCAATTCATTATTTGTCGTTGCCCGTATTTACCTGATTTATAGCCTAACGACTCCATGTTTTTGAGGTACCAACCAACTGGCTCGAACGCATGCAAAAGTGTATAAATCTTAAAGCAAGTATTTCGAGAAACAATAAAACGATTTTTACCATTTTTTTTTCTCATTTTTATAAAAGCTTACGTATTTCATAAAGTAAAGTTAGAAAAAATTAAAGCCTCATATTTATTATTATATATAAATATCTGTATTGTAATAGGATATTGGGTCCAATATTCATTTTCATAATAAGGAGCATTGGAATTTTTTTGAAAAATTTCAAGTTTATGTCAATAAATTGTTAGAAATCAATAATAACTGCTAAAATTAAAGAAAGTCCATATTTCAGTAATTATTTACTTGTCTCACATATGCAGACCAAACACAAGGTTTTACAAAAATCGAAAATTGACTACCAAAATATGTTAAGCAAGATTAGAATACCCCGAAATTTTTATTATCACAGAATCCTCCATATAAAACTGTCAATATCACTAATTTTAACATATAGGCCATTTCATTAAATTAGGGTCTTCTACCTGCGTTAACAGGGCGTTAAAAACGTTATCACTATTTTCTCTAAAAATAATATACTGACAAAGTTGTATATGTAATTTAAGAATTATTTTCAAATTATGTCTAAAAATACACCTTAACCTTAAACCGCTCGTGCATAGATAAGAATCAAGAATCCTGTAAAAATATAAAAAAACATCATATCGAAGACAAGCAAGTCGTTGTTTGATTTTTCGAATCTTAACAGTCCGATTCTTAAATAAAATCTTCAAAATATCTATTTTAATTTTGTTAATAATCTTTCAAGAAGATGTAGAGGGAACGCAAAAATAAATAATAAATGCAATTTTTGTATCTGCGGGATAATTTTTTTTTAATATATTATAAATGTATTTTGTTCTCAGTGGATTGCAAATTACATTATAAAAGTTGCTATTTTCTAATCTATTAATCAAGATTAAGATAGTGTAGCTGCGCAAGTCGGCTAACATGTTCCAAACTACTCAAAGAACAATGAAAAGAGCCATGGTTGAAATAAGTCTTAGAGACCGAATTAGAAACCTAGATATTCGAGAAAGAATAAAAGTACTGGATGTATTGAAAAAATAGCACGGCTAAAGTGGTAATGGGCGGGTCACATTACGAGACAAGACCCGAATAGATGGGCCAAGGGAAACCAAGAGAAATGTGGGAATATCACAAATACGATGGCGAGACGACATCCAGAAGATTGCAGGAACAAACTAAACACACGTGGCAATGAATAAAAGGGCATGGAAGGTTTTGAAAGACGGCTAGGCTACGTTCATTAGTGGATGAGCACGGGCTGAGGAAGAAGAAGAAGAGAACTAAATATTTCTTGTCAAAATATCGACGTTTTTTATTAAGGAGATTGAACCTGTAATAAATGTGCCTTCTAGTAAACATACGATTTAAAGGTTACTTAAAAAGATATTAAATTTTGTAGTTCTTTGTGGAATTTGATGCTTTAAATAATAGAATATCTTTTTAAGTAAGCAAAACTACAATTGATCAAGTAAGAAGGTGTCATCTATAACGTGTAGTTGGTAAAAGAAGTGCCTTTTCTATGAGGTTATTGTTGGCACCCCTGCAAACAATGCTTTCTGGAAAGAGATTCATTTATAACACTATTTATAGTTAAATAGTACATTATCGAATATGAGTGCTGGATATGCTTGGCGCTTTGAGGTTATGTGTTGCTATGTAACAATCCAAAACATCCGAAAATGATGTCTACAACGTCTGCTCAGGATATAAACAAGTCGAGAGCATTTGTTAGCAAGTATGCAGTTAAAAAATGTTTATGATCTACTAGAACGTGATTCGAGAGGAAAAGTGTAGGATAAGAATGAAAAATTAATTATTATCATCTTTTTCCCAAAATCTTCAATTATCTTCCGGACTAACGATTTGAAGTGTCGCAGTACGATCAAGAAACCATTGCAGGGCGAAAAACACAGAGAGAAACGGCTCGCGTGGGCAGAGGAAAACATAGATCGAGACTGGAGTTATGTGTTTTTTTCCGATGAAGTTTCATTTGTGGGTTATGTTATTACCCTTATTTTCACTAACCGATTATCATTCCACAAACCTGTTCAATTTCCACTAACCTATAGTAAAACACCTTGTAAAAATCCATGTTTGGGGATGTCTTTCAGGAAATTTTCGAAGACTCTTCATCTTTACCTACAAGTTGAATGCTGAAAAAATGTTCCAGATTTACAAAAAGGCATTAATATCAACTACCAAATGGTGGTTTGTCGATAAAAATGAGGAGTGGATTCTTCAAGAGGATAAAGACCCCAAACATCGGAATGAAAGGTATAGCTAATGGAAAGGGGAATCCGGTATCGGATGTCACTACAAATTTGGGTAATTTAGAAGTTTTTGCGACAAGAATATACGGAAAATCTCGTCGAAAGTATGCCCTGAAAATGCCAGAGGAATATAGACGCTGATCGGGACTTGACGAACTACTGAATCATTAGCATTTTAATAGCAATCCTATACTGCCAAATGACGTAAAATTTTTTTAAATATATACTTTTTTAATGAACCATGCGTGACACGTCCTTACTTGATCGATTATAACATTTCCATGGATAAACAGCTAATTTTTTCTTTCCTCAATTATTCCCATTGTAATTATGTGAAAGAAACTGAACTTTGTCGTTTTTTCCTTTTTGCTATAAGTTAGGCGTCCAGAGAGTAATTTTTTTTACAAATTCAGAACCTTAGTGTTAGTTTTAGGTAGATTTAAGTAAAGGTTAAATAACCCCTCGAGGTTTGTGAAAATTATCATTCTGATAAATTGAACTCATTTACAGAAACTCTATCCATCGATCAATATTCAAAGTTCCTTACCTTAACATACAAACGCTACTTAAATTTTTGTCTTAAGATGACATTTTTGTAATTAAAGAAATCAATACATAAAAATAGTACCACCAACCACACTAAGGACCAAAATGTTCGACTCTTATTCGATCAGTTTGAAAAAGGGAAGTCTGACATATTCAAAGTGCGCTGAAAAAGAACTATGTAGAATTTTGAGTTTTGTAAGTTTTTTGTTTAAAAATATTGTTAGTGCAAAATATTTTTATTTTGTAAAAATTCCTTTCGTATCTTTTTACCGAAAATATCTACTTGAATTCCAAGTTTTCGCGTCTTACACATCTTTTTGTAGACACGAAAGCTTTTGAAATTCAAACTTTGTGTATTTAAAACTAAATTAGTGATGCTGACGCCACTGCGATATTTAGTTTTTCTACCTTACGCAGGTATCGCTACTTTCCTGGAATCAGTCGTGTATACTACTGCTACCTATCAATATAATGTAAACTAACCGAATCACTTGTCTATGCTTACGCCTTCAGAGTATCAAAGTTTCGGGAATAATATGAAATCTCATTAATCAAAAGCATAAAAGATAAGTTTAAAATAATTTCCTACGACATACCAATTTTTGTGCATTTTTGTCAAATTACATTGCAAATAATTTTGTCATTTAAAATGTTTCATATCTTCAGCGGTTTTATAATTATTCGCAATGAATTGAAATAAATACTACAGCACACATTTTTACGAAGTCCTAATGAGCAAGTTAAAGTTCATTTTCTTTTAATGTTGAAAATTTAAAAACTTTTTTTTCACTTTTTAACAGCTAACAAATCATACAACCTTATGTTTCCGACTTTATTTGTCATTTTATTTCGCCTTATCATAGCTAATATAGGATTAAGTTGTCTCTAAACTTTATACATTTAGATTTGTTTTCGTTCTTCTGACTTTGTTATGAGTTATGTGACATATCAGCAAACTTTATTATACAATATTTTATATCTGGCTTTACTGTTTACTAAATTGCAAAAAATATCTAAGCTTTTAAATTAAAAAGTTTTTTAAAATTTACGAAAAGGGATGTAAGTTAAGGAAAGTTTTCTTTAATCTTTTAAAGCCATTATTTAAAGATTTATTATGAATAATATCTAAATAAAAAATATATAAGTAGCTATAAATCCTGTTTTGTTTGCTAGCTAATATTTTCGTAACCTCTGAATCGATACATATCTTTTTTTACTTCAAAGAAATATAAAAATTTTAAAATCCGGAAGAAAATACTCTGTCTCTCTTAATGTGTTCAAACTGGGACAGGTTTCCCGCACCTGACTAATGGGTAAAAAATTAAGGGCATATACCTAGTCATGGACCTGAAAAAAGGCGTTTTTCTAGGATTTTTTAGCGAAACTATTTATTATATATATCAAGTTTTTTTTATATAATAATACATAACTTAAAATACAATTTGTGAAATTTTAATTTAAAAAAAAAATGACGGCGCTGCACGCGTTCCCCTGCGTCCCTTTTCTTTAAGAAACATTGCGGTGTGCACGATTACTGGAAGCTGGATCACTTGAAATCACAATTTCCAAATTAGTTTACCAGAGGACCAATCTTGTCTTTGAAAGAAGGATTTTAAAAAAAATGTTTTTTCATCAAAATTAGCGAAAAAATGACGTTCCCGGGATCTACATTTTTGCTAATTAAAAATAAAGTTCATGATAAAATCAAAATTCCTTCGTTCAAAGACAAACAATGTGTATAGAGAAAATATATATCAACCTTCATCAAAAACGGTTGAGTGGTCGGAAAAACGAATTTTTTGACCCAAATGACATGTTTATTAAGAACTCTATGCACTGTGTAAACTACTGAGTTTATCTTTATTATCGTGAAGTGGTGCGATTAGAGGCTGCAATCACACGGTACACGAGCACTTAAGGGACTATGAAAAAACAAGAGCTTATATTTTTTATCAATTTTATCTATATTTTCTCTTCCACATCCCTTCTAACTTCCTAGATAGGAAATCTTCTTTTCTTTTCTTTTCTCTCTTCTTTAATTGGTGGCATATTCTAGTTAGTTATTTTGCAATAGTCATTACAGTATGTAAAATTCGCCAGAAGATTTGCTAATAAAATAGGTATTTTCGCAGCTCTTACGCCTGCCTCTTTAGGATTCTTATTTCCTGTTGAGTTGTTGCTATTTGAAAGCATACTGTGTAACCCTTTAACAGTCTGTACTAATATACTTAGTCGATCATTTTTAACTCATTATCTGAGAAGGATTTTCAGCCTCTGAGTCTTTCTTCAGATTTAAAAAGAAGTAGCAGAGTGCTAAATCAGGAATATAAGATGGATATTGTAACTCAGTGAATAGATTGATTTCGGTAATGGTTTGAACCGCGCGAACCTTATGGACCCTGAAGGTGTCATGCGAATGCACAGTTTTGGTTCTCCATGAATTCCGATGTTTTTTTTTTAATGGCTTGCTTCATATATAGATTATCCTTCGATAAACCTCTCCATTAATTCTATACTCCTTTCATATATTCAATATTCAAATCCCTTAGCAATCCCCTAAAACGATCGCGATTAACATTCCAGAAGACTGAGTTCTCGACTACTTTGAAGTTGGAGAACCCCCATGAACCCATTACGACTTCTGCTTCAGTAGGGGAGCCCAGTAGATGGCTCAGGTTTCATTGTATGTGACAATTTCCAAAATAATAGCTCTCATTCTGTACAGCGGCCAAATATTCTTAAGAAATTTCTTTCCTCGCCAGTTTCTACTCTGGTGGAAAACTTTTGGGGATCCATTGATAAAAAAAATTTTTTATCCCTAAATTTTCATGCACAAACTTAAAAATTGTAGTTTTGGATACTATTGTAAACACAACGAACTCGAACATTTTCTCAAAGTACTTCAGACAGCGACAATAATTTAACAACCAAGAATTTTTTGCCATTTTATGGCAAGGTAGATAATTTATCAAAACACCCTCGTATATGGAATTATAGTCGGAATCATTAAAACATTCATAATGCAAGTCAACGTTATGACTTGCAGTTAAAGCGAGTAGACAAATTTATTGACACATAAGGTCGTAATATCTTTGGAAGTTGAAATTCAAATGCATAATCTTTGATTTATTTAAAATTAAATTATTTCTTCAACATATCAACGTTTCTACTGTAATGTTTTTATTGACTGTTTGTGATGTAACATTCAATATTGATATTATCATGTCGTCCACATACATCAAAACAACATTTTCTCCTATATTATCTGGCAAATCTTTCACGTATACCAAGAATAAAAGAGGCCCTAAAATAGAGCCCTGCGAGACTCTTAACTACAAATAAAATTTCTTTGACTTTTTTCGTTATATTTCGCAAAAAGTGAACGATTAGTCAAAAAAGATTCTATACACATTTGTCGTCCTCCTGTAATATCAACAATTTTCAGTTTATTCATAATGATCTTTTTATTGACTAAGTCAAAAACATTACCAAGACCAGACAGTATAGTTAGTACAGCCTTAGCCAATAGTAACCACTTAAAATGTTAAAACTGTGTCGGACTGAAACACTATGAAAGATATGCATTAAATTAAACTAATATATTTATTATAAAAATTAATATTTAGTACAATTTCCTTTAGTTTTTGTTACTGCTTCAATTCTTTTTCATAATGAAGATATTAACTGTTTACATTCTTCTTCGAACAAGACGCGTTTGAGGATATCTTTTGATGTGATTGAGTGTTCTTTGATTCTCTGTTTCAACATCGACCACACTTGTTCTATAGATTTGAGAACTGTCGGTTAAGGTAAAACAAATAATACTTTCGAAATGCTCATTTAGTAAAATAAATGGTTTAAACAATATCCAGACTTAATAAACAATACATACCTCGAAGTTAGACTCGTGCGATCACAGGATATTAGATTAATCCTTTTTGTTGAACGATTTACTAGTATGTTCTGTGATCATACCAAGCCCATCTTTTTACTCGTCTTGGATAGCCAGGGTTTTTTTCCATCATTACATCCTTTGAGTCCACCATTTTTAAGACTTCTTCTCACTGTTTGCAAACAAATTTTATTACGAATATCTTCAGAAAAATCAGCACATAGCTCAGAAGACCTCTTTTTGCGATTTTTTAAAGAAGTGTATATCAGTTGTCCGTCTTCTCTTGCATCGGCTTTTTTGACCAATCTTATTTAAGTTTTTGTGCGTTTTTGACTTTTTAAAACGCTTTGTAGTCTATCTGAAGATACCAGGTATACTTTTCATCATTTTTGCATGTATTTTTTCCATTTTCAAAAAGAAACTATATTTTCATACGATATTCTAAATATAGTTAACATTTTTTTTGTCATTTTTATATAAAAATACACTTAACCTTTAGTCGAGACCACTAGAATTAACAGATGGTTAACGATGTATACACTACGAGATCTCGACGTAAACTCAATAATTACAAAAATATAAGTCAGCCATTGTTGACTTCCAAGAACGTGTTCTTTTGTTTTCTTTTCAGTTAGATTCGTTATTTACTGTATTTGATGTTCCAATTCATAGAAATATACATAAGTGCGGTGAGAAAAAAAGACACCTAGTTTCTAGAACCGAAGGAGGTGGCAAACACTTTTGGCCAATGTAATTCTCTTTGTTAATAAGCTCATTGTTGTATTTACAGGAACTACTACATACAGTTTATACAGAATATCCTGACCAAAAACCATACTGCAAACTGCAAACAATGTTGTATTTAAAGAAAAAAATATATAGAAAAAATACTAATCACACATATTATCTGTAATTATTCCTACCCCCATTTTCATAAAAAGACATAACTACTACATTTAAGAGAGTCTGGAAAAGTGTCACAACTTAAGGATTACGTCATTAAATGCAGTTGATGTGTTACAGCCAACACGTCTTTTTTTTAAATATTTTGAGAGGTATGCTACCACATGAGTTTTTATTTTTATGATCTTCCACAACAGAAAATAATTCATTCTTTGTAACATCAGTAGGAAATATCTAGTTTACATAGCCTTGTACGGTGAAGTAACATGTATGAACCAAAAACAATTTTATATTTATTTTTTTGCGATAATGGAGGACTAGTACTCAAATTCATTTGCAAATGATTTCCCATCGGAAATATTTTTTACATTTAGATTTAAATTGTGAATGTAGTGTTTAATAACTTTTTTCTCCTATTGTATAATATGTCATATTTCTTTTGTAACTTTATCCCCGTTATTTATTTTAAATTTACCAAAAAAATTTCCTTTTTTCTCGTACCAACTTTTTATAGTTTGTTTCTTATGCGAGTATCTTATAATGTAAATGTTTTTTTAGATTGAGTTTTTCGAATCTGTATATCCCTTATTTACATCAGCAAAAACTATTTTTAAGTGATTTTTAAACCACTTGAAGCAATTTTGATCATTGCTGGATACATATTAGTTTCTTTTACAACTGTTATGGTTTTATTATAAGTACGTGTTCCATCTTAATATTTGTCAACATGCAGACGATAATAAGCAGCTATTAAAAAACACGTTCTGTTTTTTAAATGTAGTGTTATTTCATGCAATTTTCATTGCTTGTTACTATACCACGTCACGTTCTCAGTAATAGCTGATCCTTGTCATTGTCATATTGACTGTTGTTTACCTATTAGTTTAATCTTTTCCAGTTCCCAAAAATTTAATATTAGAAGCTTAAAATCAAATAAGAAGTCGCTGCGACACATTTTTAACACCGTAATGTGATAGAAAATTTCCAAAGCTTTATCAGAAGTTACGCTTTATTAAACTTTTCATAAAATTTAAAAGTGTCTGACATTAACTAAGTATACATAATTTAGTTTTTAAACTAATTTTGCTTATAAGGTTTAGTTCAAAGAAAAAGCCAATAAAGTTTATAAGAATTTACTTAAAATTCTGAGATAAAAAGTTCAGGACAACAGGGGATTTTGTTTTAAAACAACACCAACTTTTAGGAAGAAATCACGGTAGCCATAATACTGGTAATAGGTCAATTAGTTTAAGGGATACTACGACTATGCTCCATCGTAGTTCTACTGAAATAATAAAACAACATATGAACTTAACTTCTATTTTAAATTACTCTAAAATGCGGTTCATCATTTAACCTGCCATTAAAACTGGTTTACTACAGATGGTCATTCGCAATTCCAATTTTTTTTTCCAGTATTATTTATACGTGGTTTAAGACAATTTTTTAAATAGAATAGTATTTTAATTTAATCCACACTTTTTCTTAACGTAATTATTGAAATTTTACATGAATAATTGATTTGCCAGGAAATGATTTTATGATTGATATAGGGTAGATGCAGTAGTCGACCGAATAGCGTTGAGGTTACGCTAGTCGTAGCTTTGCATTAGTGCATTTTGAAAAATTATTAAATCAATAAACAAATAAGTTATGGACATAAAAGTACCAGTGGTCGTCCACTCTATCCCAGTAGTCGACATGTCCATGTCCAGTAGTCGACCAGTTGCTGAATAATGGAAATCTACAGTTCTAAAGGAGGTAGTGGGGTATTTTTTCGATTTTTCCAGAGAATAATAACAGCATGTTACTTTTCCCAACATGAATTTTGTTATCAAATAAACTTACCATGCCATTAAAAAACAATAAGATAATTTTCACCTTTTGTATTATAAGTGTTCTTTATATTTTATATTACAATAATCATAACCGTGAATTAAAGCATTTTGAGTCTAAATCTAGTCAGCACAATAACGACATTAAAAATACTTAGAATCAAAAATATAGAACTACATTTCCTACTCGAAGCCTCTTTTTCTCATCAGTTTTTCTCGCTTTAGAGCCTGCTGCTTCTTTTTTTTTTTTCAATTTTAGCAGCAGCAGCTTGTTCCTTTTTTAATTGTATTTTCTTGTTCTTCTCCTGCTTCGCAATTTTAATTGCCTCTTTCTTCCTCAACCCTTCTTCTACAGACACACAAATAGGGCTGGAATAGCAGAGATGTGAAAAAATGCTAGTGTCAGATGTTTTTCGAGTAATCATCTCTGGAGAACTTAATATCATAACAAAAATTAAATCCAGGTTTTTAAGAAAAATGCAAGAGGTAAGAGAGAACAAGTTTCCCTACCTGCATGGTTATATGCTCTATGGGCTCATCAGTCTCCATCGAATCGTCAATTAGAGTATGAACATTAACACTGCAGCAATCATTATTTTCTGGAATATTGGCAGAAATATATAAACAAAAGTAGGATAAACCCTATAGAATTATTAATTCAAAATTGATAATAAAATTCAAATACCTGGTTCATCTAAAGTGATGGTCCAGTAATTTGTTGAGCAGTATCGTCAGTCAGTCGCAGAGGGTTTAGATAAGAAACATAGATGGAAAACTTTTCCCTATCCTTTTCCTATTTTTTATGATCCCTTTTTTTTCGGTAAAAAATGCACATGGGACGCTCAGCAAATCTAGCGTTCCAAGTGGGCGGGAGCTTGAGATCAGTGAAAAAAACTGTAAAACCCATTCTTTATTGCTTTATGGTCAACGACCATAAAGCAATAAATTTCCCATACATAAAATCTCAATTATTTTAATTTTGACAAATTTCGTGTGTTGATTAAACATTGTTTTTTGACGGGAAAAAAATTTCGTTCAAGTAAAGCAATGGCCTGATAAGTGTTACGGGGACTTTGCCCCTAATAAATAACTCATCATTTACTGGTATGCTAAATTTTAACGCGGTCGTCCAGACACAAATGATGCTGCACGCTCTGGACGCCCAAGTGAGGTGGTTACACTGAAAAATATAAAAAAATTCACAAAATTGTTTTGGATGACCGTGAAGTGAAATTGCGTGAGATAGTTGACACCCTAAAAATATCAAAGAACGTGTTGATGATTCTGAGCGCTGTTTGGACCTGTTTAAGGATTTTTTCAAGCGATATGTGACAATGGATGAAACATAGATCTATCACTGCACATCGGAATTATATTGGCTGTCAGCTCAGTGGACAGCAGCCGGTGAAAGCCGCCCGAAGTGACCAAAGATACAGCAGTCGGCTGGGAAGGTTTTGGCCTCTGTATTTTGGGATCTACATGGAATAATTTTTAACGACTATGCTGAGAAGCGAAAAACCATCAATAACGAATATTATATAAAGTTATTGGTGCGTTTGAAGGCAGAAAGAAACGGCCCCAAATGAACAAGAAAAAAATGCTCTTTCATCAAGACCGTGTCACAAGTCAATGGTTACGATGGCAAAATTGACTGAATTGAAGCTCGAATTGCTTCCTCATCCATTGTATTCTCTAGATTTGGCCCCCAGTAACTATTATCTATTCGCAGACCTCAAAAAAATGCTCGCGGGAAAGAGATTTGGGTCCATTGAAGAAGTTATCGCCGAAACTGAGGCCTATTTTGAAGGCCAAGACAAATCCTTCTACAAGAAAGGTATAGAAATGTTGGAAAAGCGTCGGACTGATTGTATCGCTCTTGAAGGAGACTATGTTAATGAATAAAGTCGAATTTTGCAAAAAAAATGTGTTTTAAAAAGCTGGGCCAAAAACTTTTCAGCCTACCTGTTATACAGAGCGAACAATAAATAAATTCTTAGAGGGCATATAGGTGAACGTACCAAAAAGAGAGAGAAAAAACATTTATTAAAAGAAAATTCTGAAATGGGCGCGATCCTATTGAAATTGACATATATAAGAGACAAAAGTACAGGGAATTTGTGACTTAAATTGTGTTCGATTTTTTTTTGTTAGGTTGATAGGATCCTACTATTATTTATACAAAATTTGAGCGCTATCTATCAATTAGTATGTGTTAAGCAGTTGTTTATTTTAGTATGTTTTTTGATTTATACAATAAAAATAAACTGTTGAATTGTTTGAAATTTCGTATTTTCTACGAAATTTTTTATGGCAGTACATTAAAAATATTTGAGTTGGCCCATGATAAATGTGTTATTTGAAAAACAAGAGCATACGAGTGGCATAAGGCATTTAAAGATGGGCGAGAAGTGATCGAGGATCTGTCTCATTTTGGACATCCAACAATATAAAATATGGAAGAAAACGTTAATGAAGTGATCATCCCGGTATTGTCCACTACGAATTTATACCAGCTCATTAGACTATTAGAAAAAATATTACTTAAGCGTTTACTTTACGTAAATTAATTCGTAAAGAGGGTCAGATTTATGGAAAGCGAATATAGATTTTGCGCCAAGATAATGCCCCATCGCATACCTCACTTATTATTCTTGATTTTTCTACCAAATACGCAACGAACACAATCAACCAAGCACCGTATTTTCTGGCTATGACTCCGTGCGACTTCTTTCTGTTTTCTCGACTTAGAGTAAATTATCATTCCAGAGAAAGCATTTTAATATCATCGAATGGATAAAGGAAAATTCTCTAAAGGAACTAAAGGCCACATCTTCAAGCGCCGGTGAAAAGTACATGGAACACTGGGTTAAGTGTTGGTATATGTACTTAACTGCAGATGGAGATTATTTTGAAGGCGATAAAATAAATTTTGCTTAAAGTTGAAAACATTGTGTTTTATTTGCAAATTACCGGCACTTTTTGACCGCGGAAGTATATATTATTTTATTTCTTTGTAAGTGACATTTTCTGCATAAATATGTGTTGATTCTCCTATAGATTACAGCCTCCAAATAAGACATGTTTGACAGAACCAATTACTAATCGATTAACTTTCATGGACAGTAATATATAAAACATAACTGCAGGTGAACAAGTGAATACAGGTCGTTGATCATAAAGCAATAAATTTCCCATACATAAAATCTCAATTAGTTTATGGTGGGTTTTTTCCAGAATTTCTTCGCCGATCAAATATTTGGAATTAACATGGTTCACCTGGAAATTCATAATTTTATGATGGTCGACTAGTAGAATTACTCAGAAAATCGACCCCAGTAGTCGACCGCTCACAAAATACGCAGCTCTCGAAGAACTGACGAAATTCCGAGTTTTATTAACATTTTCCGTACTTGCGTTTTGCCTTGAACATCTTTATTCCGGGTAAAACAATGGTTTTCCAACCTTTCACGGGCAGTTTCATTGAACATCCCAAGAGTGTCGACTGTATGCCACGAGTACCAAAAAAGTAGCTTTATCGCTTTTTCTCAACCGGCCCAATCTTTTTTAAATTTTCTTTCTCGATTCGTCGATAAGGGCCCTGAAACTGATTCTGGATTAAAGTTGGGAAATGGAAAAACAAGGAACTATCACTTGAATACGACGTCGTCACGGATTATGCGATAAAAACTTTTTCCAACAGATTTAAAACATAAGTGGTCGACTATTGGGTGTTGGTCGACCACTGGTGCACATACCCTACTTAGTTTCTGTATTTAAAATGTCATTGAAAAATAATATACAGCTGTAGATATACTAAAAATGCCTCAACTATACTACACAAATAAGAAGTATAAATAGGAATGTATAAAAGAAGTAAAAATAGGAAACTTGGCGGTCCGTGGCTCCGTGCGTAATACTTGCCTGCCTTGCCTGTTCCCATCGCGACAAGTCGATTACTTATGTATTAATTTATTTAAGTATATTTGGCCTGGCCACGTACACAGGTAGTAATTTTTTGCAAAAATGCAATAACGTCCGTGGCGGCACTACCGCGTTGTCTAAAAAGGTGCTGTGAAATACAAAAATGTATGTGTTGGTACTTGACCAACGTTGACGGGTATTACGACATCCTCGCCGATATCCTTAGGAAATAAAAAAGAGTCAAATCCCTATTCAGACGGGGAGGTGAACGATAAAACATAAATTAATTTTAATTACATTTAACTTGCTGACTTAGAAGCCTTAAGAACACATTTAAAAGAAAAAACGACCAAATGCAAGTGGAACTTCTATAATTAGTGTTCGGACCGTAATTGCTGAAGTATTCTGTGCAATTCATCTTCAAAATAAGAATTGCCAGGAATATATAAGAAGTGGTAAAAATTTAAAACAAATATTTACTAAAATATTTGTTTAATGATAAACAAATAAAATAATTTTTTTTTGTCTCGGTACCTATCCATTGGTCCTCATTCAAATTTATTTTATCTGTGATTAGCCAGATAGTTAAAGCTATAATGTACTGAAAAGTATGTGAGTATATTACTGATTACACCGAATGCGTATTAATATTTCGTGGCTCATAGTCCCGGTTAAACTCACAACGTTCCACGAAAAAAATCTACACCAGTTTTTTTTTACTAGATAAATTATCAAACTCGTGATAATTTTCGCTCAATCTACACTTTATGAAGAATACTCCAGAATTTTTTCAAAATCTTTTGGTCAGAACTCTGGGTGGGGGGCAGCGATTTTTCGTCCATTTTTTAAAAATAATACAAGGAAAAGTGTGCGCGGATATGACATCATATGTATTTTTGAACTCGTGTTTTCACAAGCTTTCATTTGCCACCTAACTCGATGAATTTATAATTTTTTTTTTGCACTTTCGATTTCACTAACCATTTAGTAAAAATTTACCTTTCCAAACTGCATGGCTTTCCTTGGACGATTAATTCCTATATTTATGCCAAATTTTAAATTTATGTGTCAAATAGTTTCAGAGAAAATCGGGTGTGACAAATAAACACCAAAGTGATCCTTTAAGTGTCCCCTACAGAACACTAAAAATAGCCCAACGAAACATTCAAAGTAAGTTCTCGAAAACTGTCAAAGTTCAACAGTCAACATCCATAAGAAGCGAATGGGTTAACTGAAGTCTTTTTTATAGTATTTTCCATTACTCAGAAGACCACAAAATATGGATCACGTTTCACAATATAACACTATTTATTATTTAAAGGATCTACTATAACTTTTTAAGAAAGGGTTTTTCCATTGGAGCTACGCTAATACAAGTTTTAGCCACTGTTCAGTTGTAGGAACATTTCGTTTATTGTATTACATTTCAACGAAAATTTACGCTCCTTTCAAATATTTAAAAACATCCGTTTTTTTGTATTGGTTGTTTCCCATGTCAAATTTAATACGAGCCTGTATTCACTTGTTCACCTGCAGTTATGTTTTATATATTACTGTCCATGAAAGTTAATCGATTAGTAATTGGTTCTGTCAAACATGTCTTATTTGGAGGCTGTAATCTATAGGAGAATCAACACATACTTATGCAGAAAATGTCACTTACAAAGAAATAAAATAATATATACTTCTGTGGTCAAAAAGTGCCGGTAATTTGCAAATAAAACACAATGTTTTCAACTTTAAGCAAAATTTATTTTATCGCCTTCAAAATAATCTCCATCTGAAGTTAAGTACATATACCAACACTTAACCCAGTGTTCCATGTACTTTTCACCGGCGCTTGAAGATGTGGCCTTAGTTCCTTTAGGAATTTTCCTTTATCCATTCGATGATATTAAAATGCTTTCTCTGAAATGATAATTTACTCTAAGTCGAGAAAACAGCAAAGAAGTCGCACGGAGTCATAGCCAGAAAATACGGTGCTTGGTTGATTGTGTTCGTTGCGTATTTGGTAGAAAAATTAAGAATAATAAGTGAAGTATGCGATGGGGCATTATCTTGGCGCAAAATCTATATTCGCTTTCCATAAATCTGACCCTCTTTATGAATTAATTTACGTAAAGTAAACGCTTAAGTAATATTTTTTTTTAATAGTCTAATGAGCTGGTATAAATTCGTAGTGGACAATACCGGGATGATCACTTCATTACGTTTTCTTCCATATTTTATATTGTTGGATGTCCAAAATGAGACAGATCTTCGATCACTTCTCGCCCATCTTTAAATGCCTTATGCCACTCGTATGCTTTTGTTTTTCAAATAACACATTTATCATGGGCCAACTCAAATATTTTTAATGCACAGCCATAAAAAATTTTGTAGAAAATACGAAATTTCAAACAATTCAACAGTTTATTTTTATTGTATAAATCAAAAAACGTACTAAAATAAACAACTGCTTAACACATACTAATTGATATATGGCGCTCAAATATTTTGTATAAATAATAGTAGGATCCTATCAACCTAACAAAAAAAAAATCCTTCAACGAACACAATTTAAGTCACAAATTCCCTGTACTTTTGTCTCTTATATATGTCAATTTCAATAGGATCGCGCCCATTTCAGAATTTTCTTTTAATAAATGTTTTTTCTCTCCCTTTTTGGTACGTTCACCTGTTATATGCCCTCTAAGAATTCATTTATTGTTCGCTCTGTATAACACGTAGGCTGAAAAGTTTTTGGTCTGGCTTTTTAAAACACATTTTTTTGCAAAATTCGACTTTATTCATTAACATAGTATCCCTTCAAGAGCGATACAATCAGTCCGACGCTTTTCCAACATTTATATACCTTTCTTGTAGAAGGATTTGTCTTGGCCTTCAAAATAGGTCTCAGTTTCGGCGATAACTTCTTCAATGGAGCCAAATCTCTTTCCCGCGAGCATTTTTTTGAGGTCTGCGAATAGATAATAGTCGCTGGGGGCCAAATCTAGAGAATACAATGGATGAGGAAGCAATTCGAGCTTCAATTCAGTCAATTTTGCCATCGTAACCATTGACTTGTGACACGGTCTTGATGAAAGAGCATTTTTTTCTTGTTCATTTGGGGCTGTTTCTTTCTGCCTTCAAATGCACCAATAACTTTATATAATATTCGTTATTGATGGTTTTTTTCGCTTCTCAGCATAGTCGTTAAAAATTATTCCATGTAGATCCCAAAATACAGAGGCCAAAACCTCCCCAGCCGACTGTTGTATCTTTGGTCACTTCGGGCGGCTTTCACCGGCTGCTGTCCACTGAGCTAACAGCCAATATAATTCCGATGTGCAGTGATAGATCTATGTTTCATCCATTGTCACATATCGCTTGAAAAAATCTTAAACAGGTCCAAACAGCGCTCAGAATCATCAACACGTTCTTTGATATTTTTAGGGTGTCAGATATCTCACGCAATTTCACTTCACGGTCATCCAAAACAATTTTGTGAATTTTTTTATGTTTTTCAGTGTAACCACCTCACTTGGGCGTCCAGAGCGTGCAGCATCATTTGTGTCTGTACGACCGCGTTTAAATTCAGCATACCAGTAAATGATGAGTTATTTATTAGGGGCAAAGTCCCCGTAACACTTATCAGGCCATTGCTTTACTTGAACGGAATTTTTTCCCGTCAAAAAACAATGTTTAATCAACACATGAAATTTGTCAAAAGTGGCATTACTAAAACCACTGTAACTTGTAAACTAATCGTCGAAATGTCATCAAATTTTGACACGTATCGTTTGAAAGTTGGTAATTCCTAAAAATCGTATGGATTTTTTGAAAAGGGCGACATCTATGTGCCAGACCAAAAACTTTTCAGCCTACGTGTTAGCTAATCTTAAAAACGAAAAGTAGTCTAAAACAAATTTTTGCACCATATCTTCTTGTAGCACCATATCCGATACGGACGGAGGCGACTTTCTTACCTTTGCCTGTGGTTGGTGTCATTTTAAGTTTTTCGTAGACAAAGGAGACCTACAGTTTAATGCCGAATCCGAACGACCAAAGAGAGAGAGCTTTACTAGGGGTGATTTGCCATTGCCTTCTCGACAGAGCCGACCGTCACGTTGTAATATTTATTTTACTTTTATTTTATTATTTATTTATCTTTTTTATTATTATTATTTCTCGAGCCCAAATACTCAGGGGTAACCGTATAGGAAAATCAGATCTCAGTTTTCAAGAGTTACGTGGTAGTCCGTCATGTTAAAAAGGGGACTACCGGGAGATTTTAAATAGAATTAATGTACAAAATTTTATCCTTCAATATCATAGATATTATACAAATATTTGAAAATTTTTGATTTAATAAAATGTCAACTTAATGCACCATGAGTAATGTAAAAAACAGAATGGAGCGCCTTGTTAAAAAAAAGAGATGAATACAAGTAAAAAACTTGATAGGAAGGCATTTTCAGAAAAAAACGTGACGTATATTTTGATGATTTTTGCACAAATTTTCAAATGGGTAAAAAAATTTCGGTTTATAAGAGAAATAGCCTCTCCTAAAAATATTCAATTTATCCGAGTTTAATTAAATTACTTACCTTTCAACATCTTTGGGAAAGAAGAAAACTGATTCCCGGCATACTTTTTGAATTATTTTTATAATTGTCAACAGCACAATATTTCTTTATCCATGATTATATAAAATGTCAACCTTTTCGGTTCTCTTCACTTACAAGTGATTTTAATTCTCTTTTTATACAAATACTCCCTTCCTTCTATTTTTAAATTCATATAAACTGCAGTAACATCAAGAAACGATCGATAATACATTTCAAAAGACAGATTCCGAGATCAGATGTAAACATTGAGCGGACATTTTGTATTAAAGGTCCCCATCTATAGTTGCATCAGCCTTCGTAATGGAATGCCTGCAGAACTGCGAAATATGCTTGGTCCAAGATTTATATCTCGGCTACAGTCCTTCTTACTGGAAAATGCCTTCTATTCGATAGGGGATAAATACAGGGCCTGATAATCTCTACGAGAGTGCTGGTTGTGAGATTTCTTTCTAGGTATTGCTGCCATAAACCCGAACGTACCTACATTGTCTTGTCCTAAACCATGGTAGAATTATATTGAAATTTTAATTGTTTTTGTATTTTTAATGCTTTTAAATATTAAGCTTAACATTGTCTTGTCCGACTCTGTACAATTTCTTTGTATGTCCATATATTTATGGTGTGTATGATTTAGGGTAATTCTATACTATTTTTTTTTATTTTTATTTTTGTTATTTTTATTAATATATTTATAATTATAATTATTATACTATATTTGACGAACCAATGTACACTTTGTTGTATTTAAAGGAATATTATTATTATATACAAAAAAGTTCTTCTTTCTTACACTTAGTCAATGTGGCTCCATGTTTGGCTGACGGGCCCAAGCCAAGTCAGCACAAACGCTATCACCATTGTGTATTAAGGAATGGCCTGACAACGTTACATGTTTTCAAAATTACTGACTTCTGAATGTTTTTGTGTTTTGTTTTTGTTGAGTCCTAATTGTACTAAGTGTGGTGTGAATGCTATTGGTGTAAGGCCTGTGGCTGATATAATGAGGGGGACAATGATGACATTTTCTTGTTTCCATAGCCTTTTTATTTCCGTTGCAAGGTCTGTGTATTTGGAAATTTTTTCTGTGTATTCCGTTTGGATGTTTGTGTCGTTCGGGACAGCTATGTCAATAAGATAGGTGACTTTTTCTTTTTTGCACGCGTTGGGGTGTAATTTCCTATATTTGGTGACTTGAGAACGTATAAGGATGTGAATGTTGTCTATATCTGTTTGTGATCATTTGATGATACCAAATGAATATGCGAGTATAGGTATAGCGAACGTATTGATGGGTTTAGTGAGATTGTTTTATTATTATTATTATTATGATTCTTTTTGTTTTTCTTTCTCCCATTTGGTCAATGTGGTTCCATGTCTGGCTGAGGGCCTACACCAAGTCAGCACAAACGCATTACCATTGTGTATTAAGGAATGGCCTGACATTGTTATATGTTTCCAAAATCACTGACTTCTGAATGTTTTTGTGTATGTTTATGTTGAGTCCTAATTGTATTTGTAATTATTATTATTGTTTTTGTTTTTCTTTCTTACATTTGGTCAATGTGGTTCCATGTCTGGCTGACGGGCCTAAACCAAGTCAGCACAAACGCATTACCATTGTGTATTAAGGAATGTCCTGACAATATTACATGTTTTCAAAATCACTGACTTCTGAATGTTTTTGTGTATGTTTGTGTCGAGTCCTAATTGTACTAAGTGTGGTGTGAATGTTATTGGTGTAAGTCCTGTGGCTGATATAATGAGGGGGACAATGATGACTTTTTCTTGTTTCCATAGCCTTTTTATTTCCGTTGCAAGGTCTGTGTATTTGGAAATTTTTTCTGTGTATTTCGATTGGATGTTTGTGTCGTTGGGGACACATATGTCAATTAGATAGGTGACTTTTTCTTTTTTGCACTGAAGAGTTACGTCGCACAGTGGGGAAAAACGAAAAATTGTGTTCTAAAATTGTCTAGAGCCTTCAATTTTGGTTCGATTTGGACGATTTTTTTTTCAATTGAAGCTTATTAAATTCTGAACAAAGTTGTCGGAGCCGATTTTTCAATTAAACTTTTGTTTCAAAATGGCGGACGTTGGTTTCTGATTATATAGCGACTGAGACACAGAAAACGCTTACAGTTTCAAACCAAGTTGTGCCACTGTTTAGCAATAGCAGCCACTTTTTTGCTACAACAGCAAACAACGTGGCTAGTGCAGCAAAATATTTAGCTGTCCCTATTTTAACAAAACGTTTTAGCTGTTGTAGCCATTTTCTAGCTGTGTGAGCTGTCCTTTTCTGCGTGTATCGCTGTTTTTTGTATCTGCTAGAAAATTGTCTGTGATACTTAAAATTTACAGCAGCAATATTCTAGCAATAACTGCATGAAAATTTAAATTCCGCAACTAAACTTGAATAACTTGAATGATCTGACTGCCACAGTCTAAATGCCACAGAGAAACTTTCTTGCTCGATTCAATTTTGGCATCCGCCATACTTGATTTGTCATTTTAAGTCAATTGTTGAAACATATTTATAATTAACAACCTTAAAGAAATTATTTATGCAAATGTTATGGATATAAAATAATAATGGTACGTTTATTCATATTTATAATACTTTTATTGTTCATGGCAGCCATTTTGGGTTCATTATTATTAATCTTGTAACTGTGATATTAGATATATTATCTGCGACATAAAAAAAACATACATACACGCATTTTAGCACAACTTGGTTTGAAACTGTAAGCGTTTTCTGTGTCTCAGTCGCTATATAATCAGAAATCGCCATTTTGAAGACGTCCGCCATTTTGAAAAAAAAGCTTATTTGCAATATCGGCTCCGACAACTTTGTTCGGAATTTAATAAGCTTCAATTTAAAAAAAAAAATCGTCCAAATCGAACCAAAATTGAAGGCTCTAGACAATTTTGAAACACTATTTTTCGTTTATCCGCACTGTACGTCGGGTCTATTGGCGGAGACTGTTTTGTCTGTATGGATACTAATGTTCCAGTAGAGTTTGTAATCTTTATTTTCAAGTACGGATGTTGGTGGTTCCGGCTAATATTTTACATCCGCTTGTTATGTGTTCGAACGTTTCTTTCTGCTGGTGGCATTTCCTGCATCTGTCTTCTGTAATAGTTGGGTCTTTGATGATATGCTTTTGGTAGTTTCTGGTTAATATGACTTTATCCTGAATGGCAAGTAAGAAGCCTTCTGTTTCCGGAAATAGCTGCCCATCCCGTAACCAGGTATATGATTGTTTTTTATTTACGTGGTCTTGTTCTATGTGGTATCTGTGTTTTCCGTGGAGTGTTTTTTCTGACCACGTTTTCACCTTTTCCTGTTGTAATTGGGTGTGACTGTGTGTATCTGCTGGGTGGTCTACCCGGGATAAGTCGAGTGGGGTATAGTTTTTGTCTGCTTTGACTGTTGCTGTGTTGTGTAATTATTATTATTTTTATGATTGTTTTTTTTTCTTTCTCACATTTGGTCAATGTGGTTCCATGTTTGGCTGACGGGTGCAAACCACGTCAGCACAAACGCATTACAATTGTGTATTAAGGAATGACCTGACAATGTTACATGTTTTCAAAATCACTGACTTCTGAATGTTTTTGTGTATGTTTGTGTTGAGTCCTAATTGTACTAAGTGTGGTGTGAATATTTTATTATTATTATTATTATTACAAAAAGTTCTTCTTTCTCACATTTGATCAATGTGGTTCCATGTTTGGCTGACGGGCCAAAACCAAGTCAGCACAAACGCTATTACCATTCCGTATTAAGGAATGACCTGACAATGTTACATGTTTTCAAAATCACTGACTTCTGAATGTTTCTGTGTATGTCTGTGTTGACTCCTAATTGCACTAAATGTGGTGTGAATGTTATTGGTGTAAGGCCTGTGGCTGATATAATGAGGGGGGCAATGATGACTTTTTCTTGTCTCCATAGCCTTTTTATTTCCGTTGCAAGGTCTGTGTATTTGGAAATTTTTTCTGTGTATTTCATTTGGATGTTTGTGTCGTTGGGGACAGCTATGTCAATTAGATAGGTGACTTTTCCTTTTTTGCACTGAAAAGTAATATCGGGTCTATTGGCGGAGACTGTTTTATCTGTATGGATACCGATGTCCCAGTAGAGCTTGTAATCTTCATTTTCAAGTATGGATGTTGGCGTGTATTTGTAGTAGGGATCTGTGTTTTCTATGAGTTTGTATGTTGTGGCTAGTGCTTGGTGAACTACTTTGGCAGCTGAATCATGCCTGACTGTGTACTCTGTTCCGGCCAATATTTTACATCCGTTCGTTATGTGCTCGATCGTTTCTTTCTGCTGGTGGCATTTCCTACATCTGTCCTCTGCAATAGTCGGGTCTTTGATGATATGCTTTTGGTAGTTTCTGGTTAATATGACTTTATCCTGGATGGCAAGTAAGAAGCCTTCAGTCTCAGAAAACAGCTGCCCATCCTGTAACCAGGTGTATGATTGTTTTTTATTTACGTGGTCTTGTTCTATGTGGTATCTGTGTTTTCCGTGGAGTGTTTTCTCTGACCACGTTTTCATCTTTTCCTGTTGTAATTGGGTGTGACTGTGTGTGTCTGCTGAGTGGTCTGCCCGGGCTAAGTCGAGAGGTGTGTAGTTTTTGTCTGCTTTCACTGTCGCTGTGTGGAGGCTGGTTTGCTTGCTGTGAAAGAATTTCCTAAGTGTTTGTATTTGTTTTGCGTGTAATGATCTGATGTCTATAATTCCTCTTCCTCCTGCCTTTCTCTCGATGGTAAGTCTTTCTTTGCATGCGTTGGGGTGTAATTTCCTGTATTTGGTGAATTGAGATCGTATAAGGATGTGAATATTTTCTATGTCTGTTTGTGACCATTTGATGATACCAAATGAATATGTGAGGATAGGTATAGCGAACGTGTTGATGGCTTTAGTGAGATTCTTAGAGTTGAGTTTGGTTTGCAAAAGTTTCGTCAGTCTGTTTTTGAATTCGGTTCTGAGCTCTGTTTTGATGTGAGTGTGGTTGAGTTTGGTGCTTTGTTGGAAGCCTAGATATTTGTATGTTTCTTTGTCGAACATGTTATCGAGTGTTTCATTGTTGATGTTTTCTGTCTCATGGTGGCACTTCCATTGGCCTTTGTTGATGTGGAGCACTTTGCATTTACTTATACCAAATTCCATATTGACATCTAAGGTGAATATTTCTGTGATTTTGAGGAGTTCTTTCAGCTGTGTTTGTGTGGCAGCGTAGAGTTTTATGTCGTCCATATATAGGAGGTGGTTTATTTTATGTTGATTCACTTTTTGGTGTCTGATATTGAAGCCATGCTCTGTTCTGTTTAGTATATTTGAGAGTGGATTAAGACAGAGGCAAAACCATAGAGCACTGAGCGAGTCTCCCTGAAATATACCCCGTCTGATGTACAGCTCTTCTGTTTGGATCCGTTCGGTTTGTGTTTCTAGGCGTATTTTGGTTTTCCATGTTTTCATAATTTGCGCGAGAAACTGCCTGAGGTGTTGGTTGATTTTATAGATTTCTAGGGCCCTGATTAACCAGCTGTGGGGTATGGAGTCGAAGGCTTTTTTATAGTCTATGTAACCGATGTGAAGGTTTCTGTGTTCTTTTCTGGTTTGTCCCATAATCACGCTATCTATAATCAGCTGCTCTTTGCATCCTCGACCATTTTTCCTGCATCCCTTCTGCTCTTCTGTGAGAATATTGTTGTCTGTTAGGTGTTGTTCTATTTTCTTCGAAATTGTGGCTGTGATGATCTTGTATAGGGTTGGAAGACAGGTGATAGGTCGGTAGTTTGACGGGTTTGTGGTGTCTGAGCTTTTAGGTTTAACGTATGTTATTCCTTGTGTGAGGAAAGTGGGAAATGTGTGTGGTTGTAGAATGGCTTTGTTGATTCGGTGTGTGAGTGCTTCGTGTGTGGTGGTAAACTGTTTGTACCAGAAGTTTTGTATATTGTCTATTCCAGGACATTTCCAGTTGTGTGTGTGTTTGATAGTTTCTGTAATTTCTTGTGTATTTAATGTGGTATTTTCTTGTTCTGTCACATGTTTATGTTTGTCTTCTTCGGCTTTGATCCAGGGGATGTTATTATTGTGTAGTTTGGGTTCTGACCAGATACTTTTCCAATAATCTGTGAGTTCTTGTTTGTTTGGTGGTTCAGTCACTGCTATCTGTTTGTTGTAGATAGTTTTCCGGTAGAACTGTTTTTCGCTTCTTCGGAAGAGGTTGTTGATGTCTTTCCTCTCATTTGATTCTTTGTATCTACGGAGTCTTGCCGCATATACAGATAGTTTTTGTTTCAAGGTATCGAGGATTTCTGGCAGTGTTCTGTTGGGAGACTTAGATTTGATCTTGTTTGCCCCCTGTGTGACACGTTTGGACGCGTTCCCGCTTATAAACTGGGTAAGATGTCCTAGATCTCTCCTGATGTTGTTCATTTTGTTTTCTATTATTATTTGCCATTTGAATTTTGGTTTCGTCCTGTTGGAGTTTCCTTGTCGTTGAGGGAGTTTTTGATTATTTTGTGTTAGAGTGGTGATTGCTGCTGCGTATATTATTGTGTGAATGTCTTCGATTTTGCTTAAGTCTGTTATATACTGAGGTATTATGTGCTTGTTGAGGATTGGTTGCGTGCTCTGTCTGAAGATTAAACGAGGGATGGGATTTCTTGTTGTGGGGTCGGTGCCTGACCATCGAGCTAGATGTGACTCCATTCTTGCTTTAAGTGTTTGTATGAGAGGTGATTCGAGGTGATGTTGTGTGAATGTTGTTGAGGGTGGCGAGTGATTCATGTTGTTGTCTGTGATATGGTGTTGCGCGGTACTCGCAATATTATTTTGCGTTATGCTCCTCTTGGGTGGTGGCTCTTGTTGTGTTCGACTGGGTGGTTGTGTGTGTGAGGCTGGTTCGGAATCTGCTTTATTGTTTCTATTGTTTGGTTGGTCTGTGTTCAGTCCAACAGCCACTGTGTCCTTGATGGTTTGCAATTCGAGAGGTGTGAGACGATTGTTCTTGGTAATAACTCTTTTTTGGTCTATTACTCTCTGTTCTGAAACAAGTAATTGCAGATATGGATATTCGGTCAAGAAAAGTCTGTGCATTTCCGGTCTGTAGCCCGATGTTATTGTTTCGAGTTTGGTGGCGTTGTAGTAACAGCGCATGACCGTCCTATTCATCTCATCCGTCCACTTTAACCGCTGCCTTGGTTTGCCAGCCTTGGTAGTTGCGTGTTGTCCTTGCAAAACATACGGGCCCTGGCCTGGCTTTGGTGGTTGTGTTTGTCCCGTATCTACGTCGGTTGCGCTTGGGATTGATGTTGGTGGGTCCAAGCGGCGAGTGATTCTCTTCTCAGTGATTTCTTTGTCAGGTTTTGTGTTTTCATTTCAGCAACGCATGGCGTGTTCGTTGATTACTGTGGTGCAACTCATGCGCTGCTGTGATTTTCCCGCCTTGGTGGGTGTCGGCTTAGTCGCCGACACAACACTTTTGGCAGGTCCATTTTCGGTTGCCTGGTCTTCATCGTTTTGGTTGAGCTGCCATTTCCCGCGACGTCCTCGACCGTTACGTCGCTCGCCCGATGCTTCTTTTATTGGTCTGTTGTTCTCTGGAATGTTTTCAATGTTTTGTGGTGTCAGAAGCTCAAAGTGTTCCGACATTGGGTTGCCTGTTAGTAGAAGGTAAATGGTTTTGTTGTATTTTCCCGTGCTTATTATTGTTGGTCTGTCCGTAAAAGTTATTTTTGTATGTCTTGTTCTTCGTTGTTTTGAGAAGATATGAAAGTTGCTATTTTGTGTTTCCGAGAGGGCAAGTATCTCTAGGCTCGTTCCATAGGTGCCATTTTTCCTCATATAATTATAATAGTTGTTGAAGTCTTTTATATCGTCGACTTCAATTAATGAAAATGTGTGAAGTTCCGAACAGTTTTGTTGTAAATATCTTAGAGCAACCTCTCGGAGTTTCTCATGATGGTTTTGGTGGCCATATAAGTGTAAGCTAACTGCACGGAAAAGGTAATTTCCATCACCTACAATGTCGGATCTGGTAAAACTATCGGGAGTAGTTTCGACTGAGGCGGTTGTTTGGTTCGTCTGTCGTTGTTGTTGTGGTGGTGTTGCTGTAGCTGTTTGTACGACTGGGGTCCGCCTCCGCAACACCCTTCAATTTTCATTATTATAATTATTATTATTTAACATAGTATTCCCACGAGTATCCTAGGAAAGAAGGGTCGACTGCGGCAGAGCCTGGATGCCACAGCAAGGCTACTTACTCCCGGAGGGCGCCCGGTATCCGAGGGAACCGTTCGCGACTCATAAACGCTGAGCCATTCATCTTCTCGGCACGGTAAACACCTTAAGATTGCGTTTTTATTACACATAATCTGGACAACACAAGACAGCACAACATTATTATTATTATTATTATTATAGAGACCACTGTTAAAATGTTGCAATTTTTTAATTAGGCGGAACGTATAATTATAGAGTAAATTTAATATCAACCTTTTTTTTAAAATACCCTATGAATCTCCACTGCTTGTTGTCAGATTATTATATGGTACTATTGAACAATGCTAAATAACAAACTCATAATAGACATTAATTACACGGTTTTCAATCTTTAAATTCTTTTAAGTAATTAATCATGTAAAATTATTTATTGAGCCTCAATCACATCATATCAATATGTTTGCTCCAATTAAAACAAGAATCGATTTTCAATCCTAGGAAACTGATGATCTTTTGAACGATTTATGACCGGTAATTTCTGTGTGTTATAAAATTGAATGTTCTGTGAAATAACTAATGAGTATTGCTAATACGGTTTTTCACCAACTGATTAGATATATATTTCTAATAGGTAGTAAGTATTTATAGGTAAAATAGTATATCGTTTATATTTTTGTTTTACAATGTTAATTGGGCAAATAAATAAAATATATTACAGTTATTGGAAAAAGCAAAAGCTCCGCATGTTTACATTAAAACGAGATCACACATCCAACCTGGCCTGAAAACTGGATACCATGCGAATGAATCGGTCAAATGCATAGTGTTGTCACACTTCTAAAATTTTAAAAATTCACTGGCTTTCTCAATGCCATTGAAAGTAAAGTCAAGGAAAGTGCACAATTTGCGTAGAAAATAAATAACAATGTATTTATATATACTCTAATAAATTATGTTTTATCACATATAACCGACTACTAAAATTACCCAATATAAGTGACAACATCGGTACGTATCTACAGCAGGTTTTACTACTAGACCACGTGCTATAATTCCGTTTTTTTAGCGATGTTGCACAAAACCATAATAAGAAAGTTTTGTGCATAAGACATGGTTGCAATTCTGTCCAGTGTTTTTTACTTGCCCTTACTGTACTCATTGAAGTTTTTATTTAATAACTGTTTTATTATTTTTTTTTATGGGTCTAGCACACGTGCTGCAGGGAAATCCCTAACGCGCTACAGGAGCGACACGTGTGCGGAGAAAGCAATTCACGTTGTTCTTGAATCGCTGTAAATTGTACTCATTGGGATGATGTTCACCATATAAAAGACTGCTTGAAAAGCGTTGTACGAGGAGTGACAAGCTGAATCTCATACGGATGTGAAATGTTAGCGCGACGTGTACTTCTAACATACACCGCTCTGGGAGGAAGTAAGCGGGCCACATCCTCCGAACACGAAATACTTGTAGAATAGGCTCAAGTCGTCAACCGTTCTTCGATGTTCCAGCGAATCAAGGCTGCCGGTCAGTTCCGGGTCTCGAATCAGACGAACAGCTCTTCTCTGAATAGAATCCAACAAATGCAGTGTATGTTTGGGAGCGGAGCCCCAAACATGGGAGCAGTATTCCATAGTTGGTTGAATTTGAGCTTTTGTTGGGGAGTGTAAAGCTCTCTGGTTCGAAATAATATTCCCAACTTTTGAGAAGCTCTTATTGCTATGCCTGCTACATGTTCATGCCAGGACTTGTTTGCTCCCAAATTAACGCCCAACATATTGAGTGACGATATTAGAGGAATGGAGTTCCCCGACATAACTATGTTGGGTTCAGCAACGTTAACTTTTTTAGAAAAAACTGCCGCCTGGGTTTTTGTAGCGTTCAATTCCACTTGGTTACTGTCACCCCAAGATAGAATTTCTTCCAGGTCTTTGTTAAGTTGAATGACTTCCGCTGTCTGCGGATATTCGTCTGAGTAGCCGATGTTTGAGCGTTCAAAGTGAATGAAGAGATAAGCATACTGTCATCTGCAAAGCTGTAGATTGGATTCTCGGTCTTTTCCAGCAGATCGTTAATGTAAATGAGAAAGAGAGTAGGAGACAGTATGGAGCCTTGAGGTACACCGGCGTTGATAGTGAAGGTGTTAGAAAGAAATCCGTCGACTGCCACTCGTAAAGAACGCACTCTTAGGAAACATGAGAGCCACATTTTGAGGGGGAAGCGATGTTATGAATGACATACTTTGTCAACTGTTAGAATGTTTTTGGAAAAACTTCTCTAAGTAAAAACTTAATATAAAAGTTGGCCTATATTTTACCTACTATTTCGGTACTACCTTTTTTGAAAATAATCGAAACAATTGCTTCTTTCAAACCACTTAACGACGTAGGCGATCCACTCGCCCTTTGCTCGCGATAGGTGCCTTTCTAAGTGTTCCACAGACAAAAGGGATCGACAGTTTAATGCCGGTTCCGAACGACCAGAGTGAGAGGGCTTTATTAGGAATGATACTACGGGTGGTACGCCATTGCCCGAGAGAGACCACCTTCACTTTGTAAATTTTTTAACTATATTATCTGCTGTGCCGAGATTCGAACTCAGGTCTCTGGGTAGAAGGCAGATACCTTATCCACTATGCTATAGCCGCCTCTGCTACGCTCCTTTCTTACAATCAGTGAATGATATATTTATTGACGTCACTAGAGTGAAATCAATGTGTACAGCAACCGCTTTAATTAACGAGAATTTGATCTAATATTGTAAATTTCCTAGTAGAGAGTTCTAGAATAGCTACTTTTACACCTTGTAGAGTTACTTCACAAATATAAGTTGAGTTATAAATTAGTATAGTGTATTTGTAAATATGTTTACTCTCTGCTTGACTACCAAAGATAAATATTGACTAAAATACATTTCTTACATACACACATTACATGCATTAAAAGATGTACCTATTTTTGATTATCTTAGATAATAATATTAATTCGTTTCTTTTTCCTGTAGTATGTTGTAAAGTTTCTTAACAATATCACATGTTATTTTTGTTCTGTTTCTAGACTCTAAGACTTTGTTACTAAGGTATATTTTTTCTCCTTTTTAGTTTTAAGATATATTTTTTTATAAACCTACCTTCGCTTAGTATACTTGATTGGGGAGTACATCCGATTGAATTTTTCATTGAAATGCATGTTCGCTTTTTCCTAAACTATAAAAATATTAGGAAGCATTTTTTGGTTTTGTTCACTGTTATGTTAGTAACACGCCAACTTTTAAAATATATGACTAAATAATTTTTAAAAGCATTTTGAAAGGTATTCCTTTTTACTGCTCATTTCTTGCCAAAAAACTGATTATAAAATTTTTTTCACTCCGGTTTTTAAATTCCCTCATTTCTGTGCATTACCAACATAACAGTGAACTAAACAAAAAGATTATCCTGTTATCTTTTATAGCAAAAAAAAGGAACATTTATTTAAAAAAAGGAAACCTTTCAGGAGAGCAAAAAGACTGAAATTTAACTTCTGCACCCTACACCATGCGGTAGAAAAGATATATATATATATATATATATATATATATATATATATATATATATATATATATATATATACATATGTATATATATATATATATATATATATATATATATATATATATATATATATATATATATATATATATATGTATATATACATATATATATATATATATATATATATATATATATATATATATATATATATATATATATATATATATATATATATATATATATATATATATATATATATATATATAGTTTCTACAAAAATACACAATTTGCGGTATTTTATATACAACTAGTTATAGAAGCATAATATGCAATAAATTAAATTTGATTTTTTTTCATTTGTTCGCATGTACTCCCCTTTAAGAAAGTTGAGGAGTTAAACGTAAAATATGAACACTATTTTGTATAGATTTATTTCGATAGATTAATTGGTTTAGAAATTTTCTATGAAAAATTTAAGGCCTTTAAGAGAATTTCCCTTTTATCTCCGAACTAGCGGCAACGTTGCATTTAGTAGTAATGGCGGGAAATTTAAATATTTTAAATTGTATAGTACAAGTTTATATAATTAAAACATATGGTGCAAGTAAATAATATTAAGTTTAACTAATAATAGATTTGCAGTGGGTATTAGTGTGTATAAATAAAATAAAAATAAATAATTTAAAGCATTTGTTTTAATTATTTAATTAATTTACTTGTTTAACTTATAATTACCTAGTGCAGCTTCAGTGTTAACATTATAATGTTCCTTACTGTCCTTCGATACATATGTACTCTCTATTAGACATTTATCACCCTTTATGGTTAGTAGTAATGCTAGACCACAGCGTTTTTTATTAGTAATATAACATAATGAAAGTGTTTCATTATATTATGAACATTTTAAGTTCGCATGTCAACAATTCGACGACCACTGTCACAGAGGTTAGGAGACACTTGATTTTCAGTTCCGTTTACCAACACTTAGTTGGCTTAATCTTTGATTGCATACAACCTCGGTAACGCGTTTTCTCTTCCACATAATTTTTTTTACCATTTTTATCAATATTTGTTGATTTTTTATTATTATCCATTTTTTTAATTGTTTACACCAGCTGATCACAATAACCACAAAATTCAATATATCTATATACAAGCATATCAGTAGAGCCAACAGTAAATTACTTTACAACGTTGCCGCTTCAAGAAACCGGAATTTTAAGGTTTTTAAATATCATTTTTTATTAATGACCTATTTTTTAAGCTATTAAAATATTTTTTTATTCTTTTATTTTTTCATAATATCTGCTTTGATAATTTTTTAAAAATTATAAAGTATAATTAATTTTTATTTTCCATATTTTTTTTTTCTATGTTTGTACAAAACATCCAAAAATTAATCCATTCATGTTAAAAAAAAACTTTAAAATCTTTCGATAATGAATTTATTATCATAATAACCATCGTCAGTCTTATAAATAGTTTTAATTATTTAATACAAAGCAGTTATAAATGACAACATTCAAAACTTTTGGTTGGGACTATCCACCTCAACCTCCTTAATCATATTTATAATCTTTTTAAGATTCTTGAATTCTGCATAAAAGTTTTGTTAATCATTAGGAAACCTAAGCTTTTAATTGTGACTTTCTTGAATTCATTAATGTTTTGGCTATTTATAGCTTTGATTATAAAAATAGACACTATCAAACTATTATCATGCGATATAATTTATTAAGGGAGAAAATAATATACAGTTAACGTAAGTGATAGTAGATAGCTGGATCAAAATTGTAAACTTCTTGCTAATCAGGACAATTAATAACCATATAATCAAAAACAGATTGAGAGATTTGATTATTCTAAACGCAAATTCTAGAAGGTGTATTACCTGAATTTGAAGTCATCTAGTTTTTTGGGTAGGTTGTTAATAAAAGCATATTCTGAATCTATTTTTCTATCAATCTTTCCTAATTTTTTGTTGATCCTTCTACAATTGGTCTGTTTTCATTAATAAGTTTTTCAAAGTATTTGCCTTTTTCAAAGATGTCTTCTGCGATTTTCTTCGCAATGGTCCCCAAAGTTTGCGCTACAGTATGGCCAACTGCAAAATAGTCACAGAGATACCGCGAATTATATTTTTTGTGACCTTAAATACATATTCTACTGATTTTTACTCAACTCCTTAAATTTATGCGCTATTTCGCAAGGTGTACTTGTTAGAATTTGACTAAGAACACGTTGAAAAAACCTGGATTCAGCAAGAGTGCCGAAAAGTTTGGGAAATAATGTTCCACAGTTCTTTTTAACTTACTTGTTTCTTTGTCATACTCATTTTTTTTCTATCACAACCATTCCCTCTTATACGTTTTAATTTAAAATTCTGTAGACAAGGCGTTGATTACCAAATTGCGTAATAATTGATATATGTGAGAACTTTATCTCCATGGTGTAGTTTCTGCATATGGAACCGAGGGTCCCGGATCCCAATCCCGGCAAGTCAATATAGTTTTTTGTTAATTTATTTGAATTTATTTGGCTCGGCCACATACCCAGGTAGTAGATGTAGAATTGCAATAAAGTCCGTGGCAGCACTACCGCGTTGTCCAAGAGGTACTGTGAAGTACAAATGTTTGTTTCGACATTTAGATAGCGTAATGACTAAATCCTTTTTTAAACAGAGAAGTGAACGATAAAAAAATATATATAAATCAGAAAGCTTCCATACTTGCAGCGCGAGTAAGTAACAGAGTAAGTGTATAAATGTGTATTAATGATATTATAATTTTTAAACAGTTTTTTTTGACATGAGCCTTTACTTCGCTTCCATTTTAGACTATGTTTGATTAAAGTGGACTAAACACTTTCAACAAAACAATAATTTTTAGCGACACTGTTGATATGTAGTGAAGGCAACCTAGAATCGACGGAAAAAGAGAAAAAAAAGTACTTATCGGAGTACGTTAACTTTTGCTCTTTTCCGTCTGTCCTAGCTGAGTTGAACAGCCGTGATACCGTAAAAGGTGGGAGGGGGTAAGATGGTTTGACATATGAGAGAATAGTAAAAAATGGGTAAAAAATGGACTTTGCGCAATTTTAGTAGTTTATATTGATTCTTATATATTTGGGGAACAACCCTATAAAACGCTACTAAGCGGTAATTGTTAATAACTTGCTGAATAATTCCTCTATCGTTCTGTGACCTTAAATAGCCCCCGACAGAGGCAGGTCCACCTGCAAAACTAGGCTTGCCAGAGGTGCAAATTATTTGTATTTTCTTTAGTCTTAGTAGTAGTTAGGTAAACAGTTCTACCATTTTTCTATATCCCTTATTACTTTTACTTACGAAACCTAACACAAAGATAAATTTATTAGCAGTTCAAAATGATTTGGCTAACGAAGCTTTTAAAAGAAATGAAATGGTCATAGCACGCGCGCTGCCGGGGTATCCCTCAAGCGCTACAGGGGGGAGCGATTAACATTTGTCATTAATCGTAAAATATACCTTGAGGATAACACTGCCCTAGGCAATTGATTTCAAAGTTATAAGGTTCTTCACGTGAAAAAATTAAACAGGCTACGTCCATCGAATCTTTTCCATGAGGGTTTACCTGTTGTAGATATACATATATATATATATATATATATATATATATATATATATATATATATATATATATATATATACATATATATATATATATATATATATATATATATATATATATATATATATATATATATATATATATTCAAACAATAATAGTAAGTCAATCCTAGGTCTGTTATATATGGCTGGAACGTAGGTTATAACAGAGAAAACAATGCGTAAGATGTAAACTGCCCCACATTACACATAGTGACCAATCCTACATATCATGCTATTAGTTCATTTCTCTTTATATAACCTCATATATATTATATATATATATATATATATATATATATATATATATATATATATATATATATGTATATATATATATATATATATATATATATATATATATATATATATATATATATATATATATAACACGTAGGCTGAAAAGTTTTTGGTCTAGCTACTTAAAACACATTTTTTTACAAAATTCAACATATTATATATATATATATATATATATATATATATATATTCATGGAAAGGAGAAAAATTTGTATATAACTTCTTAAAAATGAAAACTAGATAGCACCGTACTGCCAGACTATATTAAATTCATAAAATACTACAACTGCATAATATTTGGCCATTTTTTCGTCGATATAACCATATATTGTAAGGAAAAATTAATAATATTATCAAAAATTTCGACAAATTAAAATTTTTATACCGAAACAATATTTTGACACATTTCCCTTTCGTAAAATTTTTCGGTTTCAAAATGAGTTAAGCCAAACTGGATACCTGGAATTAACTGCAGTAAAATCAACTTGCCTCGACTTTGTTTCCAACCACGAGTAAATATTTGACTTGAATTAATTAAGTTTGCGTCTAACATTTCTGTTTTCGGTGTACTGGATAAGCTGCATACCTACATCATTATTAAAATTAATCTCAAGGCAAAATTTGACGAAGGGTGTATGCGAGTATAATGAATAAAACATTTCAGGGTAATGGAAACTATTTATGCTGTTGAATTTATTTATGCTGTTTACTTATCAATAATTTTCCAATATTTGAATAAGTATGTGATATTAGAAAATAACTGCTTATTACGTTTTCTAAGTTTGGTTGTTTTTTACCAGATTAAAGGCTTTACAAAAATAATTATTTTATTAAATACCTTGCATTTTAACTTCATGGGTAACATCACCGTACTACCCGCTGTAATCCACTTGTTATCAAGATTTCTATTTTAATAGTAACAAATGTATATATAACAACGTTTGCATGACCCATTATGAGAGCAGAAACATCTGCATAGATACTCCCACAATTAGTTGCAACACAAGATTCAACGTTTATTTATTATATCTTATCTACTTATTATATCTATCACCAATAGAACAAAATCAAAGATACATGTAATTAACGAATATTAAATTAAAAATACTACAAAAATATTTTCATACATATCAAATACCAATTCACAAATATAGACAGTATTTCTACCTATTCGTGCTTGTTTGTTGCACTTATAGTTATTAAAGTTGAAAAATAACCGGTCAAGTGCAAGTTGGACTTGCGCAACTAGTGTTCCATACGTTGATTGTTTTTAAAATAAAAATTTTCATTACGGAAGTATAAAATGATCAGTGACTTGCCAAAATACATTCCAAATTAGTTTCAAACAAAGTTTTTTTCCGATCTTTAATGAAAACTGATGACCTTGAAATTTTTTTTTATATACCAGATAAATTGTAATTGGTAATGCACTCGTGATAATTTTCGTTCAATCTACACCCTGTAGAGAATATTTTAGACTTATTTTGAAAATTTTTTGAACGGTACTTTTCGCACTTTTTTGAAAATAATACACAGAGAATTGTGCACAAGTATTACATTATATACTCGTTTCTTTACAAGCTTTCATTTGACACCCCACTCGATGACCTGGTAAAAAAAATTCACTTCCGATTTTCCCCTCAAAACTAACCCCTTAAGTCAAAATTTAACTTTCAAAACTACATGGCTCTGATGAGGCCATCAATTCCTATATTATTGCCAAATTTCAACTTCATATGTGAAATAGTGTGATAGACAGACAGACAGATAGACACACACTGAAGTGTCCCGTCCGAAACACTAATAACAAAAGTAAACCTACCCCTGATGCTAATTAACGAAATTATAATAGATGCTTATGTTCCTATTCCCCTGCTTGATTTTTTTCTATATAATCTGTAATTGTTTATAGTCTTTAGATTAGTAGAAATGAGATTACCAAACTTACAAGCAACATGTAAGAATATTTTCCTTTTCACTGTTTTATTGCCTTATAAGTTAGCTTATTACCTATGGTGGACGTTACATAAATTTCAGGGTTTAGAAATCGATTCAATAGGATTTTTAAAAATCTCTTAATCAAATCCATTATCCCTCATCGAAGGCCTTACTTTCACAAGAGTTTGTTTATTGGATAGGTGTCGTCCTTTCAATGAATTATTATTAGGATTGATTTCTGAACAGTATTAACACTTTTTAAATATTTACTATTTATCCTTACCTAAACCAAAATACTGTAATGGAGATAACTCTACATTAGTATATAAGGTTCTGCAGACCTATCACAAATTAAATACTAATATTCCTAGGCCTCATTGCACGACCGTTCCTAAGTTGAGAGCTCAGTATCAGTATCAGGAGTTTGGATTTCTAACAAACCATTGATTATAATTATTGCTCACACTATATTTCGCAATTTTGCGATCACTAAGCTTGTGATCAAAACCTAAACTGTCACTAAGCTTGTGTCAAAACCTAAACTAACTTTTTAGCCTACAACCCAATACACCTTAATTTTTTTAACAGCTTTCTATTAAAATTGGTGCCTGTTGCCTTAGTTAAATCGACAAAAATACATTAAACTTGATTGTGAAACAGTCTGCAATTTTTTTATGGCCATGAATTGTAATTTATGTATTGTGGGGAGAAATAAACCTGAAAATGACTTCAATTTCCCCCAAACACGTATAGTTTTCTAAAAAGTTATGTCTAATAGCTCTACCTATGATGTAGTACGTAAGACTAATACAACAAACTAATTTAACTGTAAGTGTAATTCAATTACAATGAAATCACGCAACTGGTTGCTAATATATACGAGTATTTGAATTGTGTCGATTCGAAAAAACTTCTTTGACCCTCTTTCTCTACTACGAAGTCTCAAGGTCGTCTTTGTAGAGCATCCACTAGTATTTTACCATCAAGTTCTTACTCCAGTTTTCCTGCCATTTCCTTTCCAATGCCATTACGTACTGATTAAGCTTTCCGGTTTACTTCTCACTACAATTATCTTAGAACTACTTTGCAAGAGAATGCAAGAAGTGTACTTCTAAACTCACTGGGCAACACGAAGCTAGAAATATACCTAAAATTCGTTTAACCACGTTCCTATATTTTTGGTTTTTACTGTTTCTCAAAAATTTCATTACCATGAACCAAGAACCAGATAATCATAACTTTTATTATCATGTAATAAAATTATTTCAGTCTTTTCTATAAAGAGACAATAAATAGTCTCCGGTCATATGGTTTTTCTTAACAATAGAGAACAAACTCTTTCTCGCTATGTCTGCATCAAGAGGAAAAAAGAACTTGAATTTTGTTTAAATGCAAACGCAACATCCTTGAGAAGTCCGAGATCCCTCATCAGATCGTTAAGCTCATTTTGTAACCATAATTGAGGTTTTCCATCATTAACTTCAAACTCAAAAGTTTTTATCTGCCTGTGTCTGGTTAGCATGATCCCATATATCTCCGTTTGAATCAGTATTTTATTAAAACTCGAGGAAGGCTTTTGGTATTCGAATAAACTCAATATAGGAAAGAGTTCACCTAGTTGACTGAAGATTAGGATACTTAATGTTATCTCTTTTAAAATACAAGAAGAAAAGTAGCAGTCGCTACTGTGATTCCTTTGATCGTCACTAATTTTTGAAGCAAAATACTTGCTTGTTATATTTGAGCCACACAAGTTTTATACATGTATGTACATATAATCCAAAGTCAGTAAAGTGTTGCTGTTGTTTCTCAAACACGCATTCTACGCAGATAAAGCAGAAGTTATTTGGAGGGTTCCTGTAACCCTGCGAGCCAATTTTAAATACCACTCGAAGATGTGAGTTGGTATAATCAAACCAATCAGACAGATGAAAATATAAACACCTACTCGAGGAGGAAAGAAGTTGGAAATAATTAAAATAACTTGAGCAGACAAGTTTCCTCAGTCTTTTCTTGCCTACAATAATAGATATTTTTACCTTTTTTAAAAAAAATATGACGTGCTAGAATTTTTCATTATTAATTTCCGAATTCAGTACTTAGAAATACATACAGAATGAAGAAATTTTCTTAATGGTAGACTTGTGTTATATATTATTACACATACGTTTTTTTTTATGGGTCTAGCACACGTGCTGCAGGGAAGTCCCTAAAGCGCTCCAGGAGCGGCATGTGTGCGGAAAAAAGCGATTCACGTTGTTCTTGAATCGCTGTAAATTGTACTCGGTGGGAAATACAGCGCTGGGCAAATTATTCCAAAGGGATGACGTTCTCCATATAAAAGACTGCTTGAAAAGCGTTGTACGCGGAGTAACAAGCTGAACCTCATACGGATGTGAAGCACCAGCGCGACGTGTATTTCTAACATGCACCGCTTTGGGAGGAATTAAGCGGGCTACATCCTTCGAACTCTTTCCATGAAAATACTTGTAGAACAGACTCAAGTCGCCAACCGTTCTTCGATGTTCCAGCGAATCAAGGCCGCCGGTCAATTCCGGGTCCCCAATCAGACGGATTCTCTAAACAGAATCCAACAAATGCAGAGTATGTTTGGAAGCGGAGCCCCAAACGTGGGAGCAATATTCCATAGTTGGTCGAATTTGGGCTTTGTAAAAAATTAACAGTTGTTGTGGGGTGTAAAGCTTTCGGGTTCTGAATAATATTCATAACTTTTGAGAAGCTCTCCTTGCTATGCCTGCAACATGTTCATGCCAGGACATATTTGCTCCCAAACTAACGCCCAACAAATTCAGCGACGATGCTAGAGGAATGGAGTGCCCCGACATAACTATGTCGGATTCAGCAACGTTAACTTTTTTAGAAAAAACTGCCGCCTGGGATTTTGTAGCGTTCAATTCCACTTGGTTACTGTCACTCCAAGATAGAATTTCTTCCAGGTCTTTGTTAAGTTGAACGACCTCCTGCTGTCTGCGGATATTCGCCTGAGCAGCCGCTGTCCGAGCGTTCAAGGTGAATGACGAGAATGAAGAGACAAGCGTACTGTCATCTGCAAAGCTATAGATTGGATTCCCGGTCTTTTCCAGCAGATCGTTAATGTAAATGAGAAAGAGAGTAGGAGACAGTATGGAGCCCTAGGGCACACCGGCGGTAGTAATGAGGGTGTTAGAAAGAAATCCGTTGATTGCCACTCATAAAGAACGCTCTCTGAGGAAACATGAGAGCCACAAACAGAATCTTTCAGACATACCATAAGAGCGTAACTTAGCCAACAGTCCATCGTGCCAAACACGGTCGAATGCCTTAGATATGTCAAGAGCAACCGCTCGAGATTCTCCAAAGTGTTTAATTGCATTGTTTCAAACATGTGTCACATAAGTCAGAAGATCTCCTGTTCATCTATGTTTACGAAAACCATATTGGTGATCGCTAATAATATTGAATCGTTCAAGATATTTTAGAAGATGCTCATTGATAACCTTTTCCATGACTTTCGATATTATTGAAAGCAGTGTGACTGGTCGGTAGTTATTTGGCAAGGTCTTCTTGCCTCTTTTAGGTATCGGCTGAACCGTGGCACATTTCCAGCAGGACGGAAATATTCCCTTTCTGTAGGATACGTGTACCTTCATTAAGTCAATATTGAGTCTAAGATATTACATTATTTATTAGGGCACTCTCTTGTCCTCAGGGTGAAAAATCGCCCTTAAAGGCGGATGAACTACATAAGTCGTCAACGGTATGAGAATGAGAAGGAAAGGGTAAAATACTGCATTAATGATTCAAATTGAATATACGTGGTTAAAATCATGATGACAAAGTTCAGAGCGAAGTCTCTAGTCCCCCAATCGGATCTCCGGGGGGACAATTTTGAACGCTCCTAAATCAGAAAAAAAAAACATTGACAAACATCAAAATATGCACCTAGAACGTAAAAACTCTTTACCGAGCAGGAAAAGCTTATAATACGTTCCTAGAAATGAAAAGTCTTGGCATATTCATTATGGGAATAAGCGAAGTAAGAAGGCCAGGTTCAAGTCACTGTAGCATGCAAAATTACAAAATATACTATTCGGGATCATCAAAAATAAACATGAGTATGGAGTGGGAGTTATAGTTGACAAAGCTACAGACAAAGGCTTCATAAATTTTACACCTATTTCAGACAGAATAATGCTTCTCCAAATAAGAACGAAAACTGCTCCTCATTAATTAGGTTTCAGACATGTATATATCTTAAGATCCAATATATACTATATAATATTTATAGCTTCTTAGCTATCTAATAGCTAATAAATTAATCTAGCTCAATCTAGAATCTAGTAATAAATGGTTAAAACAAATATTTACTGTTTAAATATTTGTTTATTTATAAAGAAATAAAATAAAATTATTTTGTCTTGTAGGTGCATGGTACCTATCCATTAGTTATCATGGAAATTTATTTTATCTGTGATTGGTGCAATGCAGTAATGTACTGAAAAGTATATTTTAATATATTACTGCACCGAATAGATATTTCGTAGATCTTAGACCGGCTAAACTTACATCTTTCCACGAAAAAGCCTTCACTATATTGTGAAGACATATAGTTTTTTCACATAAATTATCAGACGTAATGTATTCGTGATAATTTTTCGCTCAATCTGCCCTCTATGAAGAATATTCAAATATATGCTCGAACTGCAAATAAACAGGATGAAGAGGTTTTTTTTTCTCGAGCAAATAACGAACGAAATTCTAAAAACAATATCAAAACGAGACTTGACAGTCAAATTAGGAGACTTCAAAGCTAAGATTGGAAGAGGTGCGTCAGGAACTTCCAGAGGACCATATGGTCTAGGTAAAAGAAACAACAGGGGCGAACGACTAAATATTTTCAGTGAAGAAATAGATTATGTTATCACTAACACCTTCTTCAACCTACCGCCACGAAGATTATACATGTGGAAGTCCCCACTAGAATCACCTGACCATATCACCAGAAAGCAAATAGACTATATTCTAGTGAATAAAGGTTTTAGAAATAATGTTGTATCTGCCAACACATATCCTAGTGCTGTTATAAACTTGGATCACAATACCCTGGTAGGGGTTCTAAGAATTATGTTGAAAAAGTTAAAAAGAAAACAGAAAAACATATACGATATCAGACAACTTAAAGATCTTAATAAAAAATTCCGAGACACAGAATGAAGAAACGAAGACATAGAATTTGGAATAGAAAATTTAAATAAAATAACAAGGGGGCTAAAGAATAAATATCTAACTATGGAAGAAACACATAAAAGGAAGGAATAGACGATATTCTAAGACTAATGGAGGAAAGACAGTTACACAAATATAGAGGTAACAAAAGAGAATATAGCAGACTACATACACAAATATAGAAATAAATTCGAACACCTAAAGATAGGTGAAATGGTGAAAGATGTAAAGAGATAGGGAAGTTACAGGGAAAGTATCATAGTTTTAATATCTATCAAAAAAACAAAGACTTAACTGGTAAACGGAGAACGAAATCAAGTACGTTTAATAGACCATCAAGGAACGTTGCTATCAATAAGAAAGAGAAACTGAAGATATGGTAAGACTATATTCGAGAGTTATTTTCCGTTGCAAGACCAGATCAGCCACAATGCTCAATACACTTGTTTGGGCCCTGTATTACCACCGATCAAGGGCGCATTGCAATAAATCAACTAAAAAATGGAAAAGCCACCGGTCCCGATGAATTCTATGAGGAGTTTCTTAAGCTATTAGATGAGGATGGGATTAAGTGGCTTACGGTGATCTACAATAAAATCTGTGATTCAGGTAGAATACCAGAAAGCTGGTTAAAGTCTGAGTTTATAACCATCCTAAAAAATGCAGGCGCTAAAAAATGAGGAGAATATCGAACCATTAGCCTCATCAGCCATCTTTTATAAACATTTCTGAAAATCATTCACAGAAGAATATACAAGTTATATGAAGAAAACATGTCAGCTACACAATTCGGTTTTCGTGATGCAATGGGAATCAGAGAGGCCTGGTTTTCTATGCAGGTTTTGGTTCAGCGATGTAGAGACGTCAATTGTGATGTATATTTGTGCGTGATCGACTACCAAAAGGCCTTTGGTAGAGTCCATCAACACGAAATGGTCGAAATTCTGAAAAACCTTGGACTAGATGGAAAGGACCTGCGGATTATTGGCAGCCCCTACTGGACCAAGATGGCATTTATTAAAGCAGAAGGGGAGCGCTTAGAAGCAATATCGATTAAGCGTGGAGTAAGGCAGGGTTGTGTTTTGTCTCCACTATTATTTAATATATACTCTGAGCAAATCTTCAGAGAGGAACTGGAAGAGGCTGATGAAGGAATAATACTTAATGGAGAGCGAATAAATAACATTCGATATGCTGCCGATACGGCGGTTGTGGCTGATAACTTAAAAAGTCGACAACATCTTATGAGAAAAATAAACGAAGTCAGTAATCGATACGACCTCGAACTTAATATCAGCAAAACAAAGTACATGGTAATCAGCAAGTCCCGTAGTGAGAAATCTCCACAGATACGGATTACTGCAGCAAATATTCCAAGGAAAGGTATTTGGAAAAAGGGGACCAGGACAGAGACGTATTTCCTAGCTAAACAATCTGCGAAATTGGTTCTCAACAAATACTACCGGTCACTTGCAGTGAATAGAGTAATAATAGCCAGAATGATTGCCATCATTCGAACCAAATAGGCACTTTAAGGAGAAGAAGATTAGTGCTCCGTAAGGAACACTTATGAGATTGGCTGATTTTCTCCGGAACTATTTGACATAGAAAGTTAAAATTTGGCACAAATATAGGAATTGATAGCCCAATCAGATCGGTGTAATTTTTAAAGTTAAATTTTAACTTAAGGGGTTAGCTATCTAAGGTCATCGAGTGGAATGTCAAATGAGAGCTAGTGAAAATACGAGTTTAAATATATATGATATAATACTGACGCAAACTTTTCTTCATATTGCTTTCAAAAAAGGGTCCAATCGCTTTCCTCCACTCCTATCTCGAAAAGTATTATTTAAAAAATTTTGAAAAAATTGTGGAATATTCTTCATAGAGGGCAGATTGAGCGAAAATTATCACGAATACATTACGTCTGATAATTTATGTGAAAAAACTATATGTCTTCACAATATAGTGAAGGCTTTTTCGTGGAAAGATGTAAGTTTAGCCGGTCTAAGATCTACGAAATATCTATTCGGTGCAGTAATATATTAAAATATACTTTTCACTGCATTGCACCAATCACAGATAAAATAAATTTCCATGATAACTAATGGATAGGTATCAAGCACCTACAAGACAAAATAATTTTATTTTATTTCTTTATAAATAAACAAATTTTGCATGCTACAGTGACTTGAACCTGGCCTTCTTACTTCGCTTATTCCCATAATGGATATGCCAAGCCTTTTCATTTCTAGGAACGTATTATGAGCTTTTCCTGCTCGGTAAAGAGTTTTCACGTTCTAGGTGCATATTTTGATGTTTGTCAATGTTTTTTTTTCTGATTTAGGAGCGTTCAAAATTGTCCCCCCCCCCGGAGATCCGATTGGGGGACAATCGCTCTGAACTTTGTCATCATGATTTTACCCACGTATATTCAATTTGAATCATTAATGCAGTAGTTTACCCTTTCCTTCTCATTCTCATACCGTTGACGACTTATGTAGTTCATCCGCCTTTAAGGGCGGTTTCTCACCCTGAGGACAAGAGAGTGCCCTAATAAATAATGTAATATCTTAGACTCAATATCGACTTAATGAAGGTACACGTATCCTACAGAAAGGGAATATTTCCGTCCTGCTGGAAATGTGCCACGGTTCAGCTGATACCTAAAAAAGGCAAGAAGACCTTGCCAAATAACTACCGACCAGTCACACTGCTTTCAATAATATCGAAAGTCATGGAAAAGGTTATCAATGAGCATCTTCTAAAATATCTTGAACGATTCAATATTATTAGCGATCACCAATATGGTTTTCGTAAACATAGATGAACAGGAGATCTTCTGACTTATGTGACACATGTTTGAAACAATGCAATTAAACACTTTGGAGAATCTCGAGCGGTTGCTCTTGACATATCTAAGGCATTCGACCGTGTTTGGCACGATGGACTGTTGGCTAAGTTACGCTCTTATGATATGTCTGAAAGATTCTATTTGTGGCTCTCATGTTTCCTCAGAGAGCGTTCTTTACGAGTGGCGGTCAACGGATTTCTTTCTAACATCCTCATTACTAACGCCGGTGTGCCCCACGGCTCCATACTGTCTCCTACTCTCTTTCTCATTTACATTAACGATCTGCTGGAAAAGACCGGGAATCCAATCTATAGCTTTGCAGATGACAGTACGCTTGTCTCTTCATTCTCGTCATTCACCTTGAACGCTCGGACAGCGGCTGCTCAGGCGAATATCCGCAGACAGCAGGAGGTCGTTCAACTTAACAAAGGCCTGGAAGAAATTCTATCTTGGAGTGACAGTAACCAAGTGGAATTGAACGCTACAAAAACCCAGGCGGCAGTTTTTTCTAAAAAAGTTAACGTTGCTGAATCCGACATAGTTATGTCGGGGCACTCCATTCCCCTAGCATCGTCGCTGAATTTGTTGGGCGTTAGTTTGGGAGCAAATATGTCCTGGCATGAACATGTTGCAGGCATAGCAAGGAGAGCTTCTCAAAAGTTATGAATATTATTCAGAACCAGAAAGCTTTACACCCCACAACAACTGTTAATTTTTTACAAAGCACAAATTCGACCAACTATGGAATATTGCTCCCACGTTTGGGGCTCCGCTCCCAAACATACACTGCATTTGTTGGATTCTGTTTAGAGAAGAGCGGTCCGTCTGATTGGGGACCCGGAATTGACCGGCGGCCTTGATTCGCTGGAATATCGAAGAACGGTTGGCGACTTGAGTCTGTTCTACAAGTATTTTCATGGAAAGGGTTCGAAATATGTAGCCCGCTTAATTCCTTCCAAAGCTGTGCATGTTAGAAATACACGTCGCGCTGGTGCTTCACATCCGTATGAGGTTCAGCTTGTTACTCCGCGTTATTAGATAGCTAAGAAGCTATAAATATTATATAGTATATATTGGATCTTAAGATATATACATGTCTGAAACCTAATTAACTAGCCTAGGTACGGATTTTATTTTATTTTAAAAGCAATCACCGTACGAAACACTAATTGCTTTTTAATACTATTGTTCTAATTTATGAGACGTTTCCAAAGCAAATAAAATATTTAATATCAATTTTATAGATTATAATTTTAGTTAATCCCTATTCCACAGTTATATACTCATTATTAAAGCTTGCAAAAAGTGCTTAAAATACTTATTTATCAAATACGTTACAGAATCAGACACTATAACACATCTATTAAGTACTTTAAAATTTTAAAATAAGAATCTATTATGTTTGCCTTTGCCGTTATATACAATAAAGGAAACTTTAAAATGCAATTTTAAACTAAAACATGTTTTAGTCTTTAAACTTTTTCAAATATCACCAAGGGTGTAAAGTTCTCCTGACATTTTACCAGAATAGGTTTAATGTGATAAGCAAAGTTCAGCGAACTGAAGAAGTTATGTGACAAAATATCAAAATAAACTGATATTAAAGTAGATTTAGCAAAGTTTACTGAATAACATCTGATATACAGAAAATATGTTAAAGTTTATTCTCGTTCTGTGCTTACAAAATATAGACGTTAGAACGAGATTGCAATTAATTTAGTCTTGCGACTTTTCAATAATATATAATAATAAGAAATAATATTATAAGACGCGAAATAAACCATTATGTTGGCAGAATTTATGTATACTACAATGAGTTACAGAAAAATATCACACATTGCCAACGAATACAATTAAATTGTAAGAAGCCCTAACAATACTTTTCAAAAACTGTCAGGAGAATTAAAAAAAGTTTCAAAAGGTATCCAAAAATACCAACAATTATCAGGAATATACATATATATATATATATATATATATATATATATATATATATATATATATATATATATATATATATAGAGTGCCCTATATGTATGGGATAACGATTCCACCTCATTTATTCATCAGTGTATTAAAAAAATATTTAAATAAAAGTTATAGGGTGTTATACTGCCACATGCTGACGTTGTGAATCAAATGTTTTGAACTGTCAATTCGAACAAATTACGCCGTCTTGATTTTTTTTAAATGGAAAGTCCTATATATTATTTTATTTTTGAATCCAACTAAAAATTCCAGATATTATTTGTTTAACATACTATATGTCTAAATTGAACTGTTTTGGAATTATTGTCATTTGAAATTTAAAATAGAAAAAAGACAAAAAACTAAACTCTGGGTTTATTTTTAAGGTAACAATTGGTCAAAATGCCTACCGTTAGCAGCGGGGTAATGACTCAATGTGTCATAAACAGCCTGAACAGAGTTTTACAGAGAATCCGGGGTGATCTGTGCTACTTCATATTGCATTCTTTGTTGTAAATCTTGTACAGTTTCAGGTCTACTTCAGTAAACTTTAGTTTTCAAATAACCCCATAAAAAAAATCGAGTGGCGTAAGGTCGAGACTTCTTTTAGGCATTTTAGAGCATCTCTTCTGCCTATTCATCGATCAGGAAAAATCGCATCCCAATATCTACGAACATTGATTTCATAGTGAGGAGGTGCTTCGTCTTGTTGATGCCACAGATTCCTGTTAGGGGTATCCAAATTATTTTCATCGGAAAAAAAACCTGCACGAGTTGGAATAACTTGCTCTTATAGTAACTGTAAATACCAATGTCATGTAAGATTTCCATTGATAAAAAAGGGACCAATAATATGACGTCTGCAAATCCCTGGCCACATATTTATCTTTTGTGGTCTTTGAGAATAACTGTCGACTATCCTCGACTGAAATAATTTGCTTCTTCGGGTACCAGAGATCAACTATGTACGACATGAGGCGTGTATGTGTATCAACAGGATGCTGCACCGGCACACACGAGCCATTTAGTCTAAAACAGGTTATCGGATAAGGGGAACATGTTCTGGTCTAAAAAGTTCTTTCCCCCAATAGCCCGGATTTGAACCCCCTCGACTACTATGTTTGAAGCGTAATCGAAAAAGTTACTAACAAGTTGAGGCACCCTAATGTGACATCTTTACGCACCGCAGTCAAAGCAGCATTTGCTAGTATGAACAGTTCTGCTTTAAAAAGAGCGTACGAGCTTTTCAGGCCTTGGATGGAGACGGTCATTACGGCTGAGGAAGGTTACATCGAATAATTCCACTCTGGATAGATCACACAACTGACATGCCAAAAGATTTTCATTTTAATTTTTTGACGAATAAAATTTTCTTTTAAAAAAACATTCAATTTATCCGGATTTAAGCGGGACACCCTGTATATATACGGGATGTTATGGAATTCAGTATATATATTGGAACTGGCGGGTCCTTGTAACAAGACCGATTGCAGAAAATTTATCTTAAATAACGAATCTTAATAATAAAGGTTAAATAAAGTCAACCTTAAAGATATGACGTCATGAATATTTTTACGCCGGCACTAGTATGCTAGAATGTCAAATTCAAATTTAAAAAAGTTTTATGAGTATTTAATAAGGTTTACAAGGTTGGTTTAGCATTTTTGAGTTCAGTGGATACAGTGTGTTTTCTAGTAGTATTCACTGTAGGGCCTTGCGGCTTGCTAGTGTACTGCATAGTTAGTATACCAGTCCTTATGTACCTCATAATGTTTCAGTCATTTTCAGATGTTTACCTTTTAATGTGTTTTTTGTGAAGGTACTTTGGCTATGGTTATTAAAATTAGGGTAATCTTTTAATTTGGTCTGCTGCGAAAATTTTTTAATAAAAAGGATGAACCAGAATATAAGGTTACTACACACATTACTAGACATTTGAACGGGTATCCTATACAAATTTAATAATAAGAAACTATTCTAAAAATTGTTACCTTTTAAAATAATTACTTCCTGACATATTTGACAAGTTTTATATTTTAATATTTTATTCCAAAGAACTAAAAAATTTTAACATTGTAATTCACTAAAATTTTATTTGCATGATTATAAAACTGACCTAACCAGCCTAATGAATTAATTGAGGTAGGTCGAAAGCCGTTCGCCTTTTTCGGTTTCTTTTGTTCCTCCCAAAAAAATTCTTTCTTTCGTTTGGCGCGCCGCCAGGACCCCCGGGGGCATCAAAAGGTTTTTTTTTTGGCGCCGGCTGAGTGTGTGTCGTATTATTTTCGTTATATCTTTTGTTCTTTTTTTTTGATTTTCCTTCTTTTGTTTATTAATGTCTTTATCTTTTTTAAGGACTTGATATCATCTTCACAGTTCTTTGTACAGTATTTTTTGTAGTCTTGGGCATAAAGTTTTTACACATTTTCTTAAAATTTTAGCGTTAAATCCTGAAATAGACGGTTCATTATTTAAATGTGGTAATCTATTCAGAGACGTTGGGTTGCTTAGTAATTTGCTTGTTTTCATTATTAATAATAATAGAAGCGTCTTGTAGGGTCAATGTGCTTTTATTACTTGAGTTTGTGTGAGAGAGAGAACATTTATATTTTCAGCTTCCTTAAACAAATGTTTGGGAAAGACGTTTTTGTCCACGGACCAAGCTCCAACCGCTTTAAATCCGCTCACAATAATAGTAACTTCTGCATATAAACTTGCAACTTGATGTTGCCTTATTTGAGGACCTAAATTTGTCGTCAATCATTTTTCTGTTGCTTGAACATAATAATTGCTCATGGGTTTAAAAAAAAAAGAGACTTCCAGTTGCTGAAGCCGTGAATAGTAAAGCCTAAGAGTCAAACATTATTATATGCCATTAGCCTTTGCTATGTTCAACGCTTCCAGCGTTGTATCTCCATCAAGTAAAAATAGCACTTTATTTTCAAGGTTTGGCTTTAGGACGCTTATGAAATGTTTCATAAATTTTAAAAATCAGTTTGAGTTTACATAGCTAGTGTCTTGGATGGTGACAACACTCTCAGAAGTTATGCCATTCCCCAGTTAAGGATTTTGTCTCATGGGTGGCATAAACTCTCCAGTCACACTGGCACAACACAAGACCTGTTTCTCCGTTTATGATTGCGCCGATTTGCTTCTGCCTTTTCAATCCTAAACCTGCGTTTTTTCGAATGGTGGAAAATCCACTTTCAACAACGTTAAATATTTTTGTAGACGTTAATACATTTTAAGGTTCGATTTGCCCTACTCTCTTCTCTCAGCTGTTCACGCTCATTACCAAGAAATTATTTCTTTTTTGCCTCTAAAATTTTATTTGCTTTATTGTAAATAGCTGTCTTTAAGGGACGGGTTAATTTCGTAAATGATATGGTAAAATGCAGTTTTGTCCCTTTTCCTTAATTTTTCAAAAATTTTCAAAGTTAAAAAAAAGTATTGAATGTGCTTCTACGTGGCCCTACAAATCACCCATTTCAATAATTGTGAATTGCCTAACACCCTATATATATATATATATATATATATATATATATATATATATATATATATATATATATATATATATATATACTATATTATTTTGTAATCACAATCTTAGCCCAAAAGAACTAAAAATGCTATATAATATAATATACCAAAGCTACTCAGTCTTATTCGTATGTGTTTATTTTTACTACTGTGTATTTTATTGAGACTAAATAAAATTTATTGATCGCTATCTCTTTATTACCCTTTTGATGACCTGATCAAAAACTGTATTTTCATACCATAATATATTTAAATTGAACCAAGTTATAAAAAAAATATATTTACTATTATAAGCACAAAAATAAAATTTTCCGTAAAATCAATCAAGAATACTATAATTACTCGAAATATGAATAAAAATTGTTTAGTTGATTGTTCGTCTTTTTATATCAAAATCGTCGAAGACCGTTGCATGTGTCAACCGTTTATGTCAAATATTATGGTAGCTGTTCATGAAACCCAATACTATGTCGAAATTTCTACTCGTATATTTTAACAACAGCTCGGACTTAATTATCATTTTAATCGACTTTTTTATTATCTTTTTTTCAGATTCATAAAACACCATATGTAGGTAAGTTAATAATATAATTTTGAATGGAAATCAATTATTACTTATTTACTACTTAAAGATAGTTGGATGAATGGATACATGTTAGAGGAAGGTGCATCGGTATCGATGACTACTAAGCGTTATACTGATAATAATGTTTAAAGAAAATGCTTAAAAAGTATATCACCTATAAATCGATAAGACAAAATATAACATATAACAAAAAGAATGTTCTACACATTTGACGCATAAAAAAGTTTGCCCTAATGACATCTTAACACATCAATATTTATTTTTTCTTGTAGGACATTTTTGAATATTAACTCCAAAATATTACTCGTTCAACATTTTGCCTTAAAACGATATCGCTCAAAAAATTCTCATAAAGATATTGAAAATATGCAAAATGCCTCTACCCTATGCCATTTACCACCCTCCCCTTCAATGATATCAAAAACTAGAGTTTCCATTTCTAATTAAACTATTAAATTTGAAATTGGTAACTCACTTTGTTCGAGAATTATCGTACCAACAAATAAACGGAAAGACCAACGAAAATGAGGGACAATGTTTTTCGTAATCTAGGGACCTCTAAACGTGAAGAAATACAGAAACCTCAGAGAGTAATTTTTTATGAATACAAGACTTTCTTTACATATGATACCGGGCATCATTTTCTTTCATTAAAACTTATTTGAATGGTTTACGTAATCGTTAGCATATACCCACGAATGAACAAAACAGTAAAAATCCAGGGTTGGGCTTATTCACTAACGAGAACAATGAGCGTAATATCAAGGAAATTATATATATATATATATATATATATATATATATATATATATATATATATATATATATATATGTATATATATATATATATATATATATATATATATATATATATACATATATATATATATATATATATATATATATATATATATATATATATATATATATATATATATAGTCGGTCAAGTAACAACGTGTCGCGCAAACCTGGTATCTCCAGGGCAAACTTTCAACCAGATTATCCGCGTATACTTGGGGCAAAGATTTCCAGTTGCCCGAATTTGCCATGACAGCTGCTTCACTTCGTATACCTTTTTACTACGGAGCTTTGGCTTGATATATGACTACACGTGATCGATTGGGTTTGCATTAGGCGACTGCACTCCGTTGTTTGGGGTCGTTATCCTCTTAAAAAATCCACTCCTCACTTTTATTGACGAACCATCTATTGGCAGTCGGTACTAATACCTTCTTGTAAATCTGAAGTATTTATTCAGTATTCAAATTGTAGGTAAAGATGAAGAGTCTCCCAAAACCTTTTCCCGAAAGACATCCACACAGGGTGTCTCAAGGTGCACCGAACCAATCGGTTAGTGGAAATTGATCAAGCTCATGGGGTAATAACATAATCCCAATGGTTTCTCGATTGTACTTTGCCACTTCAATTCATTATCCCGGAGATAAGTATGAATCACCTCATATGATTTATCCAATCCTTTCTGCTTTAGTTTTTGCGCCCCTTGGCGCGAAGTTAATTGAGAATTTCGAAAAAAACCTGTTAATAATCATTTTTTCGTCCTTGTCCGACACTTTTTCTCTCGGACCACGTTCTGGTAGATCATCGACATTTTTTAAATGAGTTTCGTTTCAACCACTTACTAACGAATGCTCTCGACTTGCTCATACACTTAGCGGCCGCTGTAGCTGTCATTTTCGGACCTTTTAGATTATAATATAGGAGCACAGCCTCTAAGAGCGAAGCATATACATCATTCATGTTTGATAATGTACTATTTAACCATACATAAGGTTAAAAATGAATCTCTTTCTACAACACATTGTTGGCAGGGGTGCCTCATAAAAAGAAATTTCTTTTAGTGACTCCCAATTATGCGCTAAGTTACTTGATCGACAAAACCAAAAATTATGGAAAATAATGTAGTAGTCATTTACTATATTACGTTTATCAAGATGTTCATTTTTAATTACTTCTCTATAATACAAAGAATAAATTATAGGGATTGGTTTATTAATAACTCTAACTGATTAAACATATTATCAAATAAGCTAATTAGGTCTTAACCCTTAAACAAACGTTTAATCTGCTTTTTATAATATTTATTTGGTGACAACCTTTTAAATAATTCTGTTTGATCAGCTTAATCGCACCAAACAATATTAACATTATTAAGCATGTTTGTATTTCCAAAGCAGCGTAGATGATTTTGTTAATCGTTTCGAGTTTTAAAGAATATTATAAAAGAAAAGTCTAAGAAGTACTTGCGACCATTACCGAAAGAAAATAAATTCCGATATTGAAATACTGTTAAAATAAAGATATTTTATTTATTAATTAAAACAGGCTTTTAAAATGTGAAGAGTTCAACAAAATCGTTTAATACTCAATAGCTTTTTACGAAGCAAAACTCACTTAATAATAAGAGTATCACATGAATCAGCAATTTTAAAAATCGTACACTCAGACATTTGGCCTCATGCGTTTCCTACTAATATTTCAAGTAAAGTAAAGTTAAGGAAAAAAAACCGTTCAAGTGTAAGTCGGATTTGAGCAATTAGTATTCCGTACTTTGATTGCTTCGAAAATAAATACAAAAAGTTTCTAACAAGTAACACGTAGGCTGAAAAGTTTTTGGTCTGACACGTTGATGTCGCCCTTTTCAAAAAATCCATACGATTTTTAGGAAGTACCAACTTTCAAAGGATACGAGTCAAAATTTTAGGACATTTCCACTATTAGTTTACAAGTTACAGTGGTTTTACTTTGGATATTTTCAAAACAATGGAAAAAATCGAATGTCGTGTGTTGATTAAACATTGTTTTATGATGGGATAAAATACCGTTCAAGGGAAGCAATGGCTAGATAAGTCTTATGGGGACTCTACCTCTGGAAAATCACTCTTCATTTATTGATCTGCTGCATTTAAACGCGGTCGTACAGATACAAATGATGCTGAGCGCACTGGACGCCCAAATGAGGTGGTTACATCGGAAAACATAAAAAAATCCACAAATTTGTTTTGGATGACCGTAAAGTGAAATTGCGTGAAATAGCTGACATCCTAAATATATCAAGGGAACGCACTATGGGACAGAATCGTGCGTAACGTCTCAAAAGTCTGTAACTTTGTCGTTGATTGAAGTAAATAGCTGAAATTTGGCACGTAGTATCTCTAATGTATATACTATCAAATAATGGTACATTCGTTGTTAATTTTTAACCGACTTCACGTGTGTATTTTTTTTTGTTCCTTTTTTGTTTTTTTTTTAATGTTTGTTCCAATATTACTCCGCCATTTGTGAACCGATTTTAAAAATTCTTTTTTTGTTTGAAAGGTATTGCTTGCAGTTGGGTCCCATAAATTTTTTTTGGAAATCGGACGGACAGAATGTCCGTCCGAAAAATTAATTTTTGAATATCTCGGCCATTTATAAACCGATTTTCAAAATTCTTTCTTCTTTTTGAAAGAATTTGTCAACAGGCTAAACACATAAAAAAATTTCGGAAATCGGACGGATATTTTGTCCTTCCAAAATATTGATTTTTAGATAACTCTATTGAAAATTTATGAAAATCGGAGGGAGGAAGTCGGTTTTCTTTTTTGCGAGAATTATGTTATTTATAATATATAAAAACATAATACAAAAATAAAAATGACACTTTTTCATACAAAAACATAGTTTACTTAACTTATTGAATGATAATTATACAGTTTAATGATATACACTATTATTTCGTATTTTTGTTAATATTACATATGAAAATAGCATATAATAAATGACAAACATCTATTAATCCACTACATAAAATAGAAAAAAAAAAAATTGATATACAAACTACAATTTAAATATCTAAGAGGTTCTTGGCTTCGTCTAACAGTTCCTTGGCAACAGTGACTGATGGTTTTCTGATACTTGATATGTATGGGTCTGATGTAAATAAAAGACCATGAAATACGTCTTCATTCGTTGCGGACCTAGAGCACTTTCTAGCGTGACATAATCTGATATTTTTGTAATCTTTATTACGAGATTCTTGATCATCCTCAGATAAATTACCAATAGGCAGAACAGCAAAATGTCTAATTATACTTTCCCCATGTATCCCTTATGTACTGAAGAAGGCATGTTATACCACATATATTGTGTAACGTACAATTGTGCAGTAGCGCGAGTATAGTCACCAAATTTTTCTGGATTTACAGCAATACCGCATGCCAAAGTCTGAAGAATAACATAAAACCTTTTAATAAGATCCTCATTAACTCCTGTTATTTCTGAAGAGCAGTAGTAGTTCTCAAAAAAACGTCGAGCTGTATTGCCGTCATTGCTATTTCCACTTCCTTGCCGGGGTTTATCAACATGCAATCCCATTCGGCTTCGAAATAGACTTTGTACAAGATTTTCTTGTCTTCTCTACTTTTTTATCTTCCGGAGTTCTCGCAGCCTATTTTTTAAGCGAAAGATTATATGAAATATGTAAAACTAACTCCATGCACCTACTCCATGCATGCAACGTCGACAAACCGTACTCGTAAGCATTCATATTATCTGGCTTTGATTCAATCTTCTCCAAATTATTCATATCGTTTGGTTTAGCCCCACACCCCGTACACACAGCTCCAGAACTTGTGTCAGTTAGAACTTGTGTAACTTTTCCATCCACCATAGTTAAGAACAGCTCGTGACTTATTTCAATTAGCTGGTCCCCCATGTGTATCTCAGAAATTTTCAAATTATTAATTTGACCCCGAATATCACCGACCACCGAACGGGTTTTCTCGGGCGTTTCTTTTGCAAATTCCATCAGAATTGGTCGGCAATATCGAATAGAAGAGCAAGCCGGATTTTGCCAAAGAACCTCTTTTGTTTCTGTATCAATCAGCTTTATTGGTACCAAAGACGCTATAAATAAGTTTGCATCTGAGACCAAGTTACTTTCATCTGTTAAAATTTGTTTAAATTCACTTTGTCCCGATGAACCATCACATCCCCATTTGGTAAACAATTTAAGATTTCTTCTTGTTGGGTTGTAAATATTTTCAATTTTTAAGATACGGGCAGTAGTGTGATCCAGCAAATCTTCTAGATTTACTTTAGCGCCTGTATGGGTTATTTCAATGCTGGAGGGTGGAGGCTAACACAGTTTTTTTGCGTTTGTTAATATATTATATGACGGCAATATATCAAAGTTTTTGTTAATCAGACGTGTTCGAAGTAATCCGTATTGTGATTTCGAAAGATCTAAATCAGCAAAAAGACTTAAAGCTTCACCCGCCGTAAAATATGTAGCATTGCGAGTTTCATGCAAACAATTTTTTCTTTATGATCTTTTTTTCATCTCTATCACAATTCCGCATCTTTGCAACAACAAAAGCTTCTTCCAATTCTCCTTCAGACCGCAATCCTTGGACGTATGCGTTATGTATATTCTCGAATTCTTGAATTAACTCCATATTCTTCCTTTTTTTCGATTTCTCTGACAGATCTTCATAAGACTTTGATGGACGTCCACGTTTTCCAGATGTTGTAGGTTTGATATCCATTGGTATTTCGTCGAACTGTACCTTAAATTCACCGTCTAACCACGTTGTATTTTTATTAAAGAAACGTTCTTTAGTTCGGTTAGATGTGGTTCAGCGATTGTTAAAAGCTGATATAAGCGATTTTTGAATACTTTTCACAACTAATTCACTTTTTGAAGACGACAAATGATGGTGTTCTTCTAAGTATTTTTGAATATCTTCCTTTTTTGTCCCATGGTCAATGAAAAATTTGCATAAAACTCATCGAGGCACAACGAATTCACTCATTTTGTTGTATAGGTACTTCGCAAATATTGTTTTTACCGAGGTTGGTGAAGACTATCAAGTACAATAAAGTACTGGTAAATAACAATTAAATCAATAACTTTTATACTTCAATTCCGTGAGAAAAATATTATTATCTGCGGGTAGTCACATATTTATCGCGTTCTTATATGATATGATATGATTTCCAATAACAGTATTTCCACCTTACCTAAACTTTAATTTAGGTAGTAATCTATCTTTATGTATAAAACACAAAAAATGTTTCTACCTACCCAAGGCAGCTCTACCAGGTAGTAGCAGTTCGGCAATAGCAACAAAGCCAAAAAAAATCACATGTATTTTGTTGGTAGAAAATTCACCATTGTCAAAAATCACGAGAGCTTCTCTCTAAAAACAACCACTTTATGTATGTATGTAATTCATGCTCTCAAAAAACAACCACTTTAGGTATGTATGTAGTTCAATGCGGTAGTTTGTAAACAAAATTTTGACAACTTGCTGGGATGTAAACAATAGTCACCTGTTCTAGTGATATTACCTGGTAAAGCTGCCTTGTACCTCCCTACCTACCTACATATCTACCTGCCTACCTATGTCCGCTATAGACGCTAGTAGACAATATTATTTAACAATAAAATGTCAGAAATAATCTATTTTTCGAAAAATCTCCTGAATCAAATCTTAAAAATTTTTTTTTAAATATTTTGCATTCGTCCCATTTAAAAGGGGGCAGATTCGGGCAAATTTTATTTTTTTTGCCTTGACTTTTATATGAGCTGCTCTATGTGATGGTATCAAAATTACGACATCGGCAGTCATCGCTAACTGTCAAAAGTCTATTTAAAGTTTCTAATAAGGTTAGGATATTAGATACTGCAAAAACAATCGTGTACCTCTCCAGTTTTTACATAAATATCTACTTAAATGCTTTTTAAATAAGGTACTTAATAACCATTCTAACCATATATCACACTTACATTTTTGCATTGAAAATAATAAAAATATGATCATGTGAACTGGTGCAATTCTGTTCTACATATTCGACATTATTTTGAGCGTCAACTTGCAAGTCAAGTTTTATTAAGCCCGAAGCGACCAAAGACACCACAGTCGGCTGGGAAGATTTTAGCCTTTGTATTTTGGGATGCGCATGGAATAATTTTCATCGACCATACTGAGAAGGGAAAAATCATCAATAGCTAATATTATACAAGGTCATTGGTTCGTTTGAAGGCAGAAGTCGCAAAGAAATGGCCCCAAATGAGCAAAAAAAAAGTGCTATCTCATCAAAATAATGCACAATTCAATGGTTACGATGGCAAAATTGCATGAATTGAAGTTCGAATTGCTTCTTCATCCCCCGTGTTCTCCAGATTTGGCACCTAGCGCTTGAAAGAGACTATATTGATAAATAAGGTCGAATTTTGCAAAAAAAAATATGTTTTAAATGGCTAGACCAAAAACTTTTCAGCATACGTGTTATATATCTTAAGATCCAATATGCATTTTCAAGTTTTTTCTTAGTAAATAATATTTAATAGTTATAACATTCTAGTTACCTAATAGTCAATAAATTAATCTAGATGACTCTAAAATCTAGTAATAAAAATGCCAAACAAATATTTACTAATATTTATTTAAATATAAATAAATAAAATAAAATTATTTTCTCTCAGTACCCATCGGTTTGTCAACAGTGTGTGTACTGAAAAGTATATTTATAAAAATCTCCACTATATTGTCAAGTCACATAGATATTTTACACCGGATAAAATATCAAACGTAATACGGGATACGTGATAATTTTCGGTGAATCTGCACTCAGCGAAGCCTGTTCTAGAATGTTTTCAAAAATCAGTACTTTTTGAGATAGCGTGGGAGTACGGCGATTTTTTGCCATTTTTTAAAAATAATACAAAGGAAAGTGTGCGGAAGTATTACATCATATATGTGTTTTCACACGCTTTCGTTTGACACCCTACTCGATGACCTGGTAATTTTTTTTTCTCACTTCCGATTTCACCCCCCAAAACTAACCTCTTAAGGGAAGAATTTTTTGGTTAGATTTATTATTTATACTTTTAAGAATATTACAAGCTTTAAAAAATGGAATCGCAGATTGAAGGTAATATAAAAAAATATAGACTTTTAAGACGCAGAACTTTTGGTCTCTTGCGTTTTTTTCGAGACTACTTTTTTCAAACTCGTGGACAAAATATCTCGACATCTACTGATATATTATCTTGAAATTGACATGTGGTTTTTTTTCGATTGGATGCACCATTCATTTTTTAGTTAATTTTTAAAGCTCAAAATTTTTGTGAAAAATCCGAGTGTATTTTCGAACGGCTGTCAGTTCTACAAAAAAAAAAATTAACATTTTGTTCCATATGTGGCCACTTAGCTATGTCATTTCTTAACAATAAAAAATGATTTGTTTAGTTTATAGACGATTCCTGAAAAAAAAATCCAAAGTTTGCCAGGATTTTCAAAAGTGAGTTCTACAAGATGGTTCATATCTGCGCCGTTTTGTATTTTTTTAATATATTCTTTTTTAATTTGTTATAAAAACTCTAATGTATTTGTGAAAAATAAAAATTATATTACATACACAATAGTTGCGTCAAAAAAAATGTTTATTTTATGCCTATTTTTTCGGGCGCCAAGGTGGCGTAACCAATTAAGTAAAAATTTAACTTTCAGAACTACACGGCTCTGATTAGACCATCAATTTCTATATTTATTATAAATTTCAACTTTATATGTGAAATAGTTTCTGAGAAAATTAGATGTGACAGACAGACAGACTGACAGATGGAGACCGAAGTGATCCCATAAATGCTCCGTACGGAACATTAATAATTTTGCTTCTTCTTTTTAGTGTTCCGTACGGAAGACTTATAAGATCACTTCGGTGTCTGTTCGTCTGTCTGTCTGTGAGACCCCGATTTTCTCCGAAACTATTTGACATAGAAAGTTGAAATTTGGCACTAATATAGGAATTGATCGCCTCATCAGAGCCGTGTAGTTTTAAAAGTTACATTTTGACTTAAGGAGTTAGTTTTGGGGGGTAAAATCGGCAGTTACTATCGAGTGGGATATCAAATGAAAGCCTGTAAAAATACGAGTTCAAAAATATATATAATATAATATTTGCCCACACTTTTCTTTGTTTTACACAGGCCAACAAAAAAATATTTGTAAAAACTTTTTAAGCCAATAGATCTAAGTGTTATGTATTTTTGGGTGCTGAAACCGTATCTGGTTTCAGTTTTTTTGTATCACCCATAGTTTTCTCACAATATGACATCGATTAAATTTCAAAATAGGGAAAATTTGATACATAAAAAATAAAAACTTAAACCGTACTTTCATTTGACTAGGCTACAATTTTTACTCACGATAACATATTTCACTTCAATGCGAATATTTTAGGTGCTTATTTTTTTGTATTTCGTTTCCCTTTTCTCTGTGAAGTTTCTTGCATGGTATAACTTTTTCTCCGATATGATGCATTTTGTTGTTCTCTATGAAGTAACCAACAATAATTACCCATCATGTTGGTATTCCACTGTCCTTGGTACCGTTTCTCCATCTCCTTTATGTCCTGATGGAACAGTTCCCCTCTGCTCTTCACTCAAATCGCCTTAGTCTTTAGGAAAAAAGTCAAGATGGTTGTGCAAGAAGTGGACTTTAAGGCTCATCAGACAACCCAGATTTTTGAACTTGCCTATCATATTAGCTACGATAAGTTCATAGTTTAGGGTCTTTCACATTGCCCGAAATCTTAGTCACAACTTCTTTAAATAATATCCAAGCCTCCTTTTCCTTTGTAATCATCCTTCCTTCAAAGTTGGAATCGAATATCATTTTACGAATATCAGGCCCAACGAAAACCCCTTCTTTCAGTTTGGCTTCGGATAAATAAGAAACACAAGTATTTAAAACAATCACCATCTTTAGGCAAGGCTTTCACAAATTGTTTCATTATGCCTAACTTGATGTGTAGTGGTGGTAGAAGAATCTTTTTTGGGTCTACTAAAGTTTTATGCAAAATGTTCTTCTCGCCAGGTGTTAAAGTTTTTCTTACGGGTCATTGTTTTTTGGACCAATGTTGATCCCTTACTCTCCTGTCCCACTCACATATAAAACATGGAGACTTTGTAAATCCCTTTTATTGACCAAGGATCATGGAGACAACTTTTTAAATCTCCACATACACGTACCATCCAATCGTAAGCTGGATAGTTAATTTTCTGTAAAATCATGTTAAGATTTTCGTAAGTTTTCTTCATATAGACTGAATGAGCAACAGAACACCTTTTAAACTAGTTTTTGGACGAGCCTATAAAAAGCCTCCAATCTTCCTTCTTGTACTCAATGCCAAATTCGTTCATTAGACTACCAATATCATGGCAGTAAACCAAATCCTCTTCCTGCTTGAAAAACTAAGCAAACTGTTGATACCTCGTTCTATAATGGTAAATAGATATTCCAGATTCCAATAAATGTTTTTTTTTTTCAGCCTAGAACAAAGCAACTGTGGTTTTAAATTTTCTAGAGAACATTGAAATTCATCATCATCCGATCGACTTTTATTAAATTCGAGGGTGGACTGTAAACCGTCACCAATAGACTGAGGTGGCTCAGGGACAGGAAGTCTCGATCCATGTCCTACCGGCCGATGAGCTGTAGCAAATAGACAATTACTTTCTTATTTTTGGAGTTATATCCAGAAACATCAACGCTACAAAAATAACAATCGTTTGAATGATTTTCTTACTCTCTCCATATCATGGGTACTGCAAAACTAAAAGCTTTCTTTTCTTTCTTATACCATTTCCTAAGATCCTCGACACAAACATAACACACTTTGTGAGGAGTCCAACATTTTTCTTGATTACCAATTTCTACACTAAAATATGCAAAGTATACTTTTTTTACAAAGTCAGTAATGTTTATTTGATGTTTTTTAACTACATACTCACCACATATATAACAAAAAGAGTTTTTACAACCACGATTAGCCATACTTTGAGTGTGAATTAAGGCGCTTGGGTTAAACACTGCAATACGAGTTTATATTAACTGGAAGAAAACAAACAGCGTGACATTTGTCGGAATTCCCAACCTAATAACATTTGATTTTACTGCCAACCTTATAAAATCGTGATTTTATTGCCAACTTAATAACATTCATTTTGAATATTAAAATGTGAAAAATTGCATGATGACTTTTTTATTATTATTTTCGGACTCAGCACACTCAGCCTGTATTATTTTTAAAAAATTGCGAAAAATCGCCGTTCTTCCCCCCTGGAATATTCTCTACAAGATGTAGATTGAACGAAAATTATCACGAGTTAATAATTTATCTGGTATATAAAAAAAAAAATTGAAGATCATCAATTTTTAGTAAAGGTCGGAAAAAAACTTTGTTGAAAACTCATTTGGGATCTGTTTTTTGAAGTTATTGATCATTTTATACCTCCGTAACAAGAGTTTTTATTTCAAAAACAATTAACGTATGGAAACACAAATTGCGCAGGTCCAACTTGCAATTGGCCGATTATTCTTTTGGTGTATTGAGCCTAGATTGAAAAATGTCAAATTTTGTATAAATATTACACTTAAAATATGAATAGATTTTTTAAGCTTTGAAAAATTTGTTTTCGTACTTAATGGATAGGTATGGTTTTTCTAAGCGTGCAATACAATTACATCATAATACTTTGATTAGAGAAACACGAGCAAAGTTAAAAATCTGTATATTTTCCTCAGTGACAATAACGGGAACTGCGTTTTTGCAGTAACAAGCTTAATCATTCGATTTACTCTACGACATGACTAGAATTGGAGAAACAGAGAAATTCCTGATGCAGCTGTAGGTTATTCTTAAAAGAAGCATATGTGTGCGTTTACTAATAGAGTTATACAGCTGCACCATTATGATTATTTCAATTGTTCTGAGAGAAACGTAAGAACACAAAAGCTGACCAGTTGAGTACAACCGGTGCCAAAACACACACACACACACACACACACATTGCGAATATGCATGTCTAATTACTTACATTGACAATAATCCCGATAACAGAGCAGCATTTTGATACTTGAGTAGCTCGTATCATCACAATTAAAATTGAAACAATTGAAATTGGAAGTAATATGCGAGGTAAATGTGACAATGGAAAGATGCTTTTTATAATAATAGTCTAGGTCGTAGAAGTTTCAATGGTGCCAATTTTAAACATATTCTAAATTAAATCGGAGGAAATGAACTGCTAGAGCGTAAAAAATGTTGCTCCGCCGTCTTAATTGTCATAAGTATAATGGCCTTTCCTTGTGTTTCTCTCAAATTAATATAAATTGCCATTATGCCTTAATCGTAAATGACTCTTATGAAAATCACAAAGTTCATTACGATCAATTTATTATTAATATTAAGTTTCATACTGTTGACACCTTTAACTTCTTGATAAAACTTTATTCTGCAGGGGATTTTAAAAAAGAATAAAAAGTTGGCTCGACACTTTAGGAAAGTAACATGATAAAGCGATTTAAAAGGCTTGTTAAAAGTTACTCCGCACAAACTTTTAATAAATTAAATTTATTAGGGATTGTTATAAGATATTTTTTAAAAGTTTCATAATAAATTATTGTTCACGCGTTTTGCGTCATTAAAATCATTTAAATTGCGTTGAACACGATTAGTAAGTAAATCCTTATTTAAAGAGGATAAAAACAAAATAGCTAAACTTTGTGCATTTCATTGTGTATATAATCATAGTAAAACTTTGCTAATTACCAGGGTGGATTGATAAGTCTATAAATTTCTACGAAATGGCGGGAAATTTTGTTAAACGGCACAACTGTTACTAAGCGTGATTCTCGTTACAGTTGTATCAGATGCAAAGCGCAGTTGTTTGTTGGCAGCTATCGTCAGTCATCGTCGCAGAAATGGATAAAGTCGAGTATCGTACAGTGATAAAACATTTTTATTTAAATGGACTACAGCCCAGATAGAAACTGAAGTTTATGAGGACTCTGCACCAGTATTCAAGATGAGAGATTACTAGATAATTGAGCTTTCTTTTAAAACTGGTAGATAATGTGTCGTAATAACAGATCGACATATTAAACTAAGGTGAATGTGCACCGAAAGAAGCAAAAACAATTTTAGCGATGACAATCATTTTTTGAGACTCATTGTGTATAATCGTGATATTTGGCAAAAGGTAAACAGTGACTGGTTCTTATCAAGCAACGTAATTTGGCCGTTTGCATAGTGAGTTGAAGCAGAAACGACCAAGATTAGTGCGAAGAAAGTGCCCCTTCACCAGGAAAATGAACTTAGTCAGACATCGGCCTCAGCAGTAACAAAAATGCACGATCTGGTCTTCAAAATAGTTCCTCACCCACCATATTCCCCAAATTTGCCCCCCCGTGAATTTTTCTGTTTCCTAACCTCTACAACAAGGAGAAGACATTTTCGTCGGATGAAGAGGTTACCACTGCTGTAAACGAGTACTATGCACAGTTCGAAACAATTTTCTTTTCTAACTGAATAAAAAATTGAAATTTCGCTGAACCAAATGTACTGGGCTCAATAGATTACATGTATAGAACTAATTTTCTATTAAAATTTTTATATAATCGATATATATATATATATATATATATATATATATATATATATATATATATATATATATATATATATATATATATATATATATTAATTAATAGATTTTTTGTCTTTTTCTATTTTAAATTTGAAATGGCTATAATTCCAAAACCGTTCAATTTAGTCATATGGTATGTTAGAGAAATAATACCTAAAATTTTTAGTAGGACTCAAAAATAAAATAACATATAGGGCTTTCCGTTTAAAAAAAAAGACAAAATGGCGTAATTTCTTCGAACTGACAGTTCAAAACATTTTATTGTCAACATCAGCTTGTGCGCCGTATAACACCCTATAACTTTTATTTAAAAAATTTTTTGATGCACTGGTTAATAAATGCTGTGGAATCATTATTCCATACATATGTGTTACCCTGTATATATATATATATATATATATATATATATATATATATATATATATATATATATAGATATATATACACTCCTGGACAAAATTAATGCAACAATATATTAAATCATACAAATCTCTATCATGAATTAATTTTAATAATTTTTTATGAACATTGGTTACACTAAAAGTTAGAAAAAACTTATTCAGATACTTTAAAAGTGAATTAGCTACCAAATTTCTCTATAAGATTCGAATTAAAATTATTCTTAAGACCTAATAACAAAATCATTGAAATTATGTAATAATGAAAAAAATAAACTGGGACACTAGTAGCAAAATTAATAGTGTAACTGGGACACTAGTAGCATGTGTTGCCTCCTCTACTTCGGATGACAGCGTTTATGCGCCTAGGCATGCTTCTAATTAAATTTTGGATAAAATCTAGAGGAATTTGCTCCCATTCTGTGATAACTGCATTTTCAAGTTCCCTCAGGTTTCTAGGTGCAGGTATATGACGTTTCACATTTTTCTTAAGCTGATGCCATACATGTTCTATCGGATTCAGATTCGGGATTTTGGTGGCCATTGCATAATCGGTATATCAACTTAATTAAGATAATCGAGTACCTCCCTAGCCACGTGAGGTCGAGCGTTATCTTGCATAAACAGGAAATTGTGCCCCACAAAATGACCGAAAGGCATCACATGTTCTATTACAATATTTTCAAGATAGTAGTCAGCATTCATGGATCTCGTACGGACAGGAACTAACTCTGTGCGAGCATCAAAGCAGATGCCACCCCAGAACATAACAGAGCCACCGCCGAATGGAATCCTTGCAGATATATTGCAAGGAGCAAACCTCTCTCCTAGTCTTCGCCATACTCGCTTACGACCATCTGGATGTTTTAGACTAACCCTAGTTTCATCTGTGAAGAAAACTTGTTTCCAATCATCCACAGACCAGTTTTCGTGATTTTGAGCAAAACGTAACCTGGCAACTCTATTCTCTCTAGTAAGCAAGGGCGCAGTGGCTGGTCTCCTACTGTTTAATCCAGCTTCATTTAACCGTCTTCTAACTGTTTTAGAAGAAATTGCGACATTGCGAACAGCTTCGAGTTCGTTTCTTAATATAGAACTAGTGACAGTCCTGTTTCTTAAAGCATATTGTCTTAGAAAACATTCATCTAGGTCGCTAATGCATCGTTTTCGCCCTTGCCCTAGCCTTCTAGAATAAGTTCCTACTTCATTCAAGTGTAAAATCAAAATTAAAAGACGATTTAGACAAGGCGACTCGATATCCCCAAGTTATTCACTTTGACTCTAGAAGACATGTTCAAATCGCTAAAGTGGGAAAATAAGGGAATACTAATGGACGATGAGCGATTAAATCACTCAAGGTTAGCAGATGATGTCACTCTGATCGCCAAGATAGAAGAAGAATTACAAGAAATGCTGATGGAATTAAATAACCAATCTCGAGGTCTAAAAATAAACTTCATCAAAACCAAACGAAAGTGAAGATAACAGCCAGGAATTATTAATAGAAGGTGAAAGAATAGGAAAAGTACAAGCATTCATACATTCAGGGCAAAAAATCGAAATATCGAAAAAATAATTTAATGACTTAAGGATAGAAGAATCTCCTTAGCTTGGTCTGCGTTCGCAAGGTTACAATCTACATTTAAATTGGACATCCGAAATACAATAAGAGACAGAGAGTTCGATCAATATGTACTGCCGGTATTAACATATGGTACTGAAACGTGGGCTTTAAATAAAAGTATAATAAATAAACTCCATCTAACTCAAAGAGCAATCGAGAGGAGAATGCTAAACATTAGACTCCAAGATCATATTCCTAACATCGAGATACGAAGAAGATAGAAAGTAACAGATGTAATACAACGAATATGTAGGTGGAATTGGGCGGAGCATGTCGCAAAGATGAATGATAACAGATGGAGACGCCGTACGGTTGAATGGAGACCTAGAGAACATAAAAGATGCAGAGTTACACCAAAGATAAGATGGTTGGGCGACATAAAAAAATTAGCCGGACACGATTGGATGCAAACAGCAAACAACAAAGTTCATTGGAGAAAACTTGGGGGGCTTACATCCGACTATGGATGGAATAGGCTAATGATGATGATCATGATGATAATTATATAATATATAAAATATATATATATATATATATATATATATATATATATATATATATATATATATATATATATATATATATGTATATATATATATATATATATATATATATATATATTATATATATATATATATACATATATAGCCATTTATGAAAATTCCTTCGTGTTTATGGAGTTAACTCGTTAGTTCAGCTAAGTCTAATGTGGGTAAATGTATTAATAATAAAATAGAAAAGAAACTAATTTAGTGTTCTTTATTTGCAAAATGGTTTCATAATAATATGAAATGAAAAAATATATATACAAATTGGACGTGTTTTTTTCATAATTACCTTCATTTGTACAAGTATTCAACGAGTTTCGTGCTAAAAGCTTTAATTTGTTTTTAAACCATCTTTAAATTGATTTTTCGTCCCTTTTTAATTCAATTAGGACCGTTTTTAACTGAGTTTCGCTAACTAACCCGGTGTAAATTCTCTAACACAATCAGGTAAGGATCTGAATTAGTAACGAGCTGAGTTGGTTTTTTAGCTAATAAAAAAGAGAAAATAGAAATAAAATATTATATTATGGAATTTTGACCTGTATACTAATATATAAATCTAAAGGTTCATTATTTGTGTGTTCGTTGTTTTGATAGCTTATCATACCTCAAAGTTGGAGAAATCTGAATGAAATTTGCAACCCACCCCCAATATGTTCTGCCTGTCATAACAAGCGACTAAAAGAACAACACAGACAGTAGATGCCCTGACCTCACCAAGCATCGCCCGGTTTAGACTGAGTGAAGCTGTTTAACGTTTCATGGCTGTACTGATATCTCTAGATTTCTCTATGGGAAAAGAACATAATCCCAGGATTCAAAAATTTCGGGCCTAAAGTTCCGATCTGTAGATGGGGGCCGATTCAGGGGCATCAACATGTAGAGATCGTACTTTTAAAGTAGATCTTTGTAGTATACGATGTTAAATTCAAACATAAATTCAATACATCAACAGCTGTAATTAAATAAGCCTCATATTCTCGCTTTCTGCGAAACCAAGGTCAGTCATTAAGTAGCACAGTCAACTTTCTCTATCCTAGTTACGACTTCTATTCCCGGTTAAATCGTAACTTTCGAATCTATCTTTTTGTCATCTACTGCCTCTATTAACTTCCAAGTGATACTAACTTTAGAACAGTTTATGCTTCTCTTACAGAGACCATTTGTAATTTACAGGTAAATTATCCAAGTGCAAAAATTACCACCGTGAGCGACTGTAATGTACGCAACATCAGCTGGCTTAAATATTCAAATGCGACCGACAAATAAGGCAATGAAGCTGAATCGTACTCAATCAGTAGTGGCTTTACTCAGCTAATCGAAGAACCGATATGAATTCCTGATCATGATGGAGATTTCGCGTCTTTTTGACCGGTTTTCAACCACTAATTCAAAGATTGACACTGACACCGTAAATCCTTCGTTAGATTCTTCCGTCCATAAACTGCCTTCGACATTGAGTATTCTATCGATTAATAACAGAAAAGTTTCTAAATTCAAGATTTGGCACTACAAATCTGCTATATGAAAGAATTCATGAACCATTTTCTAAGTTTCCCTTGGTTAGACGTTTGTGTTAGATCCGACGACCCATCTGACTGCACTAGGGGGATGTCTTTTTGGCTGGTATAGAAGCCTATATCCTTTTTTCGAAGAAATGTCCCTCCAAAGTAAAGCCTTGTTTCGATTGAAAATGCAAAGGAACTTTTTCTATAGATCTTACTTACCGGCAATGGCGTAAATATCCTAACGTTATAAATAGTAACATCTTCGTTCTTACCCGGAACAGATGCAAGATCCTTGATCGATCACTAACGCCATTAGTCGAAATTTTACTAGTTCCACTAAACCACTACTTACACAGCCAGATAATACTGTCACAGCAACACCTGTTGAGAAAGCCAACTTGTTAGCTTAACTCTTTGCACCAAAAACTTCTGGCGCTGATGACATAGTACTCGAAAAATGCCCAAAACAACTAACACCAGTTTTCTGTAGACTTTTCAACTTATATATGGCTTTTGTAAGTGAAGTTCAACAGGAAATCTTCTAACTTAGGTCACACATATTTGGAATAATGACATTGAACATTCTGGAGAACTTCGAGAGATTTTACTTGATATGTCCAAGGCAAATGGCATGACGAATTGTTGGCTAAGCTAAGCTCTAATGGTGTGTCTGAAAGACTTTGTTTATGGTTCTCGTGTTTTCCCAAAGAGCGTGGTTTACGAGTGGCAGTTAACGGATTTCTTTCTAATACCTTTATTATCAACGCCGGTATACCCGAAAGCTCCATACTGTCTTCTATTCTTTTTCTACTTTAGATTCACGATCTGACGGCAAGGACAGTTTTGCAGATGGCTCTCCGCTTATTTTCTCGTTTACTTTGAACATCCAAACATCGTGTATTCATCCAAATATCTACAGATAGTACGGAGTCGTTCAACTTAACAAAGAGCTGGGAGAAATTCTAACTTGCTAATATAACACATTCGTGTGAGTTTCAACTTGTCACCTAAACCTAATTCCTTAAAATGACTTATTAAGGACTGAATTTACTTCCAAGTACAATTTACGCATCGTTCCTGTACCACTTTAGAGATTTCTCTGCAGCACTTTGTGTGTACTTTACCCATAAAAAAGTAACATTCTGTAATTTTGGCAATATAAAAATAAATTCTTTGTCTTCACTTTGTCTTGTACTTTTTTAAAGTACCCACAAATATATATATATATATATATATATATATATATATATATATATATATATATTATATATATATATATATATATATATATATATATATATATATATATATATATTTGTGGGTACTTTAAAAAGTACAAGACAAAGTGAAGACAAAGAATTTATTTTTATATTGCCAAAATTACAGAATGTTACTTTTTTATGGGTAAAGTACACACAAAGTGCTGCAGAGAAATCTCTAAAGTGGTACAGGAACGATGCGTAAATTGTACTTGGAAGTAAATTCAGTCCTTAATAAGTCATTTTAAGGAATTAGGTTTAGGTGACAAGTTGAAACTCACACGAATGTGTTATATTAGCAAGTTAGAATTTCTCCCAGCTCTTTGTTAAGTTGAACGACTCCGTACTATCTGTAGATATTTGGATGAATACACGATGTTTGGATGTTCAAAGTAAACGAGAAAATAAGCGGAGAGCCATCTGCAAAACTGTCCTTGCCGTCAGATCGTGAATCTAAAGTAGAAAAAGAATAGAAGACAGTATGGAGCTTTCGGGTATACCGGCGTTGATAATAAAGGTATTAGAAAGAAATCCGTTAACTGCCACTCGTAAACCACGCTCTTTGGGAAAACACGAGAACCATAAACAAAGTCTTTCAGACACACCATTAGAGCTTAGCTTAGCCAACAATTCGTCATGCCATTTGCCTTGGACATATCAAGTAAAATCTCTCGAAGTTCTCCAGAATGTTCAATGTCATTATTCCAAATATGTGTGACCTAAGTTAAAAGATTTCCCGTTGAACTTCACTTACAAAAGCCATATATAAGTTGACAAGTCTACAGAAAACTGGTGTTAGTTGTTTTGGGCATTTTTCGAGTACTATGTCATCAGCGCCAGAAGTTTTTGGTGCAAAGAGTTAAGCTAACAAGTTGGCTTTCTCAACAGGTGTTGCTGTGACAGTATTATCTGGCTGTGTAAGTAGTGGTTTAGTGGAACTAGTAAAATTTCGACTAATGGCGTTAGTGATCGATCAAGGATCTTGCATCTGTTCCGGGTAAGAACGAAGATGTTACTATTTATAACGTTAGGATATTTACGCCATTGCCGGTAAGTAAGATCTATAGAAAAAGTTCCTTTGCATTTTCAATCGAAACAAGGCTTTACTTTGGAGGGACATTTCTTCGAAAAAAGGATATAGGCTTCTATACCAGCCAAAAAGACATCCCCCTAGTGCAGTCAGATGGGTCGTCGGATCTAACACAAACGTCTAACCAAGGGAAACTTAGAAAATGGTTCATGAATTCTTTCATATAGCAGATTTGTAGTGCCAAATCTTGAATTTAGAAACTTTTCTGTTATTAATCGATAGAATACTCAATGTCGAAGGCAGTTTATGGACGGAAGAATCTAACGAAGGATTTACGGTGTCAGTGTCAATCTTTGAATTAGTGGTTGAAAACCGGTCAAAAAGACGCGAAATCTCCATCATGATCAGGAATTCATATCGGTTCTTCGATTAGCTGAGTAAAGCCACAACTGATTGAGTACGATTCAGCTTCATTGCCTTATTTGTCGGTCGCATTTGAATATTTAAGCCAGCTGATGTTGCGTACATTACAGTCGCCCACGGTGGTAATTTTTGCACTTGGATAATTTACCTGTAAATTACAAATGGTCTCTGTAAGAGAAGCATAAACTGTTCTAAAGTTAGTATCACTTGGAAGTTAATAGAGGCAGTAGATGACAAAAAGATAGATTCGAAAGTTACGATTTAACCGGGAATAGAAGTCGTAACTAGGATAGAGAAAGTTGACTGTGCTACTTAATGACTGACCTTGGTTTCGCAGAAAGCGAGAATATGAGGCTTATTTAATTACAGCTGTTGATGTATTGAATTTATGTTTGAATTTAACATCGTATACTACAAAGATCTACTTTAAAAGTACGATCTCTACATGTTGATGCCCCTGAATCGGCCCCCATCTACAGATCGGAACTTTAGGCCCGAAATTTTTGAATCCTGGGATTATGTTCTTTTCCCATAGAGAAATCTAGAGATATCAGTACAGCCATGAAACGTTAAACAGCTTCACTCAGTCTAAACCGGGCGATGCTTGGTGAGGTCAGGGCATCTACTGTCTGTGTTGTTCTTTTAGTCGCTTGTTATGACAGGCAGAACATATTGGGGGTGGGTTGCAAATTTCATTCAGATTTCTCCAACTTTGAGGTATGATAAGCTATCAAAACAACGAACACACAAATAATGAACCTTTAGATTTATATATTAGTATACAGGTCAAAATTCCATAATATAATATTTTATTTCTATTTTCTCTTTTTTATTAGCTAAAAAACCAACTCAGCTCGTTACTAATTCAGATCCTTACCTGATTGTGTTAGAGAATTTACACCGGTTAGTTAGCGAAACTCAGTTAAAAACGGTCCTAATTGAATTAAAAAGGGACGAAAATCAATTTAAAGATGGTTTAAAAACAAATTAAAGCTTTTAGCACGAAACTCGTTGAATACTTGTACAAATGAAGGTAATTATGAAAAAAACACGTCCAATTTGTATATATATTTTTTCATTTCATATTATTATGAAACCATTTTGCAAATAAAGAACACTAAATTAGTTTCTTTTCTATTTTATTATTAATACATTTACCCACATTAGACTTAGCTGAACTAACGAGTTAACTCCATAAACACGAAGGAATTTTCATAAATGGCTATATATGTATATATATATATATATATATATATATATATATATATATATATATATACATACATACATATATATATAATATATATATATATATATATATATATATATATATATATATATATATATATATATGTATATATATATATATATATATATATATATATATATATATATATGTATATATATATACATATATATATATATATATATATATATATATATATATATATATAACACGCAGGCTGAAAAGTTTTTGGCCTGACATATAGATGTCGCCCTTTTCAAAAAATCCATATGATTTTTGAGAAGTACCTAACTTCAAACGATACGTGTCAAAATTTTATGAAATTAGTTTACAGTGATTTTAGAGACACTACTTTTGATATTTTCAAAACAATGGAAAAAATCGAATTTCGTGTGTTGATTAAACACTGTTTTTTGATGGAAAGAAATACCGTTCAACCAAAGCAATGGCTTGATAAGTGTTACGGGAACTTTGCCCCTAAAAGATTACTCATTATTTACTGCTGAGTGCTGAATTTAAATGCGGTCGTAGGGACACAAATGATGCTGAACGCTCTGGATGCCCAAATGTGGTGATTACACTGAAACACATCAAAAAAATCCATAAAATTGTTTTTCAATGACCGTAAAGTGAAATTGCGTGATATAGCTGACACCCTAAAGATATCAAAAGAACGTGTTGGTCATATTTTGCATGAGGATTTGGGCATGAGGAAGCTCTCTTCGAAATGGTTACCGTATTTGTTCACAGTGGACCAAAAACAACAACGTGTTGATGTTTCTGAGCGCTGTTTGGACCTGTTTAAGGTTTTTTTCGTGCGATATGTGACAGTGGATGAAACATAGATCCACCACTACACACCGGAATCAAATCAGCTGTCAGCTGAATGGACAGCAGTCGGTAAAAACCGTCCGAAGCGACCAAAGACACAACAGTCTGCTGGGAAGGTTTTGGCATCTGTATTTTGGGATACGCATGGAATAGTTTTCATAGGCTATGCTGAGAAGGGAAAAACCACCAATAGCGCATACTATATAAAGTTATTGATGCGTTTGAAGGCACAAATCGCAAAGAAACGGGCCCAAACGAACAAGAAAAAAGTGCTCTTTCATCAAGACGGTGTCACACGTCGATGCATAAATTAAATTTCGAATTGCCTCCTTATCCACCGTATCGTCCAGAGTTAGCCCCTAGCGACTATTCGCAGACCTCAAAAAAATGCTCGCAGGAAAGAGATTTGGCTCCAATGAAGAAGTTATCGCCGAAACTGAGGCCTATTTTGAAGGCAAGACAAGTCCTCCTTCAAGGAAGGTATGAAAATGTTAGAAAAGCGTTGGACTGATTGTATTACTCTTGAAGAAGACTATATTGATGAATAAAGTGGAATTTTGCAAAAAAAAATTGTTTTTAAGTAGCTAGACCAAAAAACTTTTCAGCCTTCCGAAATTTTTCCATTTCTTCACACTGTAATATTCCATATCATAGTAAATCTAAAACGAAAACTGATATTGATTTCAAATTTTATACACACCATGGTGTCAGGAAGGAACCTATGGTTTTTGAATGTTATTACTTTAAAGAAAGGAAGTAAAATCGGTAGAAGTCAATAAATTTTGTATAGTTTCAATAACATTATGAAAATTTCTTTTGGTTTATATATGACATAATGAACTATGAGCAATATCGTTTATGGTATAAAGTAGGAGGACAAAAAAATGGGTTGGGTCGGAGACGGGTATAGATCCTTTTCAGGATTGCATAGAATCGAACAATATGATAATTATTCTTTTTTATTACTTTCAGTCTCAACAGAAATCGTTTGTAAGAGGATATGATTATGGTGTGGATTACTTCAAAAATATATACTGTATATTCAATGTTTCCGCAAGGGAAGTAATGAATAAATAACTCCATCTGTTTCTTTAAATAATAGCGTCTAATCTAATGCGTGGAAAGATATTGTAGTCATTCCTTTTATTTCGTATTGTTGGTGTTACTAGAATCGAAATATGTAGACCTATCAGAAATAGTACTAATTTTTAAATGTAAATGTACATACAAAGTTGTGTACCAGTAAACAACGGAATTGATGGCAATAAGTAAATCGACATAACTTTTGTAAGAAATAAAGTAACGTGTTTTCCACCTCCTTCACTGCGTTAGATGGAAAATTGCAAGTTTTGCATCTATTTGCATTTTTTATGGTGAAATAATAAGAAATCTCTATATACCATATACTGCGTTGTCTGGCTCGAATTTTATTATTAGACTAATTAAATAAAGTTATTTAAACGAACCAAATAAATTTCATCGGTATTGTTTAAACAGAATTTCGCTACACAATTATTTGTAAATGAGAATCGTTGTGCATTTGGAAAATACGGTGCATAAATTCTGTTTTGAATAACGAGCAGAAAGGTCTTTTATTAGATTATAAATCTCTACGGAAATATATGTTCCTAGCTTCTGTTTATATTCATTAGTAATGCAAAATAGTACTAAATGTTAGAGGTACTCTTTATATAGTAATATATTTGAATAATATATTAGATTTAAGAAGGTTTAAAGCCTTAATAAAGCAGTATAAAGTGCTCGTGGTTATGAAAATTTATTAGATTAGATTTTATATTCTAATTCTTTTGGTAGACTGTTATGATCATAAAAGCTCATAGCGCCTGCCAGTGACTCTCCAAACATATTAAAACAAAAGAAAGAGATCAATCAGCTCCCATTCATTGTCATATATCTTTATTTTTCTTTCTGTTCTTTCTAAATATTCCCAATGAACGTTTACATACGTCCTTGTCAGTCGACTGAGGTATTCTTCGGTTCCGGTCTCTGCACCATAAATCAGGTTTCTTCTAATAAACATTTCATAGATATTACAGTTCTGTGTTTTTTTAACCTCGTAACTCCAAAGTATTCTATTTTGATAGTTAATTGTTTACCTTACGTGTGTTATTATTTTACGGATCAAAAATATTTCTTTTCGGAGTTTTGTGAAAAATAAAACATAATTTCTAAAATACTATACTATCTTAAGAGTGGTCTTTTAATAAAATCTTTTTCGCAATTTTGGTTTAAAGATTGTGACCAATTCTTATTATTCAGTCTCAAAATGAATCAGATGGAAAAATTTAAAAATGGACAGAGATTGTATTTGCTATTATTATATTACAGATTTTTTTGTATTGGTTATTATGAATTCCGCTAGTTTTCGATATTTATATACCGATATAATTTTGGATCATTATTCATCTGCTATAATGAAAAAAAATAGGGTGTAAAATTTGAAAAAATTTACCATACGCAGATTTCGTTAATACATTTTAAAGACAGGTAGTTTGAGCCAATACCTATAGAGATATATGCTAGGCATAGCTTGATATAATAACATAGTTTTTGAGTCTTATTAAGAAAATGTGCTATATAAGGTCTATCGTGAAACCACTCTTAACCTAAGTTAACCCATAGACTTGTATGTTCCAAAATATTTATAAAGACAATTAAAGTAGCTATTACCATTTTCTAACATTTATAGACATTTATTTCATATTCTATTATTTTTCAGATTAAACTGTGTGACCAATCTAGAACCGAAATTTACAAAGTTACGTTACGAACATATTGCTTAGATAGAAATAATTTTTTTGTAGAAAATTCCGTATGTTTTTAGCAGTAGATATATATAAATATATATATATATATATATATATATATATATATATATATATATATATATATATATATATATATATATATATATATATGTATATATATATATATATATATATATATATATATATATATATATAAATATATATACTATATATATATATATATATATATATATATATATATATATATATATATATATATATATATATATATATATATATATACAATGTGACAATTTAAGTCCGCATTAAATGGGTTTTTTTTTTTAAATAATCACTTTAGCCCAGATCTGGTTATGGTATCCATTTGTGCTTCAAATAATATCAGAAATAAAGTATAGTAAGTCATTTTTACGCATGACGTCACCTGCAAAAAATGACATTTTCGTAAAAATTTTTGAAAAAAAAAAAAAAAAAAAAAAAAAAAACGTATAATTTGGTGAAATTTTAAAAAAAGTTGTTAAACAAAATGGTTTATTTTGTGATTCTAGATCTGTTTGTCAAATTTCAACGGCCTACTATGATTTTGAACTTTTGGCAGTTTTTTGACATTTCGGCAATTGTTTTTCATCTTGATTTATTGCACCCTTATTTAAATCATTTAATTTGTCAAAAACTAGGCACCTATAATCTATTTAAGAAATAAAGTCGTGTCCATAATTGTTTTATAGAATATTATATATCATGAAATATATTTGATGCGAACTTCGATTAGCTTTTGTTTTTAAATAGAAAAATTTTTCTCGTGTGGTAGTGAACACACTTAAACGTTTGTAATTTAATACAAATCTTACATTTTGACCTTTTTAGTAATACATTTAAATTTTTAACAATGTAATGTTTCTTACTATAAACATCAAATTAACAACTTGCTGCTTTATCCCTATTTGTTTTTTTTTATACTTCAGCTATAACTACTTTTTAGATCAATAATACATTTTAGATTCTAATTAGCAACCGTAATAAAAATATTACACATATTCTAGTTATTAATTTGGCAGTTACGCGTTAATAATACCACCGAAAAATTACATTAAAATGCTTTCGGTGTCATTGTTGACGTAACTGCTAATTTAAAATAAATCCAGCCGTATTTACGTACGTAAAATTTTACACCAAAATAAATTTAAACCATACAAACCGAAATTGATAAACACTCTACAGGATAGAGATTTTAATATTCGGTTGTTATTTTCATTCTGGTACCAAAGAAAATTAGAAGAGGTATCCAAATTTCCGTACAATGTTTTATGGACTGCCACGTTTACTTCTAACGGAGTAAATTCACAGAGTAGTCGATGGTGGGCCCAAGAAAATTCAAACTTCATAATTAAGTGTTGTGACCAAAACTCGTTTAAAACTAACGTTTGATGTGGCATTGTAAATAACTAAATAATAGGGAGATATTTTTTTAGAGGTAATTCAAACTCACAACGATATTTAGATTTTTTAAATAACGAAATTTTAGAAGTTCTGGATAACATGGCTATAGACCTAAGATATGCTCTATGCTATCAATTAGATGGTGCACCAATACACAATACTTTACAAGTACGAAACACTTTAAATTAACTATTTTATGGCAAGGTCATTGGGCGAGATGAGGATAATTGTTGGCCACCTCGATCGCCCGACATCACCCCATTGGATTTCTATTTATGGGGTTATCTCAAACAAACAGTATACAAGTTTACACCATTTAGAGATATCGATCATTTAGAAACTATAATTAGGCAGTGTGTTCAGGAGATACCTCCCGAGTTTGTGAAAAATTCCGTCAAAGAAATTTCTAGAAGAACCATTCGTTGCATTTAACGAAACGGTGGACACATCGAAATGTAGAATATTGCAATATGCATGTATTTGATACAAAGTATTTATTAAATAGGTTAAAATAGCAAATTGTTAATTTAGCGTTTATAAAAAGCAACATCACATTGTTGAAACTTTAAATACATTACTAAAAAGATCAAAATATAAGATTTGTGTTAATTTACAAACGTTCAAGTGTGTTCACTATCAAACTACGTAAGCGAGAAATATTTTTCTATTTAAAACAAAAGTTAATCAAACTTTGCATCCAATATAATTCATCATAATGTATGAATTTTAAAATTCTATAAAAAAATTATGAACACGACTTAATTTTGTTCTTAAATAGATTATAGGTTCCTAATTTTTGACAATTAAATGATTTAAATAAGGTTGCAATAATTCAAGATGAAAAACAATTGCCGAAATGTCAAAAAACTGCCAAAAATTCAAAATCGTAGTAGGCAGTTGAAATTTGATAAAAAGATCTAGAATCACATAATAAACCATTTTGTCTAATAACTTTTTTTAAAATTTGGCCAAATTATACGTTTTTTTCAAAAATTTTTACGAAAGTGTCATTTTTGACAGGTGAAGTCATGCCTAAAAATGACTTACTACACTTTATTTCTGATATTATTTGAAGCACAAATGGATGCCATAACCAGATCTGGGCTAAAGTGATTATTTAAAAAAAATCCCATATGAAGTGGACTTAAATTGTTACACTGTATATATAATTTTTTAGTATTAATATTCATAGACATTAATTGATTTTTAATTACAATTTTACTGTTTAACGTTGTTTCTTTGATGGAAAATTAAATGATTTTATAGTTATAACTACGAAAAGTATAAGGTCACTTTATAGAATTGTGATATTTATGAAATTATTTCGAGTTTAATAACCGAGAATATCTGTAATAAAAATACAGAAATCTGGGACATGGTTAATATCAGTATCAGGTACAAACTAATTTTATACCGTACAGTTTCTACCCTATCGTAGAACTTGTTAGGCAACTTTTATTGGAAATAACAATACGCTTAGAGGTTCATTTGAGTTGGCAGTGGATACTGAGACATCTACTACTTTTATATTCGGTATTACTTCCATAAGTCCTACAGTATCCACAGGTAGAGCTGTAAATACACACAATATGCTAGATTTTTTTAGTAATTTAGTACTAAAAATTAGTAGCAATCCAACAGTTACGATGCGTACTGATCTTTTTTATATAAGGAAACTTTTTACGTTAGAAATTACCTATTACAAATTATACGAGTACTGAAAATGGCAGTTAAAGCGAATAACATTTAATCCAGAGCTATTTTTTTTCTGAATCCTTCAGAATTGTTCGATATTCAAAAAATTTACTTTGAACTCAATAATGTGGTATTTATAAAATAATTTATAACTAGGAATGATAAAAACAACATTATAACAATATAGGTTGTTATGACTTAATGATAATTGATTTTTCGGTAAAAAAATAAACCGAATGAAAATATATTAAAGTGGCAAGAATTAAATATATATTTTTTTATTTCAAACATTTGATGTTGAGTTAACTTTTAGACATAGGGTAATAAAAAGATAATTAGGCGTTAGCTAAAAGATTAAAAGGGTTACAAGCTGTTGCTTGGAATTAGTGTACTCACTTAATAAAACGGAGTGATAAATTGTTTTTATTGAGTCAATTTTTGAACATTTTGTTTTACCCCAAACAAAAAAAAATTACAACAGGGCCGTTTAATAATTTGTAATAAACTAGCAGACCAATCAAAGCAATAATACCCAAAATTTACGATTATATATATATATATATATATATATATATATATATATATATATATATATATATATATATATGGGTTGCTATGAAATATCTCTATAGCGAATGCAATTAATGAAAAATATTGATAAATAACGTAATTTTTAATAAAAAATAAACGATTCCCCTGCCTATGTGACGGTGACAAATATTACTGTTTTTGTGAAATTAAGCAAACTGTAAAAAAACTAATTATCACTCATCTTTGGCAATACTAATCAAGGCATTTTATGCATTGCAATAGTTTATGAAGGAAGATTGTTAACAAATGTTATTATCTTGACCTATTATTGCTGGAGGAATCATCTTCCTTTAACTAGCTTTTAAAGTTCTCTTTCTCTGTCTCATTTAGGCATTCCATGTTTATCTTAACTGTGCCAATATTTTCAACTATGTTCAAATTTAATAAAAAAAAGTTTTCTATGTAACTCCGAATGACTCGGAGAGTCGCTAATTTCAATAGATTAAACTATTGTATAATGTATAGTGTCTCAAGCGGCTAAAATTCAAAAATCTCGGAATCCAATTACTTTGAATTAATTTTCATAAAACTCTTTGGGTTTTATTGTTCATAAGGTGTATTAAAAAGTTTATCCATTAAAATTTGTATGATAATAAATATAATTATGACATTGACACAATAATATACGCAGCAGCAATCACCACTCTAACACAAAATAATCAAAACTCCCGCAACGACATAGAAACCCCAACAGCACCAGACCAAAATTCAAATGGCAAATAAAAATAGAAAACAAAATCAAAAACATCAGAAAAGATCTAGGACAACTTACCCAGTTTATTAACGGGAACGCGTCCAAACGTGTCACACAGGGTGTAGACAAGATCAAATCCAAATCTCCCAACCGAACAATGCTAGAAATCCTTATACTTTGAAATAAACACTATCCGTATATGCCTCAAGACTTCGTAGATACCAAGAATCAAAGGAGAGGAAAGACACCAACATCTTCCGAAAAAGCGAAATACAGTTGTACCGAAAAATTATGAACAACGAACAGACTGCAGTGACTAAACCACCAAAAAAACAAGAACTCATGCAATGCATGCAAAGAAAGACTACCATCGAGAGGAAGGCAGGAGGAGGAGGAATCATAGATATAAGATCACTACACACAAAACAAATACTTTCACACCAAGCAAACCAGCCTCCACACAGCAACAGTGAAAGCAGACAAAAACTACACACCTCTGGACTTATTCCAGGCAGACCATCCAGCAGATACACACAGTCACACCCAATTACAACAGGAAAAGATGAAAACGTAATCAGAAAAAACACTCCACGGAAAACACAGATACCACATAGAACAAGACCATGTAAAGCAGCTTGCTTGTCATCCAGGAACTACCAAAAGCATATCATCAAAGACCCAACTGTTACAGAAGACAGATGCAGGAAATGCCACCAGCATAAGGAAACGATCGAACACATAACAAGCAGACGTAAAGTATTAGCCGGACATGACTCAGCGGCAAAAGTAGTTCACCAAGCACTAGCCACAACATACAAAGCCATAGACAACACAGATCTCTACTACAAATACACACCGACATCCGTGCTTGAAAATAAAGATTACATGCTCTATTGGGACATCAGTATCCATACAGATAAAACAGTCCCCGTCAGTAGACCAGATATGGAGAACGTCATCCCTTTGGAATAATTTGCCCAGCGCTGTGTTTCCCACCGAGTACAATTTACAGCGATTCAAGAACAACGTGAATCGTGTTTTCCGCACTCGTGCCGCTCCTGGAGCGCTTTAGGGACTTCCCTGCAGCACGTGTGCTAAACCAATAAAAAAAAATTACTTTACAATACAAAAAAGGAAAAGTCACCTAGTTGATTGACATAGCTGTCCTCATCGACACAAACATCCAAACGAAATATATAGAAAACATCTCAAAAAATATACAGGACAGAAATAAAAAGATTATGGAAACAAGAAAAAAATCATCATTGTCTGCCTCGTCATATCAGCCACAGGCCTTACACCAACAACATTCACACCACACTTAGTACAATTAGGATTCAACACAAACATATACAAAAACATTCAGAAGTCAGTTTTGAAAACATGTAACATTGTCAGGTCATTCCTTAATACACAATGGTAATAGCGTTTGTGCTGACTTGGCTTAGGCTCGTCAGTCAAACATGGAACCACATTTACCAAATGTGAGAAGGAAGAACAAAAATAATAATATGTTGCTTTATATTTAATAGTAAAATAAATAAATAAGATCAAAACTATATCCAGTCTAATACAATGCAGGCTTACTAGAGTAGTTCTATGCAGAAATTATAGCACGATAATATTGAAATTTATTAATAAAATCATTAATTTTAATACTACTCAGTATATATCACCACTACACCCCACACTTTATTTTTGCACTCGACGCGCGTTTCGCTAACCATGTTAGCTTCATCAGGAGAGATGATTGATGAAGCTAACATGGTTAGCAAAACGCGCGTCGAGTGCAAAAATAAAGTGTTTGGTATAGTAGTGATATATACTGAGTAGTGTCATTGTGTCAAAGATTCCACATTCCCTTAATTTTAATTAAAAAATGATTACATAAAAGTATTTATTTATTTGGTTTATAATACAAAATTATAAATTACTAGAATTGAATTTGTTCAGTTTCATCATTATCTTCATTTATTTTTATATTGAGTTTCATCATCTTTTTCTACTTCATTTATTTTTATACTAGGAGATTTAAATAACTATCAGCATGGCACTGTGAGCACGCTACGGTGCAATATAAACCACTTTTTCGACATTCGCAGGCAGATCCACATCTGAAGCTGGTGATTAGTTTATCGTTATTTTCACAAACATATTAGAAACATACTTCCACGTCCAATTTTCAATAGAAATATCATTCCCTAACCATATTTAAACTTGTTGGTATACTCTTTTTAGATATTCAACTACTGCAACAGCTATATGAACTAAGGATGGTGATTTAACACCTGTATTTTGGCTGTGCTTTCACAAGAGAATTAAATTTCAATGTATTTAAAACTCTGATTTTTTGGGGGGCACCGTAAAAACCAGAATGCATGCTACAACAGCTTGAAAAATTTTTTCAGGATCTTTATTTAAATACTTCAGCAGCAACATGTAAATGCACAGCATTTTTTTTAATTTTTAGCAAACTTGAATTTAACTTTATTGAAAGAAGCAAACATCATGTTACAACAGTGAAAGCGTGTAAAAAAGAATATGCTCTTTGCATTTTGGTAGTGATTTCTCCAAGCTTTTGAATGAAAAAAATTTCTGAACAACTCTTGAGGTGGCTTTTGAAATTAAATTTCACGGTCTTTTGGAGTTAATGCAATCAATAGAACCAATACGTTAATGTCTTAAGAAACTAGAGCAACATTTGCTGACTATAAATTAACTGCTGTTTCAACAATCAATCTGTCTGCATCACTTTCTCTTTGAAATTTAAAAATATTATTTTCAGATAATTTCTTGTTCAACATTTCTAAGAGTCAACTTTTATTTTTATTATTTGTAAAAAATTTTCCTTAACTAATTTTAAGGGACATATTTTCATCAAACTCGATATCTGCCGATTTATTTTTGATTACATGACGATTTCTTTCAGCGGATCTTAAACTGTCTTTGGATAGCCGTCATATACTATGTACACATTTCTCCCGTATTTATTCTTTAAATATCTTACATACTGATTACATATTTTTCCAATTTTTTCTTCTGATTGCCATTTACATCGGTGTAATAACATTCCTCCATCAGTTACGTAATAAAAAATTTCTACATCATGAACAGTTATAGAGACTTTGGGAAATAGTTCGTATAATGTTGATTTTTTGACCATATTCAAAGAAAGCGACAGAATAAGGCGCTAATTCATAATTCATGTAAGTTTGAAGCTCTTTTGAAAATATAATAACGCTGAAATAGCAACAACGGATGAACTACAACTAAATCATCATATATATAACTTAATCTTGTTACTTTTGCCTATAAAAGATTAACTTTATCTTTTTTCTATAATTTAAGATGTTTTAAATTTTGTCCTTTTTTTGCAATATGCACTATGCCTTCTTCGAGAGCGTTAAAAAACAATTTACAGTTACAGTCGACAAAATGGTATCTGTATCACAGAATGAGCAATGTCGTGTAAAAAAATCTTCCATTTTTTTTACATCTATATCATCTCGTTTTTTCCAAACGTCTGTTGAATCACTATGTTGATGACTTTTTTTGAAAGATATTTAAAAAGATGTTTTCTAATATACATTTTTGTTAAATGGAATATATCTCTTTATCTATCATTATTTCGGCTGTCTCCAAATATTTCTCCTTATCTCCCAGAATCTCCAACTTTCCCATATTATAACGGCTTATATATTGCTTTTTCTGTCATTATTCCGCATTATCTCCAATCATTTCGCTTATTTCCCATAATCTCGAATTCTCCCATAATACAGGGGCTTATATCTCTTTATCTATCATTATTCCGGTTATTCTCCAAATATTTATCCTTATCTCCCAGGATCTCCAACTTCCCCATATTATAAAGACTTATATATTGCTTTTTCTGTCATTATTCCGCATTATCTCCAATTATTTCGCCTTATCTCCCATAATCTCGAATTCTCCTATAATATAGGGCTTATATATCTTTATCTATCATTATTCCGGCTATTCTCCAAATATTTCTCCTTATCTCCCAGAATCTCCAACTTTCCCATATTATAACGGCTTATATATTGCATTTTCTGTCATTATTCCGCATTATCTCCAATTATTTCGCCTTATCGCCCATAATCTCAAATTCTCCCATAATATAGGGGCTTATATCTCTTTATCTATCATTATTCCGGTTATTCTCCAAATATTTCTCCTTATCTCCCAGGATCTCCAAATTTCCCATATTATAAAGACTTATATATTGCTTTTTCTGTCATTATTCCGCATTATCTTATCTTATTGTTAAATTTCTTAAAAAAATAAGTAAATAGCAACAAAAGAAAATTGGTAAAACTTTTTAGTATTTTGTCTAAAATCAAGTAATTGGATTCCAAAATCAAAATTCCTAAAAGTACTAGTATAAATGTTTGAGATTGTTCTCATATGCTATTTTTCATAGTCTGTAGTAATAAATGTCACATGAAAATGGATATAATAATGCAGGACTCGCTTCTACATAAAAGGTATCATGGCGTGCATACAGTGATTTTATTTTTTCATTATGGTATACAACATGCTTGTTCACAGTAAAAATTGCAAGTTCTACTCTTAAAACAGTTGCATTTTTATGAAAAGAGAACACAATATTATTGAAAAATAATCTACAAAAGTTGGCATAAACAATTTGCAGGAAAAGAAGAACTAATCTATAGAAAAAAGTTGTAAAAGTTGTAGTCATTAGGTTTATATTGAAAAACGAGTAATGACATATGTAATTTAATAAATTTTTTCAAACTACACAATCTCGACAATTATATTATTATCTACCTTTTTTGATGATAAACGTTAGATGTTTTATTTTAAATTACAGAAAATACTGATGCAGCTACTCGTCAGCTTTGCCTAGACCACAACATAAATAAAGGTACCTTAAGTCGTATACTGAAGGAAGAAAAATTGCATCCATACAAACTCATTCTATCGCACGAATTATCTGAAGATGACTATGCTAGACGCGTTGAATTTTGCGAGGTCGTGATGGAACGAATCAATAATGATTCTAACCTAACTCATAATATTGTATTTTCTGACGAGGCCACATTTTGTCTTAACGGAAGAGTTAACAGGCATAACTGCCGGACTGATCACTGACACTGAATAATCGACAGTCATTCACAAATACACGTGTTGGCAGAAATTTGTGGACGTCATATCATTGGTCCCTTTTTTATCGATGGAAATCTTACAGGACAGTGGTATATACAGTTACTCTAAGAGCAACTTATCCCAACTTGTGCAGGTCTTTTTCCCGATGAAAATAATTCGGATACCCCTAACAGGTATCTCTGGTATCAACAGGACGGAGCACCTCCTCACTATGAAATCAATGTTTGTAGATATTTGGATGTGATTTTTCCTAATCGATGGATAGGCAGAAGAGGTGGTGTAGAATGGCTTGCAAGGAGTCCCGACTTTACGCCACCGATTTTTTTTATGGAGTCATTTGAAAACCAAAGTATACCGAAGTCGACCTGAAACTGTAGAAGATTTACAACAAAGAATTCAATATGAAGTGACACAGATCACACCGGATTCTTCACAAAACTCTGTTCAGGTTGTTTATGACAGAACGGGTCATTGCCTCGCTGTTAACGGTAGAAATTTTGAGCAATTGTTACCTTGAAAATAAACCTAGAGTATTTATTATTAGTTTTTTGTCTTTTTTTTATTTTAAATTTCAAATGACAATAATTCCAAAACAGTTCAATATAGACAATGGAATATTAGACAAATAATATCTACAATTTTTAGCAAGACTCAAAAATAAAATAATATAGACGGCTTTCTATTTTTTAAAAAATCAAGATAGCGTAATTTCTTCGACCTGAGAGTTCAAAACATTTAATTGCTAATGTCAGCATATGCGCCGTATAAACACCCTATAACTTTTATTTAAAAATTTTTTTGATATACTGATTAATAGATGCTGTGGAATCATTATACCATGTATATGGGGCACCCTGTATATAAGTTGCGCTGTCACCCTATCAGAGTTTAACAAGTATATGCTTCCAATCACATTAGCAATAAAAAGCCTCTAAATACTGAAAAAAGAGAAAAGACAGTCCAATACAATGTAGCACGTGTTGTGACGAAACCCTAAGTAGCAAAGTAACAACTAGTAATTAAAATTTTGAAGGAAATATTGGACCAGATAATTCTCCAGCGCTGCAATAATTCATCTTTCATACGGCTAAGACTACGCAATATATATTACTCGTTGACATTTAACACAGATGCAGTTCCCCTCATAAATATATGATGAGACAATGTTACATTCACCTGATAGAAAATTGCAAGCACACGATACATTTATCATATTTCAGTTTCTCAACACTTCATAACATATTGTTGAAATTTCATTCTGAATTTATGTTCAAAAAATACACAAGTAAAATTTTTATAGTAAAAGAGTTTCTTTAAAACCATAATATTTTTTTTTAGAAAATAGAAATTTTGAGGAAGCAGAAAAATCTGTGGTTAGAAATTATTCACATGTCTTTACAGGGTTGTATGATAAGTACCTGACCATGTCAAGAAAAAACATTTTTATCTGTAAAATTTATTTTATTTTTCAAAACAGTCACGTTTTAGCTCGATACACTTAATTCAACGTTTTTCTATCTCTTGTATGCCATCTAAAAAATACGATTTCTCCAACCCTTCAAAATAGGCGTTTGTTTCAGCAATCACATTGCTTAACCCAAATTTTTTTTAGCCGAGCCATTTTTCATATTCGGAAATAGGAAATAATCGCTGGGGGCTAAATCGGACGAATATGATGTATGCAGAAGCAATTCGTCATGGAATTTTTTTCTTAGGCAAATGTGGACATTCGTCTTTCACAGCATGGTTGAACAAGTTGACATATACTCTCTATTAATCGTTTTGGCCTTTTTAAGGTAATCGACGTGGATTATGCCGCGTGCATCCCAAAACACTGACTTTGTTGGCCGATTAACTCGCCTTGGCCTTCTTTGGCTCCGGTTCGCCACTGTTTTGACTATTCTTTGGTCTCAGGTGTACTGTGATGAATCTATGTTTCGTCAACAGTCATGAATCATTCCGATTGTGCTTTAACATTCTTTTAAAGTTGACACACGTGCATGTTTATTGTCAATTGTGAGCAGTCGCGACACCCATCTTACGGAAAGCTTTCTCATATCCCAATGAGTTATTAAAATGTTCTGCACCCCTTCAATTGAGATGCCCACAGTCTCAGCAATCCCACGCACTTTCACTCTCCAATCACTTATCATTACATCGTGGATTTTTTCAATCATTTCTGATGTGGTGACCTCATTTGGACGGCCTGGACGGTCTTCATCAAAAATGCTTGTACGGTCGCGTTTGAATTCAGCTGTCCAATATTTAAGGTCGATAACGAAGGTGCAGAGTCCCCATAAATTTCGCTGAGTTCAGCTTTTATCTCATCATTTGTTTTCTTTTTCAAAAAAAACTCGATATTCAATTTTTTCCTTTGTTGTAAAATTACAAAAGTTGTTCTATTTAAATGACTGTCACTCACAAACTAAATCACGCAGCGACTAGAAAATTTTACAGGTTTCTTGTGAAAATAGTCGTAGTGCCATCTCTGGCCGAGGCCAGGTACTTATCATACAACCATCGTATAAATCGACAGTTTATTTTCGTGAAAGATTCGACGTAACTTCTAATATTCTCTGGATTCGTATTTACTCTCTCTCTATTACTTTGTTAAACAAGACTCCTGCTATGTTATTATTTTACAAAAGTTTTTTAATATGTATTCAATATTATTGATTTTGACAGGTCTTTGAGCACCTAGTGAATAATTTATAGATCATAGGTAATTATCTCTTTTTAACACTATAGATCTAAATATACCTTAAGTTTTCAACTGTTTAAAAATTGAGCCTTTTTTCAAAATAAACTACATTGTAAAGCTAAATAAACGAGCATAGTAACAGCGTAAAAGAGTGTAAATATGTATGAATAAGACGGAGAGAATGAGAGATGGATGCAAGAAAGAATGACAAATGAGATTATAACTTATAGAAGATTAAACTGTGTCTGCTACTCAGTACCTGGAAATATAGAGTTGGATTTTTTGAAAAAAAAAATCCCAACAAACTAAAATCAAAAATTCTTTTAAAAATAAACAACTCAGACATCCAAAACACCTATCATATAGAATAAATATAAAAAGTCATGAAAGACCTTCAGTTGGAAATGACTATAACAATAAATAAAAACACACACAAGGTTTAGCACATGGCAGACCCACAGCCAGCCTTAGCCAGCCAGAATTAGCTTTTAAGTTAGTATATTGTACTTATATAACATAGATATAAAAAGAACTTTGTAAGAAGTTAGAAAGATAAAGAAATTTTGAAATTTGAAAAAATTTTGAGCCTTTTCCATATGATATAATCTCTACACTTTTAAGAAACCTATTTTATAATTGAAAATTAAATCCACGCACGTCATGTAATAAATTGTTCAGTAAAATTACTTCATTTCCATAATACAACGTTTTTGAAAGTTGAAAATAAGGAATAACCTACCAATAGAAATAGTAAAGTAAATTTAGACATTCAATTTAGCTTGACTTGCTAAAATAAATATGAAAGTGGATTGAAAAATTGTGTAAAAAATTTATTTCTCAACATAATCTCCATTGAGCTCAATACATTGGGCCCAGCGAGTTCAAATTTTTTTCTTCCCTCAGAAACTATATATAATAGTCATTTACAACACAAATAACCTTGCAGCTTACCTCCCAAACCTATTTGGAGGAAAAGTTATGGGGAACAAATCTGGGGAATAGAGTGGGTAAGGAACTATTTCGAAGCCCAGCTCGTAAACTTTTGACATTGCAACGGCCGACGTGTAAGCTTGCGCATTGTCCTGGTGAAGGACCACTTTTTGTGCACTAATCTTGGTCGCTTCTGCTTCAACTCACTATGTCATTATTTTACCATTTTCCAAATAGTTAATCATAATGATATATAAGTTGTCATTACTTTTCCCGCCGATAAAATTGTTTTCGATTTATTTGGTTCACTTTCACCTTCGCCAACTCACTGCGATTGCTGTTTTTTCTTCTGGTTGTAATGGTATGTCCACGTTTTATTTACAGTCACAAACGACGCCGGATTACACCGCAACTTTTCCAAACACGATTTTGAAATCTCCTTCCTCGTGAGTTTTTAGTCTGAAGTCAACAGACGCGGCACTCCTGGCTCCCTCAAATTTTTTATTTTTAGAACTTCATACAGGATCTTATTTACCATATATGAGATGCCTATAATCTCAGTAATCACAAGGAGCTCTACATAATAATTTTCCATCACGATGTCATAACTTTTATTAACCATTTCTTCAGAAGAAACCTCTATCGGGCGTCTTGAACGTGGCCGTACGAGCGTAAGTTCATTTATCCAGTGCTGGTTTGGTGGTTTTCAGTGCTGATGCAGAGTCCTTATGAACTTCCTTCAATTCAGTTTCTATCTGGGCTGCAGTCAACTTTTTTAAATAAAAATGTTTTATTATTGCACGATACTCGGCTTCATCCATTTCCACGAAACGTTTAACACAGATCACTTAGGAATTTTGAACCCAACCGTCACGAAAATTATGCTTACCAACAGTCATGCTGCTTCACAAAATTTCCCGCTATTTCATAAAAAGTTGCCAGACTTCAATCCATCCTCGTATATAAAACGAAAAATTTTATTGTACATATTTTGCACACTTATTCACATCATAGAAGGAAATCTGAAGGCTACTTTTTAGAAAGTTTCAAAAGTCACAAAATTTATAAGATGTCTTCTTTATAAACAGTCAAATATGGATTTTAAAATTTACTATCCAAAGAGCTGTCCGTGGAATATTTGTTTTCTGAAGAATGAACACAATAAAAAGTACATATATATGTAGTTTTTCTTTTGCCAATATGATATTTAGGTAACAGTTGTAATTATAGCTCATCTTAGAATTTAAAATTGAAATAAGAAGCTCTACAGCAGTTACTCATACTAATTTTCCTTTAATAAAAAGAAAATTTACAGATTTTCACGAAATAATATTTCTTTAGAAGACAGATTAACAAAAAAAGAGTTATAGTGTGGTCACCGGGCTAAGAGTGGAAAGTTCAGTAGACTGTAAACCAATACATAAAAAAGATTTATAAGATTGATTCGACTTAATACTTCAGCACAATCTAGCCATAAATCCTAATATATTGCCTCTTTAGGTTAAAATTCAGTGGATAAGAAATCAAACTGCTATATTTTATTACCTATAAATTTTGATTTGAATTTAACCTTTTTACTCGGCTGAGCATACAAAAAGAGTAATGTTTTACCACTATGCAAATATGTTCCTTCTCTCGTAGCGCCTAAATGGTTTTTAGTTAATCGACATTAAAAAAATTCGTCCCAAAACCCGAGTACCACTAGTTTTATAATTATGCCAGCAAGTCAACATGCCAGAAACTGTTTTCTACCTTGTATCCACATAACCTATCGTGTTTAGGTATTAATTATATTACAGAGATTTTAAATATACAGTTGGTCAAGTAAGAACGTATCGGTAAAAGAAATTTCTTTTTTATTTCAAGTTATTGTTGGCACCGTTGCAAAGAATGCTTTCCGGAAATGGATTAATTTCTTGCGTTATTTATGGTTAAATAGTACATTATCGAGGGTGAATACTGCATACGCTTTACGCTTCAAGGCTGTGTTGCTATGTCATCATTCAAAAGGTCCGGAAATGACGCCTACAACGGCTGCTAAGTATGTGAGCAAGTCGAGGGAATTCGTTAGCTAGTAGGTGAAATGATACTTAGTTAAAAACTTAAAAAATATTGATGATCTACCGAAACGTGGTTCGAAAGAAAATGTGTCGGATAAAGATGAAAAAATGATTATGAATATGTTTTTTCCCAAATTTTCAATTAACTTTTGCTCCAAGGGGCGCAAAAACTAAAGCAGGTTTGCTTAGATCGTATGAAACGATTCGCACTCATTATCAGGCTGACGATTTGAAGTTGCAGATTAAAATCAAAAAATCATTGCTAAGCGAAAAACATATAGGGAAACGACTCGCGTGGGCAGAGCAAGACATAGATCGACTAGAGCAGTGTAATTTCTTCCGATGAGACTTCATTTTGGAATTATGTTATCACCCCACGAGCCTTGTTAATTTCAACTAACCGATTGGTTCAGCGCACAGTGAAACACCCTCTGAAGATCTATGTTTGGGGATGACCTTCGAAAAAAGAGACTCTTCGTATTTACCTATAATTGGAACGCTGTAAAGATGCTCCAGAATTATAGAAGGTATTAGTACCGACTGCCAAATGGTGGTTTGCCGATAAAAATGAGGAATGGATTCTTCAACTCCAGACATCGAAGTAAAACGTGTAGCCAGTGGAAAAGGGAATTCGATATCGTCACACTAGATTATCCATCCCAATCGCCCGATACGAACCCAATCGAGAACGTGTCGTCATTAGAGTGGTCACAAAAGATCAATGTTCGAATTTTTTTGGTGGGACTCTCTTAAACCCAATTGACCAAGAAATGAGACTGGTAAAGTTTCAGCTCAATTGTATAACGTTAACCCATGCTTTATCAAGGCTGTAGTTATGACTTTTTATGAAAATTGATTTTTTCCTACATTCAGATACAACTTGTAACAGAGACTGCCATCATTCATCTTTCGTCAAACAGAAATTGATGTCTTGAATTAATTTTACACCTCTTTCAGCTGTGTCATTGACAACCTTAAAACCGTTTACTATTTTGTTAGCTTTTAAATAGTGTGAATTGTCACATCATTCCTCGGGATCAGAATTTAAAAAGTTTGTATCAATTTCAAATCTCTTGAGTTTGATGAGAAACAAAATAATCAATTTTTTTGTCCAATAAATTATCCTCTGGTTCGAGATTGATCCTTGCTTTTACATCCCTATCATCGTAATTTTTTTCTTCAACGGAAATTGATTTTAGACATTTTGCAGCCATGCACTTTTTTTCTAAAGTTTCATCAAAAAATGAAAATGCGACTAGCTCCGAATTGAGATACCACAGATGATCTATCATTTTAGACAGTGTCTGCAAGTTCTTTATCAATTTGTCTGTATTTCCCAAAAGATTTTAACAATTGTAGGACTTGATTGGGGGCCAAAGTGGGTTTGGAGGCGTTGACCCACGCTTTTACATAAATATTGATTTTAAATAAACAAATGTCTGTGACTTGAAAGGTTCTACTTTTTTATTTTACGCTGTGCTTTTAGGTCTTTTAGCGTTTTTCTGCAGTTTTCTCCACTCTTCGTATAGTTCTTCTAATTTTGCAACAAAATCTTTCAGGTGTCTGGTTGGTATCTTAGCTTTTTCCCAAAAAATTAAAACTTCCTGTATTATAAGTTTTGCAGCTTCTTTGACGTTTAGTTTCACTTTACAATTAGATGGTAATTTACTGCCACTGGTTTGATGAGACATGTGACCGATTAAATACATCATTTCTTTCTGCCTTGAACTCGAACCCGAACAAGCGTGGCTCGTTGATGCTGTAGAAGACATTGTCTCACCTCTCACCCTCAAAGAAAAGTCACTAAACGAACGTTGTTGAATTGTTCACTGCTTAAAGGGCAAACGTAAACTAAAACTCTTTGACTTCTCCCCGTCCATCCCAGACAAGGAACAAAAAAGAAGGGGTGTGATTTATGACACTCTAGGTAGAATTCCCTGATAAAAGGGTCCTTAACAATAGCTTTTTTGTAACAAAAAACAAACATTTTAAAGAATAGAACTAAATATCAGGTAGGTACCCACTACCTAGCAATTCGTAAAATTATTTATAAAGTTAAAACAAATGACAATTTTATGTCTTATTATATACTGTATAATAATGTATTTGCAAAATTGTTTATAATACAAAGAAAACAAAAAAAAATGTTCAAAAATAATTAAGTTAGGTATCTTTGTTGCCATTTTTTCACTTTCGTTTTCTAAACGGGCCGAAGGTCGAATTTGAGGATTCGAATCATGTCCAGTCTTAAATGATGAATATCTTCAAATATAAAAGTTTTAACAAAAAAGTAGTAGCAGTAAAACTTTAAGACAACAATATTTCCTATGAAATGAAACAAAAGTCAGGTTTCTAGGACGAATGGTTGATTTTATGAGGAAAAAACCACGATTTTTTGCGAAAAATCGAATTTTACAGCTTTAACATCGATGAGGCACGGATTAACGTTATCTAATTGAGCAAAAACTGTGCAAATCTTATTTTTTAGACAAATGGAAAATTTTAGAGTGTCCCGCCGGCATTACGATAACAATATTTTTTCTCCCCTATAACTTTTGACCACTCTAGTGGTCATACATCAAGCAGAAGCTTCATTGTAAAAAGGTGTATATAGTGACGAAGCTGTCACAGCAAATTTGGACAATTTAGAAATCTTGGCTCCAAAAACACGAGGAAAATCTTGCCGAAAGTATGCCCCGAAAATGCCAGGCTATCATCGACGCTGATGGGGACTGGACGAACTACTGAATCAGTAACATTTTAATGGCAATTCTTTACTGTCGAATGATCTAAAATACTTTTAAATAAATACATTTTTATTGAACAATGTGAGGCACTTCCTTATTTGACCGACTGTACGTACTTTTATCAAGGAAAAAATCAAAATAAGGTTTTTTTATAATCCTTATGGAGTTGAAACAACACTGTAGTTTTAACAATTAGTTATGAGGCCCTGATAGACAATAAAAAATCCAATATGATGGAAATATATGGGGATATTATGACGAACATAAAAAAATAAAAACTTAATAAAACTATTAGATTGGGTACCAAACTGAAAGGGGGGGGGGGGAATTTGGAAAAAAAAGTAAATAAGAAGCAATTAATTTCTAATTTGACAGTACTAACACTTGCTGTAAAGCAATACTAAAAATACACTATCGTGGATCCAGGCGTAATAGCGATACAACATGAAATTTTCAGAATATTTATAAACTGTAGTATTTTAAAAGGGTTTCAAATATGAAACTAAGTAGATTTTGTTAAATGTCTCTGTGAATAATTTGAGACTTTTATATAGTTATATCAAAAAGAGGAAATGGTGAATGCAAAGCGCTTTATCGTCGAACATAAAAAATATTTTTAACCTATCAAATTAACCTCAAGAGCATTTTATAATTATTTCAAATATATGGCTGAAAATACATTTGACAAATAAACCACAATGAATAAAATAGCTACGGTTGGTAAGGTTGGTTGGTTGTAGGCGGGGAAGGCGATTGTGCCTATTTGTGCACTGCAGCCTCTTGACCTCCATCTTTTGGTTACAAGAGCGCCGTTTCTTTAAAAAGTTTATTAGTTTCCTTCCAAATCCCTCATTTTGTAGTATATCGCTACGATGTAGATCTCCGATCAGTTAATGTCTGTTCCCAGTTAAAGTTGCATATTCATATAGAACGTGCATAGAGGTTTCTTTCTCTTCACTACATAATCTGCATACTGGGGAACTATTGTGAATACCCATTTTCGGATAGCTAGGAAGAGTCACATTGCTAATTTACGTTGAACTGCGAGAAACAGGAAAAATAGGTCTATTGTTTTTTTATCGGTCACCTTCTCCCTGGATAGGGATTGCCCTTTTTGGATGTATGTCGGAGAGGATGTCGCAATATCCGCCAACACTGTCCAAGTTTCGAAACCTACATTTGTATATCACGGCACCTTTTAGACAACGCGGTAGTGGGCGTTATTCTACTTCTGCAACAATTACTACCTCTGTATGTGGCCAAGCTAAATATACTTCAATAAATTAATAAATAAGTACACTAAGCTGCCGAGATTGGAACCAGGGACCCCTGAAACCAAATTGAAAATTAAGTACTAAGTGTCCCGAGTTCCAGTCCCTTTAGGGACACTTGATACCGTATGCCGGCATGCTGACCATGGAGCTAGGACCGCCACATTTATTTAAATAGGAGAACTATCTTTATTTTGGGTACGATTTCTATTCCCGATTTAGGCGTAACTTTGGAATCTGTCTTTTTGTCAGACGCGACCTCTCTTGCTAAGAGGAGAGGCTCTGGAGCCCCCTAACTTTGATGTTATGTGGTTAAAAATAACGACTCAACAAACCACAAGGTTCATCTACATCCACTATCGACCGCCCAGCGATCCTAACTTTAGAACACTTTTCGCTTCTCTTGCAGACACTATCGGTCATTTACAAATTAACTATCCAAATGCCGAAATTGCCATCCTGGGCGACTTTAATGTCCACGACATCAACTGGCTTAAATATTCAAATACTACTGAGGAACAAGGTCGTGAAGCTGAATCATTCTCAGTCAGTTGTGGCTTAACTCAGCTTATTGAAGAATCAACACGGATCCCTGATCGAGACGGGGAGTTCGCCAGTCTTCTTGATCTGCTTTTATCCACCAATCCGAAGATTTACAAGGTCACCGTAAATCCGCCGTTGGGTTCTTCCGACCATAAACTGCTTTCGACATCGAGTGTCCTACCAATCAGTGACAGAGAGGCGCCTAACCGCGCAAGATTTGGCATTACAAATCTGCTAAATGGGAAGATCTCACGGAATATTTTCGAACTTTCCCTTGGTTAGACGTTTGTTTTCGATCCGACAATCCACCTGACTGCGCCAGGGAGGTTTCCGATGTTATCTTAGCTGGTATGGAAGCTTACATTCCATTTTCGAAGAAATGTCCTTCTAACGGCAAGCCTTGGTTTGACCGAAAATGCAAAGAAGCTGTTGCTTCTAAACATCTTGCCTACCGAAAATGGCGTGAAAATGCTAACACCATAAATCGTAACACCTTTGTTCGTGCCCGGAACAGATGTCAAAGAAATTATCGACGAAACCAAGGAGGCACACAATCAGCGAATTAGAAACAAACTTCTCGCTTGTCCCAACAATTCCAGGTCCTTTTGGTCAGTCGCTAAGGCAGATGGTCAAAATTTCACCAAATCCACCATACCACCACTCACATGGCTAGATAGTTCTATTGCAACGACACCTGTTGAGAAAGCAAACTTGTTGGCCGAACTGTTTGCTTCACATTCTACTGCCGATTTCCAAGGAAGAACACCACCTACTATTTCCATAGTGCGGTCAAGGATGCCCAGACAGCGTATCATAAAACGTATTTTAATGAAGCTAGACACCAAAAAAACTTCTGGAGCTGACGGAATACCTGCCATAGTTCTCAAAAACTGAGCAAGGAAACCAACACCAGTTTTCTGTAGACTTTTTAACCTATCCTACAGAAAGGAAATATTTCCTTCCTGCTGGAAATGTGCCACAGTTCAGCCGATACCGAAAAAAGGCAAGAAGACCTTGCCAAACAACTACCGACCAGTCGCACTGCTTTCAATAATATCGAAAGTCATGGAAAAGGCTGTCAATCAGCATCTTCTAAAATACCTTGAAGGATTCAACATTATTAGCGATCACCAATACGGCTTTCGTAATCATAGATCAACAGGAGATCTTCTGGCTTATGTAACACATGTTTGGAACAACGCAATTGAACACTTCGGAGAATCTCGAGCGGTTGCTCTTGATATATCCAAGGGATTCGATCGTGTTTGGCACGATGGACTGTTGGCTAAGCTACGCTCTTATGGTATGTCTGAAAAGTTCTGTTTGTGACTCTCATATTTCCTCAGAGTGCGTTCTTTACGAGTCGTAGTCGACGGATTTCTTTCTAACACCTTTACTGTTAACGTCGGTGTGCCCCAGGGCTCCGTACTGTCTCCTACTCTCTTTCTTATTTACATTAACGATCTGCTGGAAAAGACCGGGAATCCAATCTACAGCTTTGCAGATGACAGTACGATTATATCTTCATTCACTTTGAATGCTCAGACATCGGCTGCTCAGGCGAATATCCGCAGACAGCAGGAAGTCATTCAACTAAACAAAGACCTGGAAGAAATTCTATCTTGGGGTGACAGTAACCAAGCGGAATTTAACGCTATAAAAACCTAGGCGGCAGTTTTTTCTAAAAAAGTTAACGTGGCTGAACCCGACATAGTTATGTCGGGGCACTCCATTCCCCTAGCATCGTCACTCAATTTGTTGGGCGTTAATTTGGGAGCAAATATGTCCTGGCATAAACATGTTGCAGGCATAGCAAGGAGAGCTTCTCAAAAGTTGGGAATATTATTCCGAACCAGAAAGCTTTATACTCCACAACAACTGTTAATTCTTTACAAAGCTCAAATTCGACCAACTATGGAATACTGCTCCCATGTTTGGGGCTCCGCTCCCAAAGATACACTGCATTTGTTGGATTCTGTTCAGAGAAGGGCTGTTCGTCTGATTGGAGACCCAGAACTGACCGGCGGCCTTGATTCGTTAGAACATCGAAGAACGGTTGGCGACTTGAGTCTATTCTAGAGGTGTTTTCATGGAAAGTGTTCGAAGGATGTAGCCCGCTTAATTCCTCCCAGAGCGGTGCATGTTAGAAGTACACGTCGCGCTGATACTTCACATCCGTATGAGGTTCAGCTTGTTACTCCACGTACAACGCTTTTCAAGCAGTCTTTTATATGGAGAACATCATCCCTTTGAAATGGCTTACCCAGGACTGTGTTTCCCACCGAGTATAATTTACAGCGATTCAAGAACAACGTGAATCGCTTTTTCCGCACACGTGTCGCTCCTGTAGCGCTTTAGGGACTTGCCTGCAGCACTTGTGCTAGACCTATAAAAAAAAAGAACCTCGGAAATATCCTCTTTTACATTCACAGATCCTGTGATTGGATTTAATATACAAAATTACTACAATTTAAAAAAAGAAAACAACAGAAAACTCAATGCTGTAATTGTAACTTTTTTAAAATGCGTAGTTACTGCATAGCTTAAGTAACTAAATAAACTGAAACAGAATATTACTTCTTAGCGTTGCTAGAACCTTAATTAAATACATAATAGCGATAGGAAATAGGTTAAATTTGTTGTGCCTAAGCAACGCACTAACGTTTTATGTGCCAAAAAGCTACTATCTTACTTTATTATTTGCAGTTAATTTTCAACACAGTTAGGTTTCTTATTCTAAGTAATTATTCAACTCTAGTGACCTGTTTTAAAGACAACTTCAATACGAAAAATTATGCAAGGAGTGAATAAAGTAAGAATATAAAGCTGGTAGCCTGTTAAATAGAAGACGTCGAATTCTGTAATGATTACTCTGATTTATTTCTAAAAGAAGAGGGACGAATAGCTGAAAACGCTTAAGTTAAAACCTTTTTAGGATTATATCAATTTCTAATTAATGAATAAACAATCGAGTCCTGTATTTTATTTAAGAGTTCCCCAAGTGATAAATGGATATTCATGAGACTGTTTATATTTAATTTGCTATATTTTTAGGTATTAATTTACTACGTACTTACACTGGAACCAACCGAAGATATGGAGCAAGAATATGAACGCATTAAAAAAGTGATCCACAAGGTGGCACAAGAAACTTTAGTAGAGTATAAGTGGGAAGAAAGAAAACATGCAGATATTACATAACAGAAGAATTAATAGAGGAAAAAAAAATAAATTACACCAAAAATATTTAACATACAAGTCAGAAGCTACCCGGGCAGAATACAAAGAAAAAAATAGAGAGGTACGTAGGGAAATAAGAAAAGCAAAAATGAATACTGGAAACGGAAATGTGCACAGATTAATACGTATATTGGAGGAGCACAATCGAGAGAAGTGTGGCAAACCATCAAAAATATGAATCAGAAGACACAGAAGGGAAAAAACTGGGACGAAATAACCATGGAGGAAGTACAAGCAAATCTAAAAACGATGAAGAATAGAAGAACGGCCGGACCAGGTGATATCTCTGTAGAAATGATTAAAAATGGAGGTGTAACCATGTGGAGAACAATAACTAGCTTAATTAATAATTGTATATCACAAGGAATAACACCTACCGAATGGAAAAAAAGTTACATTTCATCAATCTATAAGAAAGGAAATAGAAAAGACTCTAATAATTATAGAGGTATATGCGTTACAAGCACTATGAGCAGACTGTACGGTAAAATATTGCAGAATAGAATAAGGAAAGATATCGGAAAACCAAAGCGGATTTACTCCGGGCCGTTCGTGTATAGACAACTTGTTTACTTTACAACAGTTGATAGAAAAGAAGATCCAAAAAGATGACGAAATACATATGAGGAGCTCTTAACTCAATATGGTGGAATCAAAAACATAACTACACAGAACAAAAAGAGAATTGGAAGCACAATGGTAGAATCGGTTTTAAGCTATGGTAGTGAACTGTGGGTATGAAAGGAGAGGATGAAAGAAAAATAACGACGATAGAGATGGATTACCTGAGAAGAAGCGCCGGAGTGTCTAAATTCCAACACATAACAAACCAAGAAATACGCAACAGAACAGTAGCAACAGAAACAATTATACAAAGAATAGAAAATAGAGGATTAAAATGGTTTGGACACCTACTCAGAATGAACGATACAAGATGGCCCAAAAGGCTCTTGACATGGAAACCACCGGGAAGAAATAAAAAACGACGACCACGTAGATCCTGGAATGAAGATATGAGACAGGCCATGAGGTCACGAGGAATGGACGAAGAGATGACGGACGATAGAGAGGTTTGGAAAAGGCGAATGGGAACACAACACTTAGTTATATAATTATTATATATTACTTGGGTATATGTACAGTTAAACCCAAATATATATATATATATATATATATATATATATATATATATATATATATATATATATATATATATATATATATTTACTACGTGTTATTATTTTATTTAAATTATGAACTACTATTGCACATGAAGTTAGTATAAATATTCTTTAGACATTTCAAAACGATTTGGCATTTTAAACTGGTATGGTGGTTGACCTCCTTCCACAACCCATATTGTACCCGTTGGTGCTTTTTCAATAACTTCGATTACATTTGGGGCCATTTCTTGAGGTCTAAAAGTAAATAAAATCATATTAAAGATATATATTAATAATACTGCCATTACTGAGACTTAGGACTTCAGCATCTAAAAAATGTATTCACAAAAAAGACAAATTAAGAAAATGTCAGACAAAGGTGCTCGTGACATTCACTATCAAAACTGCTGATTTGTATGTACGTTATATAAAAAACAATACGTTCTTTTTTAACAAATGCAGACGTTGGTTCGTGATTTGGTTATTCAGATATTATAATTATTCATAATATTATTCTCTTGCCCATTGACAGCTGCAGTTGCGCTCTATTGCTGTGACTGTCGTTTTGTCTCCTAAGGATAATAAAACTCCAAGATTTTTTCGTTTCGCATTAATAACGAAACGTCAAAGTAAAATCATTTTTAATACTCTTAAAAGGCATAAAAAGCTATCGTGGAGTTTCAACCGCTCTTGATTTTAATCAACAGGGAGCCAACGCAGCACTAAACGCGCACTCAACTTTACCGTACCAATTTTATCTTGTAAAATATTATGTGCATTTAAAACTCCAACGTCGTCGCTATAGTTTTGGTTAATTCAGAGGATTCAACATCGAAAATGATCGTTCTCCTACGTGACCTCACTATCCCACCTTTTCACAGTTATAAAAAAAGGAGCAACGCATCTATATACGTTCATGGAAACGATACTCCAATTTATCCATTATAAACAAAAGACCAGTTTCGATGACCGTCAGAAACTAATCACATAACCTTTCAGTCTACCCTAGTATTTGAAAAATAGGGTAGGAGGAGTTTACAAATCGCCAGTGTATATGATCCCAAAGTTAACAAGAAATATTCTCCTTGATAAATTGAGCTCACGATTTTTTATGGAGAACTTCTAACCATGATATTATATCACACTGTAAAAAAACAGCATCTATTTAAATACAATCGACACTCTATATAGTGAAAGACCAAAATGTTGCACTATAGAGAGTTTTTCACTATATAAAGAAAAAATCCGTATATATTGCTATGTATGTAAGATATTCTAGGTCTTGAAAAAATTGCACTCTAAAGAGTTTTTCACTATATAGAGTTTCACTATAAACAGTGTCGACTGTATATTTAACCAGTGAACTCTTGTATTAAGAGAAACTATGAAAAATAGTGATACTAACTAATGGAAAAATCGACCCTGAAGAGTCACAATTTTTCTGCATGTACGCCGGTGGTTGTAGTCAAAAGATACGTCAAAAAGAATTGACTCTAAATTTGGTAATAATAATGGAGTATGGAATTTTAAAGCTTTTTACAAACAATAGTGCTAGTCTGCTACATAGCTTCACATCTTACTTATTATACTGTTATATTTATTGCCAATTTCATTCGTTTGAAAATGGAATCGGTTTGGTAAATTACATATTTTTAATTTATTGTTTATTATTGTTGACACGTGCAGAAATCAAAGAAGGTACTACTAAAAGTGTTCATAAAAGTGTAAGTTCATTCAAATAATTGTGATGTGATAACATTAACAGAACTTACTCTTGTACGAGAAGTACTTCATCAATTTCTTTGAGTCTGATTTTCTCATAGACAGGTCCCAAATTTCTATCTTTCATATCAATTATCAGGGGAGTCATTGTTACACCAGGACATACGCCTACTACTTTGACCTTAGTTCTCTCATAGTGGGCTGGTAAACCCCATGATAGGGTCATTCCATGAACAGCAAATTTGGTTCCGACGTAAACAGGAATTGTTGCAAAAGCGTCAAGTCCAGCAATTGACGATATATTTAATATTACAGCTTCGGACCCAGTCTTATATTTTTGCAAGTAATTTTCTAGACCGAGAAGAACTCCGTGGATTGTTCCATTCTAAAAATTAAATTAGTGCTAACGAATAAAACAGGTAGTATATATGATATTTGAAAGAAAATATGGATTTATAGATACGGGGTGATATTGTATCAAAAAAAAATGCAGATTATTATTAAGCAGCAAGCCAATGGTGTCGAATGCCGGTCGTGTTAGAAAGAATCGGCGGAAAATTTTATCAATCATCTAGAGTCATTATTTATGAGCATATTAATATGCATTGCATTTTGTATTGCAACTATTTTCATATTTTTAAATAACTGAATAATTAAGAGCATGACAAATAATATATTTAGCAAAAAAATTTTGTTAAAAATGTAATGAGGGTTAAAGGTTTCAGGGTATATAACTCATTTAAATATTAAAGTGAAGAAGTCCCGAAATAGTAATAATTAATAGAATGAGCATGAACAATTAAAACCTTATTTTAATATCGAAAGGTTCACTACTTGGTTTTCGGTTCAACAAATCAACAACTTCAAGCTTCGTTGAGAATGTGGAATCTTTGACACAATGACACTACTCAGCATATATCACCACTAGACCAAACACTTTATTTTTGCATTCGACGCGCGTTTCGCTAACCATGTTAGCTTCATCAGGAGCGATGATTGACTAGTCGATCATCGCTCCTGATGAAGCTAACATGGTTAGCGAAACACCCGTATAGTGCAAAAATAAAATGTTTAGTGTATTGGTAATATACACTGATTTATTTTAAGCTTCTTTTCAGGCCAATTTAAAATCATACCGCAGTAGTCATCCTCGACTTTTGTAATTGTAATGATAAAACTTTACACACCGTTTAAACTATTCTTAATAGGGGTTGATAATCAATTGATATTTTAAAAGTTCTACCGAGTAAGCAGTATTTAAACCTTTTACATTTTTTTGTGACTTTCACACTAAATTTCCCACTAATAAGCTCCTTTTCAAAGTAATTCTATTTTCGTTGCCATTTGGTTAGAGGTACTGATACATATCTTATCCTATAGTATCACTGAGCATATACTATATTGACATGCGTCAAATGAGAAAATTTTATTTGGGTCATAATACGAGAGAACCGCATTTCAAGATTTTGAAAACATTGTTCTTGTTCATTTCTCAAACTGAAAACATTTATATCGCTTAGAAGCTTGTGTAACGGATACGTCTTTTCTAATAACTTATGTAAAAATTTTTCTATATAAGTTATCATTGACAAGTTTTGTAGAATAGTTTGGTATTTTGAGGTATCGTTTTTTATAATAAAGTTACCTCTGCTTTCGCCGACTTTTAGTCCAGACGAATCGACTAAAAATTTTAGTGTTTCTAGAGAAAATTTTTATTTATAGTTAAACCACATATCAAGTCTCCAAAATCATTTTTAAATATTCCATATATTTCCTATTCATTTAAAAAAAGAAAATATAATAAAAGTATACAGTCATGTACGAAAAATCAATGAGTATTACAAACTTGGGGGACTTTTAAAAGCTTATGGGCATTCTGTTTTTTACCATTCGTAAATAACGATGTCTACAAATAGTATGGTATTGATATAGTATATATTTTGTAACTCTCGTGTTCTAAATGAATCTGTAAAACAGCATATGAGGCTGATTTATTCAGAGGATCTAAGACTATTTTTTTAATAGAGCTAAACTCCCTTTTTAAGGTTAGCCCAACCAAACAACAAATATAACATTAAATATAACAAGAGTGACTCAATTACAAAAAGTACAGGAATACTGAAACCTCTAGAAAAACTAATATGTAAGTTATAAAACATACACCATAAATCGTAACACCTTTGTTGGTGCCTGGAACAGATGCAAAGGAATTATCGACGAAACCAAGGGGGCACACAATCAAGGAATTAGAAACAAACTTCTCGCCTGTCCCAACAATTCCAGGTCCTTTTGGGCAGTCGCTAAGGCAGTTATGTCAAAATTTCACCAAATCCACCATACCACCACTCACACGGCCAGATAATTCCACTGCAACCACACTTGTTGAGAGGGCGAACTTGTTGGCTGAACTCTTTGCTTCATATTCTACTGTCGATTTCCAAGGAACACCACCACCTACTGTCCCCATATTGCAGTCAAAGATGCCCGATGTTGTCTTCAGACAGCGTATCATAAAGCGCTGACGGAATACCTGCCATAGTTCTCAAAAACTGTGCAAGGGAACTAACACCAGTTTTTTGTAGACTTTTCAACCGGTCCTACAGAAAGGGAATATTTTCAAATAACTACCGACTAGTCGCACTGCTTTCAATAATATCAAAAGTCATGGAAAAGGTTATCAATTAGCATCTTCTAAAATATCTTGAACGATTCAGTATTATTAGCGATCGCGAATATGGCTTTCGTAAACATAGATCAACAAGAGATCTGCTGACATATGTAACACATGTTCGGAACAACGCAATTGAACACTTTGGAGGATCTCGAGCGGTTGCTCTTGACATATCCAAGGCATTCGACCGTGTCTGGCACGATGGACTGTTGGCTAAGATACGCTCTTGTGGTATGTCTGAAAAGTTCTGTTTGTGGCTCTCATGTTTCCTCAGAGAGCGTTCTTTACGAGTGACGGTCGACGGATTTCTTTCTAACACATCAACGCCGGTGTGCCCCAAGGCTCCATACTGTTTCCTACTCTCTTTCTCATTTACATTAACGATCGGCTGGAAAAGACCGGGAATCCAATTGATAGCTTTGCAGACGACAGTATGCTTATCTCTTCATTCACTTTGAACGCTCGGACATTGGCTGCTTAGGCGAATATCCGCAGACAGCAGGAGGTCGTTCAACTTAACAAAAACCTGGAAGAAATTCTATCTTGGGGTGACAGTAACCAAGTGGAATTTAACGCTACAAAAAACCCAGGCGGCAGTTTTTTCTAAAAAAGTTAACGTTTGCTGCACCCGACATAATTATGTCGGGGCACTCCATTCCCCTAGCATCGTCGCTCAATTTGTTGGGAGTTACTTTGGGAGCAAATATTTCCTGGTATGAACATGTTGCAGGCATAGCAAGGAGAGCTTCTCAAAAGTTAGGAATATTATTTCGAACCAGAAAGCTTTACACTCCACAACAACTGTTAATTCTTTACAAAGCTCAAATTCGACCAACTATGGAATACTGCTCCCATGTTTGGGGCTCCGCTCCCAAACATACATTGCATTTGTTGGGTTCTGTTCAGAGAAGAGCTGTTCGTCTGATTGGAGACCCGGAACTGACTGGCGGCCTTGATTCGCTGGAACATCGAAGAGCGGTTGTCGACTTGAGTCTGTTCTACAAGTATTTTAATGGAAAGTGTTCGAAGGATGTAGCCTGCTTAATTCCTCCCAGAGCGGTGCATGTTAGAAATACACGTCGCGCTGGTGCTTCACATCCGTATGAGGTTCAGCTTGTTACTCCGCGTATAACGCTTTTCAAGCAGTCTTTTATATGGAGAACATCATCCCTTTGGAATAATTTGCGCTGTGTTTCCCAGCGAGTACAATTCACAGCGATTCAAGAACAACGTGAATCGCTTTTTCCACACACATGGCGCTCCTAGAGTGCTTAAGGGACTTCCCTGCAGCACGTGTGCTAGACCCATAAAAAAAAAAAAAATAATGTGTACATAAATAAATTTTCTTAATTTACATTTTTAATAAACATAAATTTAAAGAATAATATTTTGTGACGCGTACGAAATAGAAAATAGATTATTTACCCGTAGTCATTTATTTATAAATTATGTTAATTTTGATAAGCAACGAAAAATAAATATTTGTAAAATTAGAAAAGATATATATATATATATATATATATATATATATATATATATATATATATATATATATATATATATATATATATGTATATATATATATATATATATATATATATATATATATATATATATATTATGAATTATAGTTTTAACTTCTAAAACAGTATATACTAAGTGAGCTAGAAAAAAACACTCAGGAAAACGAATTATTTTTTGCTTAAATTTTGTTATCAATATATCGAATGGTATTCAGTTTTACTTTTTCAAGTTATTATAATTGTGAAAAACAATCGCCCTTCTGGCTTTTGCATATTATGTTTCCGAGGTTCCTACATAACGAGAAATATAGTGTCTCATTTCTATCAGTTCTTGAGTACTTCTGTTAATTGAGATAAGGTAACAACTTACAACATAATTTGTAAAGTGATAAAACTGGTAGGAATTAAAATTCATTCTACGTATTTATTAGTGGGGTTTAGTAGGTTTGATCTTTTTTGTGTTTACATTAATAGCAATGGTAAAATTTAAAGACAATTTAATATCTATATATATATATATATATATATATATATATATATATATATATATATATATATATATATATATATATATATGGAGTAGATCTGCTTCCAATATGTGATGTTTCATGTCATTTTCAGCGTTTTGGAATCCTTAATTTTAGATGACTATTGCTTTATAACAGATAAAGTATAATCTAATAGTTATTGTTTGCATAAATAAATATGCCCAGGAATTGTTATCAATAGTCCTCTTGGTTAAAACTTTTTTAAAATTTAATTAAAAAGTTAGAACAGTTCCTCTTACAGGAGTAGTTTGATCAACAATTTAATAGATCAAATAATAAATTTTGTATATACTTACCACATTTATAGCAATTTCCTTTTCCCAAACTGCATCGTTCAAAATTCCTGCGTTATTAATTAATATATCAACATTTTGAAACACTTCAACTGTTTTCTTGAAAGCCTCTAAAATTTGAATAATGTAATACAGTAATTTGGATGAAACAACCTGGGTGCCGCTGTAACGCGCTGTCTACCAAAAAATTAGAGATCTACCCCACTATAACATTGGTATATAATAATAATTGATAAGACGTACAATTTTTTTGTTAATAATGATACCTATAAACAGAGGCGATATCTTTTAGAAAGCTGACAAATTGGTCGTCTTCATTCTTCCTTAATATCTTCCAGGATAAATGGTCCAGAGTGATTGAAGATAGTTTAACAATACTTTAAGATGTAAATTTTGGCATCTAGCCACGACCGCTTAATACCTCGTGTATGAGCTCGTGTGAGCGGATTAACATAGTTTTGCTGGTGATTAACAGTTTGATGGTCGAAGCCTCGCCTGCCAACTCGTTTGAATGAATAACAGATTGAAATTGAACCTCTCTTTCTATAATTGGCATTAATGTTTCTTATTTTCTCTTTTCTACAATAAAATATTGTACTTCTCCTTTTGTTTTTAAACCAAAAACCCACGGTCCATCTATTCCTCTACCATGATTTCGATTCTTTTGCACCGGTGCATCGCTATCTTCAAATTCAGGTTAGTGATCACTTTGTAAGAGCCTTCCCCTGTTTTATTTTCGGCTAGCCGCAAATCGAGCTTAATCAATTTGTATAGGATCGTCGTTGCTGCCGATTAATTGTCCTCTGCGATTGACTGACACAATTGAGGAGCACACTTTGCAGCACATGTTATACCAATCACTTATACTCAGAACGTCGTGCGCGAACATAAACACCAATCCCAAAATATTACATAAGCTTAAATTACAATATAAATAACAATGTAACTTGCCATTCAAATCCGTATAATGGAAGAATTCATTACCGGTTCTAAACCATTTTGTTGTTTGGCAGCATTTTCTGGGACAACGTAAGACTAGACGACACGCTCCTCCACGATCGCGTTTCCTTTTTTTGCATTTCCGCACCACACCTACCACGGACGTTATTTTCGTCATTCTGTGTAAGTAAATTAGGCGTTTGCAAAAAAGTCACGGCTGCATCTTCGTTAAAAGTGATATTAATATAAAAATCTCTCAAAAGCGTGGCTTCTTTTGAAATATACGTATTAGTAACTTGTCATTGTCATTAATAATGAAACTTACTCTATTATTTTATTGTGTTGCTTAGAAATGTATTTATTGCAAGTAGATTGCACGCAATAATTTAGATTTGTAGGTAGACCGCACACTACAGTGCACCAGAACCTGTCTATGTAAAAAATCTTGTTTCCATTTCAACAATATGGTCTTTCTCACAGTTGTGTTCTGTCTTAAAAAGTGTTTTTGAAAAATGTTATTGAAAACGTTTTATTTTTGATACCTGTGTAATTCTCTAAGTGTCCTTTTATCATGTTTTTTGTGATTATACCTACTACCTGGCCAACAAAAATGCAAATTTTATTGTTTTCACCAAAGATGAATTAACTGCTAAATTTTTGTAAGTAATTTCTCATTCAACCTTATAATTTATTGAATCACATTTCAGAAACGACCGTCTTAAGTTTATTTCTCTGTACCTTGTTTGCATTTTTAGAATCCAGAAGAAGCTAACATTAGGCAGCGAAATCTCGATAATAAAAAAAAACAGATACTAGAGCCTTTAGATCTTTAATTGCTCATCTCTTATAAGGGCACTTCCCAGTAGTTAAACTTCCAATTGTTTGTTACCAGTGCCCTGTTACTGTCCTTTTTCTTATATATTTTTATATATATATATATATATATATATATATATATATATATATATATATATATATATATATTTGTGTGTGTGTGAGTGTGTGTATGAAATTTAATATTATTCAGATACCTTCGAATTGTTCATAGCTAGTTACATCAGTTTTAACGAAGATAGCTTTGTTTTTCCCATATTTGCTCTCAATTTCCGTCAAAGCATTATTTCCGACTTCTGAATTTATATCTGCCAAAGTGACGCCCTACAAGAAAGGCCATAAAATACTTAAAACTGTTTAGATAATATATTTTAACATATGCTATAAATACTTAATTAATAGTATAACAATATTCAGTGGAACTGTTTGAAGGAAGAGTAATTTAAAGGTGTCATACAGCTTAAAAATTAAGAAAATGTAAAAATCACATAATGTGCAAGAAAATTTAAAATAGTACCTTATATAAGAAATTGACTTAACATTCCTCAATTTTCTTAACATTTCGCGTATAATTTAAGTCACTTATCAGTTTACAACATTTAGAAATCCTGTTATACAGCTTGATCACATTGTGCGTAAAAGAACCACAGAATTGAGTGGTTATGTGCTACCATATAACATAGATGCCAGCAATAAGACAATTCTTAGGCGAAACAGATGACAAATTTTACCGGCATAAAATTTACGCGTCAACTCTAACACAAGACTTGACGCCAATCAGATCACACGACAAACCACTATACCACCGATCAGAGATTTATTTCGAAGCTCCATGACGGCATTGCAACAATTGCAAATTAGTCGAATATAGATGAGCAAAATAATATATATATATATATATATATATATATATATATATATATATATATATATATATATATATATATACGTGATGACTTTAATTTTGCGGGGTGTCTAATTCCTGTACAAAAATAAATAAAAGTAAAAATACCAAATAACTGTACTATCAAGATCCTAAGAAAAGAAATATAACTTGATCAAATATTTCAGCTAACGTAGAAATAATAACCCTTGAACAAATAAGTATGTCAAATGTAAATATGTAATTTAACTGGTGTAGTGCAGTGTTGTGTAAATAGCGCAAATAAAAAATAAAAATTTGAAACATGTACTTAAACCATATTACCTTTTATCAAAATAAACTTATAAATGTATATACTAGAAGATAAGATAGTAAATAATATAAACAGCGTAAATAGATATACATAAGTGCGAAAGAGTCTCGTGAAAGAGAGAGAAGAATAAAAGGGAGAGAATGAATGTGATTAAAAAGACAACAACAGAGTTTAACATCATTATCACTACATGTACCGGAAAATATTAAACTGGGTTCTTTGAAAGAATTTTTCCAGTAAAACCAAATAAAAAAATCTACACAAATAATAATAAATACCAAAAAACCTTTTCCCAAATCAAACCAACAATAGTCATTAAAGAATTACTCGGAAATGACTAAAAACAATATTATCAAGTACATCAGGGCTACCAAAAGGCAGACCATCAGCCAGCCGTAAGGCTAACAACGGATCAATTTATACGAAGTAAATTGTTTCAGTTGTACCTAGATAAGTAACCCAACCTTGTATTAACAAATTAGAAAGAATGTTGTTGAAGTTGCAGTTGGTTATATGCTGAGGTAGAGTTGGCGAGTTTTTAAATCTAATATTTAGGTGATGAATGGAGATGCAAAATCTTAATTTGTGAAAAAGATAGGTTGTAAATAATTTTATGGAAGTATACCAAACCTCACGCAGGAAATATGGACGAAGATGACAGTGACTACGAAAATATCAGATTTTAATTGCCAGTAACGGCGAAACTAGTAGCTAAATAGCTATTTAGAATTGGCCGTAAAATGCAAAAACTCGAAAATTTACAAAAAAAAAATTAGGACCACCAACTGAAATACTTTTATATGATAAGTTTTTCTTTGTCCATAATACTTTCCAAGATACCAATGAATTTTATACTAGATAGACGCTTGCTGGAGGTTATAGTGAACATATGTATAACATATATATATATATATATATATATATATATATATATATATATATATATATATATATAAATATATATGTATATATGTATATATATATATATATATATATATATATATATATATATATATATATATATATATATATATCTAATCTATAATATATATTAAATGCAACATCTCTCTGTCTGACTGTCCGTTACTGCGCTATTCACTGGAGAACCACATATTCGATTTACGTGCTTTTTTTAAAAAAAAAGATACATATGTTCTCTGGCCAGGTTATAGGCTATATTTTTTTTTGTTACGATAGGTAACATAAGGAATAAGCAGTGATGAAAATGGTGAATCAAGTCGGAAAAAAAGTTTGCCGCTAGCGCGTTCTCTTGCAATACACTGCTTAAACCATTAGATATGGAACAATATCATGTAACAAAGAATATAATCTATAATACATATAAAATACAACGTATCTCTGTCGGTCTGTCCGAACGCTCGAAAACCACTTATCCGATTTACGTGCTTTTTTAAAAAAAAAAAAAATACATATGTTCTCTGGCCAGGTTATAGAATATATTTTATTACATTAGATAATAAAATAACCAGTCAAGTGCAAGTTGAACTTGCGCAATTAGTATTCCGTACGTTGATTGCTTTTAAAATATAAAATTTTGTTATTGAGGTATAAAATGATCAGTGACTTCACAAAATACACCCCAAATGAGTTTTCAACAAACTTTGTTTCCAATCTTTACTGAAAACTGATGACCTTGAATTTTTTTTTTATATACCATATAAATTATTAGAGGTAATGCACACATGATAATTTTCGTTCAATCTACACCCCGTGGAGAATATTCCAGAATTTTTTCAAAATTTTTGATTAGTACTTTTCGAGATAAGCCGGGTGGATAGCGATTTTTCGCAATTTTTTTAAAATAATACAAAGAAAAGTGCGCGCAAATATTACAGTATATATATATATATATATATATATATATATATATATATATATATATATATATATATATATGTATGTATATATATATATATATATATATATATATATATATATATATATATATATATATATATATTTTACTCGTATTTTCACAAACTTTCATTTGACACCACACTCAATTACCTAGTAAAAAAAACCAAAACTACATGGCTCTGATGAGGCTACCAATTCCTATAACATTACCAAATTTTAACATTTTATGACAAATAATTTCGGAGAAAATCGGGTGTGACAGACAGACGTACAGACAGACGGACAGATGGGCAGATACCGAAGTCATCTATAAGTGTTCCGTACGGAACACTAATAAGAAATAAACAGTGACGATAATAGTGAATCAAGTCGGAAAAAAGTTTGCCGCTAGCGCCCTCTCTTGCAATTCGCTGCTTTAATACATTGTATATAAAATGCAACGTCTCTCTGTCTGTCCGTTAGTGCGCTTATCCCTCGAGAACCACTTATCCGATTTACGTGTTTTTTTTAGATTCATACAGATATTTTCTGGCCAGGTTATGTAATAATAATAATAATCTGTATAAAAAAACATTCAAAAGTCAGTGATTTTGAAATCATATAACATTGTCAGGTCATTCCTTAATACACAATGGTAATAGTGTTTGCGCTGACTTGACTTGGGCCCGTCAGCCAAACATGGAACCACATTGACTAAATGTAAGAAAGAAGAACTTTGTACCGATAATCTGTATAATATATATAAAACGTATGTTCGTTAGTCTGCTTCTCATTCAGAAACCACTTATCCGATTTACGTGTTTTTTTTTTAATTCTTAACTTAATTTTTATCAAAAAAACTCTATAATATATATAAAACGCAACGTCTCTCTGTCTGTCTGACTGTCTGTCCGTTAGTGCGCTTAGCACTCAGGAAACACTTATCCAATTTATGTGTTTTTTTATAAAATACATATGTTCTCTGGCCAGGTTATAGGATATATTTTATTACGTTAGGTAACATAAGGAATAAGCAGTGACGATAATAGTGAATCAAGTCCACGCGAGCATAGCCAAGGGCACGGCTAGTATATAAATATATATATATATATATATATATATATATATATATATATATATATATATATATATATATATATATATATATATATATATATATGTATATATATATATATATATATATATATATATATATATATATACATACATATATATATATATATATATATATATATATATATATATATATATATATATATATATATATATACATGATCCTAAGTTATGAAACTAGTTGGGGAACTCGGCAAAAACGGGCATCAACAGATGTTCATACTATATTCATTTAGCCAATATTTCGGTCCTAGTTGGGACCTTCATCAGGGCACAAACTGAAAAAGAGACAACGAAGCAACCAATAAAGAAAATTAGGCATAAAGAATTGGTGTTATTAAGTCAAGTTTTTAATTATTAATTTTAATTATTAATCTCTAATTTGCAATTTTTGATTTCAATCTTACAATTATTAATATGTAACTATTGTAATTTAACAGTATTATTATTCTAAAACAATCACAAATTATTATTATCATTATGAAGAAATGTCAAAAAAACAGGTGACTCACTTGTAGCATGAAATTTAATCTAACAAGAATGACCATCAATAACAATCGCCATAGTAAAAACCAACACTGAAATAAAACAACCACTATTCACTAACATATTAACATAAAAACATGGCATTTACAGCAGGGATGCCATTGATAACGTTGGATGCTGAAATTCAAAAATAATTAACCACCTGCCATCTTAAAGAAAAATGAAAAGTGACAACTTTGACAGGGCGCTGGCAAAGGACGACCAACTGACAGATGTAAGGGATCACTCAAAAAGAATAAAAGGAAAGGTCGAACGACCAGGAAAGGACCGGTTTAGTACAAAATTAAGTGCTACGTCATATAATAAAATTTTGGTATAAAGAGAAAGGATATCCAATGGGAAGGCAAATTTTCGCTGTTATGACCATTGAGTGACATATAAAGGAAACAGTTTTTTACTTCATCTGGGGGGAGTAGAGCAAGGAAAAGAGGAGGCGGCAATTGGAAAGGGTTTTTCATTAATTGGGAACATATTAATCAATTTATTATTATAATTGTTATTATTATTAATGTTACTTCAATAGGAATGTAATTCCCTTCAATTTCTTTATAATGCCCGTTTTTGCCGAGTTGAGTTCCCCAACTAGTTTCATAACTTAGGATTTTGTTAGATACGGCAACTTTTGCTTTCTCTCTCTTTATTTTATATATACATATATATATATATATATATATATATATATATATATATATATATATATATATATATATATAATGAGTATAAAATTATACTTATGAGCTGACTAATAAAAATTTTCCTCTGGAATTGATTATTTTTAAGATAAAAACATTTAAACAGGTTATTAAGCTTAACATCTTTAAAAAAATCATAATGATGTGGTTGTGTAAAAATTATTTTTATTCCATTATAACAAATTTAAGACAATAATATGTTCGTTAAACCATGTTATTATGTTTTTGAACTTTTGCTTCATCCTATATTTTCATAGCAACGAAATTCGAAAGGTTAATTTAATTTAATTCACAAACATGACCACAATTTACTTTAAAAGATAACAGGGCAGTTGACTGCTCGTAGCTCTAAAATTACTCAACAGTTTTTCTATGGATTTGTTAGGAAAATAATCACTTCCTTATCAGTTCTTAAAACAGAAGACAGTCTTTACAGCACTAGTGTAGACAAAAACTTTTTCCAAATGATTTTAGCACGCCTTAAGATAAAATTCAATGAAAAATAAAGTATGAATTACAGTAGTAGTAATGCTTCCATAGCGTTATTAAAGCAATGAAGTATTTTGTCGTATGTGTGCAAATTTGGATAAATAAATAATTATTATTTATTAATTTTGTTTTATTAGTTTTTAACAAATCACAAACGTTTTGTACACCCCATGTTTGGGAAAAGGTAGTATATAAGCCTTCAGGAATCCAGTGTGGTTCTGAATACGATTTTCCAATGATGATTCTATGATGATGTAAAAATTAATTAAAATATTTTTTTTCAGTTTTAGTGTTCCGTAGGGAACGCTTATAAGATCAGTTCGGTGTCTATCCGTCTGTTTATCCGTCTGTCTGCCAGTCTATCCGTCCGTCTGTCTGTCCGTCTGCCACACCCGATTTTCTCCGAAACTGTGTGACATAGAAAGTTGAAATTTTGCACTAATATAAAAATTAATGGCTTCATCAGAGCCGTGTAGTTTGGAAAGTTAAATTTTGACTTAAGGGATTAGTTTCGGGGGATGAAATAGGAAGTAAAAAAATTTACCAGGTTATCGAGTGGGGTGTCAAATGAAAGCTTCACGAGTTCAAGAATATATATAATATAATACTTGAGCACACTTTTCTTCGTATTATTTTTAAAAAATTGCGAAAAATCGCTGTCCCCTCCCTTTTTTGAAAAGTAGTGATCAAAAAATTTTGAAAAAATACCGGAATGTTCTCCACAGGCTGTAGATTGAACGAAAATTATCACGAGTGCATTACCTTTAATAATTTATCTGGTATATAAAATTCATTTGAGGTGTGTTTTGTGTTTTATACCTCCGAAACAAAATTTTTTATTTTGAAAGTAATCAACGTACGGAACACTAATTGCGCAAGTCCGACTTGCACTTGGCCGATTTTTTATTCCATACACTTGTATTATCTTCCTAATTAAATGCGTATTTTAAAACAATTTGATAGTGTTTCAAATGAATTTTATTGCTCATTTCGTAGAATTACCTGCAAGGCATAGACAAAGCATTTTTTAAATTTCGAGTTAATTTTTGGGAATAGCGCAGTCACAAGGTACTGAATCAGGTTGATATGATGAATGATTCAACACGTAAACTAAACCCAAAATCTGTAAAGTGTAAGTTGGTGCATGATCGCAATAAGCACCACCTATTTCGCCATTAATAGTTCGATTAGTTGAAACAAATTTACGATGATGAATTTCCTTAGCTATTGTAACAAAGAATCAACATTGTTTTGTTTTTCGATTAAACTTTTTGCATTACTTCTTTTGCTACAAAGAAAGCAGTCAACGGAGCCTAAAAACTTTTAATTTTTGGTTGTCGAAATAAAAAAATTTGAGCATAATTATTTATAGTCTGACATTTAAAGGGTTATTGGCGTGGAGGAAGGGCAATGTTCTTGAAGCTGAGAAGATTCAAAATGATCTTATTACTTCGCTAAGCATGGTGTTTGTAAAAAAATCATCTTCCAAGATTTTTTGCATCTCTACACGTTTTAGGATACCTAGACTACCAAAAACATGGCCTGCCATTTCCGTTGACCCATCTGTCTGTCTGCCTGTTAGCCCTCGAATGAAGTGAGGAAATTGGGTATACATTTAATACATGAAGGGGGAATGGATGTCTTTAGAAGATATGAGTGGGGATCGATAAATTTAATATACTTCTAATATAATTATGAGAATTTTTCCTGGAATCTTAGAGTTGAGTTATTTTTTCATTGTTGTGAATTACATGGCCAAATATATAACAGATTAATAAGGTGATGGAGGGGGTTAGAGGGGCTGCTTTGTAAATATACTGTAATTTGTTTTTTTACTTAAACTACGTGTTTACAAAACAAATACTGGGCCAATTGTTTCCTGATTTTTTAAAATTATTTTCACTATTAACAGAAATGCCTTTTAGAAGCAAATGTTTTAGTTCTGTATATCTCTAAAACCCTTCTTGTTTGTTCTTAGTATCTCACCGTAAAGTATTTTTCATTTAAAATATCGTTTTGTAATCCTTGTATTATTATTTTCTTAAAGTTGGTGGTGATGATTTTGACCTTCATTCTGAACTTTGACACTTTGCTTCTAAGTCATATTAATAGCACTATCTTTCTTCATCAGTAACAATTAATTTCAGAAAGTTGGGATTGGCTAGCACGATTTTCCAGGAATATTATAATATTTTGATCTTAATTCAAAGCCGGTTGAAAAGCCTTTCTTTCGTCTATGTCTTCTATCATACCGATAAAGTTGTTTTCCTGCTGAAGTTTAACTCTACTTTACTGTTGTTGTGTATGATGTTGGATACTGTGCACGTTTTTAATAGTAACAATGATTTGCTGTTATATTTCTAAGTATTTAAAAGGACGCTGTGTATTGAAGTAAAGACAAATGTTAGTTCTAAATTTCCACATTATTTTGTCTCTTATGACAATTGTTTCGGTACATGGTATCTTCATTAGATAAGCGGTAACTAACAAATCAAAAGTATAAACAAGTTACATATACCTTCAGTATTACGTAATCAAAACCTAATTTATATCTAAAACTAGCCGTGCCCGTGGCTCTGCTCGCGTGGACTTGATTCACTATTATCGTGACTGCTTATTCCTTATGTTACCTAACGTAAGATATTTCCTGTAGCCGGGCCAGAGTACATATGTATTTTATAAAAAATCACGTAAATCGGATAAGTGGCTCTTGAGTGCTAAACGCACTAACGGACAGGCTGAGAGACGTTGCGTTTTATATATATTATGAATATTTTTTTGATAAATATTAAGTTAAGAATTTAAAAAAACACATAAATCCGATAAGTAGTTCTCGAATGCTAAGCACACTAACAGACAAACAGACAGACAGAGAGACGTTGCGTTTTATATATATTATATAGATGGTTCTTCTTTCTCACATTTGGTCAATGTGGTTCCATGTTTGGCTGACGGGCCCAAGCCAAGTCAGCACAAACACTATTACCATTGTGTATTAAGGAATGACCTGACAATGTTACATGTTTTCAAAATCACTGACTTCTGAATGTTTCTGTGTATGTTTGTGTTGAGTCCTACTTGCACTAAGTGTGGTGTGAATGTTATTGGTGTAAGGCCTGTGGCTGATATAATGAAGGAGACAATGATGACTTTTTCTTGTTTCCATAGCCTTTTTATTTCTGTTGCAAGGTATGTATATTTGGAGATTTTTTCTATGTATTTCGTTTGGGTGTTTAGAAAGGTGACCTTTCCTTTTTTGCAGTGGAAAGTAATATGTTGAAGCCATAGTCTGTTCTGTTTAGTGTATTTGAGAGTGGATTGAGACAGAGGCAAAACCATAGAGCGCTGAGCGAGTCTCCCTGAAATATACCCCGTCTGATGTACAGCTCTTCTGTTTAGATGCGTTCGGTTTGTGTTTTTAGGTGGATTTTGGTTTTCCATGTATTCATAATTTGTGCGAGAAATTGCCTGAGGTTTTGGTTGATTTTGTAGATTTCTAGGGCTCTGATTAACCAGCTGTGGGGTATGGAGTCGAAGGCTTTTTTATAGTCTATATAACAGATGTGAAGGTTTCTGTGTTCTCTTCTGGTTTGTCCCATGATCACGCTATCTACGATCAGCTGCTCTTTGCATCCTCGGCTGCACCCCTTCTGCTCTTTTGTGAGAATACCGTTCTCTATTAGATGTTGTTCTATTTTCTTGGAAATTGTGGCTGTGATGATCTTGTATAGGGTTGGAAGACAGGTGATAGGTCGGTAGTTTGACGGGTTTGTGGTATCTGAGCTTTTAGGTTTGACGTATGTTATTCCCTGTGTAAGGAAAGTGGAGAATGTGTGTGGTTGTAGAATGGCTTTTTTGATTTGGTGCGTGAGTGCTTCGTGTGTGGTGGTAAACTGTTTGTACTAGAGGTTTTGTATATTGTCTATTCCAGGGCATTTCCAGTTGTGTGTGTGTTTGATTGTTTCTGTAATTTCTTGTGTAGTTAATATGGAATTTTCTTGTTCTGTCACATGTTTATGTTTGTCTTCTTCGGCTTTAATCCAGGTGGTGTTATTATTGTGCAGTTTGGGTTCTGACCACATACTTTTCCAATAATTTGTGTTTGCTTGGTGGTTCAGTCACTGCTGTCTGTTCGTTGTACATAGTTTTTCGGTAGAACTGTTTTTCGTTTCTTCGGAAGAAGTTGTTGGTGTCTCTCCTCTCGTTTGATTCTTTGTATTTACGAAGTCTTGCTGCATATACGGATAGTTTTTGTCTCAAAGTATCAAGGATTTCTGGCAGTTTTCGATTGGAAGATTTGGATTTGATCTTGTCTACACTCTGTGTGACACGTTTGGATGCGTTCCCGTTCATAAATTGGGTAAGGTGTCCTAGATCTCTTCTGATGTTGATTTTGTTTTCTATTCTTATTTCCCATTTGAATCTTGGTTTTCTGCTGCTGGGGTTTCTTTGTGTTAGAGTGGTGATTGCTCCTGCATATATTATTGTGTGAATGTCTTCGATTGTGCTTAAGTCTGTAATGTACAGAGGTATTATGTGCTTGTTTATTGTGTTGAAGATTGGTTGCGTGCTATGTTTGATGAGGAATGGGATTTCTTGTTGTGGGGTCGGTATCAGACCATCGAGCTAGATGTGACTCCATTTTTGCTTTGAGTGTTTGTATGAGAGGTGATTTGAGGTGATGTTGTGTAGATGTTGTTGAGGGTAGTGAGTGATTGATTTTGTTGTCTGTGATATTGTGCCGTGCGGTACTCGCTATTTGCCTTGTAATATCATTTTGAGTTATGCTCCTGCTGGGTGGTGGGTCTTGTTGTGTTCCACTGGGTAGTTGTGTGTGTGAGATTGGTTCGGTATCTGCTCTACTGTTTCTATTGTTTGGTTGGACTGTGTTCAGTTCAGCAGCTACTGTATCTTTGATGGTTTGCAATTCGAAAAGTGTGAGGCGATTGTTCTTGGTAATACCTCTGGCGGTGTAGTAACAGCGCATCACTGTTCTGTTCATTTCATCTGTCCACTTTAATGGCTGTCTTGGTTTGCCAGGCTTGGTAGTTGCATGCAGTCCTTGCAAAATATACGCGGCTTGGCCTGACTTTGGTGATTGTGTTTGTCCCGTATCTGTGGCGGTTGTGCTTGGAATTGATGGCGGTGGGTCCAGGCGACAAGTGATTCTCTTTTCAGTGATTTCTTTATCAGGTTTTGTGATGTTAATAGAGCAACCCATGACGTGTTCGCTGATTCCTGTGGTACAATTCATGCTTTGCTTGGATTTTCCCGCAAGTGTCTCTAGACTCGTTCCATATGTGCCGTTTTTCCTAATATAATTATACTAGTTATTGAAGTCTTTCATATCGTTGTCTTCAACTAATGAAAATGTGTGAAGTTCCAACCGGTTTTCTTGTATGTATCTTAGAGCAACCTCTTGGAGTTTCTCATGACGGTTTTGGTGGCCATATAAGTGTAAGCTAACTGCCTGGAAAAGGCAATTTTTATCACCTACAATGTCGAATCTGATAAAACTATAGGGGATAGTTTCGACTGAGGCGGTTGTTTGGTTCGTCTGTGGTTGTTGCTGTTGTGGTGGTGCTGTAGCTGTTTGTACGACAGGGGTCCGGCTCCGCAACACCCAGCCATTATCATTATTATAATTATTATTGTTCGACATAGCATTCTCACGAATATCCCAAGAAAGAAGGGTCGACTGCGGCAGAGCCTGGATGCCACAGCAAGGCTACTTACTCCCGGAGGGCGCCCGATAACCGGGGGAACCGTTCGCGACTCATAAACGCTGAGCCATTTATGTTCTTGGCACGGTAAACACCTTAAGATTGCGTTTTTGTTACAAATAATCTGGACAACACAAGACAACACAACATGATTCAGGTACCTCGGGATCGTCAATGACCGTACTAAGACAATCCTGGGATTCCCCTAGCCCCTGAGGGGTTATATAGATTATTATTATTATTATTATATAACCTGGCCAGAGAACATAGGTATAAATAAAGAAAAAAAACACATAAATCGGATAAGCGATTTTCGAGTGATAAGCGCACTAAAAGACAGACAGGCAGAGAGACGTTGCATTTTATATATATTGTATTCTTTGACACATGATATTGCTCTATATTTAACGGTTTAGGCAGCGTATTGCAAGAGAGTGCGCTAGCGGCAAATTTTTTTCCGATTTGATTCACTATTATCGTCACTACTTATTTCTTATATTACCTAACGTAATAATATATATCCCATAACATGGCCAGAGAACATATGTATAAATCTAAAAAAAACACGTAGATCGGATAAGTGGTTCTCCAGTGGTAAGTGCATTAACGAACAGACAGACGGACAGAGAGACGTTGCATTTTATATATATTATAGATATAGATTTATTGTTATTATATAACCTGGCCAAAGAACATATGTTTGAATTAAAAAAAAACACGTAAATCGGACAAGTGGTTATCGCGTAATAAGTGCATTAACGGACAGACAAATAAACAGAGAGACGTTGCATTTTATATATATTATAGATAACCGGCAAGAGAACATATGTATATTTTTAAAAAAAAAACACGTAAATCGGATAAGTGGTTCTAGAGTGATAAGCGCACTAATGGGCAGACAGGCAGAGAGACGTTGCATTTTATATATATTATAGATATTCTTTGCTACATGATATTGTTCCATATTTAACGGCTTAGGTAGAGTATTGCAAGAGAGCGCTCTAGCGATAAACTTTTTTCCGATTTGATTCACTATTATCGTCACTACTTATTCCTTATGTTACATAACGTAATAAAATATATATCTATAACCTGGTCAGAGAACATGTGTATGAATTTAAAAAAAAATCAGGTTAATCTGTTAAGTGGTTCTCGAGTGATAAACGCACTAACGGACAGACAGAGAGACGTTGCATTTTATATATATTATAAATATAAATTTATTATTATTATATAACCTGGCCAAAGTACATATGTATGAATTTAAAAAAAAAAAAACGCGTAAATCGGATAAGCGGTTATGGCGTGATAAGCGTACTAACGGACAGATAAATAGACAGAGAAACGTTGCATTTTATATATATGATATTGTTCCATATTTAAAGGTTTAAGCAGCGTATTGCAAGAGAGCACGCTAGCGGCGAACTTTTTTCCGACTTGATTCACTATTATCGCTGTTACTTATTCCTTATGTTACCTAACATAATGAAATATATCCTCTAATCTAGCCAGAGAACATATGTATGAATTAAAAAAAATCACGTAAATCGAATAAGTGGTTCTCCAGTGATAAGCGCTCTAACAGACAGACAAACAGAGGGACGTTGCATTTTATATATATTATAGATACCACTATGGGGCCTAAGTGGATTACTTTAATTGTAACCATCAATTAATTTAAATTTAATAATGGAGAACTATTTAGATCAAAATGTTCATTTAGTAAATTAAATATATTTTTATGTTTGGTAATTTTCATTGTTTTTAAAAGACTTAATTTATGAGATTTATTTTCTAACTGTAAAATTTCGAAATTGTCATCAAAAATATGATTTTCGTTGAAATATAAGAAGCATAGTTCGTATAAAATTTGTCTTTCAGATAACATATTTTATATTCTTTAATAAGTTTTTTGAAATTTCTGCCAGTTTGGCCAATATAAGTTTTTAGACATGAGCCGCATTCAAGTTTGTAAACCCCCGACTTTTGGTTTTTGTTACTTTTACTTTTGTTATTCTTAATTAGTTTATTTAACATATTAGTTTTAAAGGGTATTTTTAAACCTCTATTCAACGATTTTAGGAAATTTTTTTGGTGATATTACCTGTATATGTAAAAGTTTTGAATTGAGTATTATCTTTTATAACTGGGTATTTTATATTAATCAATTTATAAGACTTTTTGTTAATAATTTTGTCAATCACATCTGGCTCATACCCATTATTAAAAGCCATTTGTCTAATAATCTTTAATTATTTTTTCCTGTAGACATAGGTACAGGAAGAAGTTCTTTGGGAAAACCTTATATATCTATGAAAACTCCCATTTTCCTACGTAGTTTACTCTAGTGAATATGTTGCAATGGTACTTACTCTAACCCCTTTCTCTAGTAATTTTAGAGCATACTGGAATCCCAATCCCGAAGCGCCACCAGTTATCAATGCAACTTTATTTTTAATTTCAAATGCCACCATTTTTTAAACAAAATACAAAAAATCCACTATGCAGATTAGACTCCGCTTGTTTATATATTAACGCTATAAAAAGAACTAATACGAAATCTCTCTCAAAGTGTGACTTGTTTTGTTTGTTTTTATTATCACCATACAATAATTTACATTTCAAAATTCCGAGGTCAACATTTGTTGCTGCCCTACTACCACGATGCATTTAGTAAACTTATGGGTAATTCCGGCGAATTGGAACTTTTCCAGAATCTAAAAGAGTTTTTAATTTTAGAGACGCCGCTCTGCCAAAATGTAGACTTTTAAATACTTTCCGTATCACGAAAATAGTCACGTAATTAATTTTTTCCTTACAGATTTCTAAATTATACATTTTTTACCATCAGATAATGACAAAATATATTTTTTTAATTTGATTTATTGGTAAATTGTATTAGTTTAAGTTTTTACAAAAACAATAAAAGAAAAACAAATTAGTACAAATCGTTTTACTGTTTCTCAAAATATACGCATTTAAGATTTATACATTTTTGCATGCATTCAAACAAATTCTCGAAACATTTTTTCCACTCTGAAGTTGGTTCCACAAAAACATGATTTTGGAAGAATTCAACAGCTTCTTGAGGTGATGAAAATCACTGTTTACGCATTTTTTTTACATTCTGGAACAAAAATAAGTAGTTAGGCGATAAATCAAGTGCATATAGAGAATAAGATATTAATATAATAATTAAATTGTCATGATAAAGCACGATGAGAGGTTTTCGGTTGTTTTTCCTGATTTCATCTATGACTTCTGGCAAACAAATTGTTATATACCATTCAGCTTTAACTGTTCTTCGATCCCCTAAGGGAATGGTTGCAACATGTCCAGTATAATTAAAGAAACAAGCGTTCATTTTCTTGGAAACTGTTTGCGAACAAACCACATTTGTTGAAGACTTGAAACATTCAAACGGTAGATTGTCACTTAGTTTCCGGCTCGTACGAATATATCTAAGTTTCGTCTCCTGTTACGATGTTGTATATGGATTTTGCATATCCTCGGTCCAATTTCTTGCGTATTTTCTTACACCAATTAACACGAGCTTATTTTTGGGTTTTAGTCAAATTATGCGGACTTCATCGGGAACAGGTCTTTTTCACAGCTAAATGTTCATGCAAAATCGAATGTACCGCAGTCTTCGATATGCCTAAGAATGCCTCTATCTCACGGTAAGTCACATGCCGGTCCTCTTCAATTATATTGCGCATAGTATCGATGTTTTTTGGAACAACAACCGATTTTGGTCGACCTTCACGAAAATCATCGCTGACGGAAACACGACCATGACGAAATTCTGCAAATCAATTATCTTTTCTAATGGTGATTTATTACGAAAAGTTGAACTACGCGATTCCAGGTATTGTTGTTGAGTTAAGCCTTTACTAATATCGTAAAAAATCATTCTACGAAAACCTTAACATGAAATTTCCATTTGTTCACAAAACTAATTTTTTTAAACGCTCGCTGTATAAAAAACTGCTCAGCCAATTTCTGAACTGCCACTGTTTTAACAATAACAGATGTCAAATTTTATAACAATGTCACATCTCAATAGGGCCATCCAGTTATCGTTTGTAAAAAATGAAGAACGATAACATGAAATATAAAAACCTCATAATATTCTGATATTATGTAACAACAAAGTCTTCCAAAATGTATCTTGCAATCACATTATATGTGTTATGAAAATTGCTTAATATATTTGAACTGGTATATTTTGGTAGCAAAAGCGATTTTAGAAAAATTTTGATAAATAGCTCACCTCGATAATAATATATGTAGCACTAGCTCAAAAGAAACTCAAACTTTTTTCCAAAACCATAGCTGCCTCTATCCAGTTGACTCTGAATTCAGAACCATTAACCTATACCACAGAGGAATCATAAATATGACCGTATCTATACCTAATTTTCCCAAAGGAATCACATAACTGTTCAAAATATACACAACAAACAAGATTTTTCTTAGGAATCAAAGTTCTGATAGAAAGAAATGCATTAAACACATGGAGAGAGGTTAAATAGGCTACGCACAAACACTCATTCGTTTAATTAAGTGCACTGAGTTAGAAAATAATTGTAACTAAACTGTGGCAACATCAATAAAACACTTAAAACACTTTTTTGCGTTACTTTATGATGTTTCACAAAAAAAAGTTTATTCTAACTGCACATTTCAAAAAGTATACAATCAACAGCTAATGACGACTCGGTATCACTCTTCCAATCGGCTGACAAACTCCTTGTCTCTCCCAGTCCACACAAATTACGACGTTCATCGATTTTAAAAATTTTCAACCATATTCATATTTATTAGAATAAGTATCAGTTGTGTTTATAAGTAACTCAAGGGCTCCCCTATTCCAATGTATTAAACCTTCTTAAAAAACACCCTATATATATAAATTTCGGGTTTCAATCCGTTCGTCTAACAATGAATTTGCACGACGTTTTGCCAAAATCTCATAAAATCTCAATAAATAAATAATTGAAATATTTCTATACAAAAACGGAACTTTGCAGCCGATTGTCTATTACAATACTTGTTAAAGAATGCCCTTTCTTATAAACCTGTTCAAACTCGATGTCCCTAACTGCTAAGGAATTTTTCTTTTGGACTTAAAGCCTTTGCATTACACCCGAGAACATTATAATATTACAATAATTAAAAAATTTAAATATTTCTATACAAAAACGGAACAGCAGCCGATTGTCTCTTATAACACATGTTAAAGAGTACTCGTTCTTATAAACCTGTTCAAACCCGATGTCGCTAACTGCCATGGAAATTTTTTTTTTGACTTAAAGCCTTCGCAGTTTACCCGACAACTCTGAAATATTACAATAAATAAAAAATTGAAATATTTCTATTCAAAAACGAAACTTTGCATCCGATTGTCTATTACAACACATGTTAAAGATGCTCTTTCTTATAAACCTGTTCAAACCCGATGTCGCTAACTGCTAAGGAAATTTTTGTTTGGACTTAAAGCCTTCGCATTATACCCGATAACACTCTGCAGTTAGCTTCAAGCGGCAGCAGCAGCACGATCACAATATCGAGCAGCAGCAGCAAGAGCACCTGAAAATGCCAAAGGAGATTTTGGCGAAACATCGTGCAAATTCATTTTTAGACGAACGGATTGAAACCCAGAATTTTAATGTATTACATTCCACCATCCGTGAAAACCTCTATTATAACATATATATATATATATATATATATATATATATATATATATATATATATATATATATATATATATACACATTACTTTACATTTTCTTAGCAGTTAGCGACATCGGGTTTGAACAGGTTTATAAGAAAGAGCATCTTTAACATGTGTTGTAATAGACAATCGGATGCAAAGTTCCGTTTTTTGAATAGAAATATTTCAAATTTTTTATTTATTGTAATATTTCAAAGTTGTCGGGTAAACTGCGAAGGCTTTAAGTCAAAAAAAAAAATCCTTGGCAGTTAGCGACATCGGGTTTGAACAGGTTTATAAGAACGAGTACTCTTTAACATGTGTTATAAGAGACAATCGGCTGCTGTTCCGTTTTTGTATAGAAATATTTAAATTTTTTAATTATTGTAATATTACAATGTTCTCGGGTGTAATGCAAAGGCTTTAAGTCCAAAAGAAAAAATCCTTAGCAGTTAGGGACATCGAGTTTGAACAGGTTTATAAGAAAGAGCATTCTTTAACAAGTATTGTAATAGACAATCGGCTGCAAAGTTCTGTTTTTGTATAGAAATATTTCAATTATTTATTTATTGAGATTTTATGAGATTTTGGCAAAACGTCGTGCAAATTCATTGTTAGACGAACGGATTGAAACCCGGAATTTATATATATATATATATATATATATATATATATATATATATATATATATATATATATATATATATATGTATATATATTTATATATAGGGTGTTTTTAAGAAGGTTTAATACATTGGAATAGGGGAGCCCTTGAGTTACTTATAAACACAACTGATACTTATTCTAATAAATATGAATGTAGTTGAAAATTTTTAAAATCGATGAACGTCGTAATTTGTGTGAACTGGGAGAGACAAGGAGTTTGTCAGCCGATTGGAAGAGTGATACCGAGTCGTCATTAGCTGTTGATTGTATACTTTTTGAAATGTGTGCAGTTAGAATAAACTTTTTTTTTGTGAAACATCATAAAGTAACGCAAAAATTGTTTTAAGTGTTTTATTGATGTTGCTACAGTTTAGTTACAATTATTTTCTAACTCAGTGCACTTAATAAACAAATGAGTGTTTGTGCGTAGCCTATTTAACCTCTCTCCATGTGTTTAATGCATTTCTTTCTATCAGAACTTTGATTTCTAAGAAAAATCTTGTTTGTTGTGTATATTTTGAACAGTTTTGTGATTCCTTTGGGAAAATCAGGTATAGATACGGTCATATCTATGATTCCTGTGTGGTATAGGTTTATGGTTCTGAATTCAGAGTCAATTGGATAGAGGCAGCTATGGTTTTGGAAAAAAAGTTTGAGTTTCTTTTGAGCTAGTGCTACATATTATTATCGAGGTGAGTTATTTATCAAAATTTTTCTAAAATCGCTTTTGCTACCAAAATATACCAGTTCAAATATATTAAGCAATTTTCATAACACATATAATGTGATTGCAAGATACATTTTGGAAGACTTTGTTGTTACATAATATCAGAATATTTTAACGAGATTTTTATATTTCATGTTATCGTTCTTCATACTAGAGCCGCGTTTTAAGTTTTTACAAACGATAACTGGATGGCCCTATTGAGATGTGACATTGTAATAAAGTTTGACATCTGTTATTGTTAAAACAGTTCAGAAATTGGCTGAGTAGTTTTTTTATACAGCGAGCGTTTAAAAAAAATAGTTTTGTGAACAAATGGAAATTTCATGTTAAGGTTTTCGTAGAATGATTTTTTACGATATTAGGAAAGGCTTATATATACATATATATATATATATATATATATATATATATATATATTATATATATATATATATATATATATATATATATAATATATATATATATATATATATATATATATATATATATATATATATATATATTATATATATATTTATTTATTTATTAACGGGGTTGTGCCAATTTACACAATTATAAACATAATTAAAATAACTAAACATAATAAAAATTATAACCATACATAGAATCTAACATCACAAGATCATTAAAACTAGTTTCACAGCAAGCAAATATCACAACCTTTTAACAATTAATTTAAAACTATCAATGGGGCCATGAATGCTGATATCGAACTGATTGAAATGCCTCATTATTCTGGACATGGGTCCATAATAGCCATAATTAGTGGCATGAAAGGGAATACCAAACAGGTCTCTGCCTCTAGTGCGACGAGAAACATTAAATGTTAACTTGTCTAAGAGATAGGGCCAATCAACCAGCCCATTTATTAACTTAAAAGCCAGAAGCAGGTCACAATGGAGTCTTCTAGTCTTCAGGGTCGAAATACCCAAAATGCCTCTAAGGTTGTAGTGGTCTATGTGGTAACCATCTAGGGGTATGGCCAATTTAAAAGCACAAGTCCGCAGAAACCGGTGCTGCACCGCCTCAATGGCTTCTATATATACATTGTAATGAGGAGACCATACCACAGCGTCATACTCAAGCCCCGATCTCACAATTGAACAAAACAACATTTTAAATGTAGAGCAGGAAAAGTCCCTACAGTACCTCGTGATGAACCCCAGATTTTTATAACCTTTCTGAACAACTGACAAAATGTGCCTATTGAGAGTAAGTTTCTGGTCAAGAAGAACTCCCAGATCATTAATTTCACTAACATACCTCAGCTTGCTGCCATTAATGTTATACTCAAAAGTAAAGTTCCGTTTAGCTTTACCAAAACTAATGCTAACACATTTCTTAATATTCAAGTACAACTCATTCAGGGTACTCCATCTATAGAGGCCATGAACATCCTCCTGAAGAGAGTGAAAATCTTGCAACGTGTTAACCGTTTTAAACATTTTTAGATCATCTGCAAACATGAGGAATTTAGAATGTTGTATAAACTTGCCGATGTCATTAACAAAAAGTAGAAACAGTAAAGGACCACAGTGAGACCCCTGAGGCACACCTGAAAGAACTTTTATTTCTTTAGAAATACAATTATTAATACGGACATACTGTATACGACCCTCCAGAAAACTGCCAATCCACCCAAGGACTTCACTACTTAGTCCTATTTTCCGCAACTTGCCTAACAAGAACGTATGATTAACTCTGTCGAACCCTTCGAAAAGTCAGTATATACACTATCAACACACACTGGCGCTAAACAGACAATCATGATATGCAAGCAGGTTTGTGACAGTTGACCGACCAAGTCTAAAACCATGCTGCTCGTCAATTACTATGCTATTACAGCTCCATGACAAAAATCTCGCAACTAGACTGTCGAACAATTTGGGTATTGCGGAATGAATGCACACGCCCCTGTAGTTAGATATATCACTCTTATCACCGAACTTATGAATAGGGGTAACAAATGAGTTTTTCCAGTACATAGGGAATGTACTTGAACACAGAGATAAATTAAAAATTAATTTTAGAGGAGTTACAATAGAGCATATGCAAGCCTTCAATACTCCCGCAAGTATTCCATCTGGGCCAACTGAGAATGTATTTTTAAGATTATCTATCCCCTCATAGACCTCAGACAAACTGACTGATATTGAGTTAACATTTAAATTAGGGCATTCAACTATGTCACTATTATATCCAGGAATAGTAGCCTGACTGCCACAATAAACTTCCCCAAAAAAGTCGGCAAAAAGATTCACACATTCTGCACCAGAATTGTTTTTTCTATCACGGTAGCACATAGTGTTGGGATAACCCTGAGACTGTTTCATGTTATTCACATGTTTCCAGAACAATCTGGGATTGAATGAGATGCTGTTTTCAACCAACGTGAGATAATTTGAATAGCATGTGGCGGACAAAGCTTTGCACGAAGCCCGAAGGGCAGCAAAAATGTTATAATCAGCCGTAGAACCAGTTTCCTTAAAACGTTTATGAGCAACCGTCTTTTGGATCGTTAAATGTTGTAACTCGCGAATGAACCACACAGGAAAATTGGAAATTTTAAAACGCTTTATAGGCACATGCAGGCTAATACCATGGTACAGTATATCGTAGAATTGCTCAACGGCAAGGTCAACATTGACCTTGCTCAATAAAGAACCCCAGTCAAATGATGCAAGATAAAAGTTTAACTGTGACATATCAGTGTTCTTAAAATCAAAATATGTTAGGTCGAATTTAATATTATTATCGAATTGATAGTTCAGGATACAGGAGGAGGCAACATGATGATGATCATTGGGAAATAATAAATCAATTGCTCTGGACATCACCAGATCGCTATAATTACAGAAAAACTCCATGGACATTTGGAACATTATTCACCTGGAAAAGGTTCAAATTGCTGATTACATTACACAAGACATTTGCATAGGAGTCTGGCCGACACACAACATTCACGCCGTAGTCCTCATTCACCCAAAATGCCGCGGGCAAGTTGTAATCACCAAATATTACAAAGTTGTGATCAGGATATGCAGATCTGGTCTTAGATAAAGTTAAACAATGGTTCTCATAAATGGACAAGTCCGAACGAGGCGGGATATACACGGCTCCAATGACATACTTTTAATTTTATATCTTACTATAATATTAAATTGTTCAACATTGGTATTAAAACAGGAGATATTTCTGGAACGCAGGTTGGAACGTACAGCAATAAGCACACCACCTCCTCTTTTTTTGGTACTTGTTTCAGCTGATCGATCTGTCCTGTATATATCATACCCATCATCATACAGCAAGCCAGGACATATGTCATCAGAGAGCCATGTTTCAATAATTATTACGATGTCATAAATAGATGTGCTCAGAACTAACTTGAATTCACGCAGTTTAGTCCGCATACCTCTTACATTTTGGTATTATAGGTTAAGTTCTTGTCGTTTTTGAAGGTGGTTTTGATATTACAATTTTAGGGACTCCCTGTATGTACCTAATCGTAATGTCGGTCTCACCATCCCTTCTACGTATAGCCAGTTTCTCATGTAGTTGTTTAATGTGGTTTCTCTGTATAATAGTCATGTCTGCACTAACACGAGCTGGAGAACCAACCCATATATATATATATATATATATATATATATATATATATATATATATATATATATATATATATATATATATATATATACATATTTTTTCTCAGTGCCATAATACAATTTTGACCACAACACGGAGCGTAGTTCCCGACTTCTTAGTTGGCGCATATTGATATTTCTTGTAAATCCGTGTCAGGACTGGATTAAAATTATTCTTATAAAAAAATTGAATTTGAAATAAAAAGTTCCCCAATTTGACTGATTACAAGAAAGTTCTTATTCATTCTATTTTTTTAGTTTTGTTTTACTAATATTTCATATATTATTTTGCCACCATGTCGTTTGCAGCTTGAAATATGATTTCCATAAAATAGCGATTTGTGAAAAACCTGTAATTTGAGAACATCTCTTGTTATTGGGATACAAAAATGTGTTTATACTGATGATTATTTTTATCTTTAATCTTTTAAGTTGTAGAAGATCATTAACAATTAGAAACGCTACCGAAAAAATTTGCAAAAATCATAAAGTAACATAAATTAAAATAGAATAGTCACAAATATTTATTTTGTTGTGAAGTGTATTTAGAAAGTTGTGAAAAAGTCAAACAAAAAAGTATTTAAGTTTTAATGCCACAAGAATCACAACTATAAAAGAGAGAGTTGTTTACGAAAATTATACATACTGATAATTTACATCAACCTTATAGGGACATTAGAAAAAGCACAAATCATCTATCCATGAATAGAAACAGAGACAACAAGAATGAAGTTTCTGAGTAAATTTACAAGAATATATGTATATATGTACATATATATATATATATATATATATATATATATATATATATATATATATATATATATATATATATATATATATGTATGTATATGTATATATATATATATATATATATATATATATATATATATATATATATATATATATATATATATATATATATATATATTATATATATATATATATATATATATATATATATATATAAATACATATATATATATTTATATATATATATATATATATATATATATATATAAATACATATATATATATTTATATATATATATATATATATATATATATATATATATATATATATATATATATATATATATATATAAATATATATTATAAAATGCCTTATACAGAAATTTTGGCCAGTTCTAGAAATGAACATAATATTCACTAAAAATTCAACAATAATCCGCCATCACAAAATAATAAGAATAAATCTTGTGAAACCTGTGACTTGTAAAACTACCTGAAATTTTTCAGCGCTCTTTTAAGGGTGAAGCCAGTAAACCTTAGATTTTCACAATACTATCCGTAACAACAATAAATGGTGGGCTCATTTTCGAATCTCCGTTTCACTCGCAGCCATACATCGATTTTATATATTATACATTGATATATATGTGGGTGGGAAATACCAAAAATCTGATAGTACATTTTGCAAAAGAAATCTTAGATTTCCAAAAAGAAACTGTAAATGCAAGTATTTAATCATAGATAAGGTAATAGTCATTTACATGAGAATAAAATAGTTAAGGCTGATGACGACAATAATTAATCATTTATTTCCCTACAACATAAGTTGTATTAAGAAATGATCAGTGTTTAAGTATAAATTATCTATATAATAAAACATTCGTTTGAAGCAAATATCCCAATTAAGCATCCATTTCAAAAATCGACGAATTAAGATCACCTAGAATATCTCGAGAAATAATAGAACTTTCAAAAGTCGCTATAATGTGACACGGTCCAATCCCAGGATGCCATATAAGTTTTCAGCTAAACTTAATGCGCTGTAGGATTATCTTAGATTTTACCACTAGATTAAATACTTAGAGGCCTATAGTAAATAATGGTATGATTTACCTTAAAAGGGGAATTTACGTTGTTTGATTATATAATTATATTCTATTTTAATTTTATTTTTAAGTTTATTGCAAATTTCTCTCTTATATTCTCATAAATTATTTAACAATTTATATTAATTTATAATATATATATATATATATATATATATATATATATATATATATATTATATATATATATTGTAACATTCATTTTTTCCTAGATTTTAAGAGTATGTAATGTTACTGATTTTTCGCATTATATTGTACTTCTTTTCATCTTTGTATCGAGCAGTATATTTCAGCAGAATTTTCTAGCCGCGCAGTGCGGGTTTCCGATCGAATCTATCGAATTCATAGTACGCCGGGATTGGTCAAATGTTTGTTTCCGGAGTTTGGTTCCGGCGTCGCCATTTTAGAGACAGAGTTCTCACAGCTTATTTAAGGGTCCGGAGAGCGCGGATCTAGGCTTACTTCCATCGAGCCGCCGAGAAGGCTTAGTACCATCAAGCCGCCGAGAGGGCGGATTTCCACCAAGCCGCAGTAGAGGCTTCTGGCAATATTTACGAGAGCCAAGTTAAGCACGAGTTTTTTTAACGTAAAGCCGTAGTGGGCTTAGTGTGTTTTTTCTACAGGGAGTAGCCAAAGTAGGCTCTTCTCATAAGTGATGGAATGTGTGAAATCGGTTTTGTGTTCAATTTAAGGCCTAGAAGCCCGTAGGAAAACCGTAAGTCACCAGAACATACATCAGTAGATCTATTTCCCGCAAATAAGTGTTATAACAGCAATTTGAACTGATAAATCGTGAAGTGAATATCACGACTCTTCGATTTCGGGTGTAGTAAAGTTTTAGAAGTAAAATGACTGATTTATTTGATAATTTTTCTAGTTTATAAAAATATTAATACGTGTCGTATCGTATCATATCGTATGTAAAAATATTAATAATCGCTCGAGTTTAGATTAAACTACAATATCTGCCATCAAGAAAGAGACAACAATGTGTTCGGCTAGCCCCGTCTGCGTGATGGATTTCACTATATATACAATAAAACTACCAAAGGGCCAAACCGACTAAACCACACGACTAGACGATAGCCGGATGAAGCTCGGCTTCCTGAGTTCATTCCTGCATCGTTTAAAATTCCAGCATTATTTATTAAAATCTCAGTATTTACAAATTATTAATTTATTTTCTTAAAAGTCTATAAAAACAATATCTGGTTATATGGCGTAACAGCCATTTAGTGTGCCTAATTTTTGTTAATTTCGAGTAAGATAAGAAGTCATTATCAGTCAAAAATATTTTCTTAACAACAACTTAAAACATTAAAAAACAATAAAAATTAACCCGAATATATTTATTTACATATTTAAATACCATGAAATTGTTCCAACTCTTATACATTTGAATGAAATTATTTTTGTTTTTACCATATTTACTTTAATTTTCCTTTATAGTTTTATTTTGCCTACTTAAGAATTTATGTCTGCTAAAAGCTAACATAAATTTTTAGCAATTTGGATTACAATGCAAGAACGATAATTCTCAAAATAAGCAAAATTTAGTAAAGCAGTGGAAATAAAATGCAGGAGGCATCAGGTAGTTCTTAACTTTAAAAAACCGGTCAAGTGCAAGTCGGACTTGCGCAATTATTGTTCCGTGCGGTGATTTCTTTTAAAGTAAAATAAAATCCTTTCCTAGGCTAGTTAATGATGTCTCTAACATGTATATATCTTCACGTTTTTTCTTAGTTAATAATATTTAATAGTTATAGCTTCTTAGCTATCTAACAGCCAATAAATGAATCTAGCTCAATCTAGAATCTAGTAGTAAAAGTTTAAAACAAATACACGCTACCTAAATATTTGTTTAATTATAAACAAATAAAATAAAATTATGTTGTCTCCGTACCTAACCGTTAGTCACCAGTCATCACTGAAATATATTTTATCCGTAATTGGCCAATGCTGTAATGTACTAAAAAGTATATGAGTATATTACTGATTGCACCGATTACGTACTGATATTTTGTAGCTCATAGTCCCGATTGAATTCACAAGTTTCGACGAAAATCCCTTCACCATATTGTCAAGATAAATAGATGTTTTCTATATCAAATAAATTATCAAACAATGCCCTCGTGATAATTTTCGCTCAATCTATACTTTATGGATAATATCCTGGAATTGTTTCAAAATTTTTTGATTAGTACTTTTCGAGATACTGAGGGGACAGCGATTTTTGACTCTATTATTAGTGTTCCGTACGAAACACTTATAAGATCACCTCGGTGTCCGTCTGTCTGTCTGTCTGTTTGACACACCCGATTTTCTCCAAAACTGTTTGCTATGGAAAGTTAGGCCGTGCAGTTTTGGAAGATAAATTTTGACTTGAGGGGTTTGTTTTAAGGGTGAAATCGAAAGTTAAAAAAAAATTACTAGGTCATTGAGTGGGGTGTCAAATGATAGCTTGTAAAAACACGAGGTCAAAAATATATAATGTAATACTTGCGCACAACTGTCTTTAAAAATTGTCAAAAATCGCTGTCCCCCCTTTTCTCGAAAAATACTGATCAAAAAATTTTGAAAAAATCCCGGAATATTCTCTGCAGGGTATAGATTGAAGTAAAATTATCACGAATGCATTACATTTAATCTGGTATTGGATTTGGTATATAAAAAAACAAAAATTTCAGGGTTATCAGTTTTCAGCAAAGATCGGAAAAAAACGTTATTGAAAACTCATTTGGGATGTGTTTTGTGAAGACACTGATCATTTTATACTTCCGAAACAAAATTTTTATTTTAAAAGCAATCAACGTACGGAACACTAATTGTGCAAGTCCAACTTGCACCTGACCGGATATTTTAAAATAATGTGAAGCGATTGTGAGGTAGTATCTTAGCAGCAAAACTTTCTCCAACGTGCTTCGGAATTTGACATCATGAGCACGAAGACGTTGTCAAATGGTCTCATGGGAGACATTCAAACCCGATATCTTAATTTTGCCGCTCCATGACGCGGCGTCAATTTCAGGTCCCGTGAAAACAAAGACATGATTCGTTTTTCGACTTTCAGAGTGACTTTGCCTACCGAGCCACGTTTTTGCAAGTCATCGACATTTTTCGTCTCGTTAAAACGATATACCCACTTCTTCACAAACGATACCGACCTTTTAATATATTTAGCGGCCGCGGAATGTATCATCCTTTTGGATGGGAACAAGGAAAGACTGCCTCGAACCGACGCGCAAACAAGTGATTATTTTGGATTTTACGTGATTTCGACGAAAGTTTGAAATCGACTGATACTTTTACTAAAATGCGTCGTAGACAAAGGTTCCCTATACCAATTTTTTGTTGAATCACTAGAGTCGCCTCTACTGAAAATGAATTATCGCGGACACCATCTTACTTGACCGACTGCATTTTATATTATATATATATATATATATATATATATATATATATATATATATATATATATATATATATTAAATTTCAGTTTCTATAATAGCTGTATCATAGTAGAATAAATGGTTTTCGTTACATGATCCTTGACTGAAGACTTCGGTGAAAAAATAAAACATTATTATCGCCTCAATATTTACAAACTACAAAAGCAATTACAATATATATATAGACATGTGTGTGTACGCTTTATTGAAGATATTCTTTTGTGATTTCAGAGCGGTTCGGCATTTCATACTTGTATGGAGTTTCACCTGCCTCAACGACCCACAAGGTGCCCGGGGGTGCCTTTTCAATAATCTGCATTACGAGTGGTGCGGCTTGTTCAGGTCTAAAAAATAGGTATGTTTTAAAGTTGATTACCCAAATAAATGGAAATAACTGTAAACAAATGTTCTTTATTTTACTACAGTGATTTCACAAGTAACTAACAATGTGTATGTGTGTGTATATTATATTACAAAAACGTATAGATCCACACTTACGTTTGTGGGTTATAAGGTTCTTTTTCAAAATCAATTTTAAATTCACTGTATGCAGGTATTAGATGTTTAGTTTTTGCTTCTTTCAGCAATGGAGTTAGCGTGGGTCCAGGGCATACTCCGACTACTCTAACTTTAGTTCTTTCATAGTAGGGAAGATGTCCCCAGGATAATGTCAGACCGTGAATTGCAAACTTAGTTCCTTTATATATAGGAAACCAACTATGGGCATAACATACAGCTATTGATGACGTATTTAATATAACCGCTTCTGGACCGGATTTGTATTTAGACAAGTAGTTTTCTAAACCCAGAATCATACCATTAATTGTTCCATTCTAAAAAGCAAAATATCATAATAAATATTCTTTTTATAATAAGCAATAAGTTGCGCAAGCAATGGCAAACTTTCGGACAAAAAGTTTTTGTTAGTTAAAATAGGGAAGATTTATATATATATATATATATATATATATATATATATATATATATATATATATATATGTATATATATATATATATGTATATATATATATATATATATATATATATATATATATATATATATATATATATATATATATATATATATATTAGACTGCTAGAAATCTGAATCCAAATCCAAAAAAAGTTACATTTTATTGCTGGAATCTCTTATTTTTGATGTGTACATTCCCTCCTCCCTCGGCTCCCCCTTTATTTTTGATTGAAAGGGTTAAAAAACGAGTTCTTGTAATTTACGACTTTCCTGTTGAGTTTAGAAAAAAGTACTTTTTCTAAATATTATTTATTTAAAATTTTAAAATAAAAAATATTCTACGGAAAATTTCCAATCGATACAGGCCTTTTAGAAACAAAAATTATGCCAATTTTCACCGTTAGAGGGCGTTTTAAGCACTAACATGAAGAGCTCAAGGGATATATGCATTATAAACTTGTATTTTTACACTTTTATTTATGGATTTAATTCTTTAAACTTTTTTACAAAGTAGTGGTGAGATTTATTAACCATACTGGGATGATTGGTTTCTGTGTGGCGCTTCTACTTACTTGGTAACATGCATCCTGATGCTAAAGCTTTCATACAAAGTGCATACTGCGGCCGTTCACTATTGACTTATGTTGATGTAAAACCAGAGGCTAAATAAGTGTCGTCGTTTATTTATATCCTCATTTCTTCGCACTCATCTTACTATTTAACCGGCTGCTTTTGCTTTCACAAGGCTTATTAATATTTAGTTGTGTTTTTGAAAAATACACACTAGTAGAAAAACGAATTCAATGCTGAGACAATAACCAACCAAACAATCTAGAAACTGACATATTGTAGAGCACCATTCACTCACTCTACCAACATATATTACTAACCTTCATTAAAATGAAGTCTCTCTTTTGCAATTATAGCATTAATCTGAAACTGAGTCAGAAAAAGCTAAAACGCTATATTTGGTCGGTTTTGCTATACGGCACTGAGGTATGAACATTGAAGGTTGCGACCGTTAACCGCTTGGAGGCTTTCGAGATGTGGCTGCAGAGAAGGATTCTCTGTATTCCGTGGACAGCTTACGTCACTAGTCAAGAAGTACTGCAGAGTGCTAATGTAGTCAGAGAGTTATTGTCAACGGTAAAGTGCAGAAAACTGGAGTATTTGGGACATGTCATTCGTGATAAACATGAGTTATTACAGCTTATAATGAGGGGAAAGACTGAGACGAGGCTAGGCGTTGGTAGGAGGCAGGCTTCTTGGCTGAGAAACATACGAGATTGGACGGGAATCCATAGCGTCGAAGAGTTCTTCCAAGTCGCAGGGAACAGGGATGAATATGCCAGAACGATAACCAACGTCAGGGGGTTCTAATATGGCACATGTAAAAAGAACAAGAAGGCAGCTAAATTAAGTGTGGTTTTAAACGTCAATTATACAGTACACACATAAATACACAAGTGTCTGGCTAAATCTCATCTGGATCTCTCATTTGGTAACAAGATTTAATGTTTCAGTTGATTCAAAATTCGCTTATATAAGAGGACACGTGAAACGACAAGCTAACCGCATCTTGTTATGCATCTCAAGTTTTTTACAATATCTTAATTAGAGAATAGTTACGTCATAGCTTATGGAAATATAAAGCCAAAGCAAATCCTTAGAGCTAGCATAATTCAAGAAAATAAACGTGTGTTCCCTGATGTCGACGGTAACTCCAGAATCATAGACATGGCCAACCACTACGAAAATTACAGAATTAAATAAACGAAAAATTTCTTTTAACCGATATTTGGATATTTTTAAATTCTTGTTCCCAGCAGCTTTTTAGTACAAGTTTATCCTTTAATCCTTAGAAATTGCAATTTTTTAGCAATAAAACAAATATTTTAATATCAGTTTAATTGAAACAACAAAAAATTTTGTACTTACCACATTTACAGCAACTTGTTTTTCCCATTGTATATCATTTAAAATTCCAGCATTATTTATTAATATGTCAATATTTTTAAATACTTCAATTGTTTTCTTGAAAGCCTCTAAAAACAATCCTAATATAGAGTATCCGTTTAAAGAATGGTTGTTAGTTTTTAATATATACTTACTTCTAAAATGTTATTATATATATATATATATATATATATATATATATATATATATATATATATATATATATATAACATATTATATATATATATATACATATTTATATATATATATATATATATATATATATATATATATATATATATATATATATATAATATATATATATATATATATATATATATATATATATATATATATATATATATATATAATATATCCACATATATATTATGAGTTATATAGAGATATTAAGAGTTTTTAGCCATATCTGTATAATTTCCACTCTATTGGAAGTTTGCCAGTAGCTTCAGAGTGGTTTCTGTTGCTGTCACAGGTGGCGCGATGGAGTTGTGATATAAGTCAAAAATATGTAATTTTGAAGTTTTGGTCATTGATAATAGATTTAATAAATATAAAACTATTATATCTAGGTCAATCTGCACCTCGCAACTTTCGGTATTTCTTGTAACAGAAAGTATCACTCATATACTTTAGAATTTAAGTTGTGATATGACATGAGGTATATAAACGTCCGACGCATAACTTCCATGACCTTTTGTTATTCGACTTGCCCTCTCTTAATTTGCTTGAGTTCATTAAGATATACCCTTTTGCAAGTTTTCTTCAGTGTTCTAGATTTTCTGCGGTTTTTTGCTACTCAATTCAAAATTCTTTTAGGCAACCTGCTTTCCATAATTCTCTGTACATTACCATGCCATCTTGATTGCTTTGAATATTGGTCATCTCCTTTCTTAATATTACCAATTATCATCGAAAGACATAAATTTGCGTCGATTCAATCCTTCTTCGATTGTTCTCCTTCATCTTCCATGTATCTACATTATAAGTTAGACTGCTTATAGTAAACATTTCATTATATATTCACTTCTTTCCAATCATATCAGTTAAAAAGCATTCCATGTATACAGGTAATTGTCTTATTTGTTTTTTATTAGTTTCCGTGCCGTTTGTTCGTGTTATATCAAAATCTATCCAAGGGAGGTATAATTGGTACAAGTTGTTTCTTTCTGTTTCTAATCGGATGTTTGTTGATTCTGTCCCTGTCAGTAGATATTTTGTTTTTTTGCGTGTTGAGTTTTAATCGTTACTCTTTGTATTCCCCCTGTAACTTCCAAGCAATATATTCATTTCTGTTATCTTCTACAATACCTTGGTTATCTGCGAACTAGATGATGTTTCTCCTAAGCCAATACTTATGCTCCCACATTTCCTTTTCCACTGATTTAGAGCTAGTGCAACGTATATTTTAAAGAAAGTTGATAATATACAACAAGCGTGATGTAATTATTTTCCTATAGCACTTTTCGCAGTTTCTTAACATGTACAATATCATAGGAGTCACGAAGATCCATGTTTATTTTTTTTATATTAGTTTTTTCAGTCAGAAGCCATTATCTATACATGTCCGTAATTATTTTATATAAGCGACTTAGTGGTTCTGATAAACCTCTGGAATTGGAGCAAGACAGTTTATTTGCCATATTGTGTACAAAAAATATATATGCAACTTTTTGTTCGTCAGACATAGGCATTTAGATATTGATTCATTTACAACATTTTACAAAAAGTTGTCCTGTATTGCATTGCAATTAAGTCTGCAGGAATTTCTTCTGGACCTACAACTCGTCTATTTTTCACCTCTTATACTATATTCTTAATGGTTAGAACTTTCATGTGGATTTCTACGTTATGAATCAGAATATCCAATGATCAATTTACTTTGTATTCATGTATATCCCTAGTTAGAAGTTAAATCCTATTTTCCATGGGTATAAGTTATCTGTTACTATGTCTCTTCCTAGTCAATTTTACTGTTTATATAAATTTTCATATTTCTCCCTAGTTTCCCTTTTTGTTCATCTGGTTGCTCATTTTATTTTCAGGTATTTCCCTTTGCCTTCCTTTTGTTTAGTACAAAGTCATTTTAAATAGAGATGCTTTTCTGGAGCACTATTCTTTGAAGATCAATGGTCCATCACTACTGTAATTTTTATTTACATACGGATTTAGATACCTTCAAATTGTTCATAACTGCTTACATCTGTTCTGACAAATATAACTTTGTGTTTCCCATACTTATTTTCAATTTTCTCTACAGCTTCATTCCCTCCTGCTGAGTCTATATCGGCTATCGTGACACCCTAAAAAAATTAAAACTATAATATAAATAATGAATATAAATTGGATCTATGCAATAATGGCGCAACTATATATATATATATATATATATATATATATATATATATATATATATATATATATATATATATATATATATACATATATATATATATATATATATATATATATATATATATATATATATAAATATATATATATATATATATATATATATATATATATATATATATATATATATATCTATAAATATATATATATATATATATATATATATATATATATATATATATATATATAAAAATATATATATATATATATATATATATATATATATATATATGTATATATATATATATATATATATATATATATATATATATATATATATATATATATATATATATATAGTTGCGCCATTATTGCATAGATCCAATTTATATTCATTATTTATATTATAGTTTTAATTTTTTTAGGGTGTCACGATAGCCGATATAGACTCAGCAGGAGGGAATGAAGCTGTAGAGAAAAATTGAAAATAAGTATGGGAAACACAAAGTTATATTTGTCAGAACAGATGTAAGCAGTTATGAACAATTTGAAGGTATCTAAATCCGTATGTAAATAAAAATTACAGTAGTGATGGACCATTGATCTTCAAAGAATAGTGCTCCAGAAAAAGCATCTCTATTTAAAATGACTTTGTACTAAACAAAAGGAAGGCAAAGGGAAATACCTGAAAATAAAATGAGCAACCAGATGAACAAAAAGGGAAACTAAGGGAGAAATATGAAAATTTATATAAACAGTAAAATTGACTAGGAAGAGACATAGTAACAGATAACTTATACCCATGGAAAATAGGATTTAACTTCTAACTAGGGATATACATGAATACAAAGTAAATTGATCATTGGATATTCTGATTCATAACGTAGAAATCCACATGAAAGTTCTAACCATTAAGAATATAGTATAAGAGGTGAAAAATAGACGAGTTGTAGGTCCAGAAGAAATTCCTGCAGACTTAATTGCAATGCAATACAGGACAACTTTTTGTAAAATGTTGTAAATGAATCAATATCTAAATGCCTATGTCTGACGAACAAAAAGTTGCATATATATTTTTTTGTACACAATATGGCAAATAAACTGTCTTGCTCCAATTCCAGAGGTTTATCAGAACCACTAAGTCGCTTATATAAAATAATTACGGACATGTATAGATAATGGCTTCTGACTGAAAAAACTAATATAAAAAAAATAAACATGGATCTTCGTGACTCCTATGATATTGTACATGTTAAGAAACTGCGAAAAGTGCTATAGGAAAATAATTACATCACGCTTGTTGTATATTATCAACTTTCTTTAAAATATACGTTGCACTAGCTCTAAATCAGTGGAAAAGGAAATGTGGGAGCATAAGTATTGGCTTAGGAGAAACATCATCTAGTTCGCAGATAACCAAGGTATTGTAGAAGATAACAGAAATGAATATATTGCTTGGAAGTTACAGGGGGAATACAAAGAGTAACGATTAAAACTCAACACGCAAAAAAACAAAATATCTACTGACAGGGACAGAATCAACAAACATCCGATTAGAAACAGAAAGAAACAACTTGTACCAATTATACCTCCCTTGGATAGATTTTGATATAACACGAACAAACGGCACGGAAACTAATAAAAAACAAATAAGACAATTACCTGTATACATGGAATGCTTTTAACTGATATGATTGGAAAGAAGTGAATATATAATGAAATGTTTACTATAAGCAGTCTAACTTATAATGTAGATACATGGAAGATGAAGGAGAACAATCGAAGAAGGATTGAATCGACGCAAATTTATGTCTTTCGATGATAATTGGTAATATTAAGAAAGGAGATGACCAATATTCAAAGCAATCAAGATGGCATGGTAATGTACAGAGAATTATGGAAAGCAGGTTGCCTAAAAGAATTTTGAATTGAGTAGCAAAAAACCGCAGAAAATCTAGAACACTGAAGAAAACTTGCAAAAGGGTATATCTTAATGAACTCAAGCAAATTAAGAGAGGGCAAGTCGAATAACAAAAGGTCATGGAAGTTATGCGTCGGACGTTTATATACCTCATGTCATATCACAACTTAAATTCTAAAGTATATGAGTGATACTTTCTGTTACAAGAAATACCGAAAGTTGCGAGGTGCAGATTGACCTAGATATAATAGTTTTATATTTATTAAATCTATTATCAATGACCAAAACTTCAAAATTACATATTTTTGACTTATATCACAACTCCATCGCGCCACCTGTGACAGCAACAGAAACCACTCTGAAGCTACTGGCAAACTTCCAATAGAGTGGAAATTATACAGATATGGCTAAAAACTCTTAATATCTCTATATAACTCATAATATATATGTGGATATATTATTTATATATATATATATATATATATATATATATATATATATATATATATATATATATATATATATATTTATATATATATATATATATATATATATATATATATATATATATATATATATATATATAAATATGTATATATATATATATAATATGTTATATATATATATATATATATATATATATATATATATATATAATAACATTTTAGAAGTAAGTATATATTAAAAACTAACAACCATTCTTTAAACGGATACTCTATATTAGGATTGTTTTTAGAGGCTTTCAAGAAAACAATTGAAGTATTTAAAATATTGACATATTAATAAATAATGCTGGAATTTTAAATGATATACAATGGGAAAAACAAGTTGCTGTAAATGTGGTAAGTACAAAATTTTTTGTTGTTTCAATTAAACTGATATTAAAATATTTGTTTTATTGCTAAAAAATTGCAATTTCTAAGGATTAAAGGATAAACTTGTACTAAAAAGCTGCTGGGAACAAGAATTTAAAAATATCCAAATATCGGTTAAAAGAAATTTTTCGTTTATTTAATTCTGTAATTTTCGTAGTGGTTGGCCATGTCTATGATTCTGGAGTTACCGTCGACATCAGGGAACACACGTTTATTTATTTTATATATATATATATATATATATATATATATATACAGTGAAATCTCCTTTGGGCGGACACATTTAAAACATATAAGTATGTTTTAAATGTTCCAAATTGTTTAATTACAGTTTTCATTAAAAAAAAACGTTTTTTTTTTTTGTCCGCCCAAGGGAGATTTCACTGTGTATATATATATATATATATATATATATATATATATATATATATATATATATATATATATATATATATATATATGTATATATATATCGTGTTTGGCACGATGGGACTGTTGGCTAAGCTACGCTCTTGTGGTATGTCTGAAAAGTTTTGTTTGTGGCTCTCATGTTTCCTCAGAGAGCGTTCTTTATGAGTGGCGTTCGTTGAATTTCTTTCTAACACCTTCACAATCAATACCGGTGTGCCTCAAGGCTCCATACTGTCTCGTACACCCTTTCTCATTTACATTAACGATCTGCTGGAAAAGACCGGGAATCCAATCTACAGCTTTGCAGACGACAGTACGCTTGTCTCTTCATTCACTATGAATGCTCGGACATCGGCTGCTCAGGCGAATATCCGCAGACAGCAGGAGGTCGTTCAACTTAACAAAAACCTGGAAGAAATTCTATCTTGGGGTGACAGTAACCAAGTGGAATTTAACGCTACAAAAACCCAGGCGGCAGTTTTTTCTAAAAAAGTTAACGCTGCTGAACCCGACATGGTTATGTCGGGGCACTCTATTCCCCTAGCATCGTCGCTCAATTTGTTAGGGAGCAAGTATGTCCTGGCATGAACATGTTGCAGGCATAGCAAGGAGAGCTTCTTAAAAGTTAGCAATATTATTCCGAACCAGAAAGCTTTACACTCCACAACAACTGTTAATTCTTTACAAAGCTCAAATTCGACCAATTATGGAATACTGCTCCCATGTTTGGGGCTCCGCTTCCAAACATACACTGCATTTGTTGGATTCTGTTCAGAGAAGAGCTGATCGTCTGATTGGACATCCGGAACTGACCGGCGGCCTTGATTCGTTGGATCATCGAAGAGCGGTTGGCAACTTGAGTCTGTTCTATAAGTATATATATATATATATATATATATATATATATATATATATATATATGTATATATATATATATATATATATATATATATATATATATATATATATATATATATATATATATATATATATATATATATATATATATATATATATATATATATAAGTTATGAAACTATTGGGGGAACTCGGCAAAAAAAACGCAGATACGGCAACTTTTGCTTTCTCTCTCTTTATTTATATATATATATATATATATATATATATATATATATATATATATATATATATATATATATATATGTATATATATACTATATATATATATATATATATATATATATATATATATATATATATATATATATATACTATATATATATATATATATATATATATATATATATATATATATATATATATATATATATTATATTTAGCCACAGTAAAAATAAGTTCAAGGTACGTAAAACTCAGTGCCTTAATATTTATAAAAATAACCTGTCAGAATTCACAAAAAAATATTGATATTTACTTGTAAACAGATAATTTCATTGCAACCACACCTGTTGAGAGAGCAAACTTGTTGGCTGAACTCTTTGCTTCACATTCTACTGTCGATTTCCAAGGTAAAATACCACCTACTATTCCCATACTGAAGTCAAAGTTGCCCGATGTTGTCTTCAGACAGCGTATCATAAAGCGTATTTTAATGAAGCTAGACACCAAAAAGGCTTCTGGCGCTGACGGAATACCTGCTATAGTTCTCAAAAACTGTGCAAGGGAACTAACACCAGTTTTCTGTAGACTATTCAACCTATCCTACATAAAGGGAATATTTCCGTCCTGCTGGAAATGTGCCACGGTTCAGCCGATACCTAAAAAAGGCAAGAAGACCTTACCAAATAACTACCGACCAGTCGCACTGCTTTCAATAATATCGAAAGTCATGGAAAAGGTTATCAAACAGCATCTTCTAAAATATCTTGAACGATTCAATATTATCACCAATATGGCTTTCGTAAACGTAGGTCAACAGGAGATGTTCTGACTTATGTAACACATGTTTGGAACAACGCAATTGAAAACTTTGGAGAATCTCGAGCGGTTGCTCTTGACATATCCAAGGCATTCGACCGTGTTTGGCACGATGGACTGTTGGCTAAGCTACGCTCTTGTGGTATGTCTGAAAAGTTCTGTTTCTGGCTCTCTTGTTTCCTCAAAGAGCGTTCCTTACGAGTGGTGGTTGACGGATTTCTTCCTAACACCTTCACAATCAACGCTGGTGTGCCCCATGGGTCCATACTGTCTCTTACTCTCTTTCTCATTTACATTAACGACATGCTGGAAAAGTTCGGGAATCCAGCTACAGCTTTGCAGATGACAGTACACTCTTCATTCACTGTGAACGCTCGGACATCGGCTAGTCAGACGAATATCCGCAGACAGCAATAAGTCATTCAACTTAACAAAGACCTGGAAGAAATTCTATCTTGGGGTAACAGTAACCAAGTGGAATTTAACGCTACAAAAACCCAGGCGGCAGTTTTTTCTAAAAAAGTTAACGTTGCTGAACCAGACATAGTTATGTCGGGGCACTCCATTCCTCTAACATCGTCACTCAATTTGTCTGGCGTTAATTTAGGAGCAAATATGTCTTGGCACGAACATGTTGCAGGCATAGCAAGGAGAGCTTCTCAAAAGTTGGGAATATTGTTTCGAACCAGAAAGCTTTACACTCCACAACTGTTAATTCTTTACAAAGCTCAAATTCGATCAACCATAGAATACTGCTCCCATGTTTGGAGCTCCGCTCCCAAACATACACTGCATTTGTTGGATTCTATTCAGAGAAGAGCTATTCGTCTGATTGGAGACCCTGAACTGACCGGCGGCCTTGATTCGCTAGAACATCGAAGAACGGTGGGCGACTTGAGTCTATTCTACAAGTATTTTCATGAAAAGTGTTAGAAGGATATGGCCCGCTTAATTCCTCCCAGAGCGGTGCATGTTAGAAGTACACGTCGCGCTAATACTTCACATCCGTATGAAGTTCAGCTTGTTACTCCTCGTACAAAGCTTTTCAAGCAGTCTTTTATATGGAGAACATCATCCCTTTGGAAAAATTTGCCCAGGACTGTGTTTCCCACCGAGCACAATTTGCAGCGATTCAAGAACAACGTGAATCGTTTTCTCCGCACACGTGTCGCTCCTGTAGCGCTTTAGGGACTTCCCTGTAGCACGTGTGCTAGACCCATAAAAAAAATACATGAAACTTTGTCAACATTTTATGTCTGGGTTCGTTTGGTCTATAAACTAAATTTTATCCCATGAGTGATTTTTTTAATGATACGAACGGTGTTAAAAATTGAAAATTAGTCGTACAGACCTCGTAATGGCTAAATATTTACAAAAGTATTTTATAAAAATTTAAAATTTTTTTCATAATTTTGAACTTTTTTACAAACATGATTTTTTTATTTTCTTCAGAATTATACATTTTAAAGTTTTGGCCTAACTTGCAAAATATTAAATAAGAAACATGAACGACGTCAACCAACAGCGCAATTAAATTTTGTTTGTAAACCTGCAGTAGAGACTAGTAGACTGCCACGCCTCTTATTGCACACAATGTTTCTCTTTCTTATTTTTATCATCTCGAACTCATTTTCTTTTTTAATTTTTTATATTTCACGTTACTTTTTATTTTTTTCACATCTGTTTGTGCATTTTTCAATAATTATTTCAGGTTGTTTTTTCTTTATGAAACAAGTTAAATGGCTGAAAAAAATTCTAATTTATTTTCTCATCAGAAATCTATATCCAGGCGAGGTTTTCCGAGTCCAATGTCATCATAAAGTCGGATACAATTTATAATAATTACAATTTCCTTTCTAGTAATTCTAGTTTAACTATTCAGTCTTCCCTAGTTAGTAAAATAAAATGACACTTACCTTTGCTCCTTTTTCCAGTAACGCAAAAGCATATTGCAAACCCAGTCCGGAACTACCACCAGTTATCAGAGCTACTTTATTTTTAATGTCAAATGCCACCATTTTTCTAGATAAGCCGTACAATTCCTTATATATATTATAGGTTCTCCTACACACTTATTAAGCTTGTAAAAAAAAACTAAAAAGAAATATCTCTGATACACTTATATGGTTCGTTAAGTTTTATTGTTAAAATAACAGATTAGTTTAGAAGATGTCGAAATCAAGGTTGTGTCGTCCTGCTATCAGTATCCCGCTCTATGTCTTAGGCACAAATTTAGGAAATACGACTCTTCTAAAACAATATTTTTCTACAATAAAAAAAGGAAACTAATTAATATGATTTTAAGACAAATAATTACTAATTTATAGATTTTTTTATTGAATAACTTTTATTATAGTTTAGTCCAATAGAAAAATTAATTATCAGCGATATGCTCAGGTTGCATACAGTTTTCTCAACATATGCATATAATGTATATAAAACTCGATAGTCACTTTAAGAAAAAAATATTTTGTAGTTTTAGTGTTCCGTATGGAACAGTTATGTTGTGTGTTATACACTTGGGTATATGTCATACCGGATTTTCTCCGAAACTATTTGATATAAAAAGTTGAAAAGCACAAATATAGAAATTGATGGCCCAATCAGAGCCGTGTAGTTTCGAAAGTTAAATTTTGACTTAGGGGGTTAGCTTTAGGGGGTGAATTTTTTTTTTGCAAGATCATCTAGTGGGGTGTTAAATGAAAGCTTGTGAGAACACGAGTTTAAAAATATATATAATACTCGCGCAAACTTTTCTCGAGATTATTTTAAAAAAAATGGCCAAAAATCACTTTCTCTCCACGTTACCTCTAAAAGAACTGATCAAAAAATTTCTAAGAAATTCTGAAATATTCCCCGTTAGGTGTAGATTGATCGAAAAATTATCACGAGTGCGTTACATTTGATGATTGACCTGGTATAAAAAAAACTATTTGATTTGACAATATGGTGGAGATTTTTTCGTGGACATTTGTAAATTTACAAACAACGAAATATCAATAAATATTCGTTGCAATCAGCAGTACTCCATACATTTCATTTATTGACAAATTAGCTAGTAACTAAAAACTGTAACTAACATACAATGAGTAGAGTAAGCATGATTACAATTTAGATCTTAAGATGGCAGGGACCTAACTAACTTAGCCTAGATATTGACAAACTTAAGATATTTCATAACATAGACTTAAAATTAAACTTAATTAGAACTTAAGCTAATCCGGAGGCATAGGGTCGCCTGGGCCTCGCAGACAGCGGCTGGCATGGCGTGGAGGCGGTCCTGACTGTGGGGTTGAGTTGGAGGGTGGAATTTCAGTTGGGTTCTGCTGATGAATTCTCGTATTGTTGGCATCTGGAGGCCTCTGTGGAGCCGAGTGTTGCGGACAAACAATGGGGCGTTGGCGATAATACTGAGGGTCTTGTTCTGGATGATCTAGAGGGTGGATCTGAGGGTGCGTAACATCTGACACCACACAAAGGTAGAGTAGGTCATTTTAGCTCGGATGATCATCTTGTAGATTGTCAACTTGTTGCGCGTTAATAATTTTCTGGACTTTAGAAGGGGGTAGAGTTTGCTGAGGAGTTGATTGGCTTTCTTTGCGGAGGCGGTGACCTGGTCCTTCCATTCTAGCCGTTTGTCGTAGACGAGTCCCAGGTACTTGACGCTGTTGGAGTCGGGTTCCTTGGAGGGGGAGGGTTTCTGGCGGTTGGAAGCGGGCTTTTGAGAACATGATTGCTTGGGTCTTCGCTGGGTTGAGCTGGATTCTCCAGTGTTCGAACCAGGGGACAAGCATGTTGAGGTGGAGTGGGAGGCGGCTGGTGATGATCCTTAAGGACTTGGTTGTGGCAGTGATGGCGATGTCGTCGGCGTACATGAAAAGAGAAGTGTGATCCGATTTGGGTATGTCTGCTGTGTATATGTTAAATAAATGGAGGGAGAAGACGGAGCCTTGCGGTACTCCTGCTCAGATGGGTCTGACTTCGGAAATAGTCTGATCTACACGAACCTGGAATGTGCGTTCCGAAAGGAATGACTGGACCAGTCGCGTGATATTTGTGGGGAATTTGTGGAAGTTGAACTTGAGGATGAGTTCTTCGTGCCAGACTCGGTCGAAAGCTTTGGAAACGTCGAGGAAGACAGCTTCAACCTTGTGTTTGAGATTGAAGCTGTTTACGATGTGTTGGGAGAGAACTGTGGTGTGATGAACGGTGCCGTGAGAGGGACGAAAACCAAACTGTTCATTTGGGATGATTCTGAGCACTGACGTCTTGGCTCGGATGATTTCGAGGATAACTTTCTCGCCTATTTTGCCTAGGCAAGGAGGTAGGCTAATTGGCCGATAATTGCTAGCCTCGTGAGGGGGTGCCGGGTTTCCTGATTAGGATGATCTCAGCTTTCTTCCAGAAGAGAAGGAAGTAACCGAGTCTCAGGGTTCCGTTTATTATGTTTGTGGTTTCTGTGACCTGTTTTTTTGGGAGTTTTTTCAGGGCTTTGAAGGTAATTTTGTCGTGCCATGGGGCTTTGCGAATTGAATATGAGTTTATGATGGTTTGGGTGGCGGAGGGGGTGGTGAAATAAGCGTTTTTTAAAATTAAAACTGCAAATCGTTTAAAGTCAAAGAACGAAGAGGTAATATTCATCTAGCTGAGAGTAAAAAATATTCTACTATGAGCAAATCAAAAAATTAAGTTTAGTTATTCTTTTATTCACCTTTCGACAACAAATGTCTTTCGTTATTTTGCAAAAACCAGATCAGTTCTTTTATCTAAACTTATAGAAAAGGAAAGAATCAAATCCAAAATTAGAAATTTGTCATGCTTCTTAGAAAATAGAATGTACCTTTCTTTATCATGTTGTCAAGCTACTCAGCAAAAGGGGTGATACACAAATGAATCACCATATAATCTTAAAAGCAGCATCGAATTGATAGCACTTGATATGTCGTCAGTTGACATTAAATCCTCAACTGAATTTATTATCAACTTTTACTTCTCCCGCTAAGGGAAACATTTTCAATTTACCTTCTGAAAAGAACGATCTCCATAGAGTTTTGCTCTCTAATCACAACACGTATCTGTGAGCATTATTGTAGTAAATAAGATTCCCAATGAAACTTAAAGCAGCATTAATTACCTTTATTACTAAAGGTAAAAATGTTTTTCAAACCACAGTAGGCATAATTTCTACCACTATTTTTGATGGATCGACATTAGCAGAACTAAAATTCTAATTTAAAAAAATATATATTTTGGACTGGCTGAGCCATAACGACTGTTACTTCTTTGTAACTTCCTCATTTTCTGTATTTTGAAACAAATCGACATTACATATTGACATGGTTGTTCACCTCCCTCAACAATTCACATGGTTCTCGATGGAACTTTTTCAATTATTTTCATAACCAGTGGAGTCACATATACACTCCTGGACAAAATTAACGCAACAATATATTAAATCATACAAATCTCTATAACGAATTAACTTTAATAATTTTTTATGAACATTGGTTACACTAAAAGTTAGAAAAAAACTTATTCGGATACTTTAAAAGTGAATTAGCTACCAAATTTCTCTATACGATTCGAATTAAAATTATTCTTAAGACCTAATAACAAAATCGTTGAAATTATGTAATAATGAAAAAAATAAACTGGGACACTAGTAGCAAAATTAATGGTATAACTGGGGCACTAGTAGCGTGTGTTGCCTCCTCTACTTCGGATGACAGCATTTATGCGCCTAAGCATGCTTCTAATTAAATTTTGGATAAAATCTTGAGGAATTTGCTCCCATTCTGTAATAACTGCATTTTCAAGTTCCCTCAGGTTTCTAGGTGCAGGTATATGACGTTTTACATTTTTCCTAAGGTGATCCCATACATGTTCTATCGGATTCAGATCCAGGCTTTTTGGTGGCCATTGCATAATCAGTATATCAACTTGATTAAGATAATCGAGTACCTCCCTAGCCACGTGAGGTCGAGCGTTGTCTTGCATAAACAGGAAATTGGGCCCCACAAAATGACCGAAAGGCATCACATGTTCTATTACAATATTCTCAAGATAGTAGTCAGCATTCATGGATCTCGTACGGACAGGAACTAACTCTGTGCGAGCATCAAAGCAGATGCCACCCCAGAACATAACAGAGCCACCGCCGAATGGAGACATATTGCAAGGAGCAAACCTCTCTCCTGGTCTTCGCCATACTCGCTCACGACCATCTGGATGTTTTAGACTAACCCTAGTTTCATCTGTGAAGAAAACTTGTTTCCAATCATCCACAGACCAGTTTTCGTGATTTTGAGCAAAACGTAACCTGGCAACTCTGTTCTCTCTAGTAAGCAAGGGCGCAGTAGCTGGTCTCCTACTGTTTAATCCAGCTTCATTTAATCGTCTTCTAACTGTTTTAGAAGAAATTGTGACATTGCGAACAGCTTCGAGTTCGTTTCTTAATATAGAACTAGTGACAGTCCTGTTTCTTAAAGCATATTGTCTTAGAAAACGTTCATCTAGGGCGCTAGTGCATCGTTTTCGCCCTTGCCCTAGCCTTCTAGAATAAGTTCCTATTTCATTCAAGCGTCTTCCCATACGACTTATTGTGGAACGATGTTTGCCTAACAAATTGGCAACATAACTCTGACAATATCCCTCGTCCAATAAAACTGAGGCTCGCACTACCTCGTGTTCAGTTAAATTCCTTGTTCGATTCATTTTTTTAATTCTTCGGGGTCAAAAATAAAACAGTCTACCACAAAAACGTATTACTTTGAAAAAGGGAACAATTTATAAGCTTACTTTTAAAGAAAATCTATCGCATTATTACAGAAAATTGTTTATCTTCTAAAAAATTCTTTAAAACTGTAAATTTAAACGAATTGTTTTGATTTCTGTCATGAACAACGAAACAAAATATGCATAGCCTACTATTCAAATACTCGATAAACTTTAAAACTGACATAAGAAAAAGATAAATTAATTTTCAGATTGTAGCGTTAATTTTGTCCAGGAGTTTATATATATATATATATATATATATATATATATATATATATATATATATATATATATATATAGTCAGTCCAAAAAGTCTCCATTAACCACCTGCTTTCTATACTATTCTTCTGTTATGTTTAACTAATTAATTGGAACTATGAGAAAACATTTTTAAATTAATATGAAACTTAACCAAGGAGGATTAGTATTAAAAACAACTTCGGAACATTCTATTTAGAAGTTACATCATTGTTATAAAAATGTAAACAAAATTAATGTCAAAAAGTCTCCATACACTTAACAATTACCTGTAATAGTTTGACGGAGTTTAACGGAAAATAACGACTTCGTTTAAACTAATATTTAGTGGGACCGCCGTGGGCCTTAATAATCTCCTGTAACCTTTTTGTAATGCTTGCAACCAGCTTTCTAGTAACTTCTGCTGGCATGTTCTCCCATTCGTTCAATATTCTGTTTTTTAATTCTTCTCTATTTGAAACATTATGAAGCTGCTGTCGCACATTATCCATTCTCGTACCAAGTTTGCGGTATATTTTGGACCATTGACTTGTTGGAAAATGTATCTTTTTCGAGTGCTAATTTTTGGACACGTTTTCGTAAATTGTCTCTCAAAATCTTCAGATAAACATGCTGACCCATGGTACGATTAATAAAATGTAAGTTTCCAGTCCCTCTAGTGGACATGCATCCTCAAAGCAGAAAACTTCTACTCCCTTGTGTCACCGTGGAACAAATGTTTTTAATATGGAATGCAGTATTCTTCTTTCTTCAAACTTTAGCTCTGCTATCAGACCCAAAAAGTTTAATTTTAGTTTCATCACTAAAGATTACGGATTCCCAAAATTCAGGAGGTTTAGTAACGTATTCCATAGCAAAAACTAACCGCTTTTTGCGATTAGCTTCCGAACTCAACGGCTTCTTCCTGACTGCATACCACTCATAGCCTGCCCTGTGTAAACAATTTCTCACTGTTTGTAAACAGACATTTTTCGAAAATAGTTCCCATACTTTTAATTTTGGTGCACTTTTCTTGGGATCTATAATTATTTGTCTAACAATACTGGCCTCTTCACGTGGAGTCAGTTTTTTAAGACGACCAGAATGTGGTCGAATTTTACAGGATTTATACTGGTTTACAATGTACTGAACAGTAGCATGCAACTTTGTAACAATTTTTCCTATATTTTTGAACGATTGTCCATCTTTCCACAAATCAGTTATGATCTTTCAAACTTGAAATAGAAATTCACAATTTCTCTCGCTCATTTTTAATACTACTTTGAAAACCTACTGCAAAATTACTAGCAAGAAGCGACAGAATATGAAGTATGGCCGAAAATTATTCATTTGTTTCCAGTTTAGCGAGCAACAGATAGCTTGATAAAATGCGGCTGATAATAAAGTGTTTTTTTCAGTGCAGTTCTTCAGTGTATGGAGACTTTTTTGGCATTACTTTTGTTTACATTTTTATAGCAATGATGTAACTTCCAAATAAAATGTTCCCTAGTTGTTTTTAATACTAATGCTCGTTGGTTAAGTTTCAAATATTAATTTAAACATGTATTCACATAGTTCCAATTAATTAGTTAAACATAACAGAAAAATAGTATAGAAAGTAGGTGGTGTATGGAGACTTTTTGGACTGACTATATATATATATATATATATATATATATATATATATATATATATATATATACAGTACAATCCCGATTATCCGAATCGCGATTACCTGAAATCTGGCTTATCCGAAAAAAAACTGTTAAAAAAATTGTAGTCCCATTAAACGACAAAATCTCCATGATTCAAAACAGACGATGAGTGGTTTCTTTAACGCGTTGGGGATTTTTTGGAGTGACTATTCATATATATATATATATATATATATATATATATATATATATATATATATATATATATATATATATATATATATATATATATATATATATATATATATATATATATATATATATATATATATATATATATATATATATATATATATATATATATATATATATATATATATGTATATACAGTACAATCCCGATTATCCAAATCGCGATTTCCTGAATTCCGGCTTATCCGAAACAAACTGTTAAAATGCAAATTTTAGTCTCATTAAACAAAAAAATCCCCATTATTCGAAACAGACGATGAGTGGTTTCCTTAACGCGTCGGGGACTCCCCGACGTCTAGAATTTCACCGCTGTCTATATCTTGGTTAGTTGATGAGTGTTATAAGTTACTCATTACATCTATTATTATTGCAGAAGTAATAGTTTCGATATTTTACAAAATGGAGCGTCATAATAATAAGCGTAAACGTGTTGTTATTACCTTAAAAGAGAAACTTGAAGCAATTCAACGTTTAGATAATGGTGAACTTCTTAAAAATATAGCGAAGGATTTAGGTGTAGCTGTGAGTACTGTTTCAGAGTGGAGAAAAAATCTCGAAAAACTTGAAAAAATGGTGTAGTGTTTTGTCATCGCCCACACAGGCACAAACAAGTATGAAAAGCGGTGGATACCAAAAAGTGGATGATTCTTAATTTTTATGGTTTACACAGAATCAAGAACATGGAATACCAATTTCAGGAACAATTTTAAAACTTAAGGCAGTGAATTTATGCGAAGAGTTGCCGGTTATTGAAGCGCCTGTAAATTTTTCTGCAAGTGATGGATGGCTAGACAGGTGGAAAAAAAGACATGGTGTACGTCAACTGAAAGTTTGTGGAAAGATTGTCGGCTGATGTATCTGCTGCAAAAAAAATTGCAGAGAATTTTGAGCAGCTTATGAAAGAACATGGTTTACAACCAGACCAAATCTATAACTGTGATGAAACGTGCTTGAACTACAAAATGTTGCCGTCAACTACCTTAGCTTCTATAACGGTAGCTGGAGCACCTGGTTACAAACGTAGCAAAGAACGTATTACTGTTCTTGCATGCAGTAATACTTCTGGAAGACACAAACTCCTATTATTATGTATTGGTAAGTCAGCAAATCCACGAACATTTAAGAATATTCGTCGCAATGCTTTTCCTGTTTTGTACAAAAATCAAAACAATGCCTGGATAAACGCGACTCTATTTAAAGACTGGTTTTTTGGAGATTTTGTTCCCAAAGTGGAAATTTTTTTAAAAGAACATGGATATCCTAGAAAATGTATCCTGTTACTAGATAACGCCCCCACTCACCCAAGTGCGGAGCAACTTGAAAGTGGGGAAATAAAAGCAATGTTTTTGCCTCCTGCTGTAACTTCTCTCATTCAGCCTATGGATCAGGGTGTACTGGAAAATTTAAAACTCAATTACAGGCCTTTGTAATTAAAGCATATTTTAGAAGAAGTAGATGAAGGTGGCAATCTTACTGATTGTCTAAAAAAGATAAATTTGAAAAATGTTATATATTGGATAGTTTCAGCCTGGAATCAAGTAAAGAGTAGTACTTTTTCTTTTTTTTTCCGGGAAATTGGTTAATAAGAGGAAACTCATTTGTTGTCAATTTCTATATTTCTTTGGTAATTACCAACTTTATTAGGAATGTAAAAACTGAAAGTAGACAAGAAAAAAAAACTGTATGTACTAAACAAGAATAAACAAAAGGAGACTCACCAACACAAAACCAAAGGTGACGTTAACATGTGCAATACAGTACTAAAAACCAAAAACACAAACAACATGACAAGGAACAACACAAACTATAAATTCACTGATAAATACTAAAATAATTTGTTTGAACAGTGGTTCGACTGTATGAGTAGTAACCTATGCATAATTGTTAATAGCCTATCAGATTATACTGTAAATACACAAACTTAAAATATTACAATAGAGATGTTACAATGTTATATGGAGAACATCATCCCTTTGGAATAATTTGCCCAGGGCTGTGTTTCCCACCGAGTACGATTTATAGCGATTCAAGAACAACGTGAATCGCTTTTTCAGCACACATGCCGCTTCTGGAGCGCTTTAGGGACCCATAAAAGAAAACAATAGGTATTGCTTATATTATTAATATCCGTTTTATAATTAATCCTCTCATCCATAATAATATGGCACATCTCAAGGAATAACCGCTTACTATATACGGTCCCAAACTCAAGTATCTTAGTATTCGTATAGTCAAAAACATGTGCCGTACTCAAATGGTGACACGCCAAAGCACACGAGTTTTTCCCGATCACCCAATCACTCCTATGGTGTGTCAGCCTATTTTTCAACCACTGAGAGGTCAATCCAGACATGACAATCTATAAACAACACTACTGTTGAACATCAGAGGAGTTCTTTGTTTGGTCCTGGTAAAAACCTTGCCATTACATAAATAAGTAGTCTTAACTATCTTCAAATGTGAAAACCTATTGAAGATCTTGACTATCCTATTAGTTAGATTCGGAACAGATTGCAACTTAACATCTCACCTCAAGATTGTTATAACCCACAGGACCATCATAAAAAGTCATATTAAAAATGATTTTATTCAGTGTACGTTTTGGCTAACCATTGTTGACTAAAATGTTATAAAGTTTGTTTAGATTCGTTTCATGCAATCTATCATCACATATATGAGTTATTCTATTCTTAATGGCAAGTACTGTATTATATTTTTGACTCGTCGAAAAATTCAGATATCTGTTAATTGCTGTAGGTTTTTGGTACCAATCGAAAATGATTCTGTTCTGTCTATCTCTAATAACCTTGGTGTCAAGAAAGGGAACACTGAATCACGTTCCAATTCACTAGTGAACTGTAATCTATCATGAAATGAATTAAGCATATCCAACACTAGCTGAGCTGAACCGCTTGGAATGGAGCAAATGATGTCATCAACATACTTATATATGAATGGGACTTCAAATGGTAATTTAGGTAATACACAAAGTAACAATCGGTCCAACACAATGGTGGCCAGAATAGGGCTAATGGGGGATCCCACTGGGGTGCCGAAAATCTGACGATAATACTTATCATTAAAACCGAAATGAATGTAATTAGATTAATAGAATTATTTTTTGATATAGTGGTATATTCAGCTATCTGATCCCAATCACCACCGATAACATCAATCACGAACTCCAATGGTATATTAGTACACAAGGACACAACATTCAGCGATATAAGAATAGAGGTAGTTGGTAGCTGTAAGCCTTGTATTGCATTGACAAAAGAAAAGGTGTCCTTGATATTAAAAACTGTGTCATCTTGAAATGCGGAGCTCAAAATATTGGATAAAAATTTAGAGATATTGTATGTAGTAGCATTGACAGAACTAACAATAGATCTAAGTGGGTTACCTGGTTTATGCACCTTAGGCAAACAGTATAACTTTGGGCAAGTTGAATTGTAAATAGTAAGATTCTTGGCTTCCTGTTCAGTCAATTGCTTGCAGTGTGGTCACGATGTAGTTGGACATAAGTAGTTTCATCACTTAACAGAATTTAAGTTTTTTCAGTATATTCCGCTCTGTCCATCGCCACTGTACATCCTCCCTTATCCGCTTATAATATGTATACCTCTAGGTAGTTCCTTAAAAATGTTTTAGTTTTTTTAGAAGTATAATTAAGTTGAGGCATCTTTTTACGTAACATGCCATGCAGATAATTAGTTAAAATATTAGTTGTCTTTGATCTGAGTACATCTCGTTCGATGATATTTTTTTACCTCTGCTAAGAAGTAATCAGATTTAAAATCATTCTTTTCAGTTTCTGTACTAAATTTAGGACCAAAGGAAACAAAGTCCGCTATTTTTTTGGGAAAAACAGTGTTAGAAAGATTTCTAAACCAGCCTTGGATATCCAGAAATATCACGGGATTAGTTGATTCATTTAAAAGTTTTTTAAATTAACAATATTATTGCGTTTATCAAGCACTTTATTATAATTCTTTCCATGTCTCTGACAATAGCAGGAATAAGACCTCTCAATCTGTTTTGTATTAATTTTAACCGGCAATTAGTCCTTGAGATAGTTTCACAAGTTATTTTAATTTCCATAGATAAAATCTTAAAACTAAAATTATTTATTTGATTATAATTCGTACCGACAACCATCAGTAGTAGGCCATGCATCTTAAAAGACATGTTAGATATGTGAACAGGCAATATTCTAGACGTTCTACATCTAAGCAAAAAATTTCGTCTATTGGAGAATTTGGCTAATCTCACATTTATTCTTGCCCACTGCTTCATTAAAAATGTATGTGCATCATATGCATTTTTTGTGTATTGCTAAAAACCCATTAATATAATTTATTTCAATTCTCGTTGATAGCGACCGTAGTTATTGTAAAAGGTAGTTAAAATTTTTTTCCTTTTATATATATATATATATATATATATATATATATATATATATATATATATATATATATATATAGATATATGTATATATATATATATATATATATATATATATATATATATATATATATATATATATATTATATTACAAGGAAATAGAAATAGAAAGTGAGGAAGAGGACATTGGAGGGGTAGGTTTCATAACACATAGAAGAGTAGCTCCAAACATAATAACATATAAAGCATAGGTAGCATATATTGTACTAAAGATAACAAAGCACTGTAAAATAACAATAATCCAAGTATATGCCCCAACAACATCATATGATGATGATTCACTAGAAGATTTCTACGACGAAATAAGAAGTGCGATCGAACGGGATTGTTGCCATTATACACTGGTGATAGGCACTCAGGTTGACCCAAGTGAAAATAAAATGCACTGGTAAGCAAAAAAATCAACTCAAACTCTTTGGCTTCATTCAATACGGATCCTAGAATTTAGTATTCATATATTTTTATGGATTTTAGTATCATTTGAAAGTCCATTCTATTCTCTTTCTAATGATACCAAATTCCATAGTATACCTCATGCTTTTTAATGATTAAAATAATTGAAAGGGGAAACAAGCAGAACAAGAATTGAAAATAGGGGTAAGACAAAGAAAAAATTAAACAAATTATAAGTTTAACAATTAAATTTATTGAAAAAGCCGAAATCAATATTTTGTATTACCTCTCTCCCCTCCTAGCCCTTATTACTGCTTCCAGCCGGTTTTTCATGGAGCGGGTGAGCTTTTTCACTACTGTCTGTGGGATTCTTCCCCACTCTTCCGCCATTATAATTTTTAAGTCCCTTAGTAATGCAGGGTCTGGATTTCTGGCTCAAGCACTTCTTTTTAGCTCATCCCACATGTGCTCGATTGGATTGAGGTCAGGACTTCGCGCATGCCAGTCTAATGTGGGTATTCCCACTTCCGCCAGGATGCAGCAGCATGTCTCCTCGCATTGTCGTGCATTAGCACGAAACTATCTCCAACAAACCCAGCGTAAGGAACAACATGTTCCTGCAGGATCTTCTCGATCTACCGGTAAGCAATTAATCCACCGTTACGAGTCTCATCAGTCACGAAAACCAAATCTGTTTTTGACATCCAATAAGAAGCGAACAATTCTATTGAGTAAAACCGTTTTAATCAGTAAAATTTTTGGATATCCAATTGTTTTTGATATTATTGGAAAGAGTAAAAATCAGCATTATAATAATACCAACAATAATACTGTTTGAAATTAAATTCAAGAATAGGTGTTAAATGAAGCTAAATGGTTTGAGTTAATTTTTTTTGCTTACCAGTGTAGGTAAATTTAGTTACAAGGAACTCAGGTGGTCAAATATTAATAAATTCAGAACAACAACAATTATTCGTTATGAACATAGTGATAAATTAGGTAGGCTACATATTATCATCAGAAAAAAGCGAATAAAGGATGTAACATATCTTGACATGGGAAGTGACCACAGAATAGTCCGAGGAAGAATAGAAATAAACTAATGCATAGAAAGAAAAAAAACTCGTAACATATATATATATATATATATATATATATATATATATATATATATATATATATATATATATATATATATATATATATATATATATATATATATATATATATATATATATATATATATATATATATATATATATATATATATATATATATATATATATATATATATATATATATATATATATATATATATATATATATATATATATATATATATATATATATATATATATATACATATATATATATATATATATATATATATATATATATATATATATATATATATATATATGTATATACATATATATATATATATATATATATATATATATATATATATATATATATATATATATATATATATATATATAAGTACATATATATATATATATATATATATATATATATATATATATATATATATATATACATATATATACATATACATATATATATATATATATATATATATATATATATATATATATATATATATATATATATATATATATATATATATATATATATATATATATATATATATATATATATATATATATATATATATATATATATATATATGTATATATATATATATATATATATATACATATATATATATGTATATATATATATATATATATATATATATATATATATATATATATATATATATATACATATATATATATATATATATATATATATATATATATATATATATATATATATATATATATATATATATTATATATATATATATATATATATATATATAATACATATATATATATACATATATATATATATATATATATATATATATATATATATATATATATATATATATATATATATATACATATACTAGCCGGGACCGCGGCTCCGCTCGCGTGGACTTGATTCACTACTATCGTCACTGCTTATTCCTTATGTTACCCAACGTAATAAAATATCTCCCATTATTTCTCTTTATCTCCCAATATTTCTCCTTATTTCCCATTATCTCTACATAATTTCCATTATCTAGGCTTATCTTTGCTCATCTCCCATTATTTCTCCTTATCTCCCATTATCTCACCATAACTCCCATTATCTAGACTTATCTCTGCTTATCTCCCATTATCTCTCCTTATCTCCCACTATTTATACTTATCTCCCATTATCTCACCTTATCTCCCATTATCGAGGCTTATCTCGACTTATCTCCCATTATTTCTCCTTATCTTCCATTATCTCACCTTATCTCCCATTATCTAGGCTTATATCGAATTATATAGAATATATGTATAAATTTATAAAAACACGCAAATCGGATAAGTGGTTCTCGAGTGATAAGCGCACTAACGGACAGACAGCCAGGCAGAGAGACGTTGCATTTTATATATATTGTATTCTTTGCTACATGATATTGTTCAATATTTAATGCTTTAGGGAGTGTATTGCAAGAGAACGCGCTAGCGGTAAACTTTTCTCCGACTTGATTCACTATTATCGTCACTGCTTATTCCTTATGTCACCTAATAAAATATATCCCATAACCTGGCCAGAGGACATACGTATGTTTAAAAAAAAGAACGTAAATCGATAGGTGGTTCTCCAGTGATAAGCACACTAACGGACAGACAGACAGACAGAAGGACAGAGAGACATTGCATTTTATATATATTATAGATATTCTCTGCTACATAATATTGTTCCATATTTAATGGTTTGGACTGTGTATTGCAAGAGAACGCGCTAGCGGCAAACTTTGCCCGACTTCATTTACTATTATTATCACTGCTCATTCCTTATGCTACCTATCGTAATAAAATACAGCTTATAACCTGGCCGGAGAACATATGTATGTTTAAAAAAAAAAAAAATACAAAAATTGGATAAGTGGTTTTCCAGTGATAAGCGCACTAACGGACAGACAGACAGACAGAGATACGTTGCATTTTATATATATTATAGATGTAATAAAATATATACCTATAACCTGGTCAGAGAACATATGTATGAATTTAAAAAAAGGCAGGTAAATCGGATAAGGGGTTTCCGCGTGATAAACGCACTAATGGACAGACAGACAGACAGAGAGACATTGCATTTTATATATATTATAGATTATACATTACAGATATTCTTTGCTACATAATATTGTTCCATATTTAATGGTTTAGGCTGTGTATTGCAAAGGCACGCGCTAGCGGCAAACTTATTTCCGACATCACTCACTATTTTACGTCACTGCTCATTCCCTATGCTACCTATCGTAATAAAATATAGCCTATAACCTGGCCAGAGAACATATGTATGTTTAAAAAAAAAAAGTACGTAAATCGGATAAATGGTTCTTCAGTGATAGGCGCACTAACGGACAGACAGACAGACAGACAGACAGACAGAGAGACGTTGCATTTTATATATATTATAGACATATATATATATATATATATATATATATATATATATATATATATATATATATATATATTATATATATATATATATATATATATATATATATATATATATATATATATATATATATATATATATATATATATATATATATATATATATATATATATATATATATATATATATATATATATATATATTTATATATATATATTTATATATATATACATTTATATATATACATTTAAATATATATATACATATATATATATATATATACATTTATATATATATATACATTTATATATATACATTTATATACATATATATATATATATATATATATATATATATATATATATATATATATATATATATATATATATACATTTATATATATATATATACATATATATATATATATATATATATATATATATATATATATATATATATATATATATATATATACATTTATATATATATATATATATATATATATATATATATATATATATATATACATATATATATATATATATATATATATATATATATATATATATATATATATATAAATGTTTATATATATATATATATATATATATATATATATATATATATATATATATATATATATATATATACATATATATATATATATATATATATATATATATATATATATATATATATATATATATATATATATATATACATTTATTAATTCTACTTGCACAGGCTGTTTTTAATTACTGAACCGGAATGGATGTGGGCAGGGCTTCTTAAATGATCTGTTCTCTGATTGGTGAGCTATAAACGCAATGTCACTATTACGGTTGTTGGGATGTTTACACATTTTAATGGACTTTCAAATTTTCCTAAGATAGAAAAAGGAATTTGTTGTAAGTATTGGTCAAAGAAAATCTCGTGTAAGTTCTGAAATGGAAATATTACGAAGACGTGCTGCCCTTTAATATGCTTTAATTCTAGTACATATTTTATTGCTTATTTTACCGATAGAGGTTTTACATGGGATACGGTACACTCCTAGGTGTTACAGGAGAATCTTATCTTTAGTATATCTAACATGTTGTAAGAGTTTAGATTACGTAGAGAAACGAGTTATCATTTTATGTGTTCGTAGAATTTTAGAAATATGATCCGTCACATTCTTAAAGCATGAAAAGACTGCTACCCCAAGAGGCTGCTTTCCTTGGCCTCCAGTCTCCGAAGACTCATGAGGAGATGTATATTTTTGAATGGAGCGTTTTATATCTCGGTACTAGAAGTTGCTTGATTGAAGAACAGAAGTAAGATGATTTAGTTTTGATTGAAGAGATTACGGCTACGAGAGTGATACACCTCTATGAACAATGATGATGTCTGAGTGTTTTTGAGCGGAATGTTGATGCGAAAAAGTACTTCTATATCTATCCATATGGGTGGACTTTTCAAATACTGAGTAGCCTAAAGTCATATCTGACTTTCGATTAATAAGAACATCAAAGGTGAAATTGATATTTCGATGTAATGAGTTGAGATTTTTGAGAAAATTTTGAAGAGATCCTTGGAATGTCATTCCAGAGTATAGTTTTAAGATGAAAAGTGTTGACGGTTTGTTTCAAAGTATTTCGTAAATATATTGGCAATAACTGGAGAAAGAGGGGAACCCATTGCTGTGCCGAATATTTTTTCATGCACTTCTCCAAGAAAAAAAAGTCTAGAAAATCTGTCTCTAGAATACATTTTTCAATTAGGGTTCGGAAATCTGATGCCAGGTTTTGTGCAAGTTGGTAATAGTTAGAGTATCGGAATTGGGAACTTTGGTAGAAAGAGATTCGACATCGAAGCTAACTAAAATATCATTTGGGTATTAATACTATATTATTTAAACATAGAATATTCCCACAGAAACGATACATTATGGTTGGGAATCAAGTGAAATTCTGAGTGAACTTAGCACATACTTTTTACATTTTGCACATTTTGACCCTAATTCCTGATTTATGTTGAGTCTCTCAATATAATACTACTCACTACTTTTAGTTTCATCAACTAGTTGCTGCTGTATTTTTTTATCTATGAACACTCACAAGACATCTATAAAACTATTCTTCTTCCTAAAATGCCATATCCGATACGGACGTAAGCGACCCTCTCGACTTTGTCTCTGGTTCGTACCTTTTTTTAAGTATTCCACAGTCTAAGGAGACCTACAGTTTAAAGCAGATTCCCAATGGCTAAAGTGAGCTTTACTAGGCATGATACTACGGGTGGTTTGCCATTGAATTCCCGAGAGAGGCGATCGTCACATTTTAATTTTTTTTTTTTAATTTGTTATTTCCCGAGACAAGAATCGAACTCGCGTCTCCGGCGTAGAAGGCAGACACGTTCACCTCTATGGCTCACCTTCCTGTGCACGATTTTATCACAGCAACGAATAGAACCTTCGAAGTTTATAAGTTAAAAGTCGGCCAGAGCAACAGTGCGTAGTTTACAATTTTCCAGAACTAATGAGTTACTAGATGTGCGCAATTTATCTCATGAAAATTTATATTTATTTTCAAAGACCATAAGAACATATTAATTAAGAAATATTACTTGCCTACAGAAGAGGAAATACAAGCTGCATTGAACCAAATGAAAAACAATAAATACCCTGAAGAAGATCAAATCACTGTAGGAATGCTAAAACTTGGCGGTACATCCCTGAAAGATGCATTGAAAGCCCTGCTAAATAAATGTCTCTATGAGGGAAAGATACCAACAAAATGGTGTAATTCGAAGGTTATACTTCTGTTTAAGAAACGCGATAATACTGATATCGAAAATTATCGGCCCATATCTCTTTTGTCGCACATATATAAGCTCTTCACTAAAATCTTAACCAAACGCCTAACAGCAAAACTAGATTTCTATCAACCCGTGGACCAGGCGGGCTTCAGAAAGAGAGTTGCATGATCGACCACCTCTACACGATACCTACTGTAATAGAATATAAGGTACCAATACACTTGACCTTCATTGGTATTTGATACTGTTGAAATATGGTTAGTTCTAAAATCCCTAGCGAATGTAAGAATATATTCCAGATATGTAAAATAATAGAGAACATTTATAAAGAAACATCTATACATATTAAAATTGACGTCACTAACGTCTACGTTGGAGGCCACGACAGGTAAAACAATCATTAAAAAGATTAGTGCGGCAAGGAAATACTGTCTCACCTAAATTGTTTACAATGGCCCTTGAGGAGGTCTTTAAGGAGTTAAATTCGGACGAGAAGGTCATCAACATTGACGGCACTAGATTCAGTCACCTTAGATTTGCAGACGACATAGTCCTCTCTCTCAATCCGTTGACCCCAATAGGAGGATCGGTGACATTATGCAGTTGCTGCCTCAACAGTCAATCTCCAGGCATCTCGATCCTGCGCGACTTGACTCGTACATACACATCCCAAAGAGAAATCTTACTTGGTCGGACCATCTTGTCGGAGACCGTCCCCTTGATCTTTTACCTTCTACATTCTACGTTACTACAAGCTTTTCCATGGCATCCACTTTCCTAATAACGTGACCAAAATATTTCTGGTACTGTCTATTAATTCTATTTGAAAGTCGGTCATTTATACCAAGCTCTTCAAGAATAGATAATGTGTACGGTGTTTGGTATATAATACTACAAGGATTCTTCTATATGCTCACATCTCAAACGAATCGATTCGTCTTTTGTCAGCTTGTTTAATGGTCCATGTTTCCGATGCGTAGGTTGCTATGGGGAATATAAGGCTGGATAGGAATCTTAACTTTGTATTTTTTGTGACAGCTGGATCTTTCCAGAACTTAGTGAGTTTGATGATCGAGTTCCTACGCATTGCCAAACGTCGTCTCCTTACTTCCGCTTCACAACCACCATGGTTAGTTATGAGGGATCTCAAATAGTTAAAATGCTCCACAACAGTGAAAATTTTATTTATGTGTGGCAGATCTTCATTACGACTAACAATCATTACTTTGGTCTCCGCTCTATTAATTGTCAATCCTTAGTATTAAAGTTGCAAGTATAACAGTATCTTCCGCATATCTATGGTTACATAGCTTTTTTCCACCGATTATCACACCCCCACTCCAGCCATCCAAAACAGACCTCATTATATGTTCACTATATATGTTAAAAAGAAAAGTTGACAGAATACAACCCTGTCTGACGTTGGCTTCTACAATAAAGGGATCGGAAAAAGAATTATTCAGTTTAATTCTGCCATTTGTATTCTCATACAAGGATCGGATAAGGTTTTCAAGATGTATGGGTATTCCCATGCTGATTAGAATCGGCCAGAGTTTGTTCCATTGTATGCAGTCGAAAGCCTTAGAATAGTCTATAAAACAAATATTATTATCTGGCGTATGTTGAGAATGTGTTATCTAGTCCCTCTTCTTGTTTGTTCGGTAGATATTTGCGGCAGCAGAAAATTTTGGATTTTTCATTTAGAATCCAAAGAAACACCTTAGCAATGTGTGATACTAGAGCGATTGTTCTATAGTTGCTGCAATTCAAAGGGGATCCTTACTTATGCAAGCGTATGACTGCAACTTCGCACCAATATTTCGGCCATCTTCCAGTCTTCCATACCTCATTACACAGTTGATGTAGTATAGTCACGGCGGTTTCTCCCATCATCTTTATTATTTCCGCAGTGATGTCGTCAGTATCTGCTGCTTTTCTATTCTTTAACCTTTGAATAGCCTTCCTGACTTCAGACTTAAAAATACATGGCTCTCGTTCTTCTGCGGCTTCTTTGTCGACACTGCAGTCACCCACTAATTGAGCCACAAAAAGTTCTTTACAGTAATCCTTCCAAACGTCAATGATTCCAGGCATGTCGGTGACTGTTCTACCTTCCTTATCTCTGATTATTTGTGTTTTAGGTTTGAATTCTTTCGATAGGTATTTTCCCTTTTCATGAAGTTCTTGTAGTCGATTGTTCGTAGCATCTTGTTCTAGCTACTCACATATATTATTCAAGTATGCGTTTTTGTCCTTTTTACAAGCCATCTTGATTTCTTTATTGATTGATCTGATCTTGTCTTGACGATCCGATGTGTTGTTTATTACAATTATATTTCTTCTTATTTCTATAAGCTTTAGGGTATCGTCGGTCATCCAATGTGTTTGAGGAGGTTTTTGTATTTCTCCCGAGCATTGTGTAGCAGCATTTGTTATCCACTTCTTAATACCTGCCCACGTTTTGTCTACATCTTCTGTGACTTCCGGCATGTTATAGTTGATTATTGTTTGGAAAAGAGTACTGTCTGACACTGTAATTCTCTTGTTTGTTGTTGTTTTTTTTTAGGGGTGGCTAGTATTATTCTCATATGAGCCTTTAATAACTTTTGATTTGAATCACACACCGCGCCTGGGCGGGATCTTACATTCAATATAGATGACCTCCATCTAGAGCTAATAAGGATATAATCAATCTGATTTTTGTAGTTCCCGTTCGGTGACACCCACGTGGAAAGTCGTCTTGGATGATATTTGAAGGTGGTATTAGTGATAGTGAAGCTATTACTAATAGCAAACTGAAGTAGACGATCTCCGCGTTCATTTCTAACACCAAGCCCATATTTTCCAATGATATTCCGATTCTGGTCATTGTCATTTGTACAGCCAATTTTAGCATTAAAGTCTCCAATTATCATTATGATTTCTTTTGATGAGATTTTTGTACAAGTTTCTTCAATCTAATTGTAGACTTCTTCAATTGCTTCATCATCAGAGAAAGATGTTTTCATGTACGCTTGTGTGATATGCAGGTTTACTGGTTTTGCCGTAATGGTTATTTTAATCAGACGATCATTGACAGGTAGATACTCCTTGATACATTTAGCAACGTTGTTATTAACAACTATGGCTACGCCATCTCTGCCTGGAGTTCCACTCGACATATAGATGGTATTTCTTTCCGTTTAAAAATGTCCAATGCCTTTCCAATGGCTCTCAGAAACTCCACATATTTGTTCAAGTTCGTTTTCCAGGATATGAAGTTTCCCCGTCTGCAAGAGTCAGTCCAGTTACGTTCCAGATGCCCCACGTAACATCGTGACGCAATTGTAACTGTGCCCTTTCAGTAACCCATTTCGCATGCGGTGCCTGGTCACTCACATCTGCATGCCCGGTAGCCAACTTCACACTGGTCAGCCCGGACCAAAAGTAGTCGTTTGGTCTCATTTTGAGGATATATGGTGGACGATCTCACAATAGTCCGAGCGCCAGCTACGGTCACGAATAGCAGGTGTTGTCACAGCAGTTGTGTTAACATCTCCTATATTTGTCTTTAATACGTTCTGTTAACCTACATAGAAGAGTTGCGTTAGGAGCCCCATTTACTGTGTAATTTCGTTCTTTAACATTCATAATCAAGATTTCTTGCGAATCCCAGAAAATTGTGAATATGATTTTGAGAGTAGATTGTGATACTTTCTTTTTTGGGGGCTGTATCTTTCTACGAATATAATACCGTTCCATCGAATGGCATTTCCTCTCCAGATCAAACTAAAACAACATAGTCTTATCCTTGGGTACTGTGATATCTAATTTCCACTGGGGGTTTTCATCGCACAGGTTCAAAACTGCTGAAGTCTACCTAAACACGTTTCTTCCTTTTAACAGTAGACAGAAGTTGAACTGCTCAACATGCGCTCGCTTTGTTCATATGAAGATGCTCTTGCAGTGAACAGTTAACACTATGATTGGACTTTCTGCACATCTTCCACGGATTCTCGTCCAAAACAAAACTCTCACTTCTATACGAAGACGACTTAATACCATACACATTGTCGAAATGCTCTTTTATATCGAGGAGTATCTGACCGTCTTTGAATTTGTGACATTTCGATATTGACCATTGTGTAAAGTTTCAACGTACGTCTTACTTAAAATTCCGCTGAACTTAAACTAGCCACTTCCTGGCAAATCACAAAGTAGGTAAATGAAAGGTATTATATTTTATATAGCATACAAAGCAATGTGTGTTGCCGCATGTTATTTAGAAATCGGTTAGACCAACTCATTATGAAATACACCTCGTAAATGACACTTCTCAAATATATTCAGATTTTTATTACTACTATATAAACAGACACAACAGGTAAACTTTTCTCTTACGTTTGTTGTGGAACCGCACCTTGACCAAAATCAGATTCTAGAAGCTTTTATATTTAGGTGCTCGTACTCCTTTTGGTCCTTCCTTTAGTAGTACAGTTTCTGTTGCCTGGACAAATTCCAACTACCCTAACTTTCATTCTATTATAATGGACAGAAAAACCCCAGGATATAGTCATGCAATGTACTACAAACTTTGCCCCTACATATAAAGCTCTAGCATCAAATGGACCGATTCCAGTTATTGAAGATATATTTACTATGTGTCCTTCAGTACCAGATTTGTACTTAGGTAAGTAGTTTTCTATAGCGAGAAGAATTCCGCGAATTGCTCAATTCTGAAAAAAAATTGTTGTGCTGATTAGAAAATCTAATCATCATTTTTGATTTAGCTCGCGTAACAGGGGATTTATTAGCGTTAGCATAATCATTAAATACCCTAAGACTACTAAACTTAGTGGAAACATTCATGAGGATTAAATAGATTATATAATAGTATATTTTGAATTTGTATTCGGTAGTGAAAGGGAATAATAAATCCGGTTTATACAACCGACAGCTTTCGAATCTAGAATAATCATTCATCTGTCAGTTTCCCGTGCCTAAGTGGTGCTACAATGGCTTTGATTTAAATATTATCCCCAATTTGGCGTGTGTGTGTAATACTGATAAAAAGTATATATCCGGTAAATTTTGATTAGATATTAAGGTTAATGATAAAGTCCTGTATCAGAACAGCAACAATAAACTAAAATAGCTTATTACTCATTGTGCGATAAACAGACGTAATTCTCGAAACTAATTTAAAAGAAATATTTGTTATTTTAGTTTGTAATGATTATGTTAGAACTACTTACAATATATCAAAACAGTTCAAAAATTTATTAAAATCCTTTAAAATAAATTAATATAGTTCTTTAACGTGATAAACATAACGAGAAAATAAAATTTAAATTTTTTCGACCAGTAACACACTGGGACACACTTTAGGAATGCTAACAACTGAAATCGCATCCTACCAGATATACCATGTGTACGAGTATAAAATGCGGATTTTTTTTCTAAAAAAACATGTTAAATTCGGAAGAAAAATGTCTTTGTGTTGCCTCTTTCGGTATTCTGGCCTTTTTTCACGCAGCGAACGGTTCAAATCTGTCAATTGTTGTTAGGTAATGTTTAATATTAAGCGTTTCCCCAGGTTTTAACAGCTCATAATAGACCACGCCCCTCTGGTCCCACCAAACACAGAGCATCGTCTTTCTGCCAAAGCGATTCGGTCTTGCGGTCGATGTGGATGGTGCGCCTGGGTCTACCTATGATTTTTTGCGCTCAAAATAAATCCACTTTTCATCCCTTGTAACTATAAGATGCAAAAACGACTTCCTTTTGTACCGAGCAAGCAAAATGTCACACGTGGTTTTGCGCTTTTCCATTTGCCTGTCGTTCAACTGATGTGGTGCCCATCTACCGGTCTTCTGAATCTTTCCCATCTCTGGTAGCCGATTGGAAACACCTTGTTGACTAACGCCCAATTGCTCAGCGAGTTGTTTTTGTGTTTGCGAATCATCTTCGTCCAACAATGCTTGCAATTCCACAACTTCGTATTTTTTTGGCGGTTTTTCACGTTCCTTGTCTGCAACATCGAAGTCACCACTTTTGAAACGCCGAAACCATCGTTTACACGTATCTTACGATGGAGCATGTTCACCATGAGCTTCTCGAAGTAATCGGTATGATTCAACAGCTGTTTTCTTCAAATGAAATCAAAAAAATTAATGCTGTCCGCGAATGCTCTTTGTTCGGTATAAATTTCGACATATTGAACACAACACTATGCACACGCTTTTCCAATTTATCACTCGTGCGCGTCTGACACTTGTTGATGACACAACAAAATGGCGCAGTGTCAAATCTTTATAGCACAAACTGGGTTGGTGCACCATCTGTTGTCTGAAATCCGCATTTCATACTTGTACACCTGGTATACTGCTGAGGTTAGGTAAGGTTATGTTTTGGTCAGTGTCGTATACCACTAAACTTATAATCAGTTCTGGTTAGATCAGATTAGTTCAAATTATGTTGTGGTTATCTATAGTCCAGCACGAAGCGGCTGTTCGTCCACCAGCCTTCTGTTAATTAGGTTATGTTTGATTATATCAAGTCGTGAGGATAGTGATATTAGAATAGGGGAAAGAAAGTATATAGCCTGCTGCAAGTGAAAGCGTTAAAAAGAGAAGGAAATAATATAAGTCATTCTGTCTCTCTTTTACTCGGCGCCCGCCCATAACACTCTCGCACGGGTACATACGCCTACAACACTAAGTTAAGTGCGTACCCGTGCAACAGTGTTGTGGGCGTGTGCCGAGTAAGAGAGACAGAATGACTCATATTATTTCTTTCCTTTTCTACGAGCGCCACGCTTCTCGCGAGAACTTATCTCCTCTATTCTAATATCTCTATGGTCAGGAACAAAGTATCGGCCATCTTGCCAGGCCTACGTTAGTTCAGATTAGTTTAGGTTAGGTTTTAGTTATAACGATTCCGGTACAAAGTGCCGATTTATCCTCCAAGTTTATGTTAGCCTTAATTAGTTTAATTTTTTTTTATTACTATCAATTTTACTAGGGTAAGGGAGTCAAAGGAACGGGAGAATTTTGTATTTTTTCAGTTTTGATATTGATTGAATTTTTCCAGGTCTGTCTGGACGGGGGAATGGACACATTTTAAGCATAATCATTTATAATAAAACATTAAGATACTAAAACGATACAGTATTTTAGGTCTTTTCCGGGGTTCAAAATATGTTACACACGTATTTCGATGGCGGAAAGTATTTATTTTGTTTGCTGTGATTTCAAAAGAGAGAATTGTCGTTTTTTAATTTTTATTATATTTTATGTTTGTGATTATTTAAAAAAGGTATTACAACAGCTAATTTTGTTATTGAGATAATAAACAAATGTATTGCATAAATATAGAAGGGGCGAAATAACATACGTGGAAAAGAAGATTAGAGGGGGTGTCTCGTATATATAGGTTATAGGTTATGTTCTTTTCAAGGTTTTTGATAAGTTTTGGAGAAATTTAAAAATTAGGTTATTTTTTCATTATTATTAATTCTAACCCAAGAAGGTGTCTAAAGGATGAGGGTCATTAAGGATTGTCTAGTTTCAATAGTATTTTGAGAAGTTTTCCAAGTTTTTGTTTGATGCATCTGACAAACTTTAGGCATATTATTTATAATAAAATATATGAGAGGCCAATGGGTGGGGTAGGGAGTTTTTTATGGGTTATAGCACATGTGCTTCAGGGAAAGCCCTAAAGCGCTACAGGAGCGACATGGGTGCGGAAAAAGCAATTCACATTTGTCCTGAATCGTCGTAAATTGTACTCGGTGGGAACCACAGTGCTGGACAAATTATTCCAAAGTGATGAGGTTCTCCATATAAATAACTGCTTGAAAAGGGTTGTACGAGGAGTAACAAGCTGAACTTCATACGGATGTGAAGTATTAGCGCAACAATAATTCCTAACATGCACCGCTCTGAGAGGAATTAAGCGGGCTACTTCCCTCGGACACTTTCCATGAAAATACTTGTAGAATAGACCCAAGTCGTCAACCGTTCTGCGATGTTCCAACGGATCAAGGCCGCCGGGCAGTTCCGGCTTCCCAATCAGACGAACAGCTCTTCTCTGAATAGAATCCAACAAATACAGTGTATGTTTAGGAGCAGAGCCCCAAACATGGGAGCAGTATTCCATGGTTGGTCGAATCTGAGATTTGTAAAGAATTAACAATTATTGTGGAGTGTAAAACTTTCTGGTTCGAAATAATATTCCCAATTTTTGAGAAGCTCTCCTTGCTATGCTTGCAACATGGTCATGCCAGGACCTACTTGCTCTCAAATTGACGCCCAAGAAATTGAGTGATGATGTTAAAAGAATGGTGTACCCCGACATAACTATGTCGGGTTCAGCAACGTTAACTCTTTTAGCAAAAACTGCCGCCTGGATTTTTGTAGTGTTAAATTCCACTTTGTTATTGTCACCTCAAGATAGAATTTTTTCCAGGTCTTTGTTAAGTTGAATGATTTCCTGCTGTCTGCGGATATTCGTCTGAGTAGCCGATGCCCCAGCGTTAAAAGTGAATAAAGAGATAAGCCTACTGTCATCTGTAAAGCTATAGATTAGATTCCCGGTCTTTTCCGGCGGCTTGTTAAAAGGACTGCTTCATATATATCGTGCATATGTCTTTTCCACTGTTCTTGGACAGTAAGAATAAGAAAATTACGTTATTTGTTCATTATTTTTAATTTTAATATGGAAAAACGGTGAAAGAGATGAAAGAATCTTGTATATTTTCAGTAGTAATATGAGAATTTTTCCAGGTTTTTTTTGGATGGGTGAATGGGCAAATTTTAAGCATAATCATTTATAAGAAAACACATAACAGAACAAAGGGGTGGAAGGGAATGTAGTAGTAGTAGCAGAGTGACTTTCTATTTATCGTGTCACAGGTATTTTCCGGGGTTTTGTCAGTCAAGAAATTAATTAAAAATTACATTTTGTTTTTTTTAATATCTTCGTTTTAAACATGGAGAGTGATTGATTCTTTATCAAGGTACTGGATATTTAGTAAAAAATATTTATGAGGTGAAGAGTGATTTCGTATATATCGTAATATACTTCTATTTCAGTGTTTTAGTTTTTCCGTTATTATATATCAATTTTTTTTTATTAATATTTCACCACAAAGGAAATTGAACTAAGTTATTATTTATTGTGAGATAAGCAAATTAAATATTTATTTTAGAGTTGCATATTTGCAAGGAAAGTATTTGAGTACTTTTACAATTTTTTCTACATCTTACATATTTCTTAAACGTAAAATATTTCAAAGCTGTTATTGATGAAACAATAATGTTAATACAATGACTTATAAAATAAAATTGTCATATGCACCAATAAAAAATTTGGAGTAATTTGTAATATGCTTCACAGAGTGGATATCCGTCACTTTAAAAATTTGACCCTGACTAAAATATACAAAAAAAAAAACAAATTTATATATATATATATATATTTATTTATATATATATATATATATATATATATATATATATATATATATATATATATATATATATATATATATATATATATATATATATATACAAAATTTCATACGAAGTCACCAATCCTGAATGACTAAAACAACTTGTTATCACATTATCGTGTCGGGTTCTTTAGATCTCTCAAATACATTCATAGTTTCAACTTATTTCATATACCTACCTGTAAAGTTCTTGGCCTGAAACATAGATGGAGTTGGAAACTGTGAAACCATAATTGAATTCGAAAGTTCCATCCTTTATATAAACATGTGTAAAATTTTATTTCGATCTGTCAATTCGTTCGAGTAGTAACATATATTTGATATTAACGTGTCATTGATTTTTTTAAAATAGAAAAAATTGAATATCTTGCAGTGATTAAATTCTTTGTTTTGGATAACTCAACACCAACAGAAATTTATTCAAAATTGTCAAAAGTGTATAAGGACAAATCACCTTCACTTTCCACTGGTGAAAAAATGGTTTACTCTTTTGAAATCTGATCCTACAAGGATTTCAAGCATCGTTTCATAACTACTGATGAAATTTGGAGCCACCATTATACACCAGATTGAAAGGAACAGTCGAAACAGTGGATAGAAGCCGGTGGAAGTGCACCAAAGAAGGCAAGGCCAATTCCATCAGCAGGAAAGGTTATGGCAACAATTTTTGGGGATTACAAAGGTGTGTTGTTGATCGATTATCTTCAGAGATATATCTGCATATTATTGTAACCTTTTAGATCAGTTGGATGCAAAAATTCGTGAGAAAAGATGTGCTTTAAAGAAGAATCAAGGCAATCCACGTGTTCACACAAGTGTTTTGACGGTGTGTTTGATATTCCTGCATTATTTGTTAAACTATTCATATTTTTAAACATCTCTACTATTTTTTTGAAGGCATCTACAAGCAAAAGGAAGATTTATTGTTACTTTTCATATTTAATAATACACCATTTATATTATATATATATATATATATATATATATATATATATATATATATATATATATATATATATATATATATATATATATATATATATATATATATATATATATATATATATATATATATATATATATATATATATATATATATATATATATATATATATATATATATATATATATATATATATATATATATATATATATATATATGTATATATATATATATATATATATATATATATATATATATATATATATATATATATATATATATATATATATATATATATATATATATATATATATATATATATATATATATATATATATATATATATATATATATATATATATATATATGTATATTCCCAATACAAATCTAAAGTTATTTTAAAAAATGTGACCGTCTTAGTAACACCTTTTAAAGAATGTTAAGTGTGTCTTCGTTTCAACCCACACATGTAAGTTTTCATATATATTTTGAGTGTATTTTTATTATTATTTTCACCTTCTACATTGTATTATAAGTTTAAGAATTTTATATATTCATAATTAAAAAAAATTTGTGCGTCCTATTGAATATCCAAAACAGAAAATTTCAATTTTTAGATGAACTGAAGAAGCCTGAAAATCGGGCGAAACGTTTTCAATAAATTCTAACTAGAACATGATGTAATTTCTCTATCCTTAAAACAAAAGAACCATAAAGCCCAAGAAATTGAAAAAATATATATTCAATATTCCAAGGTTCAAGAAAGAATTCAATCCAACTTATATATATATATATATATATATATATATATATATAATAAACGGGAGTCCTACAGCCTTGACCGCTTCCCACACTTCATAAGCCATCTCTCTCTTTCCGACCAATCGTTTTCTTCTAAATCTCTGGAACTCATTACCCTTTCAATATTTTTTCTCCATGTCGTTCTTGGTCTCCCCTTTTTTTTTGTTCCAGGATACATATTGTAAAGCCTTTTACGGCCAACGTTCTTCTCCCATGCGTATTACGTGCCCGTACCATATTAACTGACGTGTTTCTATTCGATCTGTCTCTATCATCTTTGCTCTTTGTCTAATTTCTTCATTTCGTATCTGATCTAATATTGAGGCTCCACAAGATCGTCGTAAGTAGTCCATTTAGCTTATCTCTATCTCGAGTACTCATTTGCCAGCATTCTGAACCGTATGTCAGTATGGGTTCAACGATTACTTTATACATCATTGCTTTTGTTTTTAATCTAATCTTCGGTAACCACAGCAGCGAGTTAAACATTTGTATACATCTTCTCCCTTGTGTCAATCTGTTCTGGATATCTCTGTCTGCATTTCCTTTTTCTGATATTATGCTTCCTAAGTATTTAAATTGTTGACAACTTTTTATTGTTCCTTGTGGAAGCTGAAAATCATTGACCTCACCCCCAACGTTCAAATATTTAGTTTTGTCTACATTGATGTTAAGACCTCATTTCTTTAATTCATCCTCTAGTTTCCTGTACATGTATTGAATCTCATCTTCATCGCTTACAATGATTACCTGATCGTCCGCAAATAAAAGTGTATATAGACAATCATTTTCAATTTCTATTCCCATGTACTTACATTTTTTCATCCAGGAATCTAGAGCTTATTGGATGAACATCTTGAATAAGGTAGGAGAAAGGCAGAATCCTTATTTTAAGCCTTTAGTAATGTTGAATGGCTCGGATATATTCTTTCCTGTTTTAGTAACGGCCTTTGCATCTTTATGCATATTATATATTGCTCTTACATATAGTCTACTAAGGTCACTTGCGTCTAGTATATCAAATAACTTTTTTAGGGGAACTGTATCGTAAGCCTTTTTAAGGTGAGTATTCAGATTTCTTGCTGCTCTTGTTTCTATTATTTGGTGTCGCTCGATGCTAACTCTACTAACTAACTTAGTTAGCTTCGAGCGGCAGCAGCAGCAAGGTCACACTATCGAGCAGCAGCAACAGCTAGAGCACTTGAAAATGCCAAATGAGATTTTGGCGAAACGTCGTGCAACTTCATTGTTAGACGAAGGGATTGAAACCCGGAATTTTAATGTATTATATATATATATATATATATATATATATATATATATATATATATATATATATATATATATATATATATATATATATATATATATATATATATATATATATATATATATATATATATATATATATATATATATATATATATATATATATATATATATATATATATATATATATATATATATATATATATATATATATATATATATATATATATATATATATATATATATATATATATATATATATATATATATACGTATATACCTATATATATATATATATATATATATATATATATATATATATATATATATATATTTCCAATAATTCCCTATATACCTTCAAATGGCTTACAATCGCTAACATCTGTCTTTACAAAAATGACTCTACCTTAATATCTGCCGCAGTGACGCCCTAAGGATAGTAAACGCTAACAGTAATACTTAATTTTCAAATTTACTTACTATTATTATATTATAATTATTCTAGATTTTTAAATGATTTTTAAAGAGTCCCATTTACTAACATGGTCGAAGAAGCAAAATTACCTAAAGTTAGTATTTGTAACGATTTCTTAAGATAATATTCAAAATTTGTTAATTCAAGACTACCCGCTCTCTATATTTGATAGTTAATTTTATCACCATCCTTGACGAAGAAATTCTGGAATAATTGGTGTAAAAAGAAACACTGTATTTTATGTGCATTTTTGATTTCTAATTGAATTTTAAAACTGATTTTCGGTATTTAGTTTATAATATATGGATGGTAAAAGTTATTACTGTTTTAAGTAAAAAATAAATTAAAGTTTATGTACTAACTGATTTTAGTCTATTTACCAAAATTAACAATTAGATTATAGTAGTAGTAGTTTTAGGGTGGCTCATCGTCAACAAACAGATCAGAAGGGTCCTTTTCGCCAACCCTGAAAAAAGTTTACCCCAAAACCACCTACTCATCACATTCATCGCGAAACTTCCCGGACCTGACCATAAAAGTTAAAATGTCACTCGGCGTCAGAATGCGAGTATCCTCCCTTCGGATTACCACCGCTGCGAAGATCTCATACATAAATCTTTCCAGCGCCTTGTATGCGCAGCTAAAGTGCAGCGTCAGCCCTAATATGTCGAGTCGTCGTCCACCTGCCGCAAACTAGATGCATTTTTAACCTATAATGTCCCGGGAGAACCCTCACAAAGGAATATAGAACGCATCGACTTCTACTGAGCAACCACTCGAGGAGCGCTCCTTCAGGTTCGATACAAAGTCCTTAGCCTATCTGCACTTTAGGCTTCAGCATTATAACTCTCTCGATTACCGATGGATCTATTCCTTGAAGGCAGTTCTCACTTGGATACACCAGCAGTGGGTTCGGATCCCCCGAAACTAGTCATATCTCCAAGTTTGGCGAGTTCATCCACCACCTCATTACCCAAACACTCTAATGTCCAAGACTCATAATAACTTAATCTGTGAGAGTGTGCTAGTATAGTACCAAATAAATATTTTTAGATGTAATGCATCTGAGTTTCAACATCCCACTTTGTAATTTAAAAATAAACTGTAAGATATAAAAGTATTTTATATTTTTGTAGTTCGAGATAACTTCTCTTGTACCGAACCCATAACTATGAAAACATTTTCTTTTTTTTGCAGTTGTTGTATATGCAATAGGATCTTTGCAAATTTTTTATCCTACTTTTGCATATTTTACTTTCATGTGATTAATTTTTATAATACTCTTCATAAAAGGGAAATTTTAGGTCAATGAAAAGTTATTTTCAGGTTGTAATGAAATTTTTATAAGGCTCTAGGGTTAAATTCTAAAACTCTATACTTCTAATGTTACAACTCTATTAGGAGAAACATATACGCTGGTAATAATGGTAAATAGGGTGTTTTTGAAAACCACACGATTACATTTCGCTAACTAAAAAATCATATGTTAAAACTTTTTTCATAAAAAATAGCTAAGAATAGTAATTTTCATTCGAATTCTCACTACATTTTTTCATCGCATGTTAGTAAACCATCACTACTGTACATATTCGATAAAGAAAACTTTACAGTAGATAATTAATAATTCACAGAACAGTAAAATGCTACCGTTTAGAAGTTCTCAAATGATTTATAAGGTAGCTTTTGATCTTTCTAGGTTTTGAATGAATTCCAACCATAATTTTTTTGACTATGAAACGGAAAACATTACTTAAAGGAAGGTTTAGAAGTACCTCAGAAAGGACTGTAAATACCGATCTAAGAGTCATCTCATTTATATTACAGGCATATTATTTAGTAATTTTTGAAAACAATCTCTATACAGATTTAGTAATTATAGAGCATAAAAAGAGTAATGTAGCGGACTTCAGTTACCCCGAGAAAATAAATAAATATTTATTTCAGTTTGTTTTTATGGGCCTAGCACACGCTACAGGAGATACACCTGTGCAAAAAAAGCGATTCACGTTGGTCTTGAATCGCTGTAAATTGTACTCGGTCGGAAACACAGTCCTGGGAAATTATTCCAAAGGGATGAAGTTCTCCATATAAAAAACTGCTTAAAAAGGGTTGTACGAGGAGTAATAAGCTGAACCTTATGCGAATGTGAAGTATTATGTATTTCTAGCATGTAAAATACTAGTAAAATAGACTCAAGTCGCCTACCATTCTTCGATGTTTCAATGAATCAAGCTTGCTGACCAGTTCCGGGTCTCCAGTCACGTGAACAGCTCGCCTTTGACTAGAATCCAGCAAATGCAGTGTGTATTTGGGAGCAGAACTCCAAACATGGGAGCAGTATTCCATCGTTGGTCGAATTTGAGCTTTGTACAGAATTGACAGTTGTAGAGTGTAAAGCTTTCTAGTTCGAAATAATATTCCTAGCTTTTGAGAAACTCTCTTTGCTATGCTTGCAACATGTTCATGCCAAAACATATTTGCTTCCAAATTAACGTCCAGCAAATTGAGTGACGATGCTAGAGGAATGGAGTGCTCCAACATAACTATGTCGGGTTCAGCAACGTTAACTTTTTTAAAAAAAAACTTCCGCCTGGGTTTCTGTAGAGTTAAATTCTACTTGGTTACTATTAACCCAAGATATAATTTCTTCTAGGTCTTTATTAAGTTGAACAACTTCCTGCTGTCTGTGGATATTTGCATGAGTAATCGTTGTTCGAGCGTTCAAAGTGAGTTTGACAAAATTACTTTAATATAAACATTTCATAACCAAAAAGTTTGAAAGAATTCTATGGGAGTTCTGATGTATCCAGTACACTGTTTAATAAATACTAAATAAAATATTTCCATAACCAGTTATGGAAAGTATAATAAATAAGTATATCGTTAAGTCCACAATGTTATAATATGTTTGTGTAGCAGTTAAATATTAGAACTTGTTACTTATTCATAATATGAGAATATGAATTATTGGAACATGTGCCCTCAAAATAGATTCTAGAAGCCACCGCATTAAAGGAAATAAACCATTTTTCCTGCTCATAAATTGCCATATGAGAGTTGAATTTGACGCGACCTCAAATGTGCGGGTGTTTCCTTAAACGATTCGAAATTAGCAGGCCTGACCAACCAATAAAGACTTTCCTGTACTTCAATATGCCAGTTTGTATTTAGCACACATATAAAGATGATGTATTTGTTGTTTCCAACAAATCTTCTGACGATGGTAATTGGAGGTTCGATGAGTTAATAATGGTTATTAATGACCATTTTAAGCAACTCGATGTCTAACATAGTTAGCTCTGCTAAATAAAGGCAAATGTCTTCGATTTTAAAGAACAGTGGAAATATGTATTTTTTCACTGTAAATTCTGAAAGGAAATTTTTCAACAACCTAATTTTTTTGTAAGACAATGGTCTTGAAACAGAAAAGTGTTTTAAATTATATTCTTGAAACCAACGACAGTTTTTACTTCAAGATGAAGAAGAACTTGACATATTGAGAATAACGTGATAAACAAATAATAATATTATAAAATACCCGTTTATAATAAGTAAACTGACAAAACACAATACTGTTAGCAAATATGCAAGTCTTTTATCCGCTCAGTACTATCGATAGTAATAACTGAATTAAGTCAAAGTCAATAATTGTTTTTCAGTTTTTGTTTTTTGTATCAAGGTGTTATTTTTTAATGTTTGACCTGGAAAAAGTTTATCAAAAATGTTCGTTTTTTCACGAATGTTTTAATGAAGTGTTGTTTGTTCGTTCCTATAATTATTTCCACGGGAAATTGCGTCCAGACTGATGTAAAATACGTTTTTAATTCATAGATTTACAATTTAAACAATAAACACGAGAAATTATTTTTGTGGGTTGTGTATTTTTTGTTCTCTTTTTGTCAGATGTATGGAACCATTTGTTTGTATTCTCCGAGAACGAATTTAGTGGAGCGGTTGTTGCGCTATTTTCTATTCTTTTCCTTTTAGCCAAATATGTATTTTACATGGCTCACCTTACACTGTGATTGGTGTGGATACTGATTCAACTTCACAATGGCCGTGGCATGTTTTGTTTTTTAAGTAAGTACCGTTTTGGAATTAAAAAAAGACGTGCAAAGATATCGCTATAATTTTATTTTTACATGAAAGCCTGTACCTTAATCTACTTTTCTACATAATTTCCGTGAATATTGAGGCACTTGTCATAACGTGGCACCAGTTTTTGAATACCCTCCTCATAAAATTCTGCCGCCTGACTTGTTAACCACTGTATCACAAATGTTTTGACTTCGTTATCGTCTTGAAGACGCTGACCACCCAGGTGCTTCTTCAAGTGCAGGAACAAATGGTAGTCGCTGGGCGCCAGATCAGGGCTGTATGGAGGATGATCTAGAGTTTCCCATTTAAAAGATTTGATGAGATCTTTGGTCCGATTAGCCACATGTGGACGGGCATTGTCATGCAGCAAAACGATACCCTTACTCAACTTGCCACGTCTTTTGTTCTGGATTGCACGACGCAGATTGTTCAATGTCTCACAATAAGACGCTGCATTGATTGTCTCATTACGAGGCAGAAACTCCACTAGCAATACTCCTTTTCTGTCCCAAAAAACTGTGCACATGATTTTGCGGGCAGAAATTGTTTGCTTAAACTTCACTTTTTTGGGTGATGATGAATGTCGCCATTCCATGGATTGTTGTTTCGATTCTGGTGTGACGTAGGCCACCCATGTTTCGTCACCAGTAACAATTTGGTCTAAAAAATGTTCACCTTCATTGTGGTACCGCTCAAGGAAAGTCAATGCACTGCTTAAAAGTTGGGTTTTGTGCAAATCCGTCAACATTTTTGGAACCCAACGTGAACACAATTTCCGGTAATTCAAGTTCTCGGTCACAATGCGATACAAAACACTACGAGAATATTGAGGAAAGCAGTCGCACAATGATGAAATTGTAAAGCGTCTGTTTTCTCTCACTTTTTCGTCCACTTTCTGCACCAAATCTTCATTAACGACCGAAGGACGCCCACTCCGTTCTTCATCATGCACATTTGTGCGGCCATCTTTAAATGCTCTCACCCATTTCCTTACCATTCCATCACTCATAATGTTTTGTCCGTAAACTTCACAGATCTCACGATGAATATCGATCGGTTTTACGCCTTTAGCACTAAGAAATCGTATAACAGCCCGTACTTCACAATCGGCGGGACTCACGATTGTCGGAGGCATCTTAAACACTCAGTAAACAACGTATACAATGAAGAATCAGACTGTAATGGCGTCAGTGCGTAGACATGAGATGTAGGTTACCAGCGCGCATGCGCGGAACGCCGACCGTATCGCTGCGGCGGCGGAATCGCAAAACGGTACTTACTTAAAAAACATGCCTCGTAAAACTTGTGCAAACTGGTGTAGTGTGCAATGCTTAAATATCTTTCACCCCAGTTGCTTGGAGCGCTCGAAAGGTCTAGTTAAGTTAGGGCTTCACAGAATAATATGTTCAAGGTAGTGTGAGTTAATGAAAGTTAAATTAGATACGATTCATGACCTCCATGCCCAGGAAATTTAGAATTTAAAGCAACAAATCAATGAACGGGATGAAAGTATTGTAAACTTGGAGAGAGATGCAGAACTGAACGTTTCTGGAATTACTGTAGTGAATAAGGAGTTAAATAATGATGAGGGCGGTTCTACTGATAGACGAAGGGGAATGGCTGAAGATTCTGAGGATGAAGTGGCAAAGGCTGATGTAGGATCTCTGTGTGAAACTCGTGGATGTCAAATAAGAATGAATGGCATGAAGCTGGAAATGGCGAGATTGTTGGAGAATTGTAACCTCTTAAGGGGCAAAGTTGCTGAGATTGCTAGCAAGAATGCTAGATTGGAGAGGGAACTTCAAGAGTATGAAGGAACTAAAAACAGTATGCTGACTAGCATTGAAACGTTAAGCGCGGAAAGGGATTTCTATCTGGAGAATATAAAGAATGCAAGACTAGAGTTATTTACAATGAAGAAGGAGCTTATAGGAAGTAAAGATCATAGCAATGTAAAGGCAATAATTAGCATTCCCGTTTTGGATAAGAAAATCAGAAGGACGCAGAATTTAATAGAGACTAACAAAGTGCGGAATAGAATTATTGTTCTAACTGATAACTTTGGAAAAACTATGTACAATCAACTACAAAAAAGTTGGTTAATTCTAATATCCAACTTATATGTAAACCATTTGCAAAATACAAGGACTCTGTTTATACAGCGGATTGTTACGTTACATTCGTGACTTAACTCAAAATGATTATATAATTTTCCTTGTAGGATTAAATGATGTAAATATTAAAATAAGTGACATAACATTGTTGGCAAATAAGTGTTTTCAAACTAATTTAATAACTAGCAATTTACCTTTTGTAAATAACATTATAGCTGGGAAAAATATATTTCATATAAACTACAAGTTATCCTCTGTTGTCAAAAGATTAAAACGATTTTCAATCAATATTGATCTCCTCGATAGTTCGGATAAATTTTCTATTAAAGACTTTTTATATTCTAAGTACTACCTCAATAGAAGAGGCCTTTCTAAGTTGAAAACACTTATAAAAGCCAGTATGGATAATTTTTGCTCTAATTTAAGTAGTAATCTGGGGTATATAACGCCATTGAAACCGAAACCCAATGATGCTCCTGTTATTATTGATGAGGTGGCAGATGATGATACGTGTTCAAACAAAGAGTCACATTTTTTAGTGTAATGAACAATTGTCTAGGTAATGAATAGTATTGCTAAACATTCAGTGTGTTCATGATAAAATTGATGAACTGTTCTTGTTTTTGGAAACCATAGATTTCCCTAAAATTGTTATTTTGGTGGAACACTGGGCTTAGACCTGGGGAGTCTTTGTATGTACCTGATTACGTTTTAGTATCAAAATTCAGTCGAAACATGCATGCTTATGGTGGCACACTTATTATGATACCAAAAGATTTTCTGCAGAACTGTATGTTCTCTAGTAGTGAGAAATTTAATTATATTTTAGAAGAGAAAATCTTCGAATTCTCGATTGTACATTGCAGTGAACACAATCTGTTTATTATTGCTGTTTATAAAGCGCCTTCTTCAGATGTAAGTGGTGTAAGTTTTTGGAGAAGCTTGAACAATTGTTGAGTGACATTTCGATAGGCGCGTCTATAGTGTTTGCTGATGATTTGAATATTGATTTTTCTAATGTATCAAATTCGTCTGCCCGAGCACTGAATAATCTAATATCTTCATTTAATCTGTCTATGCACGTTACTGGGCCGACTCGACTTTCGCCACACTCTTGTTCTACAATTGATTATCTTTGTACCTCTTTGATAATGCTGATGTCGGGATTGTTAATGCGGCCTTGTCAGACCATGAAGCTGTTGTTGCATGTGTACCACTGCTTCGATCTGTTTCTAAAGATAAAATATGGCGAGGCAGGCTATATCAAAGCGAAACTTCGATAGGTTTACGGCTAATTTTGAGTGAACGGAATGGGAGAAAGTTTTATGCACTGATGATCTCCTACATGGATTCCACACTGCTTTGGTTAATGCATTTAATAGTACCTTTCCCGTGGTTCTTATTAAAAACAAAAAGTGAAAACCTTGGACCACACCGGGTCTCCGAGTTTCAGCAAAAAATATGAAATACTTGCATCTTATAAGGAAATTCAATTTTGATAATGTTGCTTTTATAGAATACTTCAATAGTTATCGTAACATATATAGAAAAATCATAAAAACCGCCAAACGAAATTAATTGAATGCAAAAAATAGATCTGGGGAAACCTGGAAAATTATTAATAAACATAGAGGCGGCTCTGGTATCGAACCGGTTTCTTCTTGTACTGTTGACGCTGGTCAAATTAATGATTACTACTGTAATATTGCACATAACTTATCAACAAAAATTGTTAATCCAGGGGATTCCATAAAATAACTCAGTCATGTCTCAGTGTCTAATACTTTTTTCTTGTCCCCAACTTACACCATTGAAATAAGTGAGGTTTTAGAGGAAATGAGAAATAAGAATTCCTTTGGCTGGTACGGTGTCTCTCTGAAGGTCCTCCTGGCAATGCCGCAGAGAGTCGTAGGGGCACTGGCAGATGCAATTAACGGCTCGTTTTTCAGTGGTACTTTTCCGGCATGTTTGAAGAGGGCTCTGATTGTGCCATTGCATAAAGGTGGAGATTGTAATATCCCTTCGAATTTCAGACCTTCCTTTACTCCCGACATTGGCGAAAGTAGTGGAGAGGCTGGTCGGGAAGAGAATGGTTGATTTTTTGAACAAACATGACCTTCTTAGTGCGCAGCAATTCGGATTCCGAGCCTCGAGGAGCACGAACGATGCAATTTTTAATCTGCTTGAACGACTTTATGTCGGATTGAATTCTGGTGAACATGCGGAGGCGGTGTTTTGTGACTTGACAAAAGCTTTTGATTGTGTTGATCATGGGATCTTGCTGTTAAAGCTGGACATTTATGGGATTAGGGGGTTAGATTGGGATTGGCTTCGGTCGTATTTGTCGGGCCGAGTCCAGGGAATGACTTTTAAGGGTCAGTGCTTAGAAGGGGTTCGGGCCAGTGTGGGTATCCCTCAAGGCTCTGTACTTGGACCACTATTGTTTTTAATCTATGTTAATGATCTGCCCCGTTTGACAGTGGCTGGCAGATTTACCATCTTTGCTAATGACACCATAATTTTGTGGCACAATAAGAATGTGGGAATACTTCGGGCCGATGTTCAGGCAGATTTGTCTAAGACGAAGGCTTGGTGTGATGATAACAAATTGTCTTTCAATATAGCCAAGACAAGAATTCTGAGCTTTAGATGCAATATAGAGAATGTTAATATTGAAAATGAGATCATCTCTGCGGCTGATAAGAATTCGTTTCTCGGTCTAATAATTGACTCATCGCTGCGGTTTGAGGATCACATTGGCAACATCTGCAGCAAAATTTCTTCAGGCTGCTATGCCTTTAGGGTTATTGCAAGTACCTGGGACTGAATGTGGCTAGAACCTTATTTTTCACTAGTCGAGGCTCATTTGAGGTATGAGATCTGTTTCTGGGCTTGCTGCTCTCGAGTTCACTTTAGTTCTATTTTTGTATTGCAAAAGAGAGCTATTAGACATATTTCAGGAGCTGGGTTGCGAAAGTCATGTCGACCATTGTTTCAGAGGTTGGGGATTCTTACTCTTTGTGCCCTATTTATCCTGGAAACTGCTATCATGATCTTTAAAAATCATCGTCTTAAGGCAATCCCGGCAGCCGGCACGGCAACTAGGCGAGCGTTCGTTTGCCTGCCCCGAAATCAGAGCTGGTCAAATCGGCAAATGTTTATAATGGCAAAAAAATATAACTGCCTCTCAAATTGAGAGTACTGAATTGCGAGAGGGTCTTTAGATGAAAGACTAGGGCCCTACTTATAAAAAAGGCGTACTATGCACTTGAGGAATTCTACAATTATAGACTGGAATAAGCATATAACAGTAGTTGAGTGGTTGGAATTTGGGTTGACTTATGTGTAAATTTTATTTTTTTTATTTTAGATTTATTGCATTGACTACTAATCTTGTTCTGTTTCTTTTTTTTTTCTTTCTTTGAATTTGTGTTTGTGTTTATTAATATAATAATAATTTAAGTTAAGCTTGCTTTGTCAACAAATACGTTTTATTTTAGGACAATAAAGCATATTTCTAATAATTTATAAATTATTTCATTAAATAAATCAAGATGTACTAAACAATTTTATAGAGTTTATGATTTCAGTATATATTTATTCCTTAATTAAAATACAAATAAATTAATATTTGTAACCGAGAGCGCATACTGTCGATTTATCAGTTTTTATTGTAGTTTACACCAAGCCTATGGCACGAGCATACATTTTTCTTCAATAAATTGTGGCAGCTTTTTTGTAGAAACTTACCCATGCTTAACGGTCGCTCTTATGTCGTAGAAAATGGATTCTAACTGTAAAGGCCCTACTAAATATGCCTGTTTCATTTATTTTGGAAACCACCTATTTTTATACAGCAACTGTGTTTGCCTAGCATGGAAATAGGAGATGATAGGCCCTAAAAACGTTGTTAAGATAAATAGAATTGACGTACAATATACTAGACAACAAAACAAAGAAATTAAGATAAAATAAAACATAAATCTGCTTCTGTATATATACTTATTAAACTTGTAATCCAATATAGTACTAAAAAAATATTAAAATATGAAAACTGTGATTTGGAAATAAAAGACACTATATATACATTTAAACTAGTATTTGTGTCTTAATAAAAAAAATGTTTTCGAGTTCATAAAATATTAGTGACCTTAAAAGAATTCTATCTTCAGTGTTTATGAAAGGGTTCTTCTGCTTTGACTGGTGGGATGAAGTCCTGGTCCTGGCTTCCAAAAAGGGCTGGTAGAGAAATTGGACGGATATGAGAAAATCGGTAAAGCCAAAAAATATTGAAAACAGAAAAAAAATGTAGCCGGAAGGTAAATTGGTAAAAAATATTAGTAAAACCCTTATCGACTCTGCAGCATGTGGCCAAAGATTTTTAAGAGGATTACGGTACTGGAAAATGGCGTTGTTGTGCTTTTTATAGGAGAATTTTCTAACCTCAAACGACAAGGGAAATTGCAGGATGCGGCAATAATGCATATGAAGATCAATAACTTAAACACGCTAACGTTAAATATTACAGAAAAATCAAACAAAGATCTCAGGAAGAAAACAAAATCGGATAGATAGATATATTGGGCAGAGTGGTTATATAGATTAGAGATTAGTTTAAAACGAATGACCCAACAAAATATTTTTGAAACAATAAAGAAAGTTAGCAACCAATCTTAGACTCGTAGAATCATGAAATTCAGTTTTAGACTTCGATTAACAATATTACAATTTTAAACGAACAATTAAATTAAGAAAATCCAATGCAAGAATGCAAGTTTTACTCTAGGGAATAAAATTCGGGTATTATATGGTACTGAGTAAATTCTTAACCACTTAAATCTTTTATAAATGCAATACTACGCTCTCGAATTACTCCGACCAGACCTTTTATGTAAATTGCGTAAGTATTTTTATTACCTTTACGACGCAAGCTGTAAACATAGAATTAATCAAAAATTTGACACAGAGTATTTTCCAAACTTAGTTAAAAGTTTTTTCCAGACGTGGTACACTAAAACACATTTATTTAGACAATGGCCTCTATCTTCCTGCCAATAGTGCTTATACCATTGTAATATTGAACTTAACTAACGCCGTATTATCAGTTTTGGCCAATACATATATAAAATGATATTTTACTTCCTCAAGATCAGGTGGGTATTAACAAGTGGTGGTCAAATAGAGTAAAAGTATATGTGAAAATAAACATTTAAGTGACTAAGAAATGTATACGTAACTAGTTTAAATGAAACAATTTTTACGCTAGCTAGAATGTTTTAGAGTGCCAGCAAAATTTCGTGTGCAATAAAATCAATACGCCCTTACTTCAAACTCACTTGGTAGACCGACAGAATATATATATATATATATATATATATATATATATATATATATATATATATATATATATATATATATATATATATATATATATATATGTATGTATATATATACGGTGTGACAATTTAAGTAAGCATCATATGGGATTTTTTTTAAATAATCATTTTAGCCCAGATCTGGTTATGGCATCCATTTGTGCTTCCAATAATATCAGAAATAAAGTATAGTAAGTCATTTTTACGCATGACGTCACCTGTCAAAAAAGACATTTTCGTAAAAATTTTTGGAAAAACGTATAATTTGGCCAAATTTTAAAAAGAGTTATAAGACAAAATGGTTTATTTTGTGATTCTAGATCTGATTGTCAAATTTCAACGACCTACTACGATGTTGAATTTTTGGCAGTTTTTTGACATTTCGGCAATTGTTTTTCATCTTGATTTATTGCAACCTTATTTAAATCATTTAATTTGTCAAAAACTAGGCACCTATAATCTATTTAAGAACAAGATAAAGTCGTGTTCATAATTTTTTTATAGAATATTAAAATTCACACATTATCATGAATCATATTTGATGCAAAGTTCGATTAGCTTTTGTTTTTAAATAGGAAAATGTTTCTCGCTTACGTATTTTGATAGTGAACACACTTAAACGTTTGTAAATTAACCCGAATCTTACATTTTGATCTTTTTAGTAATGCATTTAAATATTTAACAAATCTAATGTCTCTTACTATAAACACCAAATTAACAACTTGCTGCTTTATCCTATTTGTTTTATTTTATACTTCAGCTTTTTAGATCAATAATACATTTTAGATTCTAATTAGCAACCGTAATAAAACTATTACACATATTCTAGTTATTAATTTGGCAGTTACGCGTCAATAATACCACCGAAAAATTAAATTAAAATGCTTTCGGTGTCATTGTTGCCATAACTGCTAATTTAAAATAAATCCAGTCATATTTTAGTAGTGGCTATCAAAATTAACGTTCGCAAAATTAGAAAGACCCTTTATGGTTGTGCCGATTTCCTCCTGAAAACTTACCTTCTACAGGAAAAAGAGCTAAACAGAGAAATTAACACGCTAAGCAAAGCTCGATATTTCTATGCGTTTATTAATAGTAGGCCCTGGAAACAGTTGAGAACTAGAGATCCCAATATGGGGTTGTAAGCTGTCAAATATTTAGCTAGCAATTCAAACTAGAACGGAAAAAAACAGATGGTGCCACAACATGCTTTCTCTTCAAGAAAAAAATTAAATTGTTTTATTGTGTGGGGAAAATACGCACTGCTGCAAAGAGCGTCATCCTGAAAAAAACTTGCAGCAATCTACTGTAAGCCGAATTATAAAAAAGTTTAAATCGACTGGATCTGTGGGAAAAGTTTTCCGAAAAAATCGTGTTGCAAGTAAACATACCGAAGATACTGAGTTAGATGTGTGCTTAAGTGTAGTGGAAGAAGGCAAAACCAGTGTTAAAACTATTTCGAAGTCTAAACCGGAAATCGACAGAGAAAGTGTACGTAAAATTTTACACAAAAATAAATATAAACCATACAAACCGAAATTGATAAACACTCTACAGGATAGAGATTTTAATATTCGGTTGTTATTTTCATTCTGGTACCAAGGAAAAATAGAAGACTCCAAATTTCCGTACAATGTTTTATGGACTGATGAAGCCACATTTACTTCTAACGGAGTAGTAAGTTCACAGAATAGTCGATGGTGGGCCCAAGAAAATCCAAACTTCATAATTGAGTGTCGTTTAAAACGAATGTTTGGTGTGGCATTATAAATGACCAAATAACAGGGCCATATTCTTTTAGACATAATTTAAACTCACAACGATATTTAGATTTTTTAAATAACGAAATTTTAGATGTTCTGGATAACATGGCTGTGGATCTAAGATATGCTCTATGGTATCAATTAGATAGTGCAACAATACACAATACTTTGCAAGTACGAAACACTTTAAATGGACTATTTCATGGCAGGGTCATTGGGCGAGATCAGGATAACTGTTGGCCACCTCGATCTCCCGACATCACCCCACTGGATTTCTATTTATGGGGTTATCTCAAAAAAAAAGTATACAAGTCTAGATCATTTAGAGATAGCAATCATCTAGAAACTATAATTAGGCAGTGTGTTTAGGAGATACCTCACGAATTTGTGAAAAATGATTTTGTAACATTAACATTATTTATCGCAACTGCATATATTTAAATACGTATTCTTTATCTTTAAAAATTACGGTATCTTTATTGGTCAGAACTCTGACCATACAGATTTTTTTGTGATAAATTAACTGCGCTTTTCATTTACTATTTTTCAGTCATTAGTGTTATGATTCTACAATTATATTAAAAAGATGATAATAATATCACAATGTCACCAGATTCACCTAAAACCGTGTTTTCCCTCAACCATGCGGTTAAGTTATGAAAAGTACCTAATACTCATCAAATAAACCAACCAGTCAGGCTTGAAGAGCAGATTCCAGGGAGACATTTAAATCAGGTCACTTAAGAAAATGTCGACACAAATACGTCGAGTTATCGGTTGGCGTTAGATAAGATATTTCCACAGAGATAAGTTTCTTGCTAACTGTATTAAACTAGGCAATACCAACCAAAATCAACTTACAGCAAGTCGTTCGGGAATCCGCAATATAGAACGATCATCGTATACGTATATATACGTATACCAGACATTTGAGTTAATTTAGCATGTCATCGTAGATTGCTAAGAAGTGATTCAGTCGCTAAAATCCTCTACTAATAAATAGCAGATAATCTAAAGCTTTTAGAAACGGATAAGTTGTCTTATGTTACCAGTTCTACGCTTGTTTTTAAATAATACGACAACTACTTAACAAGTGGAAAACTTGTAGTAAGAACTATACGAAACAAAAAATAAATTGACAAAATATCTATCTAACCTCAACCTTATATAGAAGACGCAACTAAAAATGTTATAATATACAAACAATACAAAAAAAACTGAGGAGCTCACGCAAATAAACAAAACATGTACACCATTGTGATTGATATTCAATCAATTTTTAAATTCTTAATAAATCTACATCAAAAACTAAATGCTGAAATTGACATTCTCATACTAGGCAGTAACTTAATCCAAATATTATAACTCAATATTGGAAATGCTAAGTTTGGTATTGAAAGATATCAAAAAAAAAAGTAAGTTAAATAGAGGAAAGGCTTCGGTTAAAAAAGAAAATAAAGAAAAACTAACGTAATTTTCAGAATTTTCGACTTCGGGGACCCTGGAATGGGCGTATAATATTCTGTAGGCTCACTAAGTCTATCTCCTTCCTCCACTCTTCTAACCCCCTATATGTTTTATTATAAATACCTACGCTTAAAATGTGTATATTATCTCAATCAACATCACAGCAAATTTAATCCGAACCCATTTTCCAGGCCATATATAATTAAGATGTTAAAATTTTAGAGCCTATATTAAAAAAATTGCTTGACAAAACATTTTGTGACGTTAGTAAGTAGATGAAAAAGTCAAAAAGTTTTTGCACGTTTGACAGAAATCACAGTATACTCCATATACTAAGAGAGACAACAGTTCCACACACTTTTTATATTAATAGTATTTAAATTAAAATTACAAAAAAAATTTTGAATCATACCATTATCATTCATATTAAATTGAAAAAAATGTTAGCTAAAACAATAAACAAGAGTCTTTCTAACTTCTTCAAAGTTTTAAGTTACAACTTCCCTTCGGTTACAACTTGCAATGAGAATGACTTTTAAGTTTAGTTTTCTTTTTTCTCCATATAATTTAACATTGATTAGTTTGTTAAGTTGTTACATTTATATAGAACATTTTTTTAATCTCATTTTCCTAATTTAGGTTAGTTCAGAACCTTTTTGAATCGCTATATTGAGTTTCCAAAATACCATATTCCATTGGAAACTATTCAAAAGTCTAAATAATTTAAAAATTAACGTAAGTTTCTACCACCTTATAGACCTTCGTATTAAACCATGACAAATTGAAATAACTTTCTAATGCTTCGCCAACTAGTCCATCTTTGGGGAACCCTCTAGAATTACATTAAGATGTGAAAGCTTTCTTTCCAAAAACATATATCACTGGAAAACACTTAAAAGATATCTGCCATGTGACGAAGAGGTCAAGAAGTTTTCATGAAAATTTTAATTTTTCGACGTGTAACGATGACTCAAATGGAAGATATAGGAGTTTTATATTAAATATTAAACTGTATTTTAGAAATATGCTGTGTTATAAAAAGAATCTTTTATTTTTAATTCCTAAGATAACCGTAGGTATCCAGAACAGAAATAATTCAAAATTAACACGTAGGCTGAAAAGTTTAATTTAAAACACACTTTTTTGCAAAATTCGACTTTATTCATCAATATGGTCTCCGTCAAGAGCGATACAATTAGTCCAACGCCTTTCTAACATTTCTATACCTCTCTTGTAGAAGGATTTGTTTTTGCCATAGGCGGCGATAATTTCTTCACTGGAGCCAAATCTCTTCCCTCGAGAATTTTTTTGGGGTCTGCGAATATATAGCCGCTGGGGGGCAAATCTCGAGAATACGGTGCATAAGGAAGCAATTCGAACTTCAATTCATGTAATTTTGTCATCGTAACCATCGACTTGTGACACGGTGCATTGTTTTGATGAAAAAGCACTTTTTCTTGTTCATTTGAGGCTGTTTCTTTGCGATTTTTGCCCTTAATCGCACCAATAACTTTATATAATATTCGCTATTGATGGTCTTTCCCTTCTCAGCATAGTCGATGAGAATTATTCTACGCGCATCCCAAAATACGAACCTTTCCAGCCGACTGTTGTGTCTTTTGTCCACTTAGCTGACTCCCGATTTGATTCCGGTGTTTAGTGGTGGATCCGTGTTTCATCCATTGTCACATATCGCATGAAAAAATCCTTTTTATTGCACTTAAACAGATCCAAACAGCGCTCAGAATCATCAACACGTTGTTGTTTTTGGGACACTATCAGCAGGCGCGGTACTCATTTCGAACAGAGCTTTCTCATGCCCAAATATTCATGCAAAATATGACCAACACATTATTTTGAGATCTTTAAGGTGTCAGCTATCTCACGCAATTTCACTTTAGAGTCATCCACCTCATTTGGGCGTCCAGAGCGTTCAGCACAATTTGTGTTTGTACGATCGCGTTTAAATTCAGCATACCAGTAAATGATGAGTGATTTTCCAGGGGCAGAGTCCCCGTAATACTTATCAAGCCATTGCTTTGCTTGAACGCTATTTTTTCCCATCAAAAAACAGTGTTTAATCAACACACGAAATTCGATTTTTTCCATTGTTTTGAAAATATCAAAAGTAGCGTCACTAAAACCACTGTAACTTGTGAGCTAATCGTCGAAATGTCATAAAATTTCGACACGTATCTTTTGAAGGTTGGTACTTTCTAAAAATCAAATGGATTTTTTGAAAAGGGCGACATCTGTGTGTCAGACCAAAAACTTTTCAGCCTACGTGTTACAAAGTTAAAAACATATTTTGTTCATGGAGCATTAAAATCTTTATTTTCACCATCAGCTAAAAATTTCTCTTAAAAACTACAAAATAATAGTTTTAAAATTTCTAAAGCTGATTCACCGTGGATTGTGATTTGTAAATTACGTGATTCCATTATGTTTTCACCTCCGAGTACATAAAAAATATTTTGCTGAGATAACTTACTAAATTCTAATTACGTTGTTTAAATCTCTTCATTATTAAAGATGAAGGAACATTGTCTAAATTTTCACTTACTACTTTTTTTTGATATATTCAAAAATATAATGCAATTGAGTCGAAAGCTCCTTTGTATGCGCCACAAAAATTAACCTAGATTCTGCTCCAAAGTTGTTACATAAAATTGAAGTCATTGTCTTTCGAAGTTATTTAAACTTTGACTGTAAAAATTGAATTTTTCTTATGGAACGTCTGTTTATCAAGATAAATTTAAAATTTAAAGATATTTCATAAAAGAACTTTTGATTATGAACACACAAAACCTTTACTAATAAAAATGAAAAATCTTAAATGTATATTACGCAGTATGTTCAAGAAGTCCTGGAAAGAGCTGTCAGTCAAATAGTACAGGGACATTTTTTTAGATGTCTCACCTAATTCACTATTTTCCTATTCTACATACCAAGAAAGTTATTTTAGTGCTAAACTTAGTTTATGAGGAAGTCAAATATAGCAAATACTTTGTCACTTATCAAATTTGACAGATTACAAAGCCAACTAGGGTTTTTCAAAATTGCACCCTCTACGTATGAACACCCCATTAAATAGCATTTTTCAGTCGGTTTACAAAAATATATAACACTTGATATTTATTTTCAGTTGTTATCAAGTTATTGAACTGAATTTTAACTTTTAGGCTCACTCAATTTACTCTTTTCCTTTTCGGGGTATAAAAAAAATTTTTTTACCAGTATACTTAGTTTTTTTTAAGGAGATTAAATATGATAAACAGATTTGTCACTTTTCAAATTTGATAGTTTACAAAGCTACATATTTTTTAAATAGCACCTACTACATATTTATTTTCAGTCGTTGTTATTATTATCACATTTGGCTTCCTGATAAAAAGCAAAGTTTAGTGCTGAAAGAATTTTCTTCGTATATAGAAGAGGAAGATAATAAACTGAGCGAGATATTTAAAAAAATGTCCCTATACAACTTAGTTTCATCCTACTTTCACCTTTTACAATTTAGCACAACACTTTATATTCGTTTGTGTCCATTCTCAAGTTCTAAGGCGTTTTTGACTTGATTATTTCGGCGATTTCAAAGGAGGATTCTCTTCTAAAGCTGCCTTTGTCAGATCTGATAAATTTGGCCAGTGATTAAAACAACATATAGTTATAAATCAAAACAATGCAGGATAATTAGTTAAAATGAAAAAACAGATTGTCTTTTAACAGAAACCACAGTAATATTTGCCTCATTGATTATGAGGAACCAAGAAAAACCTTTTAGCAGACTGCTTGAAGTAGAAATGTTTTTATTGGGCTCATAACCTACAATTTCTATGACGACGGGACAACTGTAATCAGGGTAAGACATGAAGAAGCAGTAGGCAGCGACACAGTTATGCGCCCATAACCAGAATTATATACACTATTATTTATCAAAAATTTCTTAGCAAATGTTACGAAATCTATTTTGCTAATATAAAATTTAACAAAAACAGTATATAAATATATCCATTAAAAAATTAAAATTTTGAAATACATTTAATATTTGATATGCGAAAAATTAAGTACCTTCTCAACAAAAAAGAATTTGAAACAGTTTGTTTTTTTTTTAATTTATCTTTTCTGAGGTAATTAGTGCTAAAAACCACTTGAGTTTCTTCAATATGAACTATTTCAGTATTATTAAAAGTAAATATCAAAAATTTGCTGAGGGTGTCGTTTTAAGAGCAGGCTTAGCGGGTAGTCCTGAAAGGCTCACAGGAGCCGAAGTGCTAAAGTGGCTCATAAAATAAAATGTGTATAAATATATATATATATATATATATATATATATATATATATATATATATATATATATATATATATATACATATACATATATATATATATATATATATATATATATATATATATATATATATATATATATATATATATATATATATATATATATATATATATATATATATATATATATATATATATATATATATATATGTACAGTCGACTCTCTATATAGTGAAAGACCAAAATGTTGACCGAAATTTCACTATAGAAAGTTTTTCACTATATAAAGAAAAAATCCGTATATATTGCTATGTATGTAAAATATTCTACGTCTTGAAAAAATTGCACTATATAGAGTTTTTCACTGTATAGAGTTTCACTATAAATAGTGTCCCCCATATATAGATATATATATATATATATATATATATATATATATATATATATATATATATATATATATATATATATATATATATGCCAAAAACTCTGAAGTATTGAAAGCAACAGTGCATGAAGATTTAAGATTGAAAAAAGTTTGTACTCACTCTCCTTTTACCAGAGAATAAACTGGAAAAGTAAGAAGTTTTCAAGAATATTAGATCACTTTAGAAAACGATATGATTTGTCATTCCATTGCGATCCTTCGATTAAACAAAAATCGATGCAATAGGTTTATAACAGGTTTTCATGTCCAAAGAATTCGACCCTATATATTTTTAATTTTTTTTAATTCTACGGAAATTTCTAGAAAACTTATGTACACTATTCCCTAAAGTTAAATATTAATTGTTTGTGAGATGGTGATTTTTGATAATCAATATGTATATATGTATCTTGGTTTTTGACTACCAAAACCCTGAAATGATATTTATTTACCTGATAGTAAGATATTTAAAACCGTTCTTTCAATAAAGTAACTTATGTTATTCCTCTACCCACCCTCCCACAAGAAATTTCTTGCATTTCAAAAAGTTATTTTTAAAAATATAGCAATTTTAATTATAAGTTCCTTGACGGAACCGAGTTTGTTAACTATCAGATGAGTTCGTTTAAATACACCTATAGTAAAGAAAAGAATTAAATCAAAAATTAGAAATTTGTAATGATTTTTAGGAAATAGGATATAACTTCCTTTTAAGATATTATGTTCATAAATTACTCATCAAAGAGGTACTAAACTTTTGAATGGGTCACCATATAATCTTGAAAACCGCATCTAGTTGATAGCACTTGATATGTTGTTCAGAGCGTTCTGCTCTCTGATCATAACATATGTCTGTGAATATTATTGTAGTAAATAGGGTTGCAAGAAAAAAACTTAAAAAAGCATTAACTAACACTATTACTAAAAGTAAAAACATTTTACAAACAAGAGTATGCATAATTTCTACCACTATTTTTAATCGACTTTAGCAAAAATAAAACTCTAATAAAAAAAAAGTCCATTTTGGACTACCTATCCAATAATGGCTAAAATCTTGTTGTAAATTTATCATTCTAAATAAGTTTTTTGTATTTCAAAACGATTCGGTATTACATATTGATATGGTTGTTCACCTCCCTCAACAATCCACATTGTACCTGATGGAGCTTTTTCAATTATTTTCATAACTTGTGGCGCCACTTCCTCAGGCCTAAAAGATTGTGCAAAATTGAATTAGGAATTAAACGTAGTCAGAAAAAAAGTTATTACGATAATATATGTAAGTTTCTATAAACTTCTACTAAGTTCTAATTTATAAATACAACCAGCACAAACAAATTAAAAATAAGTATGTTTTTTTTATGGGTCTAGCTAGCACACGTGCTACAGGGAAGTCCCTAAAGCGCTACAGGAGCGACACGTGTGAGGAGAAAGCGTTGTTCTTGAATCGCTGTAAATTTTACTCGGTGGGAAACACAGTTCTGGGCAAATTATTCCAAAGGGATGCTGTTCTCCATATAAAAGACTGCTTGAAAAGCGTTGTACGAGGAGTAACAAGCTGAACCTCATACGGATGTGAAGTATTAGCACGACATGTACTTCTAACATGCACCGCTCTGGGAGGAATTAAGCGGGCAACATACTTCGAACAGTTTCCATGAAAATACTTGTAGAATAGGCTCAAGTTGCCAACCGGTCTTCGATGTTCAAGCGAATCAAGGCCACCGGTCAGTTCTGGGTCTCCAATCAGACGAACAGCTCTTCTCTGAATAGAATCCAACAAATGCAGTGTATGTTTGGGAGCGGAGCTCCAAACATAGGAGCAGTATTCCATAGTTGGTCGAATTTCAGCTTTGTAAAGAATTAACAGTTACTGTGGAGTGTAAAGCTTTCTGGTTCGAAATAATATTCCCAACTTTTGAGAAGCTCTCCTTGCTATGCCTGCGACATGTTCATGCCAGGACATATTTGCTCCCAAATTAACGCCCAACAAACTGAGTGACGATGTTAGTCGTCGGTAGTTGTTTGGCAAGGTATTCTTGCCTTTTTTAGGTATCGGCTGAACTGTGTCACATTTCCAGCAGGAAGGAAATATTCCCTGTCTGTAGGATAGATTGAAAAGTCTACAGAAAACTGGTGTAGTTCCCTCGCACAGTTTTTGAGAACTATGGCAGGTATTCCGTCAGTGCCAGAAGCCTTTTTGGTGTCTAGCTTCATCAAAATACGTTTTATGATACGCTGTCTGAAGACAATATCGGGCATCCTTGACTGCACTATGGGAATAGTAGATGGTGTTTTTCCTTGGAAATCGACAGTAGAATGTGAAGTAAAGAGTTCAGCCAACAAGTTCGCTTTCTCAACAGGTGTCGTTACAATAGAATTTTCTGGCCCGGTGAGTGGTGGTATGGTGGATTTGGCGAAATTTTGACTAACTGCCTTAGCGACTTACCAAAAGGACTTGGAATTGTTGGGATAAGCGAGAAGTTTGTTTCTAATCCGTTGATTGTGTGCCTCTTTGGTTTCGTCGATAATTGCTTTGCATCTGTTCCTGGCACGAACAAAGGTGTTACGATTTATGGTGTTAGGATTTTCACGCTATTGTCGGCATGCAAGATGTTTAGAAGCAACAGCTTCTTTGCATATTCGGTCAAACCAAGGCTTGCCGTTGGAGGGGCTTCGAAAAAGGGATGTAAGCCTTTATACCGGCCAAAATAACATCGGAAACCTCCCTAGCGCAGTCAAATGGGTTGTCGGATCGAGAACAAACGTCTAACCAGGGGAAAGTTCGAAAATATTCCATGAGATCTTCCCATTTAGCAGATCTGTAGTACCAAATCTTGCGTGGTTTAGGCGCCTCTCTGTCACTGATTGATAGGATACTCGATGTCGAAAGTAGTTTATGGTCGGAAGAACCTAACGGCGGATTTACGCTGACCGTGTAAATCTCCGGATTGATGGTTAAAAACAGATCAAGAAGACTGGCGAACTCCTCGTCTCGATCAGGGATCCGTGTTGGTTCGTCAATAAGCTGAGTTAAGCCACAACTGATTGAAAATGATTCGGCTTCATGACCTTGTTCGGCGGTAGTATTTGAATATTTAAACCAATTGATGTTGTGGACATTAAAGTCTCCCAGGTTGGTAATTTCGGCGTTTGAATAGTTAATTTGTAAATCATCGATGGTGTCTGCAAGAGAAGCGAAAAGTGTTCTAAAGTTAGTATCGCTTGGTGGTCGATAGGGGATATAGATGAACCTTGTGGTTGGTTGAGTCGTTATTTTTACCCACATAACATCGAAGTTTGGGAGAGAGCCCCTTCTCGTTCGCAAGAGAGGTCGCTTCTGACAAAAAGACAGATTCCAAAGTTATGCCTAAATCGGGAATAGAAGTCGTACCCAGGATAAAGATAGTTGACTGTGCTGGTCGATGAACTGACCTTAGTTCACAGAGAGCGAGTACATGAGGTTTATTCGATTGCTGGTGCACTGAATTTATGTTCGAGTTTAAACCTCGTATGTTGCAAAAATCCATTTTAAAATTCTGATCTCTGCATGTCGACGCCCCTGACTCTGTATCTTAAAACGGTGCATTTTTAAGCAGTAGTGGAAAAAATTAAAAATTTAATAAATATTTTTGAAACTAAATAAAGTATACAAAACAATAAAAGCCAGAGTGTTCGATCAATTTGTACTGCCAGTATTAACATATGGCACTAAAAAGTGGGCTTTAAATAAAAGTATAATAAATAAACTCCAGGTAACCCAAAGAACAATGGAGAAGAGAGTGCTAAATATTAGACTCCAAGTTCCTATTCTTAACATCGAGATACGAAGATCAAAAGTGACAGATGTACTACAACGAGAGGCTTACATCCTACTATGGATAGAATAAGCTATGATGATGATGGTGGTCTTCTACCTGACTGACAATAAATTTCAATCTGATTACATCTCCCTAGACTGTTGCTTATATCTACCAAATTTTGAAAGAATCGTAATTGAAATAAAGGTGTAACTCAAATGAAATACAAACTACTTTAAAATGGCTGTAAATATTCGTTTTTAAGTCAATAATGCATATACTCTTTAGATTTTTTGCTTTTTGACTCTCATTCTCAATTTATGTAAGAGTCTTCTAATATAATGCCCCTCGATGCCAGTTTTCTCAACAAACTGCCGCTATTTTTTTCATTTTTGCACACTCATAAAACAATGAAAATAAATCCCATGAAGGATTTTATCATAGCAACGAATAGTACCTTCAGAGTTTTTTAGGTTAAAAGTCGGACAACGTAACAGAGCGTATCTGTACAATTTCCCAGAATTAAGGAATTAGTAGATGTGCATAATTTGTAGCATGAAAAGTTACATTTATATTCGAGGAACATAACTTTCTACAAATTAAAAAACATTACTTGCTTAATGATTTTTTCTTAAATGAAATTATTATTATTCTTCGTTAATGGTTTATTGATAATATGAAGTAAAGTCCATTTGTTTGGAGTTGATGGCATACAATATGGGTTATAAACATTAAAATGTCATAAACTAGAAGCATCCGAAATTTCTTTACCAATTATTTGCATATTTAGTTTCACTCACCTTTATTTTCTATCTCTATACAAGAGTGCGACTCTTTTCTAAAAAATATTTTTATTACATGCTTTCTAAACTTTACAATAAGCTATATAAATCAACGGATTTCAAAGTTTATTTTAATGAGTAAGTGATGAAACTAAAAATCTTATTTGTATGATAAAGGCCTAAAAGAGTACCATTAACAATTCTTAAGAACTAGAAATCTACAGTGTTATAAAGATTAACAATAACAGGTACAATAAAATTATTTGGGATTTTCCCAGTTATTGGAATATAATTAACCAATGCACTTATCGGTATGTAGTTGCCTAAGTACCTAAGTATGCAATAAAAATATTTTGTATAAATATATAAAATAAAGCAAAAACCTATAATATGCTTATCAGACGTACCAGAATAAAAAAAAAAATGGAAATTATGGAAAATCCTTCATAACCTGAATTTTCGCTGGAAAAGACACAATAGAAAATCTGTTCTTATCGATAATACAGAAATAATTTGTTGGAGAAGAAAATATCTACGAGCAATCAGAAAATTTCGAGCCGAAGAAAGAAATATTTTTTATTTAGATAAGAGTTGGGTTAATGAGGGACACACAGTGAAAAAATTCTGGATTGAGAAAAACATTAAGAGTGCCAAACAAGCTTTTATGGAAGATTGGTCAACTGGATTACAACCCCCTTCAGGAAAAGGTAGCAGACTAATTATAGCACATATTGGTAGTGAAAACGGATTTTTCGACGGTGGCTTGTTGGAATTCGAATCAAAAGTCAAACTAAAGATTACCATGAGGAGATGACGGCCGATGTTTTTAGATCGTACTTCCAACAAATGATTGAATGTATGCCAACAAAATCAGTTATAGTATTAGACAATGCCCCATATCATTCTCGATTATTAGAACTCCCGACAAATTCATGGAAGAAAGCGGATATTCTTCAATGGATAGGAGACAAAAATCTCAAACATAAAGATGGTATATTAAAAGCGGAACTTCTCAAAATTACGAAACAAAATAAGGCACAGTTCAAGATATACGCAGTCGATGAGATGGCAAAGGAACGGGATATCACAGTGCTTAGATTACTTCCATATCACTGTGAATTAAATCCCATAGAGTTAATTTGGGCACAAATAAAAGGTTTCGTTGCAAGGGAAAACACCACGTTCAAACTTGAAGACGTAAGGCAATTATTACTCGCCGGAAAAGAGCGGATCAAAGAGGATAATTGGAAAAATGCAATTCGACATGTTATAGAAGTAGAAAATAACAAGAGAAAACTTGACGAATACATCGAAGAAACTGTGGAAACAGAACCTTTAATTATCAATTTAAGAGAAGTCGAGCATTCAGATTTTGAAGATGATGATTGTTTTTGATTGTAATTAAAGTACTTATATATCGTGAATTGTGAATTTGTATACATACATAGAACTAAAGATTAAAAAAATTTTGGTAATAAATCATATATTTCTATAACTTTATTTTTAAGACAATTTTATTTATTAAACACTAAAAGCAGGTTACGCTTGGAAGGCTATGCTACCGATGAACCCTCATTTACATTTTATGACTCTATTATATAGTAGAGGTTTTCTGCCTAAAATAGGGTGAACCCTTAAAAATAATTCAAAAACAGGTAGCAAAATCCAATAAAATGCATAAGAAATCTCTTTTTTTTTTGGGCGCACCCCAACATGTATCTGCATCTACAATTCTGCTATCAACTCAAAACAAATCCACTTTACAATAAATAATAGCATTTTTCAAAATAGTAGGAAAAATAAAATTTTTAGAATAATCTGTTTATCAATATTTTGTATCTGCCATGCAAATTTTAGCAAAGAAATGAATATTTATTTATTATATTGTTTGTTATGAGGACGAGCATTTTTTAAATACGTTTAAAAATAATCAGATATTTTATAAAAGAAACTGTGTATTATTTTTATAATAGATTATAATTTACTCCGTTATGACACCAGTGGCATTACGAGATGGCCAATATTTCAAAATAAAACAAATTTGTATTAATGCTGTTAAGTAGACTGTCAGGGCCCCATATGTTGTTTCTTTACAGAGTGCACAACTTGTTAAGAATGGCTTTTTGTGGAAAAAAATTTGATTTTGTATAAAAAAAGTATGTGATATATGATTAATTTTTAGAAATAGTATGGGCAATTAACAGCAATTACGTAAATAGATAAAATGAAATATGTTTGATAATGTGAGTTCAATGCTTGTCTTGATATGACTTTTTACTTTGAAAAAACATATACCTCATTTTTTTGAGTTTATTGTGATGTAACGCAAAATTATTTATTTCATGGCTTTTTATTTAAATCGGTAAGCTATTTTAAACATCTTATGCTCAGAAAAAAATAGTACTTTTACTTCTAAAATGGGAATTTTCCAACTTAGACACGGTCCGATAATCAAATGGCCTGAACTAGATGTAAAAGGAAAAATTAAATAAAACACGTATTACTTTTAACATAAGTCACTTTTCTTGCAAAAGGACTCAGAATCTTCTCCACTAAAATGACTCAAAACAACCGCCTGTAGATTATCATCATGACAAAAATTTCTTTCTAAGGATGTTCATTTTGAAATTAGGGCAATCGTTCGATGTCATATCGGGACTATATAGTGGATGATCTAGCCGAATGTACCTACGGTCGCGAATAGCAGCCACTGCAACAGTATCCATGTGAACAGTAGCATTAGCATGCAAAAATTACACTCTAATGAAATTTTTTCCGACATCTCTCTCTAATACATTTTCTTAACCTATATGAACCTCGTTTACTGTATAATTTCATACTCTAATATTCACGATCGGGATCCCTTGTGAGTCACAGGAAATTGTAAACATGATTTTGAGAGTAAATTGTGATACTCTTTTTTTTTCTGAGTGGCTGCTCTCAGGATCATAGTAAAACAAAATAGTTTTATCCTGGGTCACTGTGCTATTTAATGTTCACTTAGGGTTTTCGTCACCGAGGTCCAAACTGCTGAAATTTACACATTTATGCATTTTAACGGCAGACCGAAGTTTCAGGCCTCAACTTGCACTCACTTTGTTGACATGAGGATGCTCTTGCAGTAAATATTGAAGACTATTTTTTGAAAGCCATAGTCGAGCTGCAATTTTTAAACACTTCAACGGGCTGGACTTTCTACACAACATCTTCCATTGACGCTCGTCTAAAACAAAACTCCCTTTATGAAGGTGATTTAGTACTGTATACGTTGTCGAAAATCTTGAATTTATAATATTCCAATATTAACCATTGTGCAAAATTTCAATCTATGTCTTACTCAAAATTTCGCTCAACTTAAACCAGCAACACTCCCTTGCAAATCACAAAGTAGATAAATAAAAGATATTTAATATATAGCATCCAAAGCCATATGCAGAATTGCCACATGTTGTTTAGAAATCGGTTAGATCAACTCAATATGAAATACACCTCGTAAATGGTACTTCTCAAAAACATACGGATTTTTATTAAATACTACCCTACATATAGAGACTCAATAGATTGACTGTTCTCTTACTTACGTTTGTTGTGGAACAGCACCTGGACCAAGTTCAGATTTTAGAAGTTTTGCATATTCAGGTCCCGGCATTCCTTTTGGTGCTTTCTGTAGTAGTACAGTTTCTGTTACCCCAGGACAAACTCCAACTACCCTAACATGCGTTCTATTATAATGGGCAGGAAGACCCCAGGATAAAGTCATGCCATGTACTGCAAATTTTGTGCCTCCATATACAGGTATCGAACCAAATGGACCGGTTCCAGCTATTGAAGATATATTTACTATGAGTCCTTCAGAACCAGATTTGTACTTAATTAAATAGTTTTCTAAGCCGAGCAGAATACCGTGAATTGTTCCATTCTGAAAAAAAAAGTTGTTATGCTTATTAGAAAATTTAATTATCATTTTTCGATTGGCTCATGTAACAAAGGAATTATTAGCGTAAGCTTAAACATTAAATCCCGTAAGACTACCAAAACTGGAAATATTTATGAGAATAATCATTCATCTGTCAGTTTCTCGTGCCTATGTGGCGCTACAGTGGCTTTGATTTAAATATTATCCCAATTTGACATAATTGTGTAATACTGATAAAAAGTATATAAAATTTAAATAGATATTAAGGTTAATGATAAAGTCAAGAGAACTTGTATTAGAAAAGTAGGAATAAACTAAATAACTTATTCATCGTGGGATAAATAGAGGAAATTCGCAAAACTATTTTAAAAATTTATTATTTTGGATTATAATAATTATGTTATGACTACTTACATTAATCTAAGGCCCCAATATGCCAAAATAGTCAAAAAATGTATTCAAAAGCTTTAAAAATAAATGAATATTATTTTTATAAACATGGTAAACATTACAAGCATAATTAACCTGAACTAACCTGAACTCTGGAAATTCTAAAAAGTGGAATACCGTTTTGTCAGGCATATATTGGCTGTTAGGTTAGGTTATGCTCTAGTGGGTGGCATATCTTACCAAACTTATGCCAGTCCTGGTTAGCTCAAGTTCGTTCAAGGTATGTTACCTCTAGTCTAACGCGAAGCGCCTGCTGGCCTACCAGGCTTTTGTTAACGCTGGTTAGTTTAGGTTATGTTTTAGTTCTATCAAGTCAGGCGCGAAGTATCGGCCATTTTGCCAGGCCTACGTTAATCCTAGTTAGTTTGGATTAGTTTAGGTTAGCTTTTAGTTCAGGTTACTCTGGTAATTTTGGGAGGCCTATGTTAGCCCTATTTATTTCAGATTAATTTATGTTAGGTTTTAGGTATAACCTTTCTTGTGCAAAGTACCGATTCATCATGCAGGTTTATGTTAGCTCTAGTTAGTTCGGGTTAATTTCGTTTAGTTTAAATTTTAGATATATCGAGTCAGACGTGAAACTCCGGCAAAGCTTATGCTAGTCCCAGTTAGCCGTAAAGCGCCGGCCTATATCGTTAGGACGATGTCGGTTCTAGTTAGGTTGAATAGTTCGAGTTAGTTTATGTTATGTTTCCGTTATATTCAAACCGGCACCAATCACCGGCCTATCCTACCAAACTTATGGGCACGAGACACTGGCCTATCCATTACTAAGAGTGAAATAATTGCGCTAGCGTAGTCACAGCGCAGTTCGTACTAACATATTAAAATACACTTCATACATATCATAAAAATACCGTAATATTCTTAATGTAAATGAAAATGAACATTTTAAATAATTTTTTACAATTTCTCCCTTTTTTTCGGTTTATTTTTAATTTTTAACAAAATCTGTTATTATATTAAGGCATATGTAATTTATTATTTTTTCGTGGTTCTACTATTTCTTTCTGTAATTTGGCAAAAATCCCGTATCCTCATATCGTTTAAACCCAACAAGAATCAAGTTGATGAGCCATCCTATGAAGGAGAACAGATACAACAAATTCGGTACAACGTGAATAGCCTACATCAACGGAGTATACAGTTACTTTACAAAAAGCGTCTGGTCGGTAAAACGCAAGGAAGACTACCTTAATTTCGAGACTAAATCCATATACGAACTAACGTACTAAAAGCAACACACTCAGCTACGTATGAAGGCATGGGACAGGAACAGAAAGCAACAAAATATAAAATACAGCTCACCTGGAACGACGAAATGGAAGAACAAAAAAGGAAAAAACAACAAACATATAATAATTGGTTGAACACAAAAGACAATAACGATAAAATAACATACGGACAAGAACTAGCAAAATTTAAAAGATTCATCATCCAGAACAAAAACGAAACTTGGGATCGGAAGTACAGTGAACTAGATTCATACCTTGGAGGAACCAAATCATCAGAAGCTTGGAACTTCATCAAAGGACTAAGACCAGAAAACATAAATAAATTAAACATAAACCCTGTAAAATTGAAGACTTGGCAACAGCATTATGCTCAAGAACTTTCTGAGAATAGAGAACAATACATGCACCAATCTCCTACGAACTATCAAATTTAAGGCCAGCGAATTAAACTAACAGCGGAAATGGTTTGGAAGGAAATCAGATCAATGAAAAATGGAAAAAGCTGCCATATCTAAAGGTATTCCCGCCAAAATATTAAAGAATGGAACCCCAAACTGATGGAAGTATTGAGAGATTTGTTTGAATACTACATAATTGGAAACCCAGTGCTGCTAATCTGAAAGGAAGCCTAAATAATACCATTATATAAAAAAGGAAACAAATCTGATTGTGAAAATTACAGATGTGTGTCTATCAGTAACTAGTACCCTACACAGAATTTATGGGAAGATCCTACGTAATATTATCGAAGACGAATACAGCCCCCATGAAACTGAACAGCAATCAGGACTTAGGGCTGGAAGGACCTGTCTAGATAACATATTCAGCATAACCCAACTCAACGAGGAAAAAAAACAGCGACAAACAGAAAAGTTCACTTATTATTTGTATACCTACCAAGAGCGGATGACACCGTACCAATTAAGAAACGCTGACAAACTCTGGAACTATCACCTAAAAACAATACAGTAATTACAGCAATAAAGCAATTATACTATTAGCCAAGGCAAGGTTGCTGCTTGTCTCCCACTCTATTTAAAATTGACCTGAATGTAGCCATAAAGAGTTGGAGAAGAGCGTGTAGTGGAATGGGAGTACAGTAGAATAATGAAACAACAGTTTACACTCTTCAGTTTGCAGACGACCAGGTAGTAATTACCCAGGAAAAAGAAGACCTAGAACTTATGACAGGAAAGCTATTTAAAAACTATGAAAGATGGGAATGAACAGTAAACTAAACAAAAACTTAATAACTGTGTATCGGTGGAAAGCAAAGAAGCCTTACTTTAAATGATGGTCAGGTGATTGGTGCGTGTGATCATTATATCTATATAGGAACAAGAATAGATAAGGATGGCAGAACAAAACAAGAAATAGAGGATAGAATCAGTAAAGGACAAGCAGTCATACAACACCTCAACTCCGTTCTTTGGTCAAATAACACTTCTAAAGAAACAATTATAATGAGATTTTTAAAAGCATTGTACTCTACGGCTGCGAAGCGTGGCAGTTAACAAAGTGTTTGGAACAGAAACTTCTTGTTCCCGAAATGAACTACTGCTGAAGATCGAGAATGGCTGGAATCAGAAATGAAAGAGTAAAAGAGATCATGAAGGTAACAAGAACAATAATATCTAACAAAAACAATTAGTCTGGTACGGGCACAACATGTCAGAACAGCGCATCCCAAAACTAGTTCTAACATAGACACCTCTAGAGAAAAGAAAAAGGGAGGCCGAAAAAAACCTGGATTGGTCAAATCCAGGAAGCCATACCGGAGAGAAACTTAAGACCAGGAAATTGGGAGGATAGAAGAGGTTGGCGACTGGGAACAGGAAGGCGTAGAACGCTATGAAACCGGATAATGTATATGTATGTCAACAATCCATTAGACCAAGGTCTTATGATCTATATTTGTCCTCTACATAATAAAACATTACCAACTTCAAATTTATATATTCAAAAAAAAACTTTATAATACTAATTTTTCTTATTTCAGATTATGTTTCAGAAGATTTAAAACTATTTATAGATTTAATAAAAAGAGTCAATTTGCTGGTGGCTGTATTTCGAATCTCTACCCCTCATTAATTCAGTGATGAAGTATAGCTCGTAAAAAAACTTAAACTCTTACTGAATAAAGACTTTCTTCATTTTGGCGGAAAATTAGTTCTTCTAATTATTTCACTTTTCATCATAACTATCTATCGTGTATATTAAATATTTAATATGGGCCACTCATATTTATATAAATTTCGTTTTTACTTTAATTTTTTTTAGCTAAAGTTATCAAGCTGAATAGTACAAGGCCAGAAAATTCGTCATTATTTATGATTATACCGATACAAAAAAAAAAGTGTGGAAAAATTGTAAAACGTATTATATTTCCTACCAGTTCCAAGGTAGTTCTTAATTATTTATTATGAAAATGTTTACTTGGTGATATTTACAATAGGAAATATTACATTGTCAAGAATAAAAGTTAATGGGGCAGCTGGAGATTTTATAGTCCCTCGCAACCAAAGCGGATTTAACTTTTATACCCTATTTGCCAATCTAACTATAAAAGATTTTAACAAAATTTTTAGTAAAAATATAGAAACACTCTAGTTTCAGTTTCCAATTTATTTATTTTAACTACTTAACAATTGTTTCAAACACTGTGTTTGAAATGTAAGTAATATCTATTGTGTATGCGCTAAGCGCTGAAAAGTGGAGATAGTGCCTGCGACACTCATACTCCGTTTTATATATTTTTTTTTTGAGTTTTTCGAAGGAAAATTAAAAGGAATTTAAAGAGAAATTTTCAAACCAGTTAAGACTTCTTATTTGAAGACATTTAATGTGTGTGTGTGTGTGTGTGTGTGTGTGTGTGTTTATTGCGGTTCTATTATAACAGGAGCGTTTACGTTCCTGCGTCGTGTGATATCGAAATCGGGATTTGGGTTTATAGGGAATAAATTGTTCTGAAAAATGAGATTAGGCATGACTGGAAGTCTAGCGTAAAAAGTACGATGTCGTTTGTCTATGAATTCATCTATACGTTCGATTTTTAAGTCCTTGTGTATGTCTGTTCCCCTTATGTACCAAGGGGCGTTTGTTATGCATCTAAGTATTTTGTTCTGAGATGTTTGTAGTCGTTTTTTGTTTGTCATTGTTGTATGGCACCAGGCGTTGCTGCCATACGATAGTTGGTCTGATTGTTTGTTTGTAAAGTAGCGTTTTGTTTTTTAGGTTTAGTTTACTTTTTCTGTTTAGTAAGGGGTATAGTTTATTGTAGAGTCTGTTTGTTTTGTGTATTTTGTCCGTGATATGTTGTTTCCAGCACAGTTTTTTGTCGAAGGTGATCCCCAAATATTTTAGGGTGTCCCCCCAAACTATTTGGCGATCGTGTAGTGTGACTGGCTCTGGTTGTCTGCGTTTGTCTGTGAAGAGTATCGCTTGGATTTTTTCTGGATTTGCTTTGATTTTCCAAAGCGTCATCCAGTCTTCTATTGCGTCCGTTTGTCGTTGTAGATGTATTTTTAGTCGTCTTTGGTTTCTGTCGGTGGCGTATATTGCAGTGTCGTCTGCATATATTAAATGTGTGAAGGATTTTTGGAATATCAGCTGTGTAAATATTATATAAGATTGGAGCTAGGGGAGAACCTTGAGGTACACCTACTTCGATATGTCTTATTTGTGAAAGGGACTGATTGGCATTTGCGAAAAATTTTCGGTTTCTAAGATAAGAACCGAAGAATTTTATGAAATTAAGATTTATTTGGAAAATGTGGTGCATTTTGTAGATGAGCCCAAGATGCCATACTTTGTCGAAAACTTTCTGCACGTCTAAAGCGATCAGCCCCGTAGAGCTTCTTCGCTGTAGGCCTGCCGAGATGCAGTCGGCTAGTCTGACAAGTTGGTGTTCGGTAGAGTAGCTAGCTGTGAACCCGAACTGCTCGTCAGGGATGATGTTTTGTTCCTGTAGGATGTCTTGTAGCCGAGATAGGAAGATTTTCTCCGCTATCTTGGCCACGGATGATAGAAGGCTGATTGGTCTCCAGTTTTGGGGAAAAGTGAGATCTTGGTCTTTTTTGAGAATTAGGGTAACGACTGCTGTTTTCCAGGGCTTTGGGAAAGTATTAAGATTGAAACTGGCGTTTATAATGTCCGCAAGTGAGTTTATTATGTTATCAGGGAGTTCTTTTAGGGTTTTGTTTTTTATTTGGTCGAGGCCTGGAGCTTTTTTATTATTGGACATTTTTATTTGATTTTTTATCTCAACTGGAGTAGTGGGGGGAATTGGGGGGGCGGATTTTCTGGCATATGTCTCAGAATACATCTAGCATCTCTTTCGATTTGCTCTTCATGGTCTACGTCATCGTCTGGGAAGTTGTGTAGTTAGAATTGCTCCTCCAGCGAGTCTGCGAAAGCTTCCGCTTTCTCTTCGCTGGAGTAAGCCATTCCGTTTCTACCGTGTAGTGGAGGAATGGAGGTCTTTCCCTCCCCCCCGAAAAACCGGGACATTCTCTAGAGAGAATTATCCTCGAGGTTCAGGGTAGTCAGGAATTCCCCCCATTTCTCGTTTTTATGTTCGAGTATTTGTGTTTTTATGGTATTTGTAAGTCTATTTGCTTGTCTGCATATGTTTGGTTCAAGGGTATTTCTCGCTCTTCTTCTTAGCCTGTTTCTTTCTCGTATGAGATTTCTTATGTCTCTTGGGAGAGCGTATGGGTTATGTGTTGTTTCTGTTACTGTGTGCGTTGCCTGTTCTGAGGCTGTCTGTATGTTTGTGGTGAGAAGCGTTACCGCTTCCTTTAGTCTGTGTTCGTTGTTTACGTTGTCTGTGTTTATGTTTGTGTTTGTAAGCTGTGTTTTAAAAGTGTTCCAATTTGTTTTTGTTATGGTGTTGGTGTGTCTTTTGTATGTGTGTTCTCCCACGTAGAAAGAAACAGGACGGTGGTCAGAGCTGAGATTGTCTGTGGCGATGGTTCTGATGTTGTAGTGACAGTTTTGTGATACTCCGCAGTCTATTGTCGTCGGATGTTCGAATTGGTAATGTGTCGGTTCGCTTGGGTAATATATGTCGATTAGGTTTTGCGTGATATGTCTGTGGAGTTTGCGTCCGTCTCTGTTTGTGCTTCATATGTTGTTTCCCCAGACAGTATGCTTTGCGTTGAAATCGCCAGCAACTAACTGAGGACAGTCTTTGTCAAAGAAAATGTTATTTAGGTCGTTGTCCGTAATTTCTATTTGTATGCGTTTGTAAATTGTCTTTATAATTAGCGGTCCGTCCTCCATGTCGATCTGGATTGCGGTGCTCTCCAGACTGTCATGGATTGGAACCGTCAATTCGTGGTGTTGTAGTCTGTTTTTGACGAGGATGGCTGTGCCACCGCGTCCGTCTAGTGTGTCGTTTCTGTATATTGTGTAGTTCTTGACGTTGTAGCGAATTCCAGGCTTAAGGAAGGTATCTTGTAGCAGAGCTACGTCGATACCCTCCTCGAGCAAGTAATCCGCTAGTTCGTCTTTTTTGTTAGTTAGTGAGTCAGCGTTCCGTGATATTACGTGTAATGTCCGTGGTTTTGTTTGTCTCGGGTGTCTATTCATTGCTGAAGAAGGCTTTTAGGATGGGGTTTGTTTGGATTTTATTGGTGATGATTGCGAGTTTTTTGTCTATTTCTTCTTCTGTCATTATTAGGAGGTCTAACAATTGTTGTTGTTTTGACGTTGGTGTCTGTGTTTTTGTTTGTTGTGGTTTGGGTTGGGGTATAGGTGTGGGTGTGGGTGTTGATGTGGTTTGTGTCATGTTGGCGTAGGATGTTCCCGGCACCAGTGGTTTCGAGGTGAACGTTTTTGGCGCGTTTATGTTTTTCGGGTTTTTTGGCCATTTGCTATGATTGGCAGGGTAAGGGCCCTGGCAATTATAGCAAACTGGGGCAGTGGTTTTTACTGCTTCACAGTTTTTATAATAATGTGCGCCAGCGCACCTGTAGCAAACTGATGCCACGAAGCATCTAATTTCGGCATGTCCGAATTTTTGACACTTTTTGCATTGTTTTATGTAGTTAATGTTTGTTGGTTGTTGCGTCCCAATTATCACCGATAGATCCAGTATCTCTTCAATGTTGAATATATTCTCCTGCGATTTTGGCAAGAGTACCTTTACAATTGGGCAGGGTTTTCGTGCCCTGCCTAATTTTAAACGATATATTTCTGTTGGGGTGAAGCCCTGATTGATTAAATCTTGTTTAATTGCATTTATGCTAATTGGCATATTGATGCCGCGGATGAATAATGTAAGTAATATGTTCCTTAAACTATAATTTATACCTGTTTTGGGTTAATAATTTATTAAATTATGTATAGTTATATTATTTCCATAAAGAATAAGTCTATTATAGAGTTTCTGAGAACTAATATAAATTGAAGGAAAATGATTTAAATCTACTTGTTCGTTTAATAGCTGGTTGAATTTTTACGTTTATTAATTTCAAGACTTTCTAGGAGATTTAATTTTTGGATTTATTTTCAGTATGTAGAATTTTAAATTCATCATTGAAATTATGTGATTCATTAATTTCATGGGTTGCATAGTGTGAGTTGCTATTGTTTTTTAAATAACTGTATTTATGTTCTTTAATACGGGTTTCAAATGGTCTACCAGTTTGTCCAACATAGTTTTTGGTACAAGATCCACAATTCAAAAAATAGAGGCCTGGTTTTTTTATATCCCCTAGAGTGTTATTAGTTTTAAATGCTATTTTTTTTGTTATTTTGTGTTAATTGTTTGGAGATTTTTCTAATGATTTTTTCTTGTGTTGTGCATTACTTTTTTGTCAACTATCGTAGGGTATATAAATGAGACTGCTTGTTTAAACGATTTTTTATGTAGAATATTGTCAATAATGTTAGGGTGGTATCCGTTATTGACTGCTCTTTGTTTAATGATGTTTAGTTCTTTGTTAAAATGAATTTTTAACGTGGGAATGTGTAATAATCTATGGACAAAGGAATTGAATGCTTCCATCTGGTGAGTATAAGGATGTGATGAACTATTTCGAATAACTGTGTCAGTACGTGACGGCTTATGAAAAATAGAAAAATCATGCATATTATTTATTTTTGACATAGACAGATATAAGAAATTGATCGAATTATTGGTTTCCAGGTCTAACGTAAATTTAATATTGGGATGTAAATTATTTAAGAAATTAAGGAAGAGAGTTAGTTGTCTATCCGTTCCAGTAAAACAGGAAATGATATCATCGACATATCTATGTATTAAATCAAATTTTTCCTAATTACATTTTGATATATTTTTTGTTCTAAATGTCCATAAATATTTCAGCTAGTAAAGGACTTATAGGGTTACCCATAATTAAATCATCTTTAGAGGTACAAAATTTATTGCTGAATTCAAAGTAGTTTTAATCAAGACAGATAGTAATTCTAAAATACCTCATTCAACTATTTCATTTACTTTATTTCTGACTAGCTTTTATCCGCGAATTCGTAGGCATAGATGATGAGGTAATATAACTGCTGATTTTTTATTGGAAGAGGGTGATCTTGCTGGATTTTTTTTGTAAAAGGGACAACTCGATTGGGTAGAAACAGTGTAGTTAAACTACGTTTTTTGTTTGTTTATGTGGCAACGACAAATAACCAGCCTGGTATGCGAGCTTAGACGCGAACAAGCTACATAAAATTGGCCCTGGGAGAAACAATCTTCCCGCAAATCTACGACAGGGAATTTTAAAGTTTGACTCTGTGATTTATTTATGGTCATGGCAAGACATAATTTTATGGGGAATTGTAGCCTCTTAAAATCAAAAGGAAGATCGCTGGGTATTAACGGAATCCGCGCCACAAACACTGTCTCACCTTGAGCACATCCGGTCCAAATAATGGCTTCTATTAAATTTTTATGAAGTGTCTTAACTTGTGACCGAGTGCCGTTACAGAGTTTTGGCGGTTTGAGGTTCCGTAGAAGCATTATCAGTGTGCCTTGTTTCAGAATAATCCTATAGTATGAACGACCTGATGGATTGAGTGAATTCAAAAACTCGACCGGATAATTCACGGCATCATCCGTGTTACACACCGTGTCTATTGGATTGTAGACTATTTCCTCTTCGTCAAATGACTTCAGCAACGTAGCTTGATTATTCTTCAGGGTCAAAATAGCCTGTTCACGAAACAATTTCATAGGCTTATTCTCTATTTTCGCAATTCCTGAGTAAATGAAATCTATTAATTCCCGGACGGTAGTCACTAATATGTATAGATCGTCTGAGATAATTATCATATCGTCTTTTGATGGAATATCACCATTTCCTATTTTCAATAACAGATCAGATAATTTCACAGCAGATACATCACCCTTCAGATGTACTCGCATATTTTTGTTAGCTTCAGTATTTCTACTGCGGGCCACAACATTGATCTTTTCAGACAGGCTTGAATTTCGTCAGCTCGAGTTCCTCTAGGTAAAATTTAGCGAAAATTTCCTGCCAACAGCACTATCACACTTTGCATCAAGTTTTTGTTTCCACGAATGTCCTGCAGGGTCCTATTTATAGCCTCAAAGCAGTATGTGAACATGTGGAAGACCACGTTTTTGCTATTCTACAGAATACATATAGCATCGTACTTTCCCGAAGAATGTGCCTTTAGTCAATAGATTCGTCATTTTCTTGACTTTCAAACGAAACACCCTTGCAATCAAATCATGACGCACATATGTCATGGCATTTTGGGTACGTTCGTACATATACGTGGACCCACCTATAAAAGAAGAAGCCAATACTTTGACCAAGATTATTAGGCTTAGCATCTTTCCTGCCCACAGCATCTTTTAGATGTATATAGATTTCTGTACGCAATTCTGACGGGTTATTTCTTATATAACTGAGTTTCTCAGTCTCGATCTTGGCGTACTCGTCAACCAAAAAGTGGCTAAAAAGTGATCGAAAATAGATGAGATGATTAACCTCTCTAATCATTATTCTATACGCATAAAAACTTGCTGCGGAAATCGTCTTTTTTAAGGGAATATTTGTATTCGGATCATGTTGAAGTAGATTGATGGAATATCCAGCCTCACCAGACAAAATAGCAGAGGATAGTGTAAGGCTTCGTAAAATCTATGAATTTCACTAATGCGATGCAGTGCGCTGCTTTGGCTTTCAATATAATGTCTCGTTTTTTAAATTGTTGACCTACCATCACTAAAGCTACTTCATTAGCTATTGGAGCATTATACCGGCCTGCGTGACCTTCTACTGTTTTTTTTTTTTCAGCATGATTTACAATTTTAAATGACTCACAGGAAGGAGGCAACTTTTCAATCATTGTTTTTAAGTCTTTTATATATGGATTTACGTCATGAAGCATCTTTTAAAGTATATTGACCAAATGTTGCTTTACAGCTGGAAAATTAGGTCATCTCATTTTTATTTCTTGTTCATCGTCTCCTACAAAATAAATTTGCAAGACTCGAGCTTCCTGTTGGTCCGCAGGCAACAAACTTCCAATTAAATAGTAAACTTGCCCTGCACCTTAAACGTTGGCATGAATCCGTCATGGAATACATGTTTGGCTCAGAATGAGGTCATTTAGAAGCAGCTATTATATTGTCGGGTATGAGTTAAGAAGTGTTCATGGTCAGGGTAAAACCCATAATTAAACTATACAGCGGTTCTGGAAAAGACTCAAATGGCTTAAGAAATACTTTCCCGCCACTACAGCACATACCCGCAGTTTCATCTTTGCACTTCAAAACGGAACATCGCTGACATTGGATGTTCATGCTAGCTAAGCTTACCGTTTTGTCGGATTCATAGATTATCTCCAAAACATAAGCCAAACCAGATAGAGTTTTATCATTCCAAAATTTTTGGGTAATGTTTTTCCGATACCAAGTTTGAATATTTCTATGTTCTTCAAGATGCGTGGCTTGATAATTGACAATGGCTTGTCGTCTACTTCAGGATGTGATTCCTGATATTTTGCTACCGTTTTCTGGTGGGCAGTAGGGTTATTTTGAGAAAATCGTTTTTTTTCTGAATTCTTCGGGTCTTATTTGAGTATCGAACCCTTCGTTTTTTGTTTGACTTCTATGTTAGACTTCGAGCAATCTGTTCTAAGCTATGGTATGACGAAAATGAAGACAGGGACTGGCTCTCAGGCGACGGAGTTATTGGTATTTCTACTTTTCGCCTTGTTATTTTTTGGCAGTAATAACTTTTGGAATACTTGTGTCTAAAACTTGCGAAAGCGGGAATTTTTGTAAAACATATGCATGAAAATGCTCATTCGAAAGACTTGCTGTAAACCTAAGCGCTTAACAGGTCGACCTTCAGTTCCTGATTTCACATAAAGCGTACCATTTCGATAGACTTTGAAAACAAACGAGAAGATTCGCCCAGCAGCTTACAACTCACATAAATTACCGAACGTTGATGTTTATATCATATTGTTGTTATAATCAGACGATGTGGCATAGTTATCTCAATTTTCGTCGCAGGGCATAATAGAAAATTCTATCCAGTTATCTACAACATACCTAACGATCTGCTCACGCACATCATTATTCATTTCCTGGGTTCTATTAACAAAAAAAGATAAGGCCTGAAATAAGCAGGCTCTAGCTCCTATAATAGGAACAACAGTCTGTGGGATTGCCCCTCAGTCATTAAAATTTCCACAACCATTTTGAATAAAACAATGAAAGTAAGTGCAATTAGCACGAAAAAAATACCTAAGCTAAAAATAACTATCCCTATCTACAAAGCAAAACCAAAACAACTGCTAAACCAAAACAAAAATGAGTAGGCAACTATGAAATTATACAACTAAAACTATGGAATTATACAAAATAAACCTAATCAAGAAATGTTTAAGATAAACTCGGTGCGACGGAGTGGTATGGATGATCCATTATAGATCGCGACACTATGCTCGGATTTTTGCGTTTTAGCATTGTAGCAAGTAGGACTACATACAAAATTTAGAACTCAATTTTAACTTCAGGGAAGAATAAATATGAAAAACGTGTCTAATTATGTTTATTTAATAGTATTTATACAAACTTGTAAGTTAAAAAAATACTATACAAGGTGGAAATTTAATAATTAAATATTTAAATTTTTTTGAAAAGCGGGTTGTCTGAGCCGGGAATCGAACTGACATAAATAAGAAATACATTAGCCAAACATTGACAAAAAGGTTTTTTAGAAAGATTCTTTCTTAAATTAGAAGAAAAACCATGAAATGTGAATTTCCTCTAAATAAAGGCATAATATTTCTCAAAAGTATTTGATCCTCATTATTGTATCTATCCATTAGTACCATAAAAGGTAGGGTCACTTATTTGTTGTCATTTAGGCTGGTTCGATTCCCTGTTCAAGCAAGCGGTTTTTTAAAAATGCATTTTTAGTGTTGTTTAAAAATAAAATCGCATAAAATTTGCTCAATATTTCAAGTACTTCCCCTCCACCGACCGATTCAAATTTCCATCCTGTAGGTATATAAACTGTGCAACTTAATTTTAACCTTTAGGAGGCTGATTTGTTTAAAAAAAAACACGTCTAATTATTTTTGGAATAAGAATATTTATTCAAAGTTTCAACATAAATATTTCTTTACATAAAAACTCCGTCAGTTTCTATGCGTGTTTCGTATTTTTTCAGGTAGATCCGTGAAAATTAGATACATTTTGATAAATCAACCCATAAATCAGTCAAAACGTATTTTTGTATTACTTACTTTCGAATAGTATACAAATAATTTCAAAATCGTACCCTGAAAAAATAATTGTTTCTCCATACAAACTTTACCACCCCCGTTCACCCCCTTAGGAGATGAATTTTCCAAAATAATGAAAACATGTGTAATTTTATTTTTTTTGAAGAGTATATTTATAAAGTATCATCATAGTAACAATAAAAAAAATGTTTCTTCATACAAACTTTACCACCCCTTTTCACCCCTAAGAACGTAACTTCAAAAAATCCCTCCTAAGTGCACCCCTAGGGTTCTCAAAGAATATTTCCTCCAAATTTCAAATTTCTAGGTTCACCAGTTTACGCTGTGCGTTGTCTGTCAGTCAGTCACGGTACTATTTTATAGGTATAAATTAAAAGCTTATCTACTAAATCTATGACATCATATGGAGAAATGCTTGGGAATAAGTTTTGTACGTCAAAGGAAATAAGTCTAAAGTTTTCTGGTAAGTTTATATTCTTAATTTTATCTACTAATGGATAGGTATTTGAAATACTGTATTTTGGATTAAACATATAATATTGTCGTATAATATGAAGAAGTTTATGTGATAATCTAACTGATGGTGCAGTAACAAATGAAACAATTGGTCTAATCAGGAAATCAGTTTTAGGTAATTTAGTTAGAGGTAAGCTCTTTCAAGGTAGATTTTAATAGTTTTCTGGTAGATTTTTGTTGGATCACTCTTTAGACTTTGAAATTTGTCTGTATTCAGAAAAGAAAGAGTTTTGAATAAATACTGTTCTCTAGAAATAGCTACTATAGATTTACCTTTATCAGTCCTTTTGAATATAATGTTGTTTTCTTCAGTCTTGGTTTTAATCAATGCCGCTGTTTTATGTTCTATAGTATGTCTTGGTTTTGATAAATTAAAAGATTCTTTTTTAATATTATTGACAATCATATGTTGAATATGTGGGTCTAGATTGGATGATACTAATTTACATTCAACTCCTAGAATTTCCCTTGATTTCAGGTTGTCTTTTGGTTCTAAATTTTACCGTAAACCTTTTTCAAGTAGTTGTGATTCCTCTTGTATAAATGTGGAGTTGTAAGATGACGAATCTTGTGTAAAAGGCATGATTAGTGAATTGTTTGTTTTCTTGTGTTATTATCGGTGTTTTTCTTTGTTTTTTTTGTAATAAGAGTTTGAAGGTTTTTCCTTTGTTTGCTGAATTTCTTAGTGATAATGGAGTTTATTTGTGTTCTGACTTTACTATCTAAGAAATCAAATTCTGTATTTATTTGTCTATGGGCTAATTCACTATGCATTAATTTATGCTATATGTAGTTATAGTCCCTTTTACTATATTGTATTTTCATATCTTCACGTAACAATTTCTTCAATCCGAATGGATTGTTGGTTGTAAAGCACATATAGTCTGGGTACACTTTGCACTGTATATCCTGTTTTAAAAACCAAATGTTGTGAATACAAATTCTCATTTTCAGTAATAGTTTGAAATACTATAATATAATAGACCATTTGAAACCAGCTATTAATCGAACCAGTAGATTTAAATCATTCTCCTTTACACAATATATATTAGTTCTCAGAAATTCTATATTCTATACTTTATAAAAATAATATAACTGTACATAATTTAATAAATCATTAATCCAAAACGAGAATAAATTATAGTTTAAAGAACATATTATTTACATTACCATTTAAAATAGTTTGGTTACTCTTAATACACTTCTGAAGAAGACACTGTGTGTTTGAAACAATTGTTAAGTTATTCTGAAACATAAGCTGAAATATTTGCATTTAAAGTTGGTAATATTTTATTATGTAGAGGGAAAATATAGATCAAAAGACCTTAGTCCAGGGGTGCTCAAACTTGAACTGCTGACGATCTACCTCAAAATTGTTAGACTACGATCGATCGACTCTGAGAGGCTGCAAGTAAGTGTGATGCAGGATTGTCGTCTAGGTAGGGTGTATCGTGGCATAGATATTAGTTTTCCGCACAATATGCATTTTTTTAGTCAAGGTAAGTGTAGGTCTGCTCTAAAATGTTAATAAAAAAAAACTCATAATTATTCAAAATTGCGAGTTTATTGGTTCTTACAAAACAAACGAGTTCTAGTGTCTAAACTTAACTAAAGAGTGACTTTGGATGTTGAAGCGTGGCACTACATGTCCTCAGCATACTTTTCATAAGATGGTACGTAATTACCGAGTGCTAATCGCAAGCATGATGACATATGTTCGTCAGTTAGTCGATTGCGATATTTTAACTTTATTATCTTCATTTCAGAAAATACAAACTCGCACAAGTAAGTTGACCCAAACATTTCCGTCAGTTGAAGGGCGATTTGCCTTAGATTCGGACATTTATCTTCAGATATAAGACACCAGAATTTTGTATCAGATGCTGTGGCTTTGAGATGTATATCTGATATAATCTGCACTAACTCATTTTCAACAGAATATGAGTCCATGTTAAACTGACTTGCTATTTCAGTAGCTAATTCCTCAATGTTTTTACACGAAAAAGGATAACTCATAAATGATGCGATATTTGCCAATTTACTGAAATCATAAAAAACGTATTTCGAATTGGCCCAAAATATTTGATAATTCTGCCTCATAAATATCATAATTCAACTGAGGAATCCTTGCTTTCAAAGACGGAAAATTTTTCAGATCCTTTCTTTTCAGTTGATCTATCGTAAGTTGCAATTTACTTTTGAATGCGTTTATTGCGCTAATCATCTCAATAAAAGTTTTTCCTTTACCTTGAAGCTCCAAATTAATGGTGTTTAAATGCATTGTGATGTCTGTCAAAAATGCCAAATCAGTCAGCCATTTTCCGTTTTTCAGCATCTGAGTGTCATCACCTCTTTCGTCCAGAAGAGCTGTTATTTCGGGCAATAATTCTTGAAACCTTTCTAGGAATTTTCCGCGACTCAACCACCTGACGTCCGTGTGAAGAACTAAATCAGTGTGTTCAGCTGACTCACTATCTTCCAACTGCAATTTAAAGAGCCGTCGTTGCAAGCTATGTGCACGGATAGAATTCACAATTTTTATTGCAATGCCCATAATCTCCTCCATGTTTAGAACTTTTGAACACAAAACTTGTTGATGTATAATGCAATGGAAGGAGAAAAATGAAGAGAAATCATCATTAGCTCAGCACAATGCCACAAAACCGTTTTTGTTTCCAGTCATTGCTGGTGCTCCATCAGTTGTAATGCACACTAGTTTATATATTGGTAGCTTGTAGTTTGTTACAAAATTGAAGAAAACGTCATATATATCTTCGCCACGGGTCTTTCCTTTCAGAGGAATCATTGTCAAAAACTCTTCCTTAGCCGACATGTCATTGAATACCATTCGAATAAAAATACACAGCTGGGCAGTGTCTGTCACATCGGTGGATTCGTCGAACTATAAAGAAAAGTATGTACATTCCATGATATCATGTTTTAGTTTATCTGCCATGTCTTCAACACGCCTTGTGACAGTCGGACGAGATAACTGAAGTTCTCTAATAGCAGACATAATCTCTGTTTTATTTTTAAAATCTCCAAATAAAGTCTCACCCGCTTCAATAAATGCTTCCTTCACAACCAATCCATCATCAAATGGTTTCTTGTGTTTCGCCAATATATGAGATAATTTAAATGACGCGATCGTTGCAGGTTTTGATTGTTTGGCTGGTCTTGTGAACATGGTTTGTTCTTTTTTCAAACAAGTTATCAAATCACGTACTTTTCGTTTTCTTAATTCACTCTGTGACGGAAAATCCTTTTCATAGTTTTTATGAACCGTTTTATGATGCCTCTCTAAGTTCCCACGCTTAGGTGTTACAACTTACGCACGGCAAATGAGACAAATACACTTATCCTTTACCATACAAAAGAAAAATTCTTCCTCCCAATCGTTATTAAAATGATAAGTTTTATTTTTCTTCGCCGCACTTATTTTGGACTATTTATTAATAAACTTTGTATCGATGTATCGCCTTCAAGTTACAACTCAGGCTGACTCCTATTCCTGCAGGCGCAACATTTATATCGGCGCGAACGAAGTCTCGAATGTTCCCGTCAAACGCGCCGCCCGAAGTTTCTAGAAAAATCGGCGGGAATCAAAAACGCGGCTTTTCTTTGACAAGTACTGCGCGTTCCTTTGATAAAGCCGCCTTTTGCCGCTAGCAGGGGGTTATTACGATAAAAGAAAGTGATGAGGGGGTTATTCTGGCCTAATTGTGGATCGAATAAATTTTAGTAGTTTATTCATTACATTTTGTTTTAGTTACCTAAAACAAAATCTGTGAATAGTTCTATATCGGAATTTTTTTCTCGAGATCGACTCAAAAAGCACTCGCGATCGACCGTTTGAGCACCCCTGCCTTAGTCCAATGAATTGTTGCCATATATATACATATATCCAGTTTCATAGCGTTCTACGCCTTCCCGTTCCCAGCCGATAACTTCTTCTATCCTCCCAATCTCCTGATCTTAAGTTTCTCTCCGATATGGCTTTCTGGATTTTGCCAACCCAGGTTGTTTTAGGCCTTCTCCTTTTTCTTTTCTGTAGAGGTGTCAATTTTAGAACTAATTTTGGGATGCACTATTCTGTCATTCTTTCTATGTGCCCGTACCAGACTAACTGTTTTTGTTGGACACCGCCTGTTATTGTTCTTGTTACCTTCATGATCTTTTTTATTCTTTCATTTCTGATTCCAGCCATTCTTGATACACCAGTTGATCTTCGGCGGTAGTCTATTTCGAGAGCAAGAAGAAACGTAATATAACTGTATATAATTTAATAAATCATTAACCCAAAACAGGTAAAAATTATAGTTTAAGATATATATTATTTACATTACAATTTAAAATAGTTTAGTTACTTTTAATACACTTCTGAAGAAGTCACTATGTATTTGAAACAATTGTTAAGTTGTTAAAATAAATAAATTGGAAACTAAAACTAAAGTGTTTCTATATTTTTATTATAACGGATTTCCAACAAGTATCGGCTAATACAATCAAAAAAAAAATTAGTATTGAAGAAATTTTGATAAAACGAATAAGCTATATAATTTACATATTTCTCATGATTTCGAATTATGCTTAAAGTGAGATTTCTTTTAGATCCTTTGTTGAGTTTATTTCCTATTGGTAACATTACCTCTATATTTTTATTTTCAATTTTGGTAAATGTTTTTAAATTTTAAAGGTTATGAAGTTAAGTTAAACAAAAAATAGAAATGAAATTAAACGATAATTATTATGCAGAAGCTTAAAAAAGTATTTAAGTAATACTGTATTTTACTTACGTTTTTGCTTTCATGTGTATTTTTTACAAATGTTATACAAAAATATTTACTACGAATCAAGAATAAATTTTGTCTTTGAATGATTTCTAACTTAAGAAAATATTGATATATTATTGATTTTGAATTAGAAATACAATATAATTTCTTTTTTTTGCAATATCTTCTGTCCTAAACTTAAGATACTTTAAAGCTGTCGTGGATAAAATAATAGTTCCGATATAGTGTCAGTGACTTATAAAATTAAATTTACATATGTACCAATATACAGTATGTCAAGTAAGACAATGACCGCGATAATTCATTTCTTGTAGATGCGGTTCTAGTGATTCAACAAAAAATCGATAAAGTGTACCTTTGTCTACGACTTATTTTAGTAAAAGTATCAGTCGATTCCGAACTTTCGAAATCACATAAAATCCAAAATTAGTACTTGTTTGCGCGTCGATTCGAAGCAGTCTTTCTTTGTTCCCATCCAAAGGGGTCTAAAATGACGTGCCGCGGCCGCTAAATATTTTAAAAAGTCAGTATCGTTTGTAAAGAATTCAAATTATTTTATCGAAAACGAAAAAATGTCGACAGCTTGCCAAAACGTGGCTCGGTAGGCAAAGGCACTCCGAAAGACAAAAAACGAATCATGTCTTTGTTTTCACGGGACCCGAAGTTGACGCTGCGTCAGGGAGCAGCAAAATTAAGGTAGTTCACTAATGACAATCAGAGCCAAAATTATACTCCGATAATAAATACAAAAAGTTTAAATATGCAAAGAGTGCGTCATGGAAAAACTAATATTGCCATCGTAATGACTTTAAAAAGTGTTATTTCAGATCTTGTGATTAAAAGATTTGCATCTGAATGCATAATTTTGAAAGATATAAAAAGTTCTTATGATAAATTGGGTTCTACAGGAATAGTGCAGTTATTATCTAGTCGAAAAGACAATGGCGAACTACATGTAATCAAAGATACGCCAGTAGTAAATAAAGTAATAATTACTTTACAAATAGTTTATAGTACTTTATTTATTTATCGTTAATATCATTACTTATTTATTTAGTTTTACGGAGAAAATTGATAAAACCGTTTTTTTTAATATATATTTAATATTGTTATCAATTGATATGTAACAAGGTTGATAAATAAATATAATATTAACTTAAAATGCAAACATATTTTTGTTAAATATAAATTTTTTAAATAAAGAAAAAAAAATAAATATCAAGATACAAATTCAAATTTTTAATTAATACATTTAATATTTTTATTTAATGATTATAGATAAAGTTGTTTGTTGTATTTATTCAATAAACTATTTAACCTACAAATGAATTTCTGATTAAAAATTAACCATTTTAAATGCCGTTTGAATGTTGGCGCGTAAAATATGACGACATACGGCGTGGTCAAATTGTCATATTTGTCCCTCACTACGCGGTTATTCTTATAAACAAATACCAACTTTAAATATTTATATCTTCTTAACAAATCGATAAAAAAAAAATTTTATTTCAAAATTTTTCTAATTTTTTTTTTACTAAATATTAGTTTTTTAAAAAATTGGTAAGAGTTCTTTTTTATACTTCATTGGCTTAGTGCATGTTAATTATATGCGCTTTAATTATGAATATCTCACTTCGAAATCGGTCAGTCAATATCATATTTCAGTTTCATCAAATTCTTAAGAAAAATGGATTTACGAGTAAACTACCTTAATAAAATCAGTTTTGAATATGTCCTATAAGACCATTTGATAACATCTTCTTGCTCATGTTGTCAAATTCCGAAGCACGTTGGAGAAGCCTTTGCTGGGCGAAAACCACATCGCGAAGGGGCTTGCTTGGGCTCACGATAAGATACTAAACTGGCCCTCACAATCGCCGGACGTCAACCCTATTGAAAAAAATTGGTCCCTTGTAAAGAGAAATACTCAGTTGTCTCTCGAGATTTTAAAAATTTGGAGATCATTGCCGTAGTATGCAGAAAATTTCGTCGACAGCATACCTCGAAGATGTCAGGCGATTATTGATGCAAGAGGCAATTGAACAACTTACACAGGTAATTGCGCTGTTGTTAGCATACCAAAAAATACATTGATGGCAAAAAATGTCGAGCGGTCACGTTCTTACTTGACAGACTGTACCAATATAACATTTTTAGTAATTCTTGATATGCTTGACAGAGTGGGTATCCATCACTCTAAAAATTTGACCCTAACTAGAACATACAGAAAAAAAACAGACTTTATATAGCACAAAATTTTCTATCTTATTATCGTGTCGAGTTTGTTAGATCTTTGAAATACATATATAGTTTTAACTTGTATCATATAATTTAATCCAAAAGTAGACATAGATGGCAGTTCATCTAAAAATCTACACAGATTTATAATTTATTTCATAAAATGTGATTGCCTTTCTTTCGTAGTTTCTCTTCAATTAAATTCCATGTTTTATCCAAATTTTATACTTGCAGCAGTATTCCTGTTTGTAATTAAGTTAAACATCATTTTATACTACCATAAACAAACAATACCAATCAAGGTAGACAATTAAATACGCCAAATTTCGATTGCCATAAATATTTTCTCTGAGCTTCTTCGTTTACAGTAAAATATTGGACTTCCTTAATTACAAGCACGAATAATTAGCTTAAATTCTAATCCAAGCTTCGATCTCGCTGTACATTTTTGTTGGTCATCTCTATTAAATCTAGTAGTTATCAATGAATTTTCGTGATATAAACCTATTCACCGTGGTATGTCTACTTACCAGATTTATGGCGATTGTTTTTTGCCAAGCGATTTCGTCTAATATTCCAGCATTATTTATTAAAATATCGACATTTTTAAACATTTCTACCGTTTTTTTGAAGACATCTATAACAAAAAAGAAGTTTTTATTGTTTATTTTTTAGTGTTCCGTTCACACACGGAACACTTGTGGGATCACTTCGGTATGCGTCTCTCTGTCATGCCCCCGATTTTCTCCGAAACTATTTGACACAGAAGGTTGAAATTTGACACAAATATACGAATTGATGGTTCAATCAGAGCCGTGTAGTTTTGAATGTTAAATTTTGACTTAATGGACTAGCTTGTAGGGGTAAGTTAGGTGTCAAATGAAAGCTTTTATTTTAAAGATGTAATGTGACGTAATACTCGCATAAACTTCTCTTCGTAAAACTTTTAAAAAAATTGACAAAAATTTCTTCCCCCCCAAAAAAAATTTTGACAAAATTCTGAAATATTCTCCATGAAATGTAAACTGAGCGATAATTATCACGAGTTCATTACGTTTAATAATTATCTGGTATAAAAAAAATGTGTGTTGGTCATATGGTCGAGGGTTTTTTCGTGGAAAGTTGGGAATTTAAAAGGGAACTAAGAGCTACGAAATATCAATGCGTATTCCGTGCAATCAGTAATATACTTATATACTTTTCAGTACGTTACTGCATTTGACCAATCACAGACAAATAAATTTCCATGGTGACTAACGGATAGGTAGCGAGACCAAATAATTTTATTTTATTTGATAATAATTACAAAATATTTAGGTAGTAAACATTTATTTTAAACTTTTATTACTAGGTTGTAGATTGAACCACATTCATTTATTGGCTATTAGGTAGTTCAGAAGCTATTATACATTATTGACTAAAGAAAAAACGTGAAAATACATATTAGATCTTAAGATAAATTCATATATATATATATATATATATATATATATATATATATATATATATATATATATATATATATATATATATATATATACATATATATATATATATATATATATATATATATATATATATATATATACAAACAATCCTAAGTTTAACTGCTGGGAAACGCCCTTATAAGGAGAAGAGATGAGCAATCAAAGATCTAAAGGCTCTAGTATCTGCTTTTTATTTTTATTATCGAGCTTTCGCTGCCTAATGGTAGCTTCTTCTGGATTCTAAAAATGCAAACCAGGTACAGAAAATAAACTAAAACGTTCGTTTTTTAAAACGTGATTAAATGAATTGTACGACTGAATGTGAAATTACTTACAAAAATTTAGCAGTTAGTTCATCTCTGGTGAAGACAATGAAATTTGCATTTTTGTTGGCCAGGTAGTATGCATGATTACACAAAACATGATTCAAAGACACTTAGAGAGTTACACAAATATTGAAAATAAAACTTTGTCAATAAACATTAGTTAAAACACTTTTTTAAAGACAGAAACACAACTGCAAGAAACCATGATGTTGAAATGGTACTCCATTTTAAAATTTTGTGACGTCGAGTTTAGTAACTATTTAGTGATATTTGAGTCCGAAACGGATATTGTTGGTAGTCTATGTCGTCATCAGGTCGACAAAAAAAGCATTAAAGTTAGGGATGTGGTAAATTTTTTTAGGTAGATGCTAATTTTAGATAAATTATTTATTATTAATGATATCTATTTTTTTGTTTTAATTTTATAAAAAAAGGGGGACTTAAATTTGATGAATGTTACTCTTCGACGAGTTATTTATTATTAATTATATTAATTCTTTAATTTTATAATCAAGAGATTCATAGGCTAATTTAAAAATTTAAAAATTTGAAATCGAAAATTAATACTGGACGTTATTTATTATTAGTCATATTTAATTTTTTATTATGTAATTTTAACAAGAAAATATAGAAAAGTAACTGGTAATAAATAGCAAAAAATGACAGAAAGAGATCAGAAACGTCAACTTTACTAGAAACTAATTTTTTCATAAAGATCGTTCTTTTTTATTGGTTTGGTATAGTTTTGTGTTAGCAAATAAGTATACATGGAGCTCAATCCTTCTATGTCTTTTTTGTGGTTGAGATTATTTTTACAGGTTTTTATGTAACACATTTCCAAGAAAAAATGTGTTACATAAAAACCTGTAAAAATAATCTCAACCACAAAAAAGACATAGAAGGATTGAGCTCCATGTATACTTATTTGCTAACACAAAACTATACCAAACCAATAAAAAAGAACGATCTTTATGAAAAAATTAGTTTCTAGTAAAGTTGACGTTTCTGATCTCTTTCTGTCATTTTTTGCTATTTATTACCAGTTACTTTTCTATATTTTTTGTTAAAATTACATAATAAAAAATTAAATATGACTAATAATAAATAACGTCCAGTATTAATTTTCGATTTCAAATTTTTAAATTTTTAAATTAGCCTATGAATCTCTTGATTATAAAATTATAGAATTAATATAATTAATAATAAATAACTCGTCGAAGAGTAACATTCATCAAATTTAAGTCCCCCTTTTTTTATAAAATTAAAACAAAAAAATAGATATCATTAATAATAAATAATTTATCTAAAATTAGCATCTACCTAAAAAAATTTACCACATCCCTAACTTTAATGCTTTTTTTGTCGACCTGATGACGACATAGACTACCAACAATATCCGTTTCGGACTCAAATATCACTAAATAGTTACTAAACTCGACGTCACAAAATTTTAAAATGGAGTATCATTTCAACATCATGGTTTCTTGCAGTTGTGTTTCTGTCTTTAAAAAAGTGTTTTAACTAATGTTTATTGACAAAGTTTTATTTTCAATATTTGTGTAACTCTCTAAGTGTCTTTTAATCATGTTTTGTGTAATCATGCATACTACCTGGCCAACAAAAATGCAAATTTCATTGTCTTCACCAGAGATGAACTAACTGCTAAATTTTTGTAAGTAATTTCACATTCAGTCGTACAATTCATTTAATCACGTTTTAAAAAACGAACGTTTTAGTTTATTTTCTGTACCTGGTTTGCATTTTTAGAATCCAGAAGAAGCTACCATTAGGCAGCGAAAGCTCGATAATAAAAATAAAAAGCAGATACTAGAGCCTTTAGATCTTTGATTGCTCATCTCTTCTCCTTATAAGGGCGTTTCCCAGCAGTTAAACTTAGGATTGTTTGTTGCCAGTGCCCTGTTACTGTCCTTCCTCTTTCTTATATATATATATATATATATATATATATATATATATATATATATATATATATATATATATATATCAGGGACCTAATTAATTAGCCTTGGTAAGGATTTTATTTTATTTTAACAGCAATCACCTTCCAAAACATAACAACAGGAACGCAAGTCCGACTTGCACTTGGCGGTTTTTTAGTTAATAATAATCCATTTATATATTTTAAAAGTTAAAAAAAGAGACAAATTTCACTAAACCCAATGATGTTAATTATATTGGGTATATAATAACTAATTAAACACACCCCACGAAAGAAAGTTAATACAGACATAACCTAAATGGGTTGAGCTTTAATGAACAAAATCTTCAATTTTGATAAGAATGCTTAAAATATTCTGCAAATTTTTTAACAAAACTTGTTCGTTTCCCTCAAATAAGCTTAACATATATATATATATATATATATATATATATATATATATATATATATATATATATATATATATATATATATATATCTATATATATATATGTGTTAAAATGTATGAATGATAACAGATGGACACGCCATATGGTTAAATAGAGAACATATAAGATGCAGAGGTAGACCACATACAAAATATTAGCGGGACACGATTGGATGCAAAAAGCATACAACAGAGCTCATTGGAGACAACTTGGGGATGCTTACATTCAACTATGGATGGAATAAGCTAATGATGACGATGATGCCTTAAACAAAGTAATTTGAAAATAATGCCTCTTTTTTTTTGAAATTCTACTAAATTTGTACATGTTATTCATCCAAATTAACAAAAAGCTGTCCCTTGAGTTCCGCGTTGGAGCCAAATTTATTATATATTAATATAAAATAATGTCCCTTAAGTTTTTTTATAACTTGATGACGTGCAAATTTATTTTTGTTGTGTTTTGTTATTTTTGTTGCAAAATGTGTGATGTTATAGATATTTTATTATTTGAGAATAATGTTCTTGTTAATATATAATAAAATGTTGACATTTGAAATTTAACTTACGGTTATATACAAGAAGTTAGATGTTTTCCAGAACAATATGTATTTTTTGTGTTATGCATTTCAAACTCTCTTAATTAAAAGTAATATAAAATATTTTATTTATTTTCCATAGGAATAACTTAGTTCACACATAATTTAATCATCGCGAAATCTCAAACGTAATAAATTTTGTGATAAATGTCAAGAAACGGTGCGAATATTGCTCTAGGTTTTTTATATTCTCAACCGATCCCCATTAATTATATGTCCTCAAGGAGAGTCTTTGTTGTTTTGGAATATCTAATTTTATCTTCAGCAAAAATGTCTGGCGCCAGAATTAGTATTGGATTCAATCGTGCTTCTCTAATTGTTTGTCCCATACTATGGCAGCTATAGAGGGAACCGTCCGTGTAAAACAGCAAATAATTTGAAGAATATGACTCTAGTGCTTAAGTTTTATGGAAATAACTGAGAATATAAGAGTTATGAATAAACAAAAAACCGACCGCAAATCCAAGCAATGAATACATCGTGATTTAGCAAAGAAAATCAATAAGCTCTATTCCATTTCCGTACTTTTAATACCTTAAATTTTACTATAAATGATTATAATTTGTTCACTATCCAACCAAGAAGCTGGAAAAGTTCCTATAGTACTATAGATTTCTATCCCTTTTACTCCCCTCAGTTTCCGTGCCTCGATACTATATTTATACCAAATTTGAAATTATGTTCCCATTTCATTTGAAAATTATCCGGGTAATCTATTAACCGACTACATAAAATTGGAAATTGTTTTCCTTGATCAAGTTACCCCAACCACCAAATAGAAAATTTTCCTAGGGTGACTTTTTCTAAATAAATACAATGCTATGATTGGAAGAAGGAAGTAGTATTAATTAAATATTTTGTTCTGTGTGTGTATATTCTAATAATTCACTGTATTCTTACCTTCAAATTGCTCATAATCGGTTACATCTGTCTTTACAAAGAATACTCTGCCTTCTCCATATTTGCTTTCAATCATTGTTATAGCTTGCCTTCCAATTTCGGAATTAATATCTGCCACAGTGACTCCCTAAAGATAATAAATGCCAATAGTAATATCTAATTCGTCAATTTGCTTACTATTATTATGTCATAATTATTCTAGATTTATAAATGCTCTGACTACCGTTTACTGACATGGTTGAGGTAGCAAAGTTACCTAAGATTAGTACTCATAGTGATTTCTGAAGGTTATACTCAAGATTTGTTGATTCAAGGCTACTCTGACCTCTATATTCCATATTCCATTTTTATCACTATTTTCGAGGAGAGCATTTTGTTGTGATTGTGATGAAGGGCAACATTGTACTGTGATTTTTGAAATTAGTTTTCAATATTTAGTTTAAGTTACTATTTGAAATAAAAAATAAATTAAGGTTTATGTACTACTTAATTTTCGTATGTTTGTTAAAATTAACGATAAAATTATAGATTGGCGTGGCTGGCCGTGGCTCGGTGGCGTAGTACTTTGCCACTGTGCAAAAGGTCGAGGGTTCAATCCCGCAGGTAGGTATACTTAATTATTAATTTATTTAAGTATGTTTGGCCTTGCCACGTACATAGGTAGTAGTTATTTGCAGAAATGCAAATAACATCCGTGGCAGCACTACCGCGTTGTTTTTAAAAGGTGCTGTGAAATACAAAAATGTATGTTTCAGCACTTGGACAACGTTGACGGGTATTACGACATCCTCGCCGATATCCTTGCGGTATGGAAAAAGGGTAACATCCCTACTGAGGCGGGGAGATGAGCGATAAAAAAAAAGATAGATCAGACGGATCCTTTTCATCAACCCTGAAGAAAACTCTCTCCAAAATAACGCAATCATCACAATCATCGCGAAATTTTCCGGGCTGGACCATAAAAGTCAAGATGTCACGCCGCGCAGGTACCAGCGTCCTTCCTTCAGAGCACCGCCGTTTCGAATCTCATACATGACTCTTATCAGCGCCGGACGTGCTCAGATAAAGTGTAGCTGCATCTAGACAGTCCGGACATGCCAAATCGTCTACCCGCAGCAATGCTAGATGTCTTCTCATTTATGACGGGTTCTATTGAGCAACCCTCGAGAGGCTCTTCAGGTCACGATATAAATTTCTTGGCCTGTATGCCCCTGGGCTATGGTATTATTATTCTTTCGAGCGTGGATGGGCCAATTCCTCGAAGGGAGCTTCCACTTGTTTCTTGAATACATACGTATATATGTACGTATATATATATATATATATATATATATATATATATATATATATATATATATATATATATATATATATACATACATACGTACATATATATATATATATATATATATATATATATATATATATATATATATATATATATATATATATATACATACATATATATATATATATATATATATATATATATATATATATATATATATATATATATATATATATATATATATTGTAACATTCATTTTTTCCTAGATTTTAAGACCATGTAATGTTACTGATTTTTCACTTCAAATTGTACTTATTTTCATTTTTGTATCGAACGGTATATTAATCAGAAATTCCAAGCCGTTCGGTATATACTGTGCAGTGCGGGTTCCTGACCGAATCTATCGATACGCCGGGATTGGTTAAATGTGTGTATCCGCAGGTTGGTTCCGGCGTCGCCATATTACAGGCAGAGTTCGCACGGTTTATTTAAGGGCCCGAAGAACTACTGTCGTGGCTTATTTCCATCTAGCCGCCGAGAAGGCTGAGTACCATCAAGCCGCAGCCAGGCTAATTTTCATCGGAGCCGCCAAGTAAGCTTCCTTCGACTGAGCTGCAGTAAAGGCTCATAACAACAATCATGAGAGCTAAATAAAGCACAAGTTTTTTAACGAAAAGCCGTAGTGGGCTCTCTAAGTGTTTACTAGAAAAGTGTGAAATCGGTCGTGTTCCATCGAAGCCGAAATAAAAACAGTAAGTTACCAAAACATCCTTCCATAGACTTATCCCTGAGTAGTGCCTTAACAGCAATTTGAACTGACTAGAAAGTGAAGTGAAAAGCACTATTTTTCGTCTTCGGGAGTAGTCAGAGTTTAGAATTTAAATGTCATAACTACCTGTTAGGCTAAAATTTTTTGTAATCCTGTAAAACTGCAAAGGTTAGAACTTTTTATTTTTAAAAAACATGAATAAATTTTCTTTTTGTGATTAAAGCTAGTGTCTCACTGAATACCTATCTTACTTTTCAGGATAAGAGCGGCTGTACCAAACTGATTTTTTTTATTTACCAACAGTACACCCTTTCAGTATTTTTTCATTTTTTTAGCTGAAGTTAGATCCTTTCTATTTTAAAATGAATGGTGCCCAAAAAGTCGTACAGCTGAGGTTTCTTTAAAAATAGAAAATAATTCCAAAAAGACGTACAAAAATTATCTCTTACCCATATCTCTCTACCAAAGAAAACTGAGCTAGTGTGTGTTTAATTTCTTTAGTTCTTTTAAAATCAGGATTCACTCAATTCATTATCAGAAATTAAAGCGGGGCTGCAAGAAAATTGTGCTCAAGCTTGGGGCATCCAAATTTCAAACGGTACAAAATTGCGCTCAAGCGTGGGACAAACAACTTCTCACAGGGTACAAAAAAAAAGATGCCTCAAACTGAGGACAGTTTCGCAGGTTACAAAATGACGCGTCTACGTGGGGCGCAATTAAACACCTTTTCATAGGCTACAATATATATATATATATATATATATATATATATATATATATATATATATATATATATATATATATATATATATATATATATATCGATAACAATAAATGTTAAAATAAAAAAAAACCTGCCAAGTGCAAGTCCAACCTGCGCAATTAGTGTTCCGCACGTTGATTGCTTTTAAAATAAAAATTTTCTTCACGGAGGTATAAAATGATCAATGACCTCACAAAACATAATGAGTTTTGAACAAAGTTTATTTCCAGTCTTTGTTGAAATCTGATGACCTTGATTTTTTTTTATATACCAAATAAATGATTAAAGTTAACGTACTTGTGATAATTTTCTTTCAATCTACACCCTGTGGAAAATATTCCAGAATTTTTAAAAATTTTTTGATCAATACTTTTCGAGATATACATATATAGAGCGATTTTTGGCAATTTTATAAAAATAATACAAATTAAAGTCTGTGCAAATAATACATTATATATATATATATATATATATATATATATATATATATATATATATATATATATATATATATATATATATTTGAAATCGTGTTTTCACAAACTTTCATTTGCCATCCAACTCGATGACCTGGTAAAAAAATTTTATTTTCACTTCCGATTTCACGCCCCAAAACTAATCCTTTAATTCAAAATTTAACTTTCAAAACTACATGGCTCTATTAGGGCCACCAATTCCTATGTCAATGCCAAATTTTAACTTTCAAGGTCAAATAGTTTCGGAGAAAAAACCTGAACTATCCTGACCTTACAAGTGTTCCGTATGGAACACTAAAATTGTCAAACCGAACGCTTTTTTTAATTAATTGCTTTGGTTTGCAAATGGCTGTTAAAATAATTCTATAACAAAATTTGCATTCTACTTTTACCTTTCTAAATTCCACCTTCTTAGTTTTTGTATTAGGTGTTTCGGTTAATGTCGATTTTGCTAAGAGATGACGTTACTAATACACTTGTTGGTATAGACTAGTGACATTTATGGCATTTTGGAAGGTAAACATACGCCATTAAGAGCCAGTTCGTTATTAATTGTCATTATGCGAAAAATATAGTTCTTCATTGCTTTGAATATGTCATGCTTCGTACCAGAAAAAGGCGTTTTGCGGGGAAGTTTAATAACCTTCTTTCATTTAAAGAAAACGGCTGCTGAAAGTTATCGATTGTTGGTTGAAGCTTATGGGGACCATGCTCCAAACCAAAAAAACTTGGGTAGATCCAGGCCAGCCTTCAACATCACAATCAGTGCGCAATATACAGGGAAAGAAAGCTTTGCTGTGTATTTGGTGGGATAGAAGGGGACTGGTGTATTACGAACTGTTGAAACCTGGTGAAACGATTTCTGGCGATCGATATCGCAACAATTGATAAAGTTGCACATGCAAATGCATTTTCCTATCATTCCTTTATCGGAACTTCAACTGTCAACATCTCTGCTATACTTGCTCACTAATTACATCATCGAAAAATGGATACCATCCCGGAAGAAATATCACAAGTCATTGTTCTATTGCAAGAAGGGCATAGTCTCCAGTGTCTACAGACGTTACTACTTTACACGGAGACCAGGATTAAGAAGAAGAAGGTGTACCTCGGAGTGAAACAACCACTTCATTGTCAACAAAACTCTAACAAATCGTCACTTGACCGGCGTTGAGGTCCAGCAGGAGCTCCGACAAGTTCGTGGTCGGACTGTCAGTCATTGGCCAGTCAGAAGAAGACTTAAAGAAGCTAACCTAACTTCAAAGAGACCAGTTAACAGACCTAAATGGACAGCAGCCCATCGACAAGCGTGATTCAGATTTGCCCGAAAACACATCAACCCTTAGAGCAATGGCGCTCCGTTTTCTTCTCCAACGAGTCCCGAATGTGTCTACATGGCAATGATGGAAGAAGACGAGTCTATAGGAGGCTTGAGGAGAGCTATACGCAGTGCTGCGTTACTGAAAGGGTCATCTACGGAGACGGTTCTGTTATGATGTGGGGAGGCATCTCACTGGACGGGAGAACCGATTTGGTTTTCGTGACTGATGAGACTTGTAGCGGTGGATTAATTGCTCACCAGTACATCGAGAAGATTCTGCAGGCCGACGTTGTTCCTTACGCTGGGTTTGTTGGCAATAACTTCGTGCTAATACACGACAATGCTAGGCCACATGCTGCTGCATCGGTGCATCAGTACCTGAAGGAAGTGAGAATACCCACATTAGACTGACCTGCGAGAGGTCCTGACCTAAATCCAATCGAACACATATAGGATGAGCTCAAAAGAAACGTTCGAGCTAGAAATCTAGCCCCTACATCGCTGAAGAACTTAAAGGTGGCGGAAGAGTGAGGAAGAATCCCACAGACATTGGTGAAAAAACTCGCTCCATGAAAAATTGGCTGGAAGCAGTAATAAGGGCTAGTGGGGTAACACAAAATATCGATTTTGGTTTTATCAATAAATTTGATTATCGAACTTAAAATTTGTTTAATTTTTCCTTTCTACCCCTATTTTCATTCATTGTTCTCCTTGTTTCTCCTTTCAATCATTTTGTTGACGTGTAATTTATATATCAGCAAGAACATGTCACATACAGGTTATGTTATTTGTCTTATTTAGTTGTTATACGGTTATTATGTGTAACATATATGCGAATGGTGAGGAAAACAGTGTGCTAGGACTATTTCTACCAACATAAAAACCGTTCTATCGATTTAAGTTAATTAAGAATATCAATCTAACAAAATTCTAACGTTCATCTGAGTGATATGCAGGTGATAACAAATTAGGTATAAACCTACTATAGTACGGCTACGGCCGGATTTGATGAAAATGGGAGATGATTGCGGTAAATGTAAACAAAAAATTAAGAGATATGATTTGAACATTATTAGATGTGAAGGTGCTTGTAAATTGAGTTTTCATTCGGATTGTGTAAACATAAGTAAGCCAAATTGTGAAATTATAAAGAATATATCACGTTTAAAATGGTTTTGCTGTAGCTGTGAGCAGATATTTAGGACAATTGACAATTTTGTATTAGAATTTGAAGATTTCAAACATGAAATAAGGAAAGAATTAGAAAAAATTGCACAAAATGAACTCAAGCAGACGCTAAAATCGAACGGAAAGATTAGCGTGGAGTCCAGAAAAACTGATGCAGAAGTAAGTAAATAGTCAAAAGAAGTTTTGACTGTCAAACCAAAAACAAAACGGAACAATAAAAAAAACAAAAAAAGCTATTAAAGACGTAACTAATCCCATGAATTTAGAGGTGGGAATAATACAAATGAAGGATGTAAAAGATGTGGTGTACTAATGAGGTGCCAAACTAAAGAAGAAATGAATAGACTAAAATGCTGAAAAGTAAATATAAAATGAAAGTACCAAAAGCCAAATATCCAGAAATAAAGATAATTGATATCAAGGAAGAGATGGAGAAAGACGTCATAGAAAGCTTTAATACCAAAACAAAATAAGGACATTATACATGAAAACACTCATTTGAAAGTTAAAGTTGCTAAGAAAATGAAAACTTAGTTTACGGCAGTAATAGAATGTGATCCAAAAACTTTCTGGGCTATTATAAATCAAGGCATAAACTATGTGTTGGATTCTTTGTTTGTCGTGTTGTCGCGTACGTGCCTGTATTCCGATGTTTTAAATGTCGTAAATTCGGTCATAGAGCAAATGAGTGCAAAGAAGAAATAAAGTGTCTAAAATACTGTGAAGATAATCATGTAACTAATGAATATGTAGTATCAACTCAAAATGTATCAATTGTATGGACACTAATGCAATCCAGAATACCGCTTTTGATTTACATCATTCAACATTCGATGTGAAATGTCTCATATATCAAGGAAAAATTTAAATTGAAAAGATGAAAATAAACTATGTTGTTGAAGAATAGCAATTACCGAAGGGTCAGGGAAAACAGAATAAAGACTTTGCACATTATTCATCAAAATGTACAAAGTTTTAGAAACAAAATTGATAATATTGAGAATATTCTGAATATTAAAGACATCGATATAGCTTGTGTAACAGAACCTTAGTTACCTGATACAGAAATAACTGTATACAAAATTGCTAATTTCCAAATTGGTAATTTCTATTGTAGACAAAGTACGAGGGAGAGTTATGATTCTACACAATAAAAAATATAATTCACAAATAAATAATTTAGATATAACGCAAAAGTATGACAAAAACAGTGTGTTTGAAATATGTAAAATTACCAAAGAATATCAAGCCAGATAGGTCTATGTGATAGATCTGTATATACCTCTCAACACCGATGTTAGTGTACTCCTCCGTAAACTTGATGTTTTTTTAAATAACATGTGTAAAATAACTGACAATATTGTGATTTGCGGTGACTTTAATATTGATTATCTGGATTCTTCTATTATTGCTGGGAGTTTGCAGGATTTATTACAGAGCTACGGTTTATCAAATACTGTGACCGGTCCAACGCGTGTGAATGGAAACTCGGCAACGTCCACTGATTACATCTGTACAAGTTATGAGTTTTCGAAACTGCATTCTTATGTTTGGAACAACTGTTTTTCGGATCACTCTGCTCAACTCTTAAAAATACCATGTCAACCAATACCTTTAGAAATAAAAGATATTACAGTGACAATATTAAAACTTTTAGAATGTGAACGAGGAAACCTGGCAGGATGTGTTCCAGGCACCCGACGTCGAACAGGGATTCAGTTCGTTTCTAAACTGCATACTTCACTACATCAATGTATCCTTCCCTATAAGAGAAGTTAATTTTTGCAGGAAAACCAAACGGAATCCCTGGATGACGGTGGGTATCAGGACATCCTCCAAAACACTTATTTAAGAAAAAAAATAAGTCTAATAGTGAACATGACATAACTCAATATAAATTGTATCAAAAAATATATAGGAGAATGATTAGACAAGCCAGAGTAATGCATAACAGTAACATGTATTTCGAATCGGATAATAAATCTAAAGGTGTTTGGGCAATAATAACATTCAGAATCCTAAAAAATTAAAAACAAATATCGAAACCATAAGGAATGAAGAGGGAAAAATTATAAGAAGCAAAAATAACATTGCAAACTGTTTCAATCAATATTTTATTAATCTTAATACGAAATATCCTTTAGCCAGCATAACTTCATCCGTAGTTCATAAACAAGCTGTACTTCCAAATACGATGATCTTGAGACCGGTGAGCGAATATGAAATTATGAAAATGATTTCTCAATTGAAAAAATCCAAAGCAACCTTCATTTCTAATAAAAAAAAAAACAGCAGGCTTTTGCTTCCACTAACATATTTGGTGAATTGGTCTCTGAAAAGTGGCATCTTTCCGAAATTTTTGAAACATGCAAAATTTGTTCCACTTTTTAAGAGAGCAGATTCACTTCTTATGGAGAATTACAGACCTATAGATTTATTACTTGCTGTATCTAAAATACTTGGGAGAATTGTTTATGATCAAATTGTCTCTTTCCTACAACGTTTTGATATCCCAACATGGTTTTTATCGTGGACGATCTACTCATTCTACGATCCGTCAATTCCTAAACAATGTTTATGAATTACTCAATGAACGATCTAAATGTTTCGACATTTTGATGGACTTAAGTAAAGCATTTGGCTTGGTGGATCATGCGTTATTAATAAGGAAACTTGAAAATAATGGTCTAAGAGGAAAGATTGGTAAATAGATCTGTAGAGATCGACGACATAAGATAGGCAAAAATGGTAAATTTCTTGTCGGGTGCCCCAGGTTTCCATCCTGGGTCCTCTCTTATTCCTATTATTTATAAACGATTTACCGGATTTTTGTAATAACCGAAATATAATAATGTTTGCTGATAATAGCAGTTACCTAATCACGTCTGATAATGTTCAAGGAGCAACCCACTTAGCCCAAGTAATAATCAATAAATTCTACTATTGGTTTCTAGATAATAAACTATATTTAATGTCGATAAAACTGTTTTCATAAAATTTACACCTAGGATTCATAATTTGGGTAAATCCTATCTTCTTAAGATTAAATATCGTTCAATACGACAAGCATCAAGTACGAAATTTTTGGGTGTCTTTATTGATAATCGGCTTAGTTGGGACATACATATCGATGTACTATGCAAAAAGCTTGCAGTCACTACATATGCTTTATTTACGTTAAATCAAAAAAGCAATACTGAAATTCTGTTTTCGTACTACTGCGCTAATTTTTTAAATCTTATAAAATATGGTTTGATGTTCTGGGGTAATACAAGATATTTTGACTTCATGCCGACCTATGTTCAAAAAATGAAGAATCATGACATTACCCTAGTTGTAAATATTCATAAGTTCAAACAACATTTTCAATATCATAATTACAATACTAGGGGCTATAACAATATGGTGTATCGGATTCGTTCACTTTGCATTACTGAAAACAATGTATATTATGTTGGTGCCATGATTTACAATAAGTTCTCGGATAGATTAAAATATATCTCCAATGTGAAAGAATTTAAAAACACCATTGGGACATTTCTAATATATAACTGCTTTTATAGTTTGGATGAATATTTGAAATACTAAATTGATTGAACATCTCCAAACTTTACCTTTTCACATATTATAATTCATTAATTTACTCTTGTAATAAATGTGAGTTTTCTTTTCTATTTTTTAGTTGCTTTACGTTTACTTTTATAATTAGTGTAGACATATATCTATTTAATTATAGTATCATAAATAAAAGCTTTGTACACTACCCTGATTCATACAGATTTTGTACTGTTCAACGGATTTAATAAAATTTATTTATTTATTTTAATCAATAAAAGGCATAAGTTATGCTATGCAATTTAGTACATTAGAAAGAGCATATAGTGGATTTTCAAATGATACTAAAATGCTTAAAGATATATGAACACTCAATTTTAGGATCCGTGTTAAATGAGGCCAAATAGTTTGAGACGATTTTTCTGCTCACCAGTACACACATATATATATATATATATATATATATATATATATATATATATATATATATATATATATATATAATACATTCTGCATTTTATATAATCAGTATCCATATTACAATTATTATAATATAATAAGAGCAAAAAACTAATAATATCCTAATCTTTTTTAAAATTGAGCATTAAGAATTTAAAATTTAATGAGCAATATAACTAAAAATTTAATTTTCTTTATTTATTTTGAAATGACTTACCCTTGCTCCTTTTTCTAATAATCCAAGAACATACTGGAATCCTAATCCCGACGCACCACCTGTTACCAGGGCAACTTTTCCTTTAATTTCAAATGTAACCATTTTGTTTAATTTCAACCAATGTCCAGATCTGTCAATAGTCGCCAGACTTCAGTTATGGTTCTGTAAAGTTAACTAAATATTTATTCAAACTGCATATACTATGTATTCACGATCTTTAAAGATTATTATATATTTATTCGCCAGAACCTTGACCACATAATATTTTTTCCCGATAAATCAATTATGCTTTTTATTTTCTAATTGTCAATAATTATTATTATGATTTGATAAGTATATTATTCTCTCAACTATGCAGTTAAACTGCAAAAAGTACCTAATACTCTATTGTCAATAAATCAAATAAAACTATAAGCCAGGCGAGAAAAGCCTAGCCTTAAGCAAATATCGACCTACCAGCGGAAAAGGTATTTCCATAAAAGAAGGTTCCTTACTAACTATATTCAACTAGATAATACCAATGAAAATAAATGTACAGCATGTCGTTCGGGATCCAGCAATGTAAAATGATTAATGTAGATACGTATATCAGACATTTGAGTTAATCTAGAATGTCACTGCAGGTTGCTAAGTATTGATTTAGTCGCTAAAATCCTCCACCAATAGTTGACAGGCAAGCTTGTAAAAATGGATAAGATGTCTTATATTACCAATAATACGCTAGCTACGACGATTAGTATCAGATTGTTTTAGTTACTGTTCTTTAGTTTGTAAAATTTAAGTTTTATAGTCTGTATATCTATATTACAGAGTAAGTTTGCGTCCGATTGGAAGTTGGCTTTAGTATTGCCTTTGCCTAAGGTGTCAAGCCATAAGGATTACTTTGAATTGCGTCCGTTTTGTATTTTAAGTATTCTGTCTAAGATTTTGGAAAAAATAATTTTTAAACAGATTGTTAACTATTTTAATAATAACTTATTGTTTGAAAGTCAGTCGGGGTTTCGCGGGGGTTTTGGCACTGCAACAGCTTTGCTAAGCATTTTGGATGATATCCTTGAGGCGGCGGATAGAGAAGAGATAACTGCCCTGGTTCCTCTCGATTACAGCAAGGCATTTGACACGCTGGATCCCCGCCTACTGTGTGCCAAACTTCATTATTATGGTTTTAAAGAACGATCAATAAATTTGTTAAAAGACTACTTAACGGATCAACCACAGCATGTGCTGATTAATCGCCGAGTGACACAAGGTTTGGCTTTAGATATAGACGTTCCTCAGGGGTCGATTTTGGGTCCATTGTTGTTTGTCATTTATACAATAGATAAGCATTGTTATGTTAACAATTGTAGGCTAATAAAATATGTAAATGACAGTTAAATTTTAAGGAGCTTTAATAGGCTTAACGCATTACGGACGGAACAGGAAATTAATTGCAATCTTTACCTACTCTAATAACAATGGTTTGAGGATAAATCCGAAAAAGCCGGCAGTACTGTATTTTGGAACAAACAGGGAATGGGCTTCGGCAAATCTCAATTTAAATATGCTCCAGGAGAAAATTCCGTTTGTTACTGAATATAAAAATTAGGGAATTTAGTTAATAGCAAGCTCAGGTTTAGAAAGCAGGTTTCTTAAATAGCTCAAAGGGCGTATTGTTCACTACGTAATTTGTATACGAATCGGCAATTCCCAATTTGAGCTTAAAAAAATATTTGTTCGAGATTCTTGTCCTTTCTCACTCTCATTATTGTAATTTTGTTTACGGTCCGTGCCTGGACCGTATGTCGAAGTATAAGTTGCAAGGAATTCAAAACTCCTGTGTACGTTTTATTTTTGGATGCAGGGGAGGGATCATGTGAATGGCAGGCTGCATGAGCTGAAATGATTGCGTATATATGTATACATAAGAGAAAGGCTACATCCGGGTTGCTTATTGCATAGACTGTTGAGGACCGGACTGCCACAGTATCCGTGTGCAAGGCTGCATCGTCGAAGTTCGGTACATCAGCGTAATACTAGGTGCAACGACCGCTTTCAAATACCTAGGAATCGTACAAGTGTATTTAAACAGTCTTCAGGGAATCTGCTAAACTTCTGAACGAAATGCCTGAAGGTTTGCTTGCTCACTCTGAACTATCTTTCAGAAGGGAGGTAATGGAGATTTTATTTCAGACTTATTGACTGTTATTATTATATCTCTGTTACAGGGTAAGGTGGGGATCATGGTTGGTATATGGGTTTTAATATCAATTCATGTAGAATTACAATGTTTTTCTTTTTTAGTTTAGAGTAAGTAGAATTTAAGTACTAATGGTGACTTCTTAAATTCTATTTGAGTTTGTATTTTTTTTAATTTTTTTTTTTATTTCCTTTGTGTATTTTTGGGAACTTGGTAACAACAGCACTGCTGCATTTCGCCGAGTATAAAATTAAGACGTTTATTTTGGTTCTTCTTTCTCACATTTGGTCAATGCGGTTCCAAGTTTGGCTAATGGGCCCAAGCCAAGTCAGCATAAACGCTATTACCATTGTGTATTAAGAAATGGCCTGCCAATGTTACATGTTTTCAAAATCACTGACTTCTGAATGATTCTGTGTATGTTTGTGTTGAGTCATAATTGTACTAAGTGTGGTGTGAATGTTGTTGGTGTAAGGCCTTTGGCTAATATGACGAGGGGGACAATGATGACTTTTTCTTGTTTCCACAGCCTTTTTATTTCTGTTGCAAGGTATTTGGAGATTTTTTTTGTGTATTTTATTTGGATGTTTGTGTCGTTGGAGACAGCTACGTCAATTAGATAGGTGACTTTTCCTTTTTTGCACTGAAAAGTAATATCGGGTTTATTGGCGAAGACTGTTTTATCTGTATGGATAGTGATGTCCCAGTAGAGCTTGTAATCTTTATTTTCAAGTATGGATGTTGATGTGTATTTGTAGTAGGGATCTGTGTTTTCCATGAGTTTGTATGTTGTGGCTACTGCTTGATGAACTACTTCGATAATTTCTTTGTACTGGTGGCATTTTCTGCATCTGTCTTCTGTAACAGTTGGGTCTTTGATGATATGTTTTTGGTAGTTTCTGGTTAATATGACTTTATCCTGGATGACAAAAAAGAAGCCTTCTGTTTCAGGGAATATAAGGATGTGAATGTTTTCTATGTCTGTGTGTGTGACCATTTGATGATGCCATATGAATATGTGAGTATAGGTATAGCGAACGTGTTGATGACTTTAGTGAGATTTTTGGAGCTGGGTTTTGTTTGTAAAAGATTCGTGTCTGTTTTTGAATTTGGTTGTGAACTCTGTTTTGATGTGAGTGTGGTTGAGTTTGGTGCTTTGTTGGAAGCCTAGATATTTGTATGTTTCTTTTTCGAGCATATTATCGAGTGTTTCGTTGTTGATGGTTTCTGTCTCATGGTGGCCTTTCCATTGGCCTTTGTTGAGGTGAAGCACTTTACATTTACTTATACCAAATTCCATATTGATATCTAAGGTGAATGTTTCTGTGTTTTTCAGGAATTATTTCAGCTGTGTTTTTGTGACAGCGTAGAGTTTTTTGTCATCCATATGTGGTTTATTTTAGGTTGGTTTACTTTTTGGTGTCTGATGTTGAAGCCATAATCTGTTCTGTTTAGTGTATTTGAGAGTGGATTGAGACAGAGGCAAAACCATAGAGTGCTGAGCGAGTCTCCCTGAAATATACCCCGTCTGATGTACAGCTCTTCTGTTTGGATGCGTTCGGTTTGTGTTTTTAGGTAGATTTTGGTTTTCCATGTTTTCATAATTTGTGTGAGAAATTGCCTGAGGTTTTAGTTCATTTTATAGATATCTATGGCTCTGATTAATCAGCTGTGGGGTATTGAGGCGAAGGCTTTTTTATAGTCTATGTAACCAGTGTGCAAATTTCTGTGTTCTTTTCTGATTTGTCCCATGATCACTCTATCTATAATCAGCTGCTCTTTGCATCCTCGGCTATTTTTCCTGCACCCTTTCTACTCTTCTGTGAGAATATTGTTTTCTATTAGGTGTTGTTCTATTTTCTTGGAAATTGTGGCTGTGATGATCTTGTATAGGGTTAAAAGACAGGTGATAGGTCGGAGTGCTTAGTGTGTGATGGTAAACTGTTTGTACCAAAAGTTTTGTATACTGTCTATTCCAGGGCATTTCCAATTGTGTGTTTGATTGTTTCTGTTATTTCTTGTATAGTTAATGTGGAATTTTCTTGTTCTGTCACATGTTTATATTTGTCTTCTTCGGCTTTGACCCAGGGAGTGTTATTATTGTGTAGTTTAGGTTCTCACCAGCTACTTTTCCAATAATTTGTGAGTTGTTGTTTGTTTGGTGGTTCAGTCACTGTTGTTTGTTCGTTGTACATAGTTTTTCGGTAGAACTGTTTTTCGCTTATTCGGAAGAGGTTGTTGGTGTCGTTCCTCTCGTTTAATTCTTTGTATCTATGGAGTCTTGCCGCATATACGGATAGTTTTTGTTTCAAAGTATCAAGGATTTCTGGCAGTGTTCTATTGGGAGACTTGGATTTAGTCTTGTCTACACCCTGTGTGACACCTCTGGACGCGTTCCCGTTTAGAAACTGGTTAAGGTGTCCTAGATCTCTCCTGATGTTGATTTCCTTTTCTATTCTTATTTGCCATTTGAATTTTGGTTTTGTGCTGTTGAGGTTTCTTTGTCGTTACGGGAGTTTTTGATTATTTTGTGTTAGAGTGGTGATTGCTGCTGCATATATTATTGTGTGAATGTTTTCGATTGTACTTAAGTATGTTATGTACTGGGGTAATATGTGCTTGTTTATTGTGTTGAGAATTGGTTGGGTGCTCTGTTTGAAGATTTCTTGTTGTGGGTGCCTGACCATCGAGCTACATGTTACTCCATTTCTGCTTTGAGTGTTTATATGAGAGGTGATTCGGGGTGATGTTGTGTAGATATTGTTGAGGGTGGTGAGTGATTGATTTTGTTGTCTCTGATATGGTGTTGTGCGGTACTCGCTCTTTACCTTGTAATATTATTTTGTTTGCTTTGAGTTATGCTCCTGTTGGGTGGTGGGTGTTGTTGTGTTCGGTTGTGTGTCAATCTATTACTCTCTGTTCTGTAACAAGTAATTGCAAATGTGGATATTTGGTCTGTGCAGTTCCAGTCTGTAGCCCGATGTTATTGTTTCGGGTTTGGTTGCGGTGTAGTAACAGCGCATCACTGTTCTGTTCATTTCATCTGTCCACTTTAACCGCTGTCTTGGTAGTTGCATGTTGTCTTTGTAAAACATACGCAGCTTGGCCTGGCTTTGGTGATTGTGTTTGTCCCGTATCTGCGTCGGTTGCGTTTGAGACTGATCGTGGTGGATCCAGGCGGGGAGTGATTCTCATCGTAGTGATTTCTTTATCAAGTTTTATGATTTTATTATAGCAACTATGACGTATTCGTTGATTCTTGTTATGCAACTCATGCTTTGCTTTGATTTTCCCGCCTTGGTGGGTGTCGGCTTACTTGCCGGCACAACACTTTTGGCAGTTGGTCTTGATCGTTTTGGTCGAGCGACCATTGCCCGCGACGTCCTCGACCGCTACATCGCTTGTCTGATACTTCTTTTATTAGTCTACTGTTCTTTGGGATGTTTTCAGTGTTTGGTGGTGTCAGAAGCTCAAAGTGTCCCGACATGCCTGTTAGTAGAAGGTAAATAGTTTCGGTGTGTTTTCCTGTGCTTACTATTGTTGGTCTGTCCCTAAAAGTTATTTTTCTATCTCTTGTTCTTCGTTTTTTTGAGAGTATGTGGAAGTTGCTATTTTGGGTTTCCGAGAGGGCAGGAAGTGGTTAGCAAAGTTGGAGTTTTCTTTATTTAGTCTAAAAGATGTTTCGTGTTCTTTAAATCTAGTATCGAAATTTCTCCCTGTTTGGCCTATCTAACAGCTATTACATTCATTACATGACAGTTTATAAACTCCAGAATCTTTGTATTTATGAGTTTTGTCTTTTGCATTGAAAAAGAGGGAGGAAAGTTTTTGGGGTGATTTGAAAGCGCTAATTTTGTTGTCTTTTGCGAGTATATATGCAATTTTATTAGAAATTGGTCCGAAATATGTCGATGAGGAAAAAAGTTTGTTTTTCATCGTTTTTAACGTGTTGATAAATATGTCTTAAATTTAGTTGTTTTTGTTTATTTTTAATTAGGTTATTTATGGTTATTTTTCTGAAATCCGTTATTGTGGGCAATATTCTTGATAATAGCTAATTTTTTTCTCTAAATTTTATTTATTTAAAGGGCTGGAGAATGCTGTGTGAATGATGGATATATAGGCTGCGAATTTATGTGAGTTGGGGTGGCATCAATTACTGGGAATAGTCGTGTCTATAAAAGTGGTCTTTCTAAAAATATTGAATGAGAGTTTATTGTTATCTTTGGTGATGGAAAGGTCTAGGAAGTTTATTTTATTATTCATTTCTGTTTCTAATGGGAATTTTATATTCGGATGTATTCTTATCAAGGAATTTAGGGTGGATTGGAGGGATTCGTCGTTTCCTTTAAAACAAACCAATATGTTGTCTACATACCGACACCTTAAAACTATATCCCTTGCCTGCTGTGACTCTAAAAAATTGTTTTCAAAATCTGACATAAAAATTTCGGCCATCAAGGGGCTTAGTGAGGATCCCTTGGTAAGGCCCTCTTTCTGTTTCAGAAATTGGTTGTTGAATTGAAAATAATTTTCTTCTATGCACAACTCGAACATCATTATTTCTTGTCTTATAATAGGTTCTGTATTAAGTTAAGTGAATTTTTAATGATTTTAGACACTCCTTATTCGGGATGTTGGAAAACATCGAATGACGCAAGGATTGAGTTGTCAGTAATATTAAAATTTTTAAGTTGAGTACACAGTTCTAAGGAATTGTTGATGCTGTATATGGGTTCAAACAAGCATCTTTTATATTAAACAAAGAAAACTAATTTTACTAACCACTTAAATTTAACAAATCATATTTTTCCAGCCATAAATAATCTACAAATATTACATAAAGCAGAAAAAGGAAGAAAATTAAATATTTTAGAAGTTATAGAGATCTACAAGCACAATAAAAAATAAAGATACAATCCTATTAAATAATCAAACAGATGTTCAGAATTCAACCCTGTTTGGCGTATTTTAGAAGTGTTTTAAATATATCTTTGAAGAAGGGATTTTTGAAAAAAATTTTAAGAAAATATTGAAAAGTATTTCTTCAAACGTCAAACAATAATGTAATTTAACCCTTTGTAATAAATAATTTTAATTTAAGTTCATGGTAATTTAATGATGAGTAATTCCAAATTGTACCTGGAAATTTGTTATAAATCATAAATAAACCACCTTAGTTTGTAGTATTACTGTTGACAATGTAGAAAACCTACGAAACTGCAGTAGCAGATAAATAAAAAAAATAACAAAGTAATTCGTTTCATTTCAATTAGAAATTTGGAATGTAATGTAATATAATATAACAAAATATGATATAATACATTATAATATAAAATAATACAATATAATGTAATATAATATGAAATGATGTAATATAATATAGACTGAACTAGTTACTAAAGGGAGCAGCGTCGGAGAAAAATGCATCTTAATTTTCATCATCAATCAGGACTCCGTGTATTGCAAAAAAAATCTGTATATCAGTAAACTCTAGTAACGATAGGAAGAAAAAATGAGTCGTGTTCAACATCACCGACAATAAGCTTCTCGTACACACAATATACGTACCACATACACTCATTTGACACACAATTCAAACGTTAAACAACACAAGCTGGGCTATGTACGAGCTCTAGGGACTAATAAACAGCCTCTAATTAGACTAGTATAAGTAACCAGGGACAATAAAACCTCTAGTCTGATATAAGATTCTACGCTTGTTAGTGTTTGGTACGGAACACTTATAAGATCACTTCGGTGTTTGTCCGTTTGTCTGTCTATCTGTCTGCCTGTCACACCCGATTTTCACCGAAACTATTTGACATAGAAAATTGAAATTTGGTATTAATATAGGAATTGATGACCTCACCTGAGCCGTGTAATTTTGAAAGTTAAATTTTGACTTAAGGGGTTAATTTTGGGGGGTGAAATCGGAAGTGAAAAAGAAATTACCAGGTTATTGAGTGGGGTGTCAAATGAAAGCTTGTAAAAACACGAATTCAAATATATATATAATGTAATACCTGTGCACACTTTTCTTTGTATTACTTTTTAGAATCGCAAAAAATCGCTGTCCCCCCTCTCGAAAAGTACTGATCAAAAAATTTTGAAAAAATTCTGAAATATTCTCCAAAGGATGTATGGTAGATTGAACGAAAATTATCACGAGTGCATTATTAATAGTCTATTTGGTATATAAAAAAAAACAAAAATTTCAAGGTGATCAGTTTTCAGATCGGAAAAAAAACTTTTTGTACCTCCATAACAAAAATTTTTAATTTAAAAGCAACCAACTTACGGAACACTAATTGCGCAAATCCAATTTGCACTTGACCGGTTATTTTTAAATAACACAACAACTACCTAACAAGTGAAAAACTTGTAGTAGGAACTTTCCTAAACAAAAATTATTAAAATATGTAAAGAAATATCTATTGATAAAATATTTATCTAATCTTAACCTCATATAGAAGAGTGCACTAAAAATATTGACAAAATATGCTCAACTAAATATAAACATAATAAACAGATTAGTAGAAATTCCTTGATTGCATCTTGCTTAACCGAATATAATAAAAAAATATATCAACAATTAACTAATCTTATACCATGTTAATAAAAAAATTAATTTAACGTAATTAATTTAACTATAAACAACACGTGCTGATCAAGTAGTGATCGGTTAATGTATTATCAGGTCAAAAAGAATTATTAATTAAACGTTAAATACATATAATTAAAATATATTGATTATATCTATAAATAAATAGTCAAAAACTAAATATAAAACAAAAACGGCAACGTGCAAGTCGGACTTGCGCAATTAGTGTACCGTACGGTCATTGCTTTTAAAATCAAACATTTTGTTACTCTAATTGAGTTTCTACAAAGATGTCTGACCTGTGTTGAAAACTTATGACCTTTAAACTTTTGTTTTTTTTTTATATACCAGATAAATTATCACTCGTGATAATTTTCGTTCAATCTACACTTTATGAAGACTATTCTAGAATTTTTTCAAAATTTTTTGATGAGTACTTTTTGTGATAAGGGACGGGCAGCAATGTTTGGCAATTTTTTGAAAATAATACAAGGAAAAGTCTTCATCATATATGTTTTTACAAACTTTCATTTGACATCCCACTCGATGACATGGTAATTTTTTTTTTCACTTCCGATTTCACTCCCCAAAACTAACCCCTTAAATCAAAATATAACTTTGAAAACTACACGGCTCTGATGGGGCCATCAATTCCTATATTTGTGCCAAATTTCAACTTTCTATGTCAAATAGTTTCGAACAAAATCGAGTGTGACAGACGGACATACACTGAAGTGATCTTATAAGTGTTCCATACGGAACACTAAAAACCTACTATATTGCTTACTTAAATAGAATAAAAGAGAAGAGTAGATCTATGTAAGATCATCTTATTCAAACATTTAACTTTCAGGGTACATAAAATGTTAACACAAATATTTCATCTGCTAGCTATCTAGCTGGGTGTAATATTTAGTTCTATCAAACCAAAGCCTATTTTGAATTAATAACAGTTGCAGCAAAACTAAAATAAATGTAATACTGTGTGCAGTTCTGTATGCAAATGAGAAAGAGAGTAGGAGACAGTATGGAGCTTTGGGGCATACCGGCGTTGAGAGTGAAGATTTAAGAAAGAAATCCGTCGACTGCCACTCGTAAAGAACACTCTCTGGGGAAACATGAGACCCACAACGATCTGCTGGAAAAGACCGGGAATCCAATTTACAGCTTTGCAGATGACATTACGCTTATTTCTTCATTCACTTTGATCGCTCGAACATCGGCTACTCAGATAAATATTCAAAAGTTATTCAACTTAACAAAGACCTGGAAGAAATTCTATCTTGGGGTGACAGTAACCAAGTGGAATTTAAC